>CM019708.1:12608530-13208530 GCA_009760885.1 Achatina immaculata
GTTGTGTTCCACGGCCTTCGGCAAATGAGAGTGTGATGTGGTCATTATCACGTCTGGCCATATTTCCTTCTCAGATTTCCCAACAACATGACCAACTAGGGCTGCTTCAGTACAAGCATGATTTAAACACTGATTACCTGCCACGCGTTGTACTGAGGTTTCGTTATGTGAATTATACGGAGTTTGAGTAATATATTGCTTTCCAGATAGTGGCGAGCATACAGGTAGGGAGGGTTAATTAACGGAAAGCAAATTCTCTTTACGACATGAAGAGTTTGTTTAAGATGAGGTGTAAATAGTACGAAGTGACAGGTTGATTTTCATCACCTGTAGCCGTCTCACAGTTGTTTTTTTTTTGCTTACGTGAGAAAATAAAAGATGTAGGGAATGATTTAGAGACAGACCTGTGGGCCTTATCAGCAGCAGGACATCTTGCTCACAACAGAGAGGCCTACAGGAGAGCTGTTATGGAGGCAAAGTTCCGCAAGGGACATGAAAATGACCACCTGACTGACATAATGAACAATAAGGAGACGGACAACACATAATAAAGCAGATATGAGAAATGAGTAGTCAGACTGTCAGACATATTCATATGGGTTGACAGACATGCAAGGGGAGGGGGAGGGGCCGAAGACGCAGTCCTCTTTGGTGATCAGCGACCCATAGCTGACAACTGGCCTCAGGGTTGGCTACGAACAGCAGATCAAGACCCTGTCCCAATTCTCTGTTGGTACCCCCAGTAACTGGCCAAGCCTGGCTAACAAGGTAAGGATGGATCGTTATAGTCATCATGGCGGTTATCTGCTAGAGTAGCATCATTCATTCATTCATTCATTCATTCATCAGCATGTCCCTTGCGGAACTTTGCCTCCTTAACAGCTCTCATGTCGGCTTCTCGTTTCTAAGTAAGATGGCCTGCTGCTGCTGCTGACGCATCCATTCGCAAATCATCAGTAATGTCCTGTTGCCATCTTCGCCTTGGTCTTCCTCTCTTTCTTTTTTTTTCCCCAGTAGGTTCCCTTCCAAGACTGACTTCTTCAAACTCTCACGACGTTTAACATATCCGAAGTACTTACGTTTTTTTTTCCTCTTTAATCTTCTTTACTAGCCAACCTTCTTCAGTGTTAAGTTATTGTAGCATGGATATATTTGTTCTTTTTTTATACCCATGATATCTGAAGCATTGTGCAGCCCCACCCCCACCCCCCCACCCCCGATTTTTTGTTTCTTTCAGGGACTCCAGTAATCCGTTCCCGATCTGACAAAATGTTGTACCTGAACATTATCACCACATCGGCTACAAAGCGTGCAGTTCCAAAAGAAGAAGAAGAAGAAGAAGAAGGCTGCCTGAAAATCCAAGGAAATTCAAAGTGTATTATGGAAGGGAAGATACAGATCCCTACTCTAAAGATCTTTACCCCAGAATACATGTTAACATGAGAACAAATAGTTTTCTAAAACGCAATATGCCAGTAAATGAATTTAACGTATCCTCAACCTTTAGTCCTGACAATTGTGTATTTCAGCACTGTATATATGACCCACTGCATAATGACACTCCATTGTTAACATATCAGCGTGTCTTTCAGCAAGTAGTCTTAGCACACATCTACAGTTCACACTGCCACTGAAACGAAACAAAACACGCTATATAGTTTACCATAAGCTCTGCCGGCATAGGTACGAATAGAACTGCTATCTGCACGTAATGTGAGGCACAAATAGAACTGCTATTTGAACGTAATGTGAAACTCTAAGTGACCTTTTGAGCACAGAGTCTGGATCTTTTTCTTAATTTTTAGAACACGAACGTCTTCTCTAGTTTTTTTTTTCCTCATTCTTTTTCTCTCAGTGGTAGATAATGCATCAGAGCAGAGTTTTTTTAAAGAGAGGAAAGAAGCATTGGAACATAACACCTGAAATCTGAACCTACTGTGTAGTTCAAATGTAGCAGTAAAGTTCTAAAAATAAGAGTTGTGAAGGAATGGCAGAAGCAGTAGCAGCTGTAGCTGTAGTGGTAGTATAAGGTGGAGGAATAACAACAACTGTAGCTGTAGTAGTAGTACAAGACGGAGGAGCAGTAGCAGCTGTAGCTGTAGTGGTAGTATAAGATGGAGAAGTAGTAGCAGTAGTCGTAGGAATAGTAGTAGTAGTTGTAGTAGCAGTAGTAGAATGAATAATAGTAGTAGTTGTAGTAGCAGTAGTAGAATGAATAATAGTAGTAGTTGTAGTAGCAGTAGTAGAATGAATAATAGTAGTAGTTGTAGTAGCAGTAGTAGAAGGAATAGTAGTAGTAGTTGTAGTAGCAGTAGTAGAAGGAATAGTAGTAGTAGTTGTAGTAGCAGTAGTAGAATGAATAGTAGTAGTAGTTGTAGTAGCAGTAGTAGAAGGAATAGTAGTAGTAGTTGTAGTAGCAGTAGTAGAATGAATAGTAGTAGTAGTTGTAGTAGCAGTAGTAGAAGGAATAGTAGTAGTAGTTGTAGTAGCAGTAGTAGAAGGAATAATAGTAGTAGTTGTAGTAGCAGTAGTAGAAGGAATAGTAGTAGTAGTTGTAGTAGCAGTAGTAGAATGAATAATAGTAGTAGTTGTAGTAGCAGTAGTAGAAGGAATAGTAGTAGTAGTTGTAGTAGCAGTAGTAGAATGAATAATTGTAGTTGTAGTAGCAGTAGTAGAAGGAATAGTAGTAGTAGTTGTAGTAGCAGTAGTAGAATGAATAATAGTAGTAGTTGTAGTAGCAGTAGTAGAAGGAATAGTAGTAGTAGTTGTAGTAGCAGTAGTAGAAGGAATAGTAGTAGTAGTTGTAGTAGCAGTAGTAGAATGAATAATAGTAGTAGTTGTAGTAGCAGTAGTAGAAGGAATAGTAGTAGTAGTTGTAGTAGCAGTAGTAGAAGGAATAATTGTAGTAGTTGTAGTAGCAGTAGTAGAATGAATAATAGTAGTAGTTGTAGTAGCAGTAGTAGAAGGAATAGTAGTAGTAGTTGTAGTAGCAGTAGTAGAATGAATAATTGTAGTAGTTGTAGTAGCAGTAGTAGAATGAATAATAGTAGTAGTTGTAGTAGCAGTAGTAGAAGGAATAGTAGTAGTAGTTGTAGTAGCAGTAGTAGAAGGAATAGTAGTAGTAGTTGTAGTAGCAGTAGTAGAATGAATAATTGTAGTAGTTGTAGTAGCAGTAGTAGAATGAATAATAGTAGTAGTTGTAGTAGCAGTAGTAGAAGGAATAGTAGTAGTTGTAGTAGCAGTAGTAGAATGAATAATTGTAGTAGTTGTAGTAGCAGTAGTAGAAGGAATAGTAGTAGTAGTTGTAGTAGCAGTAGTAGAATGAATAATTGTAGTAGTTGTAGTAGCAGTAGTAGAATGAATAATAGTAGTAGTTGTAGTAGCAGTAGTAGAAGGAATAGTAGTAGTAGTTGTAGTAGCAGTAGTAGAATGAATAATTGTAGTAGTTGTAGTAGCAGTAGTAGAATGAATAATAGTAGTAGTTGTAGTAGCAGTAGTAGAAGGAATAGTAGTAGTAGTTGTAGTAGCAGTAGTAGAAGGAATAGTAGTAGTAGTTGTAGTAGCAGTAGTAGAATGAATAATAGTAGTAGTTGTAGTAGCAGTAGTAGAAGGAATAGTAGTAGTAGTTGTAGTAGCAGTAGTAGAATGAATAATTGTAGTAGTTGTAGTAGCAGTAGTAGAAGGAATAGTAGTAGTAGTTGTAGTAGCAGTAGTAGAATGAATAATAGTAGTAGTTGTAGTAGCAGTAGTAGAAGGAATAGTAGTAGTAGTTGTAGTAGCAGTAGTAGAATGAATAATAGTAGTAGTTGTAGTAGCAGTAGTAGAAGGAATAGTAGTAGTAGTTGTAGTAGCAGTAGTAGAAGGAATAGTAGTAGTAGTTGTAGTAGCAGTAATAATAGTAATACTAGCTGTGATATTCATACTATGTATATACTATATAAGGAAGATTAAACAGAGAAAACTTAAATATTTTGAACACATTCAACGTCATGATAATTTAGAGAAGACCGTCCTGGAAGGGTACATAATGGGAAAAAGAAAGAGAGGAAGACCAATGAGAAGATGGCTGCAAGACATCGTTGATGATCTGCGAATGGATGTATCAGCAGCAGGGCATCTTGCTTACAACCGAGAGGCCTACAGCAGAGCTGTTAGGGAGGCAAAGTTCCGCAAAGGACATGTGACTGGCTGACTGAGTTGTAATAAAAATAGTAGTAGTTGTTGTAGTAGTAATAGTAGTTGTAGTAAGAATAGTAGCAGTTGTAATAGCAGCATTGGTAGTAGTAGGAATAGTAATAGTTGTAGCAGTATGAATAGTAATAATTGTAGTAGCCGTAATAGTAGTGGTAGGTGTAGGAGTAGTAAAAGAGTAATAAAAGTAGTAAAAGAATTATGAGTAGTAGTACTAATAGTAGCAGCAGTAGTAGATGGAGGAGGAGAAGCAGCAGCAACAGTAGTAGTAATAGTAATAGTAATAGTAGTAGTAGTATCAGTTGTAGTAGTTGTAGTAGTAGTTGTTGTAGTAGTAGTAGTAGTAGTTGTAGTAGTGGTAGTAGTTGTAGTTGTAGTAGTAGTAGTAGTTGTAGTAGTGGTAGTAGTTGTAGTTGTAGCAGTAGTTGTAGTAGTAGTAGTAGTTGTAGTTGTAGTAGTAGGTGTAGTAGTAGTAGTAGTTGTAGTAGTGGTAGTAGTTGTAGTTGTAGTTGTAGTAGTAGTAGTAGTTGTAGTAGTGGTAGTAGTTGTAGTTGTAGTAGTAGTAGTTGTTGTTGTAGTAGTGGTAGTAGTTGTAGTTGTAGTAGTAGTAGTAGTAGTAGTAGTAGTAGTAGTAGTAGTAGTAGTAGCAGTACGAAATGAAAAAGAAGAAGAAGATTCAGCACAACAAATCCCTAAAGGTAGGATGACCTAATGGCCACTTAAGGTTACTTATAGAACGATCCGCCAATTAAGGTGTCTTTGTTTCTTATCCTGCTCGATCAGGCGTAGGCTGTTTGAAGCCTGGCATGATGGATGTACCACTTTGCTTTTATACGGAACAATGGAAAGTTGATTTCCCGTTGACAGTACAATAACAAGTCTTACAGGACGTTTGAGAGTTGAGATCTCTGTGGCACATGTACTAGAGAGAATAAAAAAGTGTAGGCACTTTTATAATTATGCGGTATCCGCAGTGGATAGACGCCAACACAATATAATACGTTCGCAATGGCTGATGGATAGTTCGAACACGCACAGCGCAGGATTTTGTCCTTAGTCTAGTAGAAGCTATGGTCAAACAAACGCGGACCTCAGCGACAGAACTGGATAATGCTGTTAGAAAACGCACCTTTTGCGCGAAGACAATGTACGTAGCCATGTAAGTACCCATGCAACGATCACAACAGTGGAGACAATGCACGTGCACATGCAGCGATCACAACAGTGGAGACAATGCACGTACCCATGCAGCGACCACAACAGTGGAGACAATGCACGTACCCATGCAACGATCACAACAGTGGAGACAGTTCAACAACTGCACTTTAAATGTCTTCCTTCTTCCTCTTACGAGGTTGAAGACGCTGTGCGATGAGGTGATCAGCGACCCATAGCTGACCAAGACCCTGTCCCACCTCTCCGTTGTTACCCCCCCCCGTAACAGGCATAGCCTGACTAATGGGGCAGGGATCACCATAATCCCTATGGTAATGGTATCTGCTAAAAAAACATTGCACTCCTCCTGCCTTTTATCTGTACTCCAGGACTGAAAAATTAACTGCGATAACTCGCTCCCGCGCCCATACGAAGCATCGGCTGCAAAGAACACCAGCTCGCAGTTATAGGGAGTTCGTACAGGTACAAGTCTTCTTCTTGTAGCCCTGGTCTGGTGCCACGCGATTACCAGGCCTTCGTTCCACTCGGAGAGACTTTACAGTGGTTGCGGGCTACATCTGGTGATGAGATTAAGAAGACGGTGCAGAGCTAGTGTCCACTCAGAGAGACTTTACAATGGTTGTGGGCTACATGTGGTGATGAGATTAAGAAAGCGGTGCAGAGCTAGACTCCAGAGAGACTTTACAATGGTTGCGGGCTACATGTGGTGATGAGATTAAGAAGACGGTGCAGAGCTGGAGTCCACTCAGAGAGACTTTACAGTGGTCGAGGGCTACATGTGGTGATGAGATTAAGAAGATAGTGCAGAGCTAGACTCCACTCAGAGAGACTTTACAGTGGTTGAGGGCTACATATGGTGATGAGATTAAGAAGACGGTGCAGAGCTGGATTCACTCAGAAAGACTTTACAGTGGTCGAGGGCTACATCTGGTGATGAGATTAAGAAAGCGGTGCAGAGCTGCGCCTGGAAGCAGACGAAAAGCTTCTTATCCCAGGAAAAAGATGAAAGAAGTACATCGACCCGCAGGGGTGGGAGGAACAAGTGATGTAACGTTTACTCTTATGTGCTGACAGTTATCGGTATTAAAGGATATTTTGCCGTTAATTTTTTACTCTCCCTCGTATAACTACCACAAGGGAGACAAACAAAAGTTAGTCAAAAACTATCCTTAATTCTTTAAGATCTACCCTGTAATAGGCTGTTGAAATCCAACAGCTGTGTTGAAATACTAAAGACAGGATGTGTTCTCCGGGGTAGTGGAGGTTCGAGGAACACTTTGTCTATAGACATTAATTCCAGTCTTTGTCCAGGTCATGCTGGCATTTCCAGAAAGGAAAGATCCGACCCACTAGACGGGAAATACAAAAGCCCCCGCTTTTCCTCCCTCCGATCTTTCGACCCTTTGTCATTTATAGCTAGAGCTTACATATCATATCGTGTGGCCCTCTCTTTCGACCGATTTCGCCCAGCTTCCAAGAGGTTGTACTGTGGTCAGCCAGACCCGTCGTGTCAAACTGAACTCGGCTCCATCAGTATGTTATCGGAATTTGTTGGAAATGGATCTCTTGAATACTTTTATATTTGCCTTTATAAACACCTCTGAATGATGATAAAGCTACGGGAGCCCATAAAGTTATTTTCCAGAAAAGCTGGGACAAATAAACTTAGCGACCAAGACACGTCCCATGCTGGTACAGACATCAAGCTTGGTGTACCTCGCCGAACAGTTAACACGGTTCTTAAAGCTAAAGCCAAAACGTGAAACGAAATTTTTTAAAAAACCTACACCATTACATACTAAAAGCCATTATAAAGTAATATATTTTACTTTTGTTTATTTATCTTTGGCACTCATTTGCAAGTGATGTAGAGTGTTATGTACTTTTTTCGACTCAAAAACAAAAGGAACTGCATACTAAAAAAAAAAAGACTCACTGGATTTCATTTTTCGACCAATTCCGGTATTCAACCGTGCTTTTCTCCCCTTAACAGTCGAATAAGCGGGGGACGCTTGTAGGAGATGCACAGATATTTTATCAGGAGATTTCGGCACGCTTAATGACTTGCTTCCGCTTTGAATGAAAGAGCCGGTGGGGAGGGGGGAAATGCCGAGAAAGACAGAGAGAGAGAGAGAGAGAGAGAGAGAGAGAGCGTAATACTGAAGGAATGATTAGATAACAATAACAATAAAAATGAAAACAGGTGAATAAGCATAGAGCCTGTGCTATCATCGGTCGTTGTACACAGAAAATAGAGAAGCATATCGGGGAAAGTATAGATTGTTGTTGTTGTTGTTGTTGATGATGATGATGATGATGATGATGATGATGATGCTTGTTGTATTTCATTATTATTTGATTTTCAGTTCCAACACTTCAGAGAAAAAAAAAAGATTTTCTATAACTGAGATACAGGCATCAGTTGTTTTCTTGTAGCTGTGTTCACTGGCCTACCTCTTCTTATTTCTCTCCAATACTTTGTTCTTGGAATCCATCATCATCATTATCATCATCATCATCATCATCATTGTCGTCGCCATCATCATCATCACCGTCGTCATCATCATTATCATCATCGTCGTCGTCATCATCATCATCATCCTTCATTCCTTAGGAAGTATGGGGCACAGATAAATGTTCTCCAGCCGTCCCCTTTCTTGAGCTTATTCTCTACTTCCTTCCACGCTTATCTCTCGCCTCTGAGCACTGTCATAACTTCCCTCCTCCAAGTTAAGTCTAGATCTTCCTCCTACTTCTGTTCCCCCAGAGGATTCCACATCAGTGCTTGTCTTGCTATGCTGGTGTCAAGTTTCCTCAGTGCGTGGCAAAACCACCCCCCTAGACATGATTTGTAGGTTCATAGACTCTTGGTCCTGCTCTTTCCCAGACCTCCTCGTTCCTGATCTTGTCCCGCCATTTAAAGTTTTAAATCCTCTTCAAGCAGTAATTCATGAATGTTTGTATCTGCTGGAATCCACAGCTGGACTGACTCACAGATGAACTTTGCTCACCTTACATCCTATCTAAGCCATTTACATTCCCCGCTTGCTCTGTCTTAACTTGACATTAAACGCAAGCTGTCGTATTAGGCGTACACTTAAATATCACTGTAACTTTGAAAATAGTATTAAATTAAGCATACTAAATAGCTATATATTTCTTGTTAAATGTTACTAAAAGTGTTACAATGCACATAGTTCAGACGTAACGTTATTTCAACGTTTGTTTAGAAAAGTTTGGAGTTTTATAAATTTTTCAGTATGTAGATAAAAAAAAAGTCCAAGCGCAGGAATACTGTAAAACCTCATCACCGACAGTTCTGGAAGTCTCTTTGACGCAGAGCAAGTCAAGTTGAAAAAAACAAACTCTTCAAGGGAAAACAATAACAACTGGAACTGCCCTTTATGAAGGAGAAAACGAATGAAAAGTATAAAGTCAAATGAATTTCCGTCGCAGGAGTTTAGGTACAAATTTACTTTCTCCAAAAATAGTTTTTTTTAAAAAATATATATATACAGGTAAACCTGGATATATGATGTTAATTCGTCCACAGCGGATGTTGCATATATCGAAATTTCGTATTTCGAGGTTTACCTGTATCTTTACATGGCCATACCAAGATGGGTGGATCTGAAATAGAATGCCTTTCTTGGGGGGGGGGGGAGGGGGAGATGGGTATCGGGATTTACTTTAAAAGAGATGGTATACAACTGTGTGTGAATGTGGTGTGTGGATGTGTGGGTGAATGTGTGTGCGTGAGTGTGATTATTTTACAACTCTTTTCATGAATAAAACTGGAATGGAAGAAGAAGAAGAAGATTTTACCAATGCTGCTACTTCCCGTGATATTGCTACCTGCACTGATACTGCTACCACTGCTACTGTTTCTACCGCTGCTGCTATCTCCACTGATATTGCTACCACGGGCACTAACACCATATCCCTATGTGCCTCTAAGGCATGACAGGATTACCTTTACCTTTTACTACTGTTTCTACCGCTGCTGCTATCTCCACTGATATTGGTACCATTAGTATTATACTGCTGTTGCTGCCTCCACTGATATTCCTACCACCACCACCACTACTACTACTACTACTACTACTACTACTACTACTACTACTACTAATACTACTGCTGCAGCTGCTGCTACTGCTACTACTACCAGCTACTACTACCATCATCACTACTACCACTACTACTACTACTACTACTACTGCTATTACTGCTATACCACTACTACTACTACTACTATACTACTACTACTACTACTACTACTACTACTACTAATACTACTGCTGCAGCTGCTGCTACTGCTACTACTACCAGCTACTACTACCATCATCACTACTACCACTACTACTACTACTACTACTACTGCTATTACTGCTATACCACTACTACTACTACTACTACTACTACTACTACCACCACCACCACCACCACCACTACTACTACCACTACTACTACTGCTACTACTATTAGTACTATTACTACTACTACTACTATTACTACTGCTGATGCTGTTGCTGCTACTACTGCTGCTGCGACTGCTGCTACCCGTAATACCACAATTACTATAACTACCAGTTCTACTTTAAACACTACCGCTATTACCGCTAATGTTACTACCACTACTACTACACCTGCTATTACTACTTTACTACCACTACTACTACACCTGCTATTACTACTTTACTACCACTACTACTACACCTGCTATTACTACTACTACACCTGCTATTACTACTTTACTATCACTACTACTAATGTTTATAATAGTAACACTGTAATTGAAGTAATATACGAAAACATATACTACTACTACCAGTACTAATACTACTACTAAAACTACTACTAGTACTACTACTAGTACTATTACTACTACTAGTACTACTACTAGTACTACTACTACTACTACTACTACCACTAGTACTACTACTACTACTACTATTAGTAGTACTACTATTACTACTTCTACTACTACTACTACTACTACTACTACCTCCATCGATTTTGTACGTGATCATATAGCAGTCTACAAAAGAAAATTCCCAAATGCAAATAATCAGGAATAAAGGTTTATAGCACTCATAAATCAACAACAGGAGGTGAAATATTGATTATTTTTTACACTGCTACATGCCCTAAATAAGGGCCATGTATGATGAAGTAGAGCTCTAATAGAAAAGTAAGTTCATTAAAATGCTACATCATCTCTTTTACTTTCTTGTTTATTTTTCTTGGCCACCTACCTGCTCATTTGATATCTATCTATCTACCTATCTATCTATCTATCTATCTATCTATCTATCTATCTTATCTATCTATCTATCTATCTATCTATCTACCTATCTATCTATCTATCTATCTATCTATCTATCTATCTATCTACCTATCTATCTATCTATCTATCTATCTATCTATCTATCTATCTATCTATCTATCTACCTATCTATCTATCTATCTATCTATCTATCTATCTATCTATCTATCTATCTACCTATCTATCTATCTATCTATCTATCTATCTATCTATCTATCTATCTATCTGTCTGTCTGTCTGTCTGTCTGTCCGTCCGTCCGTCCGTCTAACTACCTACCTACCTACCTACCTACCTACCTACCTATCTATCTATCTATCTATCTATCTATCTATCTATCTATCTATCTATCTATCTATCTATCTATCTATCTATCTATCTATCTATCTATCTATCTATCTGTCTGTCTATCCGTCCGTCCGTCCCTCCGTTCGTCCCTCCCTCCATCCATCCCCATCCATCCATCCATCCATCCATCCATCCATCCATCTATCTATCTATCTATCTATCTATCTATCTATCTATCTATCTATCTACTACACCATTTTTTCATTTTCATCCATCCATCCATCCATCCACCCACCCATCCGCGTCTTTCGTTGCATGCCTCTTTGCTTATCCCACATTTGCCTTATTTATAAACATATCACACCCTCCCCCCTCCTCCTCCTCTGTACTCTGTTCTGCAGCCGTCTACCTATCTTTGCTATCATGCTCTCCGCCCTTGCTTACATCTCCACGTGTTTCATTACATCAGAAAAGGAAAACTTATTTTAAAAAAAAACTAAACGACAAAAATCCAGATATTCGAAGAATTTGATCCTAGCTTTACTTATGTGGAAAGATAACTATATAGCTGTATAAGGATTATCAACATGCCAGGACTTAACAGGATCCAGATCCTCCTATAGCACTTGCAGCAGTTACTAGCTCTCTCAGCTTAAACTGGCAACGTGATGTTTGTTAATCCGCTGCTTTCATTTCTTTCTATAGGTATATCTGATTCATGAGGGCACAGAATCTTACAGTCATTAACACAATCTAAAGTAGTATTTAATTTGTAACTAAAAGCACTGTTTCTATTTAAAGTATGAAGCTTTAATGAATTAGAGAAAAGTTAAGAGTTTAACCTACTTGGTAAATCCGGCGTGCCTCCCGTCTGCTAGTCCCTTAGCCGTTGAAAGCCAGAACGAGGTAAGGCAGTCTCGCGACCAAATAGATTTTAAATACGGTTTCATAGGCCAGCGGTTTTCACACTGTCCACTCATGGGTCTGCTGAGTTGAATCAAAACTCCATTTGATATCGATATCACTTTTGTACTCCATAGCTAAGGTATTTTCTGTATGTTATACACCTATGATGATGATGATGATGATGTGATTATCGATAATATCGTCAGTTGGTCGTCATGTCCGGACAGGTAGCTAAAAACTAACTCGCTTGACGTAGTTAGCTCAGACCAGTGAATGTTACAGACTTTAAGTAAGACTTTTAACGTTCTTTAGAAAGATTCAGGCACCTTTCAGTGGATAATGAGTATGACAGAAGTTTAGATGTTATATTACTATTACTACTATTCCTACTGTAATTCTTGCAGTTTTTACTACTACTACTACTACTACTACTACTACTACTACGACTACTACTACTGCTGCTGCTGCTGCTACTGCTACTGCTACTAGTTTTGCTGCTGCTGCTACTACTACTACTACTACTACTACTACTACTGCTGCTACTGCTGTTGCTGTTGCTGCAGCTGTTGTGCTGCTGATAATACTACTAAAATACTACTTTTACTACTACTCTACAACTACCACCACCACCACCACCACTACTACTACTACTACTACTACTATGACTATTATTATTACTACTACTATTGCTGTTACTGCAGCTGTGATGCTGCTGATAATACTACTAAAACTACTTTTACTACTACTACTACTACTACTACTACTATTACTACTACTATTACTACTGCTACTGCAGCTAAAGTGCAGTTGATAATACCACTAAAATACTACTTTTACTCTACAACTACCATCACCATCACTACCACCATCACAATAACTACTACTACTACTACCACCATTACTACTACTACTACAACCAACACCACCACCATTACTACTACTACTACTTCTACTTCTTCTACTACTACCACTACTACTACTACTACTGCTACTACTGCTACCACCACCATTATTACTACTGCTATTACAAATATTCCTCCTCCTCCTACTACTACTACTACTACTACTACTACTACTACTACTACTACTACTACTACTACTACTACTGTTTGTGGAGATGCCGATCAATATATCACTTGAAGATGCCCGTCAATTTATCACTTGAAGCACCCAGAGAAAACTGTGCATAATCTGGACCAGCTGCTATTTTGCTTGATCCGACAAAAGCACCTTCCTCGCAGCACGGTCATCATACAGGCTGTAAGTAATAACTGTTTAACTTTGACAAAGACGTACAACAAAGTTTGGTTCCAAGTGGTCTAGGAAATCGCACTTCGGATAAACGGGTCACGACAGTCTGCCACCTTATCTAACTACAGGACTGTAGACAGTGTGGCACCATATCTAATTACAGGACTATAGACAGTGTGCCATCATATCTAACTACAGGACTGTAGAAAGTGTGCCAGCATATCTAATTACTGGACTATAGACATTCTGTCACCATATTTACCTACAGAACTGTAGCCAGTCTGCCACCTTATCTAACAATAGGACTGTAGATGGTCTGCCACAATATATAACTCATCATCATCATCATCAGGTGCCGTGCCGACTGGCGTTGGCTATTATGCTTCTCCAGAGTACGCGATCCTTCATGCAGGCCATCAGTTCAGTTGGTGATCTCCTCTCACACCATCCCGTCAGACTGTCCAGTATCATTTCTCTTGGTCTTCCTCTTGATCTTCTTCCTTCTATTTTTTCTGTTGTTATAATATTTTCAATGCCCCCTCTTCTCATTGCATGTCCTATGAAAGTACATTGTCTCTCTCTTATCTTTCTGACAAGGTTTTTTGTCTCTCCAGCTCTTCTCATACATTCTTCATTAGTTATTTTTGCTGTCCAGGGGATTCGTAACATTCTTCTAATAAACCACATTTCTGCTGCTTCCAATGATTTTTGTGCAGACTTTCCTATTGTCCATGATTCACTTCCATATAACAAGATAGGTTCAATATAGCATTTTAGGACTCGTTTTCTAACATTCATTGATAAAGATGTGTTAGCTAATATATAACTACAGGACTGTATCCAGTCTGTCACCATATCTAACTACAGGACTGTAGCTAGTCTGCCACCATATCTGACTATTTTACCGTAGCTAGTCTGCCACCATATCTAACTACAGGACTGTAGCTAGTCTGCCACCATATCTAACTATTATACTGTAGCCAGTCTGCCACCATATCTGACTACGGGACTGTAGACAGTGTGTCACCATATCTAACAATAAGCCTGTAGACAGTGTGGCACCATATCTAACTTCAGGACTGTAGACAGTGTGGCACCATATCTAACAATAAGCCTGTAGACAGTGTGTCACCATATCTAACTTCAGGACTGTAGACAGTGTGGCACCATATCTAACAATAAGCCTGTAGACAGTGTGTCGCCATATCTAACAATAAGCCTGTAGACAGTGTGGCACCATATCTAACTTCAGGACTGTAGACAGTGTGGCACCATATCTAACTTCAGGACTGTAGACAGTGTGGCACCATATCTAACTTCAGGACTGTAGACAGTGTGGCACCATATCTAACTTCAGGACTGTAGACAGTGTGGCACCATATCTAACTTCAGGACTGTAGACAGTGTGGCACCATATCTAACTTCAGGACTGTAGACAGTGTGGCACCATATCTAACTTCAGGACTGTAGACAGTGTGGCACCATATCTAACTTCAGGACTGTAGACAGTGTGGCACCATATCTAACAATAAGCCTGTAGACAGTGTGGCACCATATTTAACAATAAGCCTGCAGACAGTGTGGCACCATATCTAACAATAAGCCTGTAGACAGTGTGGCACCATATCTAACAATAAGCCTGTAGACAGTGTGGCACCATATCTAACTTCAGGACTGTAGACAGTGTGGCACCATATCTAACAATAAGCCTGTAGACAGTGTGGCACCATATCTAACTTCAGGACTGTAGACAGTGTGGCACCATATCTAACTTCAGGACTGTAGACAGTGTGGCACCATATCTAACTTCAGGACTGTAGACAGTGTGGCACCATATCTAACTTCAGGACTGTAGACAGTGTGGCACCATATCTAACTTCAGGACTGTAGCTATTCTTCCACTATATCTAACTTCAGGACTGTAGCTATTCTTCCACTATATCTAACTACAGGACTGTAGCTACTCTTCCACCATGTCTAATTACTGGACTGCAGACAATCTTCCACCATATCTAACCACAGAACTGTAGCCAGCCTGCCACCATATCTAACTATAGGACTGTAGCCAGCCTACCACCATATCTAACTATAGGACTGTAGCCTGTCAGCCACTATATCTAACTAAAAGACCGTAGACAGTCTGCAACCATATCTAACTATAAGACCGTAGACAATCTGCCACCATATATAACTATAGGACTGTAGATAGTCTGTTAGTATATCTAACTGTAGGACTGTAGCTAGTCTGCCAGCATATCCAACTACAGGACTGTAACCGGTCTACCATCATATCCAACTATATAACAGAAGCAAGTCTGCCACCATATCTAACTACAGGACTGTAGACAGTCTGCCAGCATACCTAACTATAGGACTGTAGCTAGTCTGCCACCACATCTAATAGTAGAACTCTAGCCAGTCTGTGACTCTCATCATCATCATCATCATCATCATCATCATCATCAGGTGCCTATGGCTATTATGCTTCTCCAGAGTACACGATCTTCCATGCAGTCCATCAGCTCAGTTGATTATCTCCTCTCACACCAGACTGTCCAGTATCATTTTTCTTGGTCTTCCTCTTGATCTTCTTCCTTCTATTTTTTCTGTTGTTATAATATTTTCAATGCCCCCTCTTCTCATTGCATGTCCTATGAAAGTACATTGTCTCTCTCTTATTTTTTTTTTACAGGATCTTTTGTCTCTCCAGCTCTTCTCATACATTCTTCATTAGTTATTTTTGCTGTCCAGGGGATTCGTAACATTCTTCTAATAAACTACATTTCTGCTTCTTCCAATGATTTTTGTGCAGACCTGCCTATTGTCCATGATTCACTTCCATATAACAAGATAGGTTCAATACAGCATTTTAGGACTCGTTTTCTAACATTCATTGATAAGGATGTGTTGAATAATATGTTTTTCGTTCTCTGAAATGCAGTCTTTGCTTGGCCTATTCTGTTCTTAATTTCTGTTCTGCATTTCCCATCTGAAGTTATTGTTGCTTAATGTATTTGAATTTCTGCACCTGCTTTAGAATATTTCCGTTTAATTTTATACTGCATGCTGGTGGATTCAGTTTCTTAGATATAACCATGGTCTCTATTTTCTTATGTTCAAAGTAAGGCCTTTCTGTTCACTTTCTTTGGCGACTTTATCCAATAGATTTTGCAGGTCTTGTTGGTTCTCAGCTATCAGTACTGTGTCGTCAGCATACTGAAGGTTGTTAATATTGTATCCTCCAATTTTCATGCCTTGTTCTGTGATAATCGTTCTTAGAATATTCTCGCTGTGCAGAGAAAAAAAGGTGTGGAGATAGTGCACATCCTTGTCGCACCCCTTGTTTTATAGGTTGATATTTTCCAGTTCTATTTTCAACCCGAATTGCTGCTTCTTGCTGCCAGAATAGATGTGTTATAATCCTCAAGTCTTTGCCGTCTATGTTGATGTCTTCAAGCATTTTAATAATCTCATTATGTTTCACCTTGTCGAATGCCTTGGTGTAATCAATGAAGCATAAATAGAGATCTATGACTCTAGAATATCTATATCCCTTCATCTAAAGCCTACTGTTTGTGTCTAAATGGCAAAGGAATAATCTTTAGTACGCCAAGTGCACAGAGCAACATCCGAACCGAAATTTAGATGAAGAAAAGATGTAATGATACCGTTTTCTTGTCAGAAGACCAGACAGGCAGGTATGTAAACCAGGTAGATCAAAGTACAACAGAAGAGATCTATAGAACAAGGCTGAGATTTTCTTCATTCGTTATTTTATCTCCGCCGTGGATATCCTTGCTTGCTTGGATAGCAGCCAATATCGGTTTAATTTTCATTTGTAATATTGTTTAAGGTCCTTCTAAATATCATGCAATATTATTCTTTCATGCATCATCATCATCATCATCATTTGATTACATTTTACATTCCTTTCATTATCGAAAACATCATCGCAGTTTCTGTAATCGAATTATGCTACACCTTTATGTGATAGGTAAAACTGAAGAAAGAGTGCACAGGACGTACACAAAGTAAGCCGACCAGACGAGAATTACAAAGTGAGCATCAACTAGTAAAAATCATTCATTCATTCATTTGCATGTCCCTTGCGGAACTTTGCCTCCCTAACAGCTCTCCTTTAGGCCTCTCGGTTGTGAGCAAGGTGGCCTGCTGCTGATGCATCCATCTAGTTAAAATAGTGAATTAAAAAAAAAGGATGGTGACGAAGGTGGTTAGAGAGACAGACAGAGAGAGAGAGAGACAGATAGAGAGACAGACAGACAGACAGAGACAGACAAAGAGAGACAGACAGACACAGAGACAGACAGACAGAGAGAGACAGAGAGACAGACCCAGAGACAGACAGACAGAGAGACAGACAGAGACAGACAGACAGAGAGACAGACAGACAGACAGAGACAGACAGACAGACAGAGACAGACAGACAGAGAGACGGACAGAGACAAACAGACAGATAGAGAGACAGACGGAGAGAGACGGATAGACAGAGAGACAGACAGACAGAGACAGACAGACACAGAGACAGACAGAGAGACACAGAGACAGACAGACAGAAGAGACAGAGAGAGACAGAGAGAGAAGAGAGAGACATATACACAGAGAGAGACAGAGAGAGAAGAGAGAGACATATACACAGAGAGAGACAGAGAGAGACAGAGAGAGACAGAGAGACAGAGAGAGAGACGCTGTTTAACAAACAACCACCACAACGAAAGCCACCACATTCAAACTTACAAACAATACAAACCCCCCCCCCTTCACACACACACACACACACTTTACATGGACTTCTAACTCTATATATTCCATTATAACTTTCCGACTGTTAACAAAGTAACCAGAACTCCGTACCTCAATTGCCATTCTCCATCAGTCCCGATATCCAGGCTTACAAGGACAAGTAAACCTAACGGCTACTGATCCGCACATCACACGTAGCCCGAGCCAGTTAAGATTATTAACCACAGTTCTTCACAACTTTGTGATCTGATTTCTCTCTCTCTCTCTCTCTCCCCCCCCCCCCACTTTTCCCCCCCCTTTTTCTCCACATAAAAGGCCTTGTGCCGCATAGTCTGATCAGCTAAAAGGTTCTGAAGCACTTGCACGCGTTCACAAAGGCATAGACTGAACAGTAACTGGCTTCGTACAAAAGAAGCTGCCTTTTCTCAAATACTGGATTTTATGGCTTTCATAGGGCTGAATAAAGCAACGTGCAAATAGCAAGTGTGCAGGGATCTAAACGGCCTATGTAACGACAGTACTGTTGGTTGGAGGACGAACTGAATGAAAGAAACATTACAGAAACAACGGTTCTCAAAATATACATAAAGTGATATCTTCTTCTTCTTCTTCTTCTTCTAGCCATTGAGGCACACTTGCCACAGACAAGACATGTCTCCATTCCTCTCTGTTCTTAATCTGTTCCTGCCAGTTGTTGATTCCAAGAAGAGCGTATATCTTCTTCTAGGTTGTCTCGCCATCCTTGTCTCTTGGTATATCCCCTTTCAACTCTTCTGTGTAGGCCATCTTTGTTTGTTTATCCTCCTCCATTGCTTCGAAATCCCCGAGTCACCTCATTCTGTTGTTTCTCACGATGGCTGTTATCAGCAGAGTTAAACAACGTGTAGATTTTTTCTTATTTCTTATCTCCCCTTGTTGTGTTATACAATCTCTTATCGGTCCATAAATTCTTCCCAGGATTCTGTTCTCAAATGTCTGTATTTGGTTTGCCTTTTCATCTTGTTTAGCTGTATTCAGATTGGTTTTCTGTAACATTTAAAAACAAAAGACACTGGTCAATTAAAGACGGATCGCACTAAATGTTGCTATTTTTACAAAAACTCTGAAGATCAAAAGGTTAGAAAAACAAACAATATTTCGCCAAATCTCCTTATTCATGGATTAAAAAAAGAAGACACGTTAGCAAATAGCAATGCCTTATTTTCTCATTTAAGGAGGAGGTTAACGTTAACAGGAGCTCTGAAACATAATACCATATGCCAGGAGCAACTTTTACGCGTCGAAGCTTGGATAAGTATAATTCCATTCTCTAAGCACAAACAAAAAGGCAGAGAGAAAAGAAATTTTAAAAGAAAACAAGGGAGAAGAAAATTATCTTTACAGCGAACCGTACATTTAATACTTTCTCTCTGGAAGCTATGTTCTCCCGCAAGATTTAACAGCAAACTATAATTGTTTGCTAAAACTCCACTAAGCGCATTCTGCAGATATGTCATCACACACTCTCCTCTTAACATTGTTCCGTCACCACCCCTCCTCCCTTTTTTTTGACCGTTGTACTTTTTAATGCACTTTAATGCGTTGTGTGTATAAATGTTATGAAGGTTAATATATGCACACACGCCTGGCAAACACAGTTGATCTAAACCAGTCTCTACTGATCTAAAACAGGATCCTGCAATTTTTTTTTCTTTTAAAATTTAAGAAAAGAATGTTAGTCCTTTTGGTTCTATTTCTGAAATATGAAATCACACTTTAGAATTCAATTTATCTACACAATAATTTTCATATTTCGTTTTTCTTTTCCCTCTAAGTGTTTTTTTTTTAAGTCGTGGTTTTCTGCTAAGTGAAAAGTAGGAATAACCTTTCAAAGGAACAAATAATTGTCTCGACTTTGGTTGCTGTTTCATGCATTAATTTATTGAAATACTTAACAATTTTAAAATTTATTATTGTTTTCATCTAGTACTCTGATTAGAACATACTAGTTTACAGTTCGGATAAGACATAAAATATTCATACTGTAACTATAATATATTACTATAAAGTTGCACATAGATGTAGAACATTAGTGTTTTGACTATAATACTCTATATTATTATCATTATTATAAAGCTGTATAGGGCGTGGAACATTCGTACTCTGACTATAACATATTATTATAAAGCTGTATAGGGCGTGGAACAATCGTACTCTGACTATAACATATTATTATAAAGCTGTATAGGGCGTGGAACATTCGTACTCTGACTATAACATATTATTATAAAGCTGTATAGGGCGTGGAACAATCGTACTCTGACTATAACATATTATTATAAAGCTGTATAGGGCGTGGAACAATTGTACTCTGACTATAACATATTATTACAAAGCTGTATAGGGCGTGGAACAATCGTACTCTGACTATAACATATTATTATAAAGCTGTATAGGGCGTGGAACAATCATACTCTGACTATAACATATTATTATAAAGCTGTATAGGGCGTGGAACAATCGTACTCTGACTATAACATATTATTATAAAGCTGTATAGGGCGTGGAACAATCATACTCTGACTATAACATATTATAAAGCTGTATAGGGCGTGGAACAATCATACTCTGACTATAACATATTATTATAAAGCTGTATAGGGCGTGGAACATTCGCAATGTGACTAAAGCGGACAACTCTGACGCTGGGAGCAACAGGAGCAGAACTAAGTGGACAAGAGTTAATGCACTCTTATTAGTGCCAGAGAACGGAGCTGACAAAGACCCTGACCACGTGATCGATGAGCTTCTAGTGTCAGGGTGATGTGCTCCTGGATCCCTCGGGATGGGCTGGAGGTGGCCCTTCTGGGGTGGCGGTTTCTATCAAATATCTCCTTTCACCCTTCCAACTCCTCGTCTGAAGCTAAGCCATCACAGCGTCGTCTGTGGCAAAGGTGGGCACTTTCAGAGAGACCAGAAGAACAATCACAACAAGGACAAGATGAAGCCCTCGATTTCAAGTCTCTGTGCTCTAAATCCTCTGTCTTAAGTACATGTCACTGTACTTCTTGTCAAAGCGACCGAACTCTCAACCTGGGTGACTTGAATGGTATGGAGAAATATCACATTTTAAATCTGTTTTCTACGTCTTGAGCTGGTAGATTCTCTATGTTTTGTTTCTTTTTTGGCCTTCCACGATGCGCTCGGGTGGACCTCAATAGTCCTTTCTTTTGGCAGTACTTGAATAGTGAAGGATCAAGTATTGAAATACCCTTTTTTATGTGCGGTTTTCCTTGAGGTTTTTGCATATTTACATAATTTTTACACATATTCTAGCAGATTTGACATACCTATTGAATGTTTGCACATAAACCTTTGACTTTCTAACAAAAAGGCGTTGAGCAACATCTAGGGCAAGTTTAAAGAGTAGAAAAGCACATAATATACATAAGTCAGACAGACTGACAGCCAGCTCTAAACAGCTCAAGACCCTGTCTTGGTTGTTTGTGCTGTCTGAACGAGGAACTAACAAGAGCTTTAACACCTCCCCCTATGCTGTGAAAGAAAATGCATAAACTCAAAGCAGTTAATCTTTGAGAATGGTGGAGGACCCAGTAAGCTCATGAGAGATACACAAATACCTAGCAGTCACGAGCCAGGAAGGTCAACGCATTCCCGTGTAGCGGTTCTCAAATTTTTGGAGCTTATGACGTATAGGAATGTAAGCTTTGGTGTATTTGTCTGACACAGTGTCTGAAAAACGGAGTTCTAGTGTTAAGTAATACTGTACAGTAAATGGACTCTCCAAAGCTTTTGCGGCACATATGCGGACTATTCTGAGAAGACCGCCTGAAAATAGCTGCACCATGGTTTTTCAGAATTAAAGATTGAAACAAGAACAGAAGACGACCGTGTCAGGGTGACGGCGTGGATTTCCGGCCATGTTATCCAGGGTTATTCCCACATCTTCTTCCTAGTACTACTTCACCTTAAGTGACAGAGCAGGAAGTCGATATGGTGGAGCCTGCTCAGAAGTCTGCTTATAAGATGTAGTGAGGATCTTCAGTAAGGTCTCCGTGATCCACTTTATGTTGGATATACTTGTCGCTCAACAGCATCGTGGAGTCACCTGGGAAACCAGAAATAAGTTCACATTTCAAAGGCAATCATTAGAAGAAAGAAAGAAACAAAAAACAAATAAAAGAAAAGAAAAGAATGAATGAATGAAAGAAAGAAAGAACAGTTCAAGGAAGTACATACAGAAATTTCCAGTCGAGCTGTGAAAATTCCTTCTTTCCCTATACCAGACATCTTCCATCCTGTTTTATTTTGTGTTGATTTATTTTTTATTAGTTTTTTTTTCTTCTATTTTGCTCCTTTTCGATTGTCATGTCATGATTCAGTTATCACTGTATACATGTCAGGACTAAATTAGCTTTGTATGTACAGCTTTGTATGTACAGCTTTGTATGTACAGCTTTGTATGTACAGCTTTCGTTACTTTTGTGGGGTATATTTTTCTTTTATTCTTCATAGAGCTCTTCTTCTAGCCTAAAAATGTGTACAAGCCAACCTGTACTAGTGACATTTCTGTTTCGTTTATTTTTGTTTGTTTGTTAGGTTTACATTGTCGGTGCTTGTTTTTAATTCAGTAGTCTTTGCTTTGTGTTCCTTAACTCTTGTACTCCAAAACTGGCAGTGTTGCTAGATCTTGCAAGTCTATATATGTCTATGTGTGTCTGTGTACGAATGCTCAGAGGAAGAGTTAGGCAAAGTCTAAATATTTTTTTTTTAAAGGAAGACGAAGACTGTCCGCTTTTGGCAATCAGCGATCTACAGATAGTATGCCGGCGTCAGAGTTGGGTGAACAATAGCTGACCAAGACCCAGTCCCACATCTCCGTTGGTACCCCTAGTAACAGGGCTAGCCTGGTTAAGAGGGCAGGGATCGCCATAGCTCCCATGGTAGTGGAGTCCGCTAAAGAAGTACTGCATACCTCCAGCTTCTTAGCTGCACTTCGGGACTGGGGAAAAAAAAGCTCCTATAAACTGCTCTCGCGGAGATACGAAGTTGGGTCTGAACATCTTCACTGCAGCAGCTTCATAGAACACTAGCTTGTAGTTGTGGGGAGATAGAAGACAAGACAAGACAAGACTAACTCAACCCATGGTTTTAAATTATAGATAAACTTTTTCGGTTTCTTTGTACCAAATTTTCTCATTTTGACACCAGTCAGTCAGTCAGTCAATCATTTGCATGTCCCTTGCGAAACTTTGCCTCCCTAACAGTTCTCCTGTAGGCCTCTCGGTTGTAAGCAAGATGCCCTGCTGCTGATGCGTCCATTTGCAGATTATCAACGATGTCTTGCAGCCATCTTCGCCTTGGTCTTCCTCTCTTTCTTTTTCCCATTATGTACCCTTCCAAGAAGGTCTTCTCTAAATTATCATGACATTTAATGTGTCCAAAATATTTAAATTTTCTATGTTTAATCCACTTTCCTAGATAGCTTTCTTCAATATTAAGTTCATGCAGTATGGATATATTTGTTCTTTTTTGTGTCCACGATACTTGAAGAACTCTTCTGTAGCATTTACATTCAAAGGCATTTATGTGTTTCTCAGCTGTTTTGTTAAGTGTCCAGGTCTCACAGGCATATGTTGCAATGAGAAAGATATATGCCCTTAACAATCTTATTTTTGTAGTTCTGTCTGCTCCTCTCCACGGATTCTTTAGTTGCTTTACTTTTTGAAGAGCGATAGATGTTCTCTTTTTAATTTCCCTCATTGCATCTCCATTATTATTTAGTAATGATCCAAGAGATTCAAAACTCTCAACCTCTTCCAGATTTTCCTCATTGATACATATTTAGGCTGTCTTATTTATATTGTCAGTTGTCATCAATTTAGTTTTCTTCACATTTAGATATATGTTTTGCTCTTCGATATTCTTACGGACTAACATACTTGTGTTTAGATTTTCCATTCCTTTTTATCTTGCGGACATAAGTACAGCCTTTCTGATAGAAGCTAGCAAATTAGTTTGGATGTGAAAGAGTTAACACGTTTAGTATAATTTTACCCATTTAATATGTTTGATCAGCACTAATGATAATTTTTAGTTTGTTTCTGGTTAAAAGACTTTAGATAAATTATTCGCAGCTTCCACACTCACATCTTTCTCTGTCTCGTCTTGCATTAATGGAACAGGCGCTGAGCAGATAGAAGTTGACGATCATGTTTCTCCAGTTTGTATGGTCCTTGCTGTTTCACATTAGTTACCTGGCCTTTGTTTGTTTTTTTTTTCTGTCTCTTTTTCTCTCTCGTTCTGTTTCTCTCTCGTTCTTTCTCTCTTTATCTTTTATTCTCTCTCTCTCTTGTTCTCTCTCTGTCTCTGTCTCTTTCTTTTCCTTTCTTTCTTTAGTTATTTCTCTCTTTCTCTTTCGTTATCTCTCTCTATTTCTTTTTCGTTATTTCTCTATTTCTCTTCCGTTCTCTCTCTTTCTCTTTCGTTACCTCTCTCTTTCTCTTTCATTAGTTCTGTCTTTCTCTTTCATTATCTGTCTTTATCTTTCATTCTCTCTATTTCACTTTTGTTATCACTCTCTTTCTCTTTCATTCTGAGAGAGAAGACGCTTGTACGATGGGGCAATCAGCGACCCATAACTAATATGCTAGCGTCAGGGTTAGCGAACCATAGCTGACCAAGACCCTGTTCTGCCTCTCCGTGGTACCCCCAGTAGCAGGCCTAGCTTGGCTAACGGCGCAGGGATCGCCATACTCCCCACGGTGGTGGAGACTGCTAAAGAAGCATTGCACACCCCCTGCTTTTTAGCTGTACTCCGGGACTGAAAAAGTAGCTGCCATAACCCGCCCCCACGCCGATACGATGCTGTGCCTCAAAGTCTCCTCAGCATCGGCTACAAGAAGACCAGCTCGCAGTTTCAGGGAGTTGGTACAAGTCTCATTCTCTCTCTTTCCCGTTCCTTATCTTTCTCTTTTTCTTTAGCTATCTCTATCTCTCGCACTCTTTTGTTCTCTCTCTCTCTCTCTCTCTCTCTCTGCATTCTCTCTAATAATCTACAGACAACGCTCCAAAATGATATAAACAGTTTGATTAAATGGAGTAATAAAAATGTTATGTTGATAAACACCAACAAAACAAAATCCATGCTCATCACTACAAGACAGAAACTGCAAAATGCAACTAAAACTTCACTACAACTTTGTGCTGGGACTAAGGCAATAGAAAATGTTCATGAACATAAAACCCTAGGACTCATCACTGATCAGCATTTAACTTGGAATTCTCACATACATAACCTAACAAATTTGATTGCACAGAAAGTTTACCAATTAGCCAAAATTAAACACTTTACCGACAAAGACACAAGAAAAATATACTACATATCACACATACAAACACACTTAGATTACTGTTCCACAATCTGGGATGGATGCTCAGTCTCAAACACAAAAAGGCTCCACTCACTTCACAAGCGAGCATTAAATCTTATTTGTGACAAACACCCAGTACAGACTGATCAACATAAACAACTCAAAATTCTACCCCTCAAAAATAGAATCATTTTTAACAAAGTTAAGTTTGTTCACAGAATTCTGTCGCACAATGCTCCGCCTTACTTGTGGTCACTGTTTACATATAACACTAAACATAGCCAGCGTTTAAAAAACTGTCTTCTTCCTAAACCCAGGATTGATCTGTACAAGAAAAGCCTTGCATACTCTGCAGTACAGCTCTGGAACACCCTCCCCTACAATTTAAAATCCATTGGTAATACTTCATCCTTTAACTCAAACCTGTTTCATTATTTACTTGCTTGTAATTATATGCCTTCATAAAATAACCAGCACTCTCTCAACACATGGCTCGTAAACCATCAAGTACTTCAATGACATAGTTAGAAAAGCAACTTGTTAGATATTGTTAGAAATTATTTTAATGTCTGTTTAAAAAAAACCAACATATGTTAGAAGATCTGTATTTACAATGTATTTTTATTTATGTATATGTCTGCGTGTGTATGTGTGCGTGAGTGCTATTTTATTAGGTTAATTACTTCTTGTCTTTTACCTTGAATGTAGTAGTTAAATCTTACACTCTTTTGATATGTTTTTCCTAATTTAATTTGTATTTTTGTACTAAATCAAGTGTGTGGGAAGAATGAAAGATGGAGTGATGAAGGGCAGAATGTAAGACGGGCCTGCGTGCCCAATTCTTTACCCTTGAAAAATAAAGATTATTCATTCATTCATTCATTCTCTCATTCGTTCTCTCTTTGTGTCTTACGGTCTCTCTCTCTCTCTTTCGTTATCTTTCTCTTTCTCTTTCATTCTCTCTCTCTCTTTCGTTATCTCTCTATTTCTCTTTAGTTATCTCTCTCTCGCATTTTTGTTCTCTCTCTCTCTTTCGTTCTCTCTCTCTCTTAGAGGTGCTAGTTGGCTAAGTCGATAGTGCGCTGTTCTCTCGTGGCTAGACGGCTGCTCGTCCTACCGGAGTCCGTGTTCGAATCCCAGGTAATTCTCTTGTGATTTTTCTTTCTCTCACGTCTCACTAAAGTGCTTTGTCTACGATTTTTTCGAGGTTTAATCCTACAATATTTGTTCTCTTACTCTCTCTCTCTCTCTCTGTGTGTCTTACACTCTCTCTCTTTCTCTTTCGTTATCTCTCTCTCTATCGTTTTCTACCTCTCTCTAACAATCTTTCTTTCTCTCTCTCTCTCTTTCTTTAATATCTCTCTCTCTCTCTCTCTCTGTACAGTTGTATGACAGATCTTCATTAATGTGGACAAGACCGCGGAAAGATCTTTGTTGCGTGTATGTAGTTACCTCCCGTACCAGCGCCCAGAAATGTTTGGAACATAAAAGTAGGACCCTTAGAAGTCGAACACAATCAGCTACAGGAGGCAGGTCGACTTTCAAACTGTTCGACTTTCGTATTGTTCGACTTTCAAACTGTTCGGCTTTTAAAAAGTTCGATTTTCAATTTTTTTTTTCTCTTTCGTTAGTTCACAATCACAGCAGTCAGGTCGACTTTCAAACTGTTCGACTTAAAAAAAAACTCTTTCGTTCTCTCTCTTTCTCTTTCATTCTCTCTCTTTATCTTTCGTTTTCTTTCGTTCAAACCGTTCGAATTTCGAGGGTCCACTGTACTGCTATTTCAGTTTTAGTCATCTTTGTTGTGAACGCAACATATTTGTTGTACCAGCTGATGCAGATTATTTAAAAGAAAGTGGTTGTGCCAGCTGATGCAAAGTGTTTGAAATAGAGTGGTTATATGTTGCAGACTGTTTGAAATAGAGCGGATTTACCAGCTGGCGCAGGCTGTATTAAAAAGAGTGGTAAGTTGTTGTGATTAAAAAGTGTAAAATGTCAGACTGACATGCCTGACCATATCTTCATCCTTTGAAAATTAAATTCGCTTGCTCACAATTTACCCTATCTCTCTCTGTGTCTCTGTGTGTGTGTGTCTCTCTCTGTGTCTCTCTGTGTGTCTTTCTCTGTTTCTCTATGTTGTCTCTCTCTGGGTCTCTCTGTCTCTCTGTGCCTCTCTGTGAGTCTCTCTCTGTCTCTCTGTGTCTCTCTAAGTGTCTCTCTTGTCTCTCTCTATCTCTCTCTATGTGTCTCTCTGTGTCTCTCTCTGTGTCTCTCTCTGCCTCTCTGTGTCTCTCTCTATCTCTCTGTGTCTCTCTGTGTGTCTCTCTCTGTCTCTGTGTGTCTCTCTCTGTGTGTCTCTCTGTCTCTGTGTGTCTCTGTGTCTCACTCTGTGTCTCTGTCTCCTGTATGTCTTTCTCTGTCTCCCTGTTTGTATGTGTCTCTCTGTCTCTCTCTCTGTATAATATTGATATTTGTGTGAATCATATATTGCTGAGTTATTGTTGAATAGTTCCATGTTATAGACTTGAAGCTTAAAGATGCTCTTTGATTAACACATCACATGTTTCACAATTACATTACCCTTCACTAGATCAAAGCAAGTCCGATGAAATATTCTCTACAGAATTCATTTATTTTAACAAATAAGTTCAAGATATATTGCCGACAACATCACCTGGATTGAAACACTTAATCATTTGTTCACAATATCAAACTCTAACATATTCAACATGCAGCATTTCTCAATTTCTCAAATTCACAATATTCTACACTTGACACGAGAACATTTCCTATCTCAGTATTACATCACATCTGCAACACGTGGTCAACTAGTTTCTCGTCTAAAATCACTGTACTCAAAGTTTCAAAACTCAATTCCTCGTAATCACTTGAATTATTTGAAACATATTTTCAGTCTGTCCTAAAACTATTTCTTCAAAACTGCTTTTCCCAAGTATCTATTGCTCTAATTGTCCATCTGTTCCATCTGTCGTTACCTACGTCTTCTTTCTCTCTCGTGTCTTCTCCGGGGTGTGTTCTCTTTCTGCTGTTCTTCTCTTCTCTACTTCCGTACTTCTTGGTTCTTGATTGTCTGTTCTTCCGTCCTCAGGACCCCTCTTCTGTCTCTTCTTCTTCCTTGTCTCCTTTCTGTCTGTCTCTCTCTCTCTCTCCTTTTTATCTTCAAATGCAGCTTGATAGATTAACCAATAAGTATTCTGGCTCCATCTTTCAGATGTCCACTGGTTTCCATGAGCGTTCTGATTGTTCGTCATTCAAACTGTCCCTTGACTTATCTCTAGTAAATCATTTGTCCAATAGGCCACACCTCTAAATATTTAATTGGTCAGAAGGCCGAGTTGGTCACTCCTTTATTTAAAAACCGTGTGCAATCGCGTCCTAACGCGTTTCAATCTGTGTCAGTTTCGTCTATACAGTTGTTATTTACTTAAGTCATTATCTTGTTTTTATTGTGTCCTCGCTTTTTCATTGTGTCTGCCTTTTCTGTTCGTCTTTTCTATTGTTTACACGTGTCAACGTCCAGTCACGGCTTTGTTATCACTGGTCAGTCCTACTTCCTGGCGTCCTTCCTTTGTATTACCTAACTCTCGGCGTCATTGAGTCTCATCTTTTTCTATTCACTGTTTCTACTGTTTACTTTTGTCCGCGTCTTGTTCTAGTGTCATGGAAGTTCTATACTTTTCTCTTCCTTTCCTATCCACTTTTCTATGCCGCTATTCGATGTTACTATTTTGTTTACAGCATATTTTCATAATCATATCCATTAATAATAATAATAATAATAATAATAATCATTACTTATAAGGCTATACTACAAAATTCCCCTTGTTTTAGTCATGTATTAACATTTTGACTAAAAAAAAAACTAGCAATGTGCCTTGTAAGTAATAAGCTACCAAAATGTTTCCACAACAAATTCCAAAATAATTCACTTTGCAGTCACCTCCCATTGTTTTTAGTCAGAATCTTAACCGTCAGCTATATCGACTGCTTTGTCGAAATACATGGTAATTAAATTATCTCAATACTTCATAGTCATCATAGAAAAAAATCACGTAAGATAATATTTACATCTTGTTAAAAAAATGCCCATAAAACATTAAGTCGTTTTTCTTCTTTGGATGATACATATTCTGTATTAAAGTGTCTTCACATACACACCCAAGAAAAAGAAAAAAAAACATGCATTCTTTCAAATGATAAAGAATAATGTCATAACATTTGAGGCCCAAGCTCAAAACAAATCACCTCATTGGCCTTGTGGTGAACTTACATTTACCTCTCGATTCTTGTCTTCAGTGGCAACAATAGTATATATAGCACACATTCCATAACACATACTCAGTGTGAAAAATGTGATTTACTGGCTCATTGAAAACCATAATACTCATATCATGCCCTCAACGAAATTCTTCCACTGACATCAATTATTCTAAACCAAAGTACCTATCTATTCATGATAATTCTTGGGTCTCCATCCCTCTATGTCAGTATTTGCTATTGCTGAGGATGCCATCATATTGTTACTCTCAATACAGCCTTGTCGGTTACACTAATATGGCAAAGCACAAGTGTTCCACTCTAATGTATCTAATATACACCAAAGTTTGTCTCAATATCTCAAAACCTGGAAACATGTAATTCATCATCATCATCATCAACAACAACAACAATAAAATTGTACCTAGCTAATACATGCTATAAAACACTGACATTCACACTTTTAGGGCAATACAATAATAGTAATAAAAAATTACATCATCAATGCCAACTCCATTATGGATGTATATCATGAGCACCAACAATGTATGTCACCTTAACCGTACATGAATCTGTAACACATTATGCATTCTAATAATCTTAAACATGTATATTCAGATTACTGGATCATTAAATAAATCCTCTTTATAAATAACGCCATAAAAGGAGAAAATTTACAGCCATTTAAAAAATCGCATGCAAATAAGCTAACATTATTCAGGAGAGAAAAGAGCTGTTAATCTGCAAGAGTTTAAAATATTAATTCCTCCCCATGTTCAATTTACATAATATTTTTTTATGTATCGATGACATGTTATGGGTATTATCTGTTCATTTCCGAAGTTTTATTGTTCTTTGCACTTAACACAGGGTGTCCCAAAAGTTTCTTCACACTTTCCGGAGGCTGTTGCAGGAGGACAAATGTGGCTACACAGAGGAAATGTGTATTACTTTGTACAGAAATTCTCAGTTTAGATCTACCTTACAGCGCCTCAGTGTGAGCCAGGCCGTCACCCCCACCCCAAACCCCATCCCCACCCCGTGACACGGCGTACGTCGATGCGACAGATATAGCAGGACGCAATCATGTATGTTATTGTTTGGGGGCAAATAGCGCCCTTGGCCTGCAGGCAACTTTGTATTTCCTAGGGGGAGGGGGAGTTTCCAGAAGCTTCGAGAACGGTCACGTGATTTTGGGGTCTCATAACGGCATGATTTTTGGGCTCAGTGAGTTACTGTTCGTCTGACTGTGGTCCAGTATGGTCATGTGTAGCTGTTGTCGTCAACATGTAGTTTGGCTGGTATTTTCTACATTAATTGTCATCTTGGTGTTATTTTTGGTGGCTGGTACGTTGGATTGTCATGGCATACCATCATTGTTTTCTGTGAGTCATTATTCCATTTTCATCAAGTCCATTCATTAAACATCTTACTAAAAATGTTTAGGCCAAGTTGTTGAGTTGTTGCAAGGTGTGTTGTGCCAGCTAACAGTTGTTGTAGAGCTTGGGCTGTGTCTGCGAGCTGAAGAAAGTGTTTATCTACTTCAGGTTAACTTTCAGATGGAAGATTGGAAGATGTTCAAATAAGTTGGATTAATCTGAGATTAGTTCTGGCTGCAGATAACAGCAACACCGATAACACTTCAGTTTTTAGTACTTAGAGAAGAGGCACATACTGCATCACAGAGTTCCTCCCAAATTTTATGTACCATATCTGGAGCAACGGATGCAATGATGTCCATAGCTACCTGCTTCAGAATGTTCATATCCTGAGGAAATGGGGGTACATACACATTGTTTTTATTGTTCCCCCCCCCCCAAAAAAAAGGAAATAGTCACAAGATCTCAGGTCAGGGGATCTATGTTACACACGAAAAGTGTAACGAAATTTTGGAACACCCTGTACATTCAGTTAGTGTGAAATGACCTTTGAATGATGAAGGATAGAATTTGAATAGGCTTGCATGCATTGTTCTCTCTATCCTCTCTCTCCCCTCCTTTCTCTCTCCTTACTCTTCTCTTTCTCTCCTTTCTCTCTTCACTCTCTCTTCTCATTCTCATACCTTTTTATCCTCTCTGTTGTCTCTCTCTTCATTCTCTCTTCTCTTTCTCATACTCTTTATTTCTCTTTTCTCTCTCTCTCTCTTCACTCTTTTCTCTCATTCTCATTACTCTTTCTCCTCACTCTCTCTCCCCTCCTCTCTCTTTTTTTCTCTCTCTCTTCACTCTCTTCTCTCATTCTCATTACAATTTCTCCTCACTCTCTCTCCTCACTCCCTCCTCTCTCTTTTTTCTCTCTCTCTCTTCACTCTCTTCTCTCATTCTCATTACTCTTTCTCCTCACTCTCTCTCCTCACTCCCTCTCTCTCTCTTCACTCTCCCCTCTCATTCCCATACATCTTTCTCCTCTCTCTCTCGTCACTCTCTCCTCTCATTCTCAAACCTCTTTCTTCTCATCTCTCCTCTCTCTTCTCTCTTTTCTCTCTCTCTCTCTCTCCTCTCTGTTCTCTCACTCTCTCCTCTCATATTTTTCTCTCTCTTCACTCTCTCCTCTCATTCTCATACTTCTCTCTCTCTTCACTTTCTCCTCTCTTTCTCCTCACTCCTCCTCTCTCTTCTCACCCTCTCCTCTCTCTCTCTCTCTCTTTTCCAAAAGATAGTCAAGTTCTGTAACTTCTGTCTTCTCATTATGACTCAAAGGACTGTGACCGACTCTGTAGCGTATATTTCTCTGTATATACCCAGCGACCTAACTTTCTGAAAGTTAAGCAGAACTTGAGACCTGTCACCCTTACATGTTTATGACGCATTACCCTAGAATACTCCGCAGTTACGGAAACACGCAGCATTACTTTTCATAATTTTCAAATAATGCTATTTTATTCCAGGTTCAGCCAGTACTGTACGCACAATCAGCCAGAACTTCAAAGTATTTTTTCCATGTTTTTCCTTTTCAAATTACGAATTAATATTCGCTTTGGTCTCCTCAAAAGATGTCTGTAATCTGAACACTGAGAGTTAACTCCCTTATTTACTTACCTGATTGTTCAAAGTTTGCTCCAGCTAAATTTTATGTGCATTACGTAAAAGGCGCCACACACAAAAAAATCACACACTTTGAATTTTCTCGGATGTGTGTAGTTAGAAGTGTGATCTCTCTCTCTCTCTCTCTCTCTCTCTCGCTCTCTCTGAACCTTAAGTGAGCAGGGCACATGGAGCTTCCGCAAGGGTTTTCCACAAATGCCTGTCCTTTGCCTTTTTTCTGCTCTCGCCCAAGTGAGCCCTTTATTGCTCAACATCCTCTCTGTTGTTTTTTTCCATGTCTCCTTTGGTCTACCCTTACTTCTGTTCCCCTGCATCTTAGTGCTATTTTTGGTAGTGAGTCAGTCATTCGGAGCACATGTCCCAACCATCGCCAGCGTCTTTCCCCAATAATTGTTGTCAGTGGGTTCATCAGTATTTCTGCCAAAAAGATGTTATTTCTCATGGTGTTTGGCCAAAATATTCTTCTAATTCTTCGTAAACATTTAGTCTGGAAATAATTCAGCTTGTTTTCTATAGTTTTGGTGATTATCCAGCATTCATTTCCATAGAGTAGTTCACTTAGAACATTGCTCTTAAAGATCCTGATTTTCATCTTCGTGCTTAAAAAAATAAGGGACCTCAAAATTTCATTAGATTAGAACGCAACTTTAGGCTAATCATAGTAAAGCCCTCTTCCCCCCACCCCCTCTTCTTCGACATATTTTCGTCCATCTCCTGATATATGGCCTGAATCCCCTCTAGTTGTTACCTAGACCATTATCATACGACTTTTTCTAAGTCGTTTTACATAGACCAAACACGGCTGATACGTCACCGTCTTTCGGGTAACATGATTGTCAATCAAATAATCACCCGCATTTGTCGTTTTTTTTTCCCTTCTTTTACTTGAAACCCGGAACTTTCACGCCCCAAGATTCTTCATCGCGGTGCCTAATTCTCGACTGCCTACAAGCCTCTATTCAGCAACCCGTTTAAAGTGCATACAATTTCTAGGACATCCTCTAACAGTTCCGTAAGTAGTGGGTTTAAAAAAAAATCTGTTCATAAACAGTACCAGGATGTTCCATAGTGCCGGATGTAATATAATATGTAATTTAATTTCTTTTTCTTCAGAAACATTCTTTAAGGAGTAGTGAAGGGGTATTTATTTACCAGTTATATACCAGTTATATACAGAGAACAACAGTTGGAGAAATAACACTATCAAGCTGGAAGTAGCTCAAGACATTGCGAACGTCAAAGCCGGAACAAGATGAATCCCATGCGCTTACTGCTGCACGTCATTAGTGATAATAATGTGATACAACAAATGTGTTAATGGTAAATTAAGATGTGTATTCTGCCGTATTGGAAGGATACATAATGGGAAAAAGAAAAAGAGGAAGACCAAGACGAAGATGGCTGCAAGACATCGCTGACGATCTGGAAATGGATGCAGCAGCAGCAGGCCATCTTGCTCACAACCGAGAGGCCTACAGGAGTGCTGTTTGGGAGGCAAAGTTCCGCAAGGGACATGCAAATGAATGAATGAATGATTCTGCCATATGCCTTGTTATACGTGTAATCGTCATCATCATCGCCTTTCACTCCCTTGAGAGCATAGGCCACGGATAAAGGCTCTCCAGTCATCCCTGTTCTTGGAATTATTCTCTACTTCCTTCCATGTGTATCCCTTGTCTCTGAGCACTGTCATAATTTCTCTTCTCCAAGTAAGTCTAGACCTTCCTCGTTTTCTATTCCCTTGAGGATTCCATGTCAGTACCTGTCTTCTATGATGATGTTGGGTTTCCTCAGAGTGTGGCCAATCCACCTCCATTTCCTTTTTGGGGAATGAAGACGCTGTCCGATGAGGCAATCAGCGATCCGTAGCTGATATGCTAGCGTCAGAGTTGGCGAATCATAGTTGACCAAAACCCTGTCCCACCTCTCCGTGGTACCCCCAATAACAGACCTAGCCTGCTAACAGGGCAAGGATCGCCATAGTCCCCATGGTGGTGGAGTCTGCTAAAGAAGCATTGCACACCCCCTGCTTTTTAGCTGTACTCCGGGACTGAAAAAGTAGCCTCTATAACCCGCCCCCACGCCGATACGAAGCTGTGCCTCAACACCTCCACAGCATCGGCTGCAAAGAACAACAGCTCGCAGCAACAGGGAGCTCGTACAAGTACAAGTATGGCTTTTTTGTTTTATCTTCAGTCATAAATCTCTTATGGATGAGAAGACTGTGGGCAAGGCTTTATCCACGGGGGCTGAACTTGAATTGATCTGGAAATGACCACATCCTGCTGTTTTGTAACTCCATGGACATGCTGTTGATCGTTACCCCAGAATAAATAACCCAGCATTCAGCTCCATTCAGCCCCCATGTGTTTACCGAGGCCCAGATAAGTCTGGAAGAGAAAAGAATAGAACCACTGCCACCTTCCATGTACGTCATAAGAGGTGACTACTGAGGTTGGGGGATAGGTCAACAGAAACACGGAGAGGAAAACTAGGGAACTTTGTCTTGGAAAAGAAAGGGACTGATTAACAGAGCGCATGACGCTGTGTGGTCACAGCCGAAAGGAAGCTGCAGAACCCACAGTGCGACTGAGTACTAGTGTAAAATATCGTTATATAATATGTCGTATGTTTAATTGTTTTATGTCAGTTGTGTTACTTTATTTTATAACTGACAGTTTCTGTGCCGTGTCTATTTAGTTCATTAATTCTTTACTTGCATCCCTAAAAGGAGAAATTAGTTCGCCAGGTAATGGCATCAGTCTCCCAGTTCTTTAGTACAACAGTACGAACGGGACCTGACTTTCCCTATATGGTCTTTCCAAGGTTCTGCCCCTCTTTCTATCTATCTATCTATCTATCTATCTATCTATCTATCTATCTATCTATCTATCTATCTATCTATCTATCTATCTATCTATCTATCTATCTATCTATCTATCTATCTATCTATCTATCTATCTGTCTATCTATCTATCTATCTTTCTATCTATCTATCTATCTATCTATCTATCTATCTATCTGTCTATCTATCTATCTATCTTTCTATCTATCTATCTATCTATCTATCTATCTATCTATCTATCTATCTATCTATCTATCTATCTATCTATCTATCTATCTATCTATCTATATATCTATCTATCTATCTATTGAGTTCCTACCCCCGGGCTATCCACACGCTTAAAGCTGTGCAATCAACACTAAATGTCAGCACGACATTTACTTTTACAGAGAACATATAATTTAGCCATTTTATATCCGGATTCCATTTTATTAACACTTATCACACAACATCAAAACAAGGGTGAACATACTTCACATGAATACGCAGAAGATGCACATGTATAACACATAATCATTTCATTAATACATTAAGTCAAAATTCATCACATTAATGAGCCGTACCAACAGCTCGGTCTAGACATTCAGTATCGACATTTACATTATCTTATTAACCATTGTCTAGAAAAACAAACATAACATGGAGAACCTGTAGTCCTCGTGGCGCCGTTTAATAACCCCAAATTAGCGCCCCAATCTCTGGACTCACATACGCAGATATCAACATTTATCAACATGAATGATGAGAAATAAAACTCGGTAATGACTGCCAGTTATGCTGTCGAATATGGTTTTACATAGGACAGGACGGTTTAAGACATCGAACACCTGATCTCAAACCATACAAAACATTACAGGCCCCGTGACACATGCCACGTCACTTAATCTCACGGAGCTTCACCACTAACATATAACTGACTGTATTACAATTTGGAATCATTAGTGCATCATTAATCTCTCAACAACGTGGTAATTCTCCCAATATATATGATGCATCATGACTTATATTACTTTACACTTACTCTCCTAGTCGTGATGAAAACAGCTCACATTGCTTGTCACGGAGACATTGCTTGTCACGAGGACCTCTAACAGAAAGAATCGAAACACTTACTACAGTTATAAACCACAGACGTCGCAACTTTACATACGTTGAAAACTCCACATAGGACACCCGACGATAATGGAAAAAAACTACGGATGGCACTATGTAGACTTACATCAAGAACACATCACGAACAGTCTCTATGAGTACATTCCAGCACAGGACATCACAACCCCCGGCCATACCTATCTACACCCGCTGGACAACACACGGCCCCTTTCATACCCAACATCTGTTGCCCCGTGAAGCGGTCAGTCTAATTCTGATCGGCCGTAACCAAAGCTAAACTGAGCGCTTCACACTAGGACAGTGCTCGGAGAAAAGGGATGCACATAGAAGGAGGCAGAGAGCAAATTCAAGAACAGGGACGACTGTAGAGCCTTTATCCGTGGCCCATGCTACCAAGGGAGTGAAAGATGATGGTGATGATGATTCAAATCCAGTTGTTACAACGAACAAGAGAGAACTACTTTAACGTTCAGAGCTTGGTAGCAACTGTTGACAGCTGTCCGTTCTATTCTTTTTTATGATTGTATTCATCTGTTAAGCCAGTCAGGTGTGACACGCCTAACGTGGCTTTACCATCCAGGGCATGGCGGAGTACATGGCAATGATGTAACAGATAGACTTGCTGGACAGGCTACAATAAAAGGCAGACTGACAATGGACAAGAGTGAGATTGCTAGGGCTGTACTGGACAGACTGCGGGAAAATGAAGAGCGGGAATAGAAGAACAATGCAGATGTGAAGAGACTGCTGGAGCTAGGACAAATTAAAGGCGCTGGGATGAAATCCGAACTGTGTGGCAGAAAACGCACTGTAAACAGCCAATATCTGACAGGAACTATTAGCAGACATGCTCTGGGATGGATGCTGCGGCATGCGGCGGGGCATATATGGGGTTGCCATGAATGCAGTGAAGTCGGGGTACGAATTTTGAACCTTTAACCTTTTCTGTTTCATCGCGTGATCGAGCAGTCAGGGCAATAAGGGGAACATTTTTCTCTGGTTATGATCTCAACCTTCTACCTGAATTTGCTAGAATCTCAACCTTCTACCTGAGCTTGCTAGGATCTCAACCTTCTACCTGAACTTGCTAGAGTCTCAACCTTCTCCTAAACTTGCTAGAATCTCAACCTTCTCCTAAACTTGCTAGAATCTCAACCTTCACCTAAACTTGGTAGAATCTCAACCTTCTCCTAAACTTGCTAGAATCTCAACCTTCTCCTGAACTTGTTAGAATGAACAAAAGCTACATCATAATCATGCACTTTAGCTACATTAGCACTAATACAAAAAAAAATTACAAAAAATAAACATCATTAATCACAGTTTAAAAAAATAAATCATTCTGGTGAATCTTATGATGTATAAATACAGGGGTCATCACCTGTTACAATGCTTCTGTGCTTTGTAATCCTCGAAAAGGCCCCAGTAACTGAAAGCCTTTTAAGCTCTCAAAGAACATTGCATGCTGAAGTGGCTGAGAGATAGAGAAAACAGATGAGTGTCGAGGGGTACGGGGGTTGAAATGTGAGACCTACAACCTCAGGCACGTAAAGGCATTTACAAGCAGCGGAGGAGCGCCTCATATCACCAACATCGTTTCTACTTACGGGAGTAAACTACGCTCAAAAAACGTAATACAAGTATGTGCACTCAAGAACAACTATGCACAAGAAGAATAGGTGGACAAAGAGTATGATGGTGGGACAATATGCAAGATCAGCTATAGTCGTTTCCAGTTACTGGGAAAATAAAGCCCATAAAAGATTAATGGTGGCCATTTTTTTTATCTTGAGGAGCAAAAAATCTTGTCCTATATTTTAAGAACATTTAAAAAATAAAACCGCGGAATCGTATGGCTCTTTTTTCCTTTAGTTTGTACTTGGCAATTTTAAACTTTCGTAATATGCACATCGTTATTTCAGAATTTAAACATGGTGGCTGTATTGCTTGATTAACAAAAATGTTTGTGTGGATTCTGGTGTTGTCTGGCAGGATTTGACCAAAAGGCTCGGATAACTACACAAAAGAAGTTTAGTTAAAATGCCCAAAAAAGAACTGTGCATAGAAGCCCTTATTTGCCATGGTTGTGACTCATATGATCCATGTGCATATCAGCTGTTGTTGCCGCTGTTGTTATAGTGGCCCCGCTGCCTTGACTGTTATCTGTGCTTGATACAGAGGGACATTTTGACGGACATGGCTCGGCGTAGCCCGGGACTCCTTGACAAACCTCTGCCTGTGTCATGGTTGACTGCACGTCGGGTTTTGACATGGTCATGAACTGTGACATGGAGGTAGCTAGGCGTTGCGGGTCAACGGCTCCGTACAGGACCTTGAAGAAATAAAGTTAACAAATATGTTTTGTCATCATCATCATCATGAATCATTTTCTGAAGAGAACAACCGTGTAAAATTCTACATTCTTATACCCCATTAAAAATTCTGGTGACATCTCACTTTATTCATTCAGACATCTCAGTTTATTCATTCATTAGGTAACTTGCAGGTAGAAATATTAGTTCATTCATTCATTAGGTAACTGGCAGGTAGAAATCTCAGTTCATTCATTCATTAGGTAACTTTCAGGTAGACATCTCAGTTTATTCATTCATTAGGTAACTTGCAGGTAGACATCTCAGTTTATTCATTCATTAGGTAACTTTCAGGTAGACATCTCAGTTTATTCATTCATTAGGTAACTTTCAGGTAGACATCTCAGTTTATTCATTCATTAGGTAACTTTCAGGTAGACATCTCAGTTTATTCATTCATTAGGTAACTTTCAGGTAGACATCTCATGTTATTCATTCATTAGGTAACTGGCAGGTAGACATCTCAGTTCATTCATTCATTAGGTAACTGGCAGGTAGACATCTCAGTTTATTCATTCATTATGTAACTGGCAGGTAGACATCTCAGTTTATTCATTCATTAGGTAACTGGCAGGTAGACACTGGACACCACGCATCTCCATTCTATAGAATCTATGGAACTTCCAATCATCCTTTAAGTTGTCTTTTCATGTGGCACCTGGTCAGATCTCTCTCTCTGTCTCTCTGAACCTTAAATGCCCAAGGCACAAAGGTCTTCCGAAAGGGTTTTTCACAAACGCCTGTCCTTTGCCTTTTTTCCCGCTCTTCCCCAGGTGAGCCCTCTATTGCTCAACATCCTCTCTGTTAATTTCTCTGTGTCTCCTTTGATCTACCCTTACTTCTGTTCCCCTGTGGTGTCCATCTTAGTGCTATTTTTGGTAGTGAGTTGTCAGTCATTCGGAGCACATGTCCCAGCCATCGCCAGCGTCTTTCCTCAATAATTGTTGTCAATGACTTCATCAGCATTTCTGTCAAAAAGATGTTATTTCTTATGGTGTTTGGCCAAAACAGTATTCTAATTCTTCGTAAACATTTAGTCTGGAAAGAACTGAGCTTGTTTTTTATAGTTATGGTGATTTTCCAGAATTCACATCCATAGAGTAAAACACTCAGAACATTACACTTAAATATCCTGATTTTCGTCTTCGCGTTTAGTTTGTTAGATTCCCATATATTCTGCAGCATTGCAAAATCCTGGTGTGCTCTAGTAAGTCTGCTGTTGATGTCCTCTGTGCTGTCTCAATCTTCTGCTAATCTACCATCAAGATATACGAATTCGCTGACCTTCTCCACTAACTTGCTATCTACTCTCGGTACTTTTCTATTGTTCACATTTTGCTTCGTTAACTTTCTCTTTCCTACGTTGATCTTTAATCCTATATTTTTAGCGTTCTGAGTTAGCTTGTTTATTTTATCTTGCATACCTTCTAAGAAAAGACAACTTAAGGGACTGATAGGAAGAACTATGCTCTAACCACTCGGCTACGAGCAGAGCTAGGTCGGGCCCAGAGGTCAGTTACTAACAACCAGGGCCAGAGGTCAGTTACTAACAACCAGGGCCAGAGGTCAATTACTAACAACCAGGGCCAGAGGTCAGTTACTAACAACCAGGGCCAGAGGTCAGTTACTAACAAACGGGGCCAGAGGTCAGTTACTAACAAACGGGGCCAGAGATCAGTTACTAACAAACGGGGCCAGAGGTCAGTTACTAACAAACGGGGCCAGAGGTCAGTTACTAACAAACGGGGCCAGAGGTCAGTTACTAACAAACGGGGCCAGAGGTCAGTTACTAACAAACGGGGCCAGAGGTCAGTTACTAACAACCAGGGCCAGAGGTCAGTTACTAACAACCAGGGCCAGAGGTCAGTTACTAACAACCAGGGCCAGAGGTCAGTTACTAACAAAAAGGGCCAGAGGTCAGTTACTAACAACCAGGGCCAGAGGTCAGTTACTAACAAACGGGGCCAGAGGTCAGTTACTAACAAACGGGGCCAGAGGTCAGTTACTAATAACCGGGGCCAGAGGTCAGTTACTAACAAACGGGGCCAGAGGTCAGTTACTAACAAACGGGGCCAGAGGTCAGTTACTAACAAACGGGGCCAGAGGTCAGTTACTAACAACCGGGGCCAGAGGTCAGTTACTAACAACCGGGACCAGAGGTCAGTTACTAACAACCGGGGCCAGAGGTCAGTTACTAACAACCGGGGCCAGAGGTCAGTTACTAACAAACGGGGCCAGAGGTCAGTTACTAACAACCGGGGCCAGAGGTCAGTTACTAACAACCGGGGCCAGAGGTCAGTTACTAACAACCGGGGCCAGAGGTCAGTTACTAACAACCAGGGCCAGAGGTCAGTTACTAACAACCAGGGCCAGAGGTCAGTTACTAACAACCAGGGCCAGAGGTCAGTTACTAACAAACGGGGCCAGAGGTCAGTTACTAACAAACGGGGCCAGAGGTCAGTTACTAACAAACGGGGCCAGAGGTCAGTTACTAACAAACGGGGCCAGAGGTCAGTTACTAACAACCGGGGCCAAAGGTCAGTTACTAACAACCGGGGCCAAAGGTCAGTTACTAACAAACGGGGCCAGAGGTCAGTTACTAACAAACGGGGCCAGAGGTCAGTTACTAACAAACGGGGCCAGAGGTCAGTTACTAACAAACGGGGCCAGAGGTCAGTTACTAACAAACGGGGCCAGAGGTCAGTTACTAACAACCGGAGCCAGAGGTCAGTTACTAACAACCGGGGCCAGAGGTCAGTTACTAACAACCGGGGCCAGAGGTCAGTTACTAACAACCGGGGCCAGAGGTCAGTTACTAACAACCGGAGCCAGAGGTCAGTTACTAACAATCGGGGCCAGAGGTCAGTTACTAACAATCGGACCCTCTGTCCAAAACACTAGACTAAAGGAAATGTTACAGTGTTTTCTTGAATTTTGTCTTCTCTAAAACAGGAAAAAAACAGGGGCCCCCTAACAGTTCGGGCCCAGGGTTAGGTGTAGATAAACTGTTCACAGAGCTTACTGTACCCCCTCAACCTAAAAACCACCACCTGGTGGTACAAGTGTCACACTTTGGGAAACAGTGCTGTACGTAATGTAGATACTTACGGCACGTGAAAATGCGTCCTGTTGACTTCTAAATACTGTAAGACCAGAGAGTTGGAAGTTCAGATGTTTGAGAAACGAACCCAAGTCAAACTTGCATCTAAGGGGCATAATCATAATACTAATTTGAAACTTACACTACAAGAGACGCAACTATCAGAATTTTTACAAATTTATATTCTTATCCATTTGCACATTTTTCTGACAAGAAAATAAATAAATAAATAAATATTTCTTTCTAAAAGAAAAACTACGCACATTAATAACTGACTCACAAAATCATTTTAAAGTGTAATTTTCTAGAAATCTGGTGCGTTCCTCAAGAAAAGGAATTGAACTACATGTTGGGTGTCCTAAAGTTCTGAATACGGTCGTTACTTATAGCAAGGAAAACTGTCCACATTATGGCCATATTAATATAAAAACAACAGAACAAGAGGAACAACAAATATACGACAAAAATTTTTTTAAAAAACCTGCAAGAAATAAAGCCGATGACAGCGACTGTACGAGAGAGAGAGAGAGACGAGAGAGAGAGAGAGAGAGAGAGAGACGTTGAATTTTATGTAACCCCCTTTCTTTGTCACAAATGTGCATTTCATGTATAAATGTATTATTTTATCATACGAAATCACTATCGTCTCATGATTTGTAAAAGCCCACCACATCATTACCTCATCTCACGGCAATCATCCCCATTTCACATCATTTCAACCGCCATTGTAATTGTTGTTTATTCAACGGAAAATAAACATTATAAAACAACAACAACAGATAAAGTAGAAATGTATAGAGCAATCATGTTAAACACCATCCCTCGAACAGAAAAATACAAACATACACAGTCCATCATCCTCTTGGCAGAGTTTGGGTATCTTGTGTGGTTATGCAGAAATAAGGCAATGTTTGAAAACAGGTTGGTTTTTTTTTTTTACAGAAGAAATTTTTTTTTACATCTTTCAACAAAAAATTGATGGGAATTTAGGTAGGTACTGTATGATGTGATAAGACTACAGTCGTGGAATGACTACAGTCATAGATATATAGACTACATTCGTAGAATGATTACAGTCGTAGATATACATATTACATTCGCAGAATTAATACACTTGTAGATATATAGACTACAGTCGTAGAATGATTACAGTCATAGATATATAGACTACAGCCGTAGAATGATTACAGTCATAGATATATAGACTACATTCGTAGAATGATTACAGTCATAGATATATAGACTACAGTCGTAGAATGATTACAGTCATAGATATATAGACTACAGTCGTAGAATGATTACAGTCATAGATATATAGACTACATTCGTAGAATGATTACAGTCATAGATATATAGACTACAGTCGTAGAATGATTACAGTCATAGATATATAGACTACAGTCGTAGAATGATTACAGTCATAGATATATAGACTACAGTCGTAGAATGATTACAGTCATAGATATATAGACTACAGCCGTAGAATGATTACAGTCATAGATATATAGACTACATTCGTAGAATGATTACAGTCATAGATATATAGACTACAGCCGTAGAATGATTACAGTCATAGATATATAGACTACAGTCGTAGAATGATTACAGTCATAGATATATAGACTACATTCGTAGAATGATTACAGTCGTAGATATACATATTACATTCGCAGAATTAATACACTTGTAGATATATAGACTACAGTCGTAGAATGACTACAGTCGTAGATATATAGACTACAGCCGTAGAATGACTACAGTCGTAGATATATAGACTACATTCGTAGAATGATTATAGTCGTAGATATACATACTACATTCGTAGAATTACTACAGTCGTAGATACATAGACTACAGCCGTAGATATATAGACTACAGTCGTAAATATATAGACTACAGTCGTAGATATATAGACTACAGTCGTAGATATATAGACTACAGTCGTAAATATATAGACTACAGTCGTAGATATATAGACTACAGTCGTAGAATGTTTGTCTTTTTTTGTTCATTCTGGGCTCATTCATCGGAAATGCAGTTAGAAGCAACATATGTTGGATCTTGTTTTCACCAACACTCCCATCACGCCATTGTAAAACTCACCGCAGATCTCCCCCATTCCCATAACACATTATTTGAGCATAATTATTGTGTAATATCTCTGAATGAAACTGGCATGAACTGATTTAAAAAAAAATAAACTTCATTTAATTTTTTATTAAAAAAGCAAGAGTTACATGTGGATAAACAGTAAACAGATAAAATTAATCAAAATAACTGGTCTACTCGGTAACGGGTTGTAAGAAATCAATAACAAACATCAGCTAAATCTCACCTTAAGGCGGTCCTGCTGTCACAGCCAGAGCCAGTATAGGACCACAGAGCTCCAGGGTCCACCCGGACGGTCTGGGCGAGTAACAGGAACATAAAGGTCCTGACCTCTGACTGGCTTATCGGGAGTGGGAACAGGTACGGCAGGACAACGTCACCTTTGTCAATCATGTCACCAGGTATGTTGACTACCTGCCCAGGTAGCGCGAGAGAGAAAGGCAGTGACAGGAGAAATTACTGAAACATGCGCCAGGTATAGTGTAACCATATTCAGATACAATGTTTTACTAGGAATAACAATCTATATAAGAAAATAATGAATATATAATACAAAACTTGTAAGAAAATATTAAATATGATATAAATCCAATCAGTAAATTACACATATTTTACAATTCCAATAATAAAATAGTAAATATTATACATATCAATAAAAGAAAATAATAAATATAAGAAAATCCAGCAAGAACATAGAAAATATAATACAAATTCAGTAAGAAGATAAATATAATACAAATTAAATAAGAAAATTATAAATACAATACAATTCGTGTATGAAAATAATAAACAAAATGCAGATCTGTGTAAAAAGATATTCAGTGCAGATTCTCCAAATGATCAACACATACACAAGTGAAAACACACTACCTTTAGTGTGTGTGTGTGTGTGTGTGTGTGAGAGAGAGAGAGAGAGAGAGATCTGGCTGACTGTTAGATAAGTGCAATTTTATCTTCTATCTTACATCCTTCCCGTGCTGCTAAACGTCACATAAGGCTGGCATGGTTGTTCGCCACATTTTCCTGTTTTCTGCGAGCTTTTCAACCTCATCAAGGGATGTTATTTCTACTAAACCAGCCTCACTTAACAATGTCCTCTTTAGAGTTTCATGTTGTCGACCTCTTTTTTTTTTCGGCCTTTTGTGTTCCACTTCATAGCCTGTTTTGGGATTCTCTGCTTGATTCTTCTCAGCACATGACCGACATATGTCCATCTTCTTTTTCTGATCACTCATGAGACAGGCTGTTGTTTGGTCATCTGTCTTATCTCTGCGTTGTTCTTGAATTCGTTCCACTTTATTTTATAGTATACTACCTGAGTACCCGACGTTGTCCGGGTATCTATTTCTCACAATCACGAAAGTTCTAGTCATTCCTACAACCTTCCAGAAGGTTCTACAATGTTCTATTTATTTCCACAGCCTTCTAGAAGGTTCTACAGCGGTTTATTAAGTTCTACAATCTTCTAGAAAGTTCTACAATGTTCTATTCATTTCCACAACCTTCTAGAAGGTTCTACAGAGTCTAGACGGTTTGATTATAAACAACATTTTTAGTTTCACCTCCATGAGTAAGAATAAATAAATTCTTGGGTGAACCCAACTTTGAGCAAGCAACATAAAATTGTCCGTGAGAGAAACAGGCGATCTCAAATCTATCTATCTCCCCCCCTCTCTCTCTGTCCCTATCTCTGTTCCTCTCTCTTCCTCTCTCTCTCCATCATACTCTCTCTCTCCCTTGAGCAAACAACATAAAGTTTTCCGTGGGAGAAACATGGCGATCTCAAATCTATCTCTCTCCCTTTCTGTCTCTATTTCTCTCTCTTTCCCTCTCCATCTCTCTCCCTCTCTTACCTCTCTCTCCCTCTCTCTCCACCCAATCTCTCCCTCTCTTTCCCTCCCTCTCTCTCCCCGTCTATATCTTTCCCCTTACCTCTCTCTCTCCCTCTTTCTCTCTCTCCCCTCTCCCTCTCTATCTCTCCCTCTCCCCTTCTCTCTCCCTAATTTGAAAAGCTAATTTGAAAAAAAAAATAAGAAAACGGCACACTGTCACAGAGCAATGAAATCTACTATAGAATACAATAAAACGCTAATATAAACATAAGGAGAAAACAAAGTTAAAATGTATTTTTACAAACAGAATTAAAACAGACAGAGACCATCAACTAAAAGAGCGAAATAACACTGTCACATTCCCTGAAAGATGATAAACTGAAAGACTTGCTGAAGGAGTTTACGACCATCTGAGATTCTGGTGAGTGTTGGAAGTTTCTCGAACATCATGAGTCATGATCGCAGTCATATCCACAACCTTCTAGAAGATCTCCCCCCAACCAGTGTGGTTGGTAGCTGATCAACCACTGTATGGGCGCTCTCTGGTATGAAATAAGCACTCTGACCATTTTGTAAATGGACGCTGAGATGAACAACAGTAGGGTGTGTTTCTTTGATCAGAAATCTGCTCTGTGTATAACGTTTCTCGTTATCAATGCCAACGGTTCAGCACCTCAGCAGATACTACGTCATCGATTTGTGTGAGCTGAAATTTGTCCGTCACGGCGGACAATCCAAAGCAGGCACAAACATAACGGGAGTTACTTCCCATCGTTCAGTGGGAGTATTGTTTGCATCTTTCAGCTTCGATCCCACCCCCACCACCCAGGACCCCCTAGGGGTCATAGGGATGATCTAACCCACACGATGCAGTTTTCGGACTGTAAGTCATAGGTGCCCCAAGTTTGGTTGAAATTGCTCCAGGCGTTCCAGCGTGATGCTCTAGACATACACACATGTTTATATATATATATATATATATATATATATATATATATATATATATATATATAAGTGTTCTTTTATTTCATTCTACTATCATATATTCTCTTGCTGAAGAAGACTGCTGGCTTAAATATTGAATTTTAAAAAAAATGTAATGTATGTTTTCTTTTCTGAAGTTTTAAAGTTTCATAAAACTACATGACACATGGTGCTATGAGAATTTTACCTGCCAATGTATGACAACATTTGGAGAAGAGACATTGTTAACAGCATCTGTTGCATCCAACAGGAAGAGTGTGTAGAGTTTACCTGTAGTTAAGATTCAAATCCATTTACTTTCAATTACAGGTGGAAAAGTAACACTACTAATCTTTAATCAGAGAAAATTAAAGAAGAAACACATTGATAAGATAATAAAAGTAACATGGTTGATTTTAAAAGCTATAAGGGATAATCTGAGACAGGAGGATATGAAGAGAAATGGCATAAAAGCTATAACGGACAATCCAGGACAGGAAGATATGAAGAGAAATGGCATAAAAGTTTTCAAGGGGCCATCTGGGACTGGAAGATATGAAGAGAAATGGCATAAAAGCTATAACGGACAATCCAGGACAGGAAGATATGAAGAGAAATGGCATAAAAGCTATAAGGGGCAATCTAGGACTGGAAGATATGAGCACAAAAGCTATACAGGACGATCTAGGACAGGAAGATAAGAGCACAAAATCTATACAGGACAATCTAGGACAGGAAGATAAGAGCACAAAATCTATACAGAACAATCTAGGACAGGAAGATAAGAGCACAAAATCTATACAGGACAATCTAGGACAGGAAGATAAGAGCACAAAATCTATACAGAACAATCTAGGACAGGAAGATAAGAGCACAAAATCTATACAGAACAATCTAGGACAGGAAGATAAGAGCACAAAATCTATACAGGACAATCTAGGACAGGAAGATAAGAGCACAAAATCTATACAGGACAATCTAGGACAGGAAGATAAGAGCACAAAATCTATACAGAACAATCTAGGACAGGAAGATAAGAGCACAAAATCTATACAGGACGATCTAGGACAGGAAGATAAGAGCACAAAATCTATACAGGACAATCTAGGACAGGAATATAAGAGCACAAAATATATACAGGACAATCTAGGACAGGAAGATATGAGCACAAAAGCTAAGCAGGACAATCTGGGACAGGAAGATATGAGCACAAAAGCTAAGCAGGACAATCTGGGACATGAGAATGTGAAGAAAAATGGAATAAAAACTAAAAGGTGCAATCTGAGACAGAAGATAAGAAGAAAAATGCCATAAAAACTATAAGGAACAACTCGGGACAGGAAGATGTGAAGATAAATGGCAGAATCTGCCGTTCCATAAACTTACCCGCACCCAAATTATGTGACCTCAAGTCCAGGGGCGATAACTTCACATAGGGCTGGTTACGTGTGTAAAGGGGCATAATCGGTGACGAATCCAGAGGATCCACTGTTATCTCCATAGCTCTGGAAATTGTAATAATAAATCGTACATTGTGCAGATTATGCTGTTGTATAGAAATAACAAAGTTAGAAACATATAGTAAAAGAAGGTAGTAAAAGAAGCATAGAAGTAACAAAGTTTAAGAAAAAAAGATCAGAGTATAGAAATAACAAAGTTAAAAACAATGTAGAAATAACAAGGTTTAAAAACTATTTTAAAGACAGAGATAACACAAAAACTATATTTTAAAAAGGTATAAAAATACCAATTTTAAAAACATATTAAAGGCGTAGAAATAACACAGTTAAAAAACTATACTCAACACACACACACACAACTACAGAAATTTAAAAAAAATTAAAAGCTGTATAGAAATAACAATAATAGCACTAAGATGGACACCACAGGGGAACAGAAGTAAGGGTAGACCAAAAGAGACATGGAGAAGAACAACAGAAAGGATGTTGAGCAATAGAGGGCTCACCTGGGCAAGAGCAGAAAAAAAGGCGAAGGACAGGCATTTGTGGAAAACCCTTGCGGAAGCCCCATGTGCCCTGGGCACTTAAGGTTCAGAGAGAGAGAGAGAGAGAGAGAGAGAGAGAGAGAAAGAGAGAGAGAGAGTAATAACAATCTTTAAAAATGTTTTTAAAGGACATAGAAATTTTTTAAAAATTTAAAAAGATAACATAAAATAAAAACAATATAGAAATGATAAGATTAAAAAAATAGAACAAAAGGAGAAATAGCATAACTGAAAACTATATAAAACAAAGCCGATCGGATATAAGCTTTACAATGTCATGTTGGAAGTTTTAGTGAAAAAAAAAGTTCTAACGTTAATTAATGCGGGATTGTTGGTAAAGATAGGGGCTGGTCATCTCCAGAGGTTGTAGCCCAAAGCTGTTGCTACTTCTAAGGTGACACACCTGGGTGGCTGTTGTAAGATGAAGTGGAACAGGTGTGAAAGCCCCGCTTTTCACGTATTTTCCTCTATGTCTTGCCCAGGTTACTACTAAGACAAATGCTCAAAGTATTTCTGCTTTGTCCCGTCTGTTTTAGCGTTTAGCAGTTTCATTTATTCTAAAGCAGGTGCAGAAATTCAAATACCTTGGAGCAGTAATAACTTCAGATGGGAAATGGAGAACAGAAATTAGGAACAGAATAGGCCAAGCAAAGACTGCATTTCAGAGATTGAGAAACATATTAGCTAACACATCCTTATCAATGAATGTTAGAAAACAAGTCCTAAAATGTTATATTGAACCTATCTTGTTATATGGAAGTGAATCATGGACAATAGGCAAGTCTGCACAAAAATCTTTGGAAGCAGCAGAAATGTGGTTTATTAGAAGAATGTTGCGAATCCCCTGGACAGCAAAAAAAAAGCAAATGAAGAATGTATGAGAAGAGCTGGAGAGACAAAAAAATCTTGTCAAAAAGATAAGAGAGAGACAATGTAATGAGAAGAGGGGGCATTGAAAATATTATAACAACAGGAAAAATAGAAGGAAGAAGATCAAGAGGAAGACCAAGAGAAATGATACTGGACAGTCTGATGGGATGGTGTGAGAGGAGATCACCACCTGAGCTGATAGCCTGCATGAAGGATCGTGTACTCTGGAGGAGCATAATAGCCAACGCCAGTTGGCACGGCACCTGATGATGATGATGAGTTTCATTTAATGCTAATCAAACACATTTTTGCATAATTTTTAAGAAGACTCCTTAGTTTACACTGTCTGTGTAGTTATAAGAAACAATCGGTTAAGATTTCAAACTATTTGGCATATAAGTGTGTACTTAATGATTTTTTAAAACCTAATACAGATTAAGAGATTAAAAACGGACGTATATAAATAAATGTTATTACGTATATGTAATCAATCGATTTTATATAACAATTTTGTAAAAATTTCTTCTTCTTCTTCTTTTTCTCCTTCTTCTTCTTCTTCTTCTTCTCCTTCTTCTTTTTCTTCTTCTTCTTCTTCTTCTTCTTCTTCTTTTTCTCCTTCTTCTTTCTTCTTCTTCTTCTTCTTCTCCTTCTCCTTTTTCTTCTTCTTCTTCTTCTTCTTCTTCTTCTTCTCCTTCTTCTTTTTCTTCTTCTTCTCTTCTTCTTCTCCTTCTTCTTTTTCTTCTTCTTCTTCTTCTTCTTCTTCTTTTCTTTTTCTTCTTCTTTTCTTCTTCTCCTTCTTCTTTTTCTTCTTCTTCTTCTTCTTCTTCTCTTCTTCTTTTCTTTTTCTTCTTCTTCTTCCTTCTTCTTCTTCTTCTCTCTCTCTTCTTTTCTTCTTCTTCTTCTTCTTCTCCTTCTTCTTTTTCTTCTTCTTCTTCTTCTCCTTCTTCTTCTCCTCTTCTTCTTTTTCTCCTTCTTTTTCTTCTCCTTTTCTTTTTCTTCTTCTTTTCTTCTTCTCTTCTTTTCTTCTTCTTCTTCTCCTTCTTCTTCTCTCTTCTTCTTTTCTTCTTCTTCTCTCCTTTTCTTCTTCTTCTTCTTCTCCTTCTTTTTTCTTCTTCTTCTTCTCTTCTCCTTCTTTTTCTTCTTCTTCTCTTCTCCTTTTCTTCCTTCTTCTTCTTTTCTCTTCTTCTTCTTTCTTCTTCTTTTCTTCTTCTCTTCTTCTTCTTCTTCTTCTTTCTTCTTCTTCTCCTTCTTCTTCTCCTTCTTCTTCTTCTTCTTCTCCTTCTTCTTCTTCTTCTCCTTCTTCTTCTTCTTGTCTCTGGAACTGCCAGCTGGTGTTCTGTGAAGCAGATGTTTGTGGCACACACTCGTATTGAGGAAGCCTATGATGACAGCTAATTTTTCCGTCTTTGATGCAACTAAAAAGCAGGGGATCTGCAATACTTCTTTACCAGACTCCACCACCATGGGGACTATGGCGATCTCTGTCCCGTTGACCAGGCTAGGCCTGTTACTGCAGGTACAAACGGAGATCTGGTCATGACTTGGTCAGCTGTGGTTCTCTAACCCTGACACTAATATGATAGCTATGGTTCTCTAACCCTGACACTAATATGACAGCTATGGTTCTCTAACCCTGACACTAACATGACAGCTATGGTTTTCTAACCCTGACATTAATATGACAGCTATGATTCTCTAACCCTGACACTAACATGACAGCTATGATTCTCTAACCCTGACAATAACATGATAGCTATGGTTCTCTAACCCTGACACTAACATGACAGCTATGGTTCTTTAACCCTGACACTAACATGACAGCTATGGTTCTCTAACCCTGACACTAACATGACAGCTATGGTTCTCTAAACCTGACACTAATATGACAGCTATGGTTTTCTAACTTTGACACTAATATGACAGCTATGGTTCTCTAACCCTGACACTAACATGACAGCTATGGTTCTCTAACCCTGACACTAATATGACAGCTATGGTTCTCTAAACCTGACACTAACATGACAGCTATGGTTCTCTAAACCTGACACTAATATGACAGCTATGGTTTTCTAACTTTGACACTAATATGACAGCTATGGTTCTCTAACCCTGACACTAACATGACAGCTATGGTTCTCTAACCCTGAAACTAATATGACAGCTATGGTTCTCTAACCCTGACACTAACATGACAGCTATGGTTCTCTAACCCTGACACTAACATGACAGCTATGGTTCTTTAACCCTGACATTAACATGACAGTTATGGTTCTCTAACCCTGACACTAATATGACAGCTATGGTTCTCTAACCCTGACACTAATATGACAGCTATGGTTCTCTAACACTGACACTAACATGACAGCTATGGTTCTCTAACCCTGAAGCTACTATGACAGCTATGGCTCTCTAACCCTGACACTAATATGACAGCTATGGTTCTCTAACCCTGACACTAACATGACAGCTATGGTTTTCTAACATTGACACTAATATGACAGCTATGGTTCTCTAACCCTGACACTAACATGACAGGTATGGTTCTCTAACCCTGACACTAATATGACAGCTATGGTTCTCTAACCCTGACACTAACATGACAGCTATGGTTCTCTATAACCCTGACACTAATATGATAGCTATGGTTCTCTAACCCTGACACTAATATGACAGCTATGGTTCTCTAACCCTGACACTAATATGACAGCTATGATTCTCTAACCCTGACACTAACATGACAGCTATGATTCTCTAACCCTGACACTAACATGACAGATATGGTTCTCTAACCCTGACACTAATATGACAGCTATGGTTCTCTAACCCTGACACTAACATGACAGCTATGGTTCTCTAACCCTGACACTAACATGACAGCTATATTTCTTTAACCCTGACATTAACATGACAGTTATGGTTCTCTAACCCTGACACTAATATGACAGCTATGGTTCTCTAACCCTGACACAAATATGACAGCTATGGTTCTCTAACACTGACACTAACATGACAGCTATGGTTCTCTAACCCTGAAGCTACTATGACAGCTATGGTTCTCTAACCCTGACATTAACATGACAGTTATGGTTCTCTAACCCTGACACTAACATGACATCTATGGTTTTCTAACATTGACACTAATATGACAGCTATGGTTCTCTAACCCTGACACTAACATGACAGCTATGGTTCTCTAACCCTGACACTAATATGACAGCTATGGTTCTCTAAACCTGACACTAATATGACAGCTATGGTTCTCTAAACCTGACACTAATATGACAGCTATGGTTCTCTAATCCTGATACTAATATGACAGCTATGGTTCTCTAACCCGGAAACTAACATGACAGCTATGGTTCTCTAACCCTGACACTAATATGACAGCTATGATTCTCTAACCCTGACACTAACATGACAGCTATGGTTCTGTACCCTGACACTAACATGACAGCTATGGTTCTCTAACCCTGACACTAATATGACAGCTATGGTTCTCTAACCCTGACACTATCATGACAGCTATGGTTCTCTAACCCTGACACTAATATGACAGCTATGGTTCTCTAACCCTGACACTAATATGACAGCTATGGTTCTCTAACCCTGATACTAATATGACAGCTATGGTTCTCTAACCCTGAAGCTACTATGACAGCTATGGTTCTCTAACCCTGACACTAACATGACAGCTATGGTTCTCTAACCCTGACACTAACATGACAGCTATGGTTTTCTAACATTGACACTAATATGACAGCTATGGTTCTCTAACCCTGACACTAACATGACAGCTATGGTTCTCTAACCCTGACACTAATATGACAGCTATGGTTCTCTAACCCTGACACTAATATGACAGCTATGGTTCTCTAAACCTGACACTAACATGACAGCTATGGTTCTCTAATCCTGACACTAATATGACAGCTATGGTTCTCTAACCCTGACACTAATATGACAGCTATGGTTCTCTAACCCTGACACTAATATGACAGCTATGGTTCTCTAACCCTGACACTAACATGATAGCTATGATTCTCTAACCCTGACATTAACATGACAGCTATGATTCTCTAACCCTGACACTAACATGACAACTATGGTTCTCTAACCCTGACACTAACATGACAGCTATGTTTCTCTAACCCTGACACTAATATGACAGCTATGGTTCTCTAACCCTGACACTAATATGACAGTTATGGTACTCTAACCCTGACACTAACATGACAGCTATCGTTCTCTATAACCCTGACACTAATATGACAGCTATGGTTCTCTAACCCTGACACTAATATGACAGCTATGGTTCTCTGACCCTGACACTAATATGACAGCTATGATTCTCTAACCCTGACACTAACATGACAGCTATGGTTCTCTAACCCTGACACTAACATGACAGCTATGGTTCTCTAACCCTGACACTAATATGACAGCTATGGTTCTCTAACCCTGACACTAATATGACAGCTATGGTTCTCTAACCCTGACACTAACATGACAGCTATGGTTCTCTAACCCTGACACCAGCATGAAAGCTATGGTTCTCTAACCCTGACACTAACATGACAGCTATGATTCGCTGACTGCCGAAATGGACATCGTCTTCTGCCCTTTTTATTCATGACAGGTGTCTCTCAAACATCTGGAAGTTTATCGTATGTAGCTCTAACGTTTGGCCACCCCAGTTACAGAACAAACTCTTACGTACGACATCATGCCGTGCTGGCAGCAGGAATCGAAGTGAGCCTCGGGACTGAAGTAGGTCACGGTCAAATCCACCTCCAGACTGGTCAGAAAAGCACCCCGGTAGTCGTTGTAGCTGTTGGCATCTGTCAGTCTGTATCCCATCACCTGCAAAGCCTTCATGACATCTAGTTCATAAGAAGAAATGTATTTTTAGTATGTTTCAGGTACATAGAAAAAAAAGAGGGCATAAATTAGAACCCGAAAGGGAAACAACAATTAATATTATTAATATAACTGTGTGAGATACTGGAACAATTTTTTATAAATAGGAAACTACGAGGTTTTGGTACGGTAAAGTAAGAGAACAAATAGTGTAGGATTAAACCTCGAAAAAATCGTAGACAAAGCACTTTAGTGAGACGTGAGAGAAAGAACAGGGTACTATCGACTTAGCCAACTAGCACCTGGGTGCTAGTTGGCTAAGTCGATAGTAAGCTGTTCTCTCGTGGCTAGACGGCTGCTCGTCCTACCGGAGTCCGTGTTCGAATCCCAGGTAATTCTCTTGTGATTTTTCTTTCTCTCACGTCTCACTAAAGTGCTTTGTCTACGATTTTTTCGAGGTTTAATCCTACAATATTTGTTCTCTTACTTTGTGTGAGATATTGTGCTTGAGTCCCTTGACAGAAAGAATTATACCTCTTTCTGCTTTCTATTTTCTGCGAGTCTCCAAGCCACCGTAACCCACTCCCCATCCGAGACCATGTGCTTAAAGACAATAGGTGGCAAAGAACATTCTGTTCATAAATCCAGGGACACGGAACAAGAACAAAAACAAAAGGACTCGTATATGTCATGGTTGCATACTGTCGCTTTACTTATTTAACTTGTATACAGAAAATATAATGAGGAATGTTATAGATATAGACAAAAATATTACGATGCAAAAAAAAAATGGAGATTATGAAATAACAGAGATTAGATATGCTGATGGCATGATATGATGATGTATTACTGTCCACAACACAAAAAGCAATGGAAAAATTAATTATGTCAGTCCGTAATAATAGTGAAGAGCAAAACCTCTATCTTAATGCGAAGAAAACTAAATTGATGATAACTGACAAAACAATAAGACAGCTGAAATATTTATCAATGAGGAAAAATTGGAAGAAGTGGAGAGTTTTGAATATCTTGGATCACTACTAACTAATAATAGAGATACAATGAGGGAAATTAAAAAAGAAGACATCTATCGTTCTTCAGAAAGTAAAATAACTGAAGAATCTGTGGAGAGGAACAGACAGAATTACAAAAATAAGATTTTTAAGGGGATGCATCGTTCCCATCGCATCATATGCCTGTGAGACCTGGACACTTAACAAAGCAGCTGAGAAATCCCTTTGAATGTAAATGCTACAGAAGAGGCCTTCAAATACCATGGGTACAAAAAATAACAAATATATCCATACTACAAGAACTTAATATTGAAGAAGGTTGGCTAATAAAGAGAATTAAAGAGAGAAAACTTAAATATTTTGGACACATTAAACGTCATGATAGTTTAGAGAAAACCGTCTTGGAAGGGTACATAATGGGAAAAAGAAAGAGAGGAAGACCAAAGCGAAGATGGCTGCAAGACATCGTTGATAATCTGCAAATGGATTCATCAGCAGCAGGGCATCTTGCTTACAACCGAAAGGCCTACAGGAGAGCTGTTAAGGAGGCAAAGTTCGGCAAGGGACATGCAAATGACTGACTGATACATATTATGGGTTGATTCAATAAAGAAAAAAAAATTCCTGTAAATTTCTCACGCCACAACACAATGTGCGTTATAGACATTTAAATATCAGCTCCAGCAGATTAAGTCAACCTAGCTACCTGTTAAATAAATAGACATATGAACATTTTAACCAGACAAAACACAGTTTACCTGGTTGTTTAGACACCAGGTATGGACAGTTGTTGTAAATGTTTCTGTCAACAAAATGTTGGATGCCAAACGGATCTGTAGTGATGGTAATGTAGCCAACAGCCACGGGACCTGAAATAGATGAAATAAACTCAGCGCAAGTTACTGTATGTAGGTTCTCTGTCGCATAGAGCCATATTCTTACATAAACATTAATAAGAAAAGAGCCAGGATTGGATAAGGGTGTCATGGACACACTAAACACCAATGAAGTAAGCATCTTGAATCACCGATGACTCGTTTTCGGATTGGCTGTCAAGAAAGCAGCGTCCTGCAAAAGACAAGCTACATAACAGCAGATTGTGGGCAAAAACAGCGCTAGATGGGGAACGCTGTTGTAAGAGCTTGAGAACCATCTCGTCACTGACAGACGGTTCAGTCTGTCTCCTTTTCTCAGGGCTATTTATAAGTCCGTGAAACATTGTAAAACTTCGCAACAATAAAACTATGTGATTACTCTTATGCCAAGAGAGAGAGAGAGGGAGAGAGAGAGGAGAGGGAGAGAGAGAAGAGAGAGGGAGAGAGAGAAGGAGAGAGACGAGAGAGGGAGAAAGAGAGAGAGGGAGAGAGAGGGAAAGAGAGTAAGAGATAGAGGGGAAGAGAGAGAGGGAGAGAGAGAGAAAGAGAGAGAGAGGAGAGAGAGAAAGAGAGAAGGAGAGAGACAGAGAGGGGAGAGAGGAGAGAGAGAAAGAGAGAGAGAAAAACTCTTCAAGTTGTTTTTTTTCTTTTTTAAATAAAACCCGCGCGCAGAGCTCCTGTGGTTTGCCGCTAGGGGGCAGCAGTAGCAAATATGGCGTTCAGTAAACTTGAGCAGTCATTTTATGTTTTGCAATAGCAAAAACCTCGTCTGTTGTGACTGTGCAACGAGGATTTCGAGCGGAATTCCAAAAGGCAGCACCTGTTTTCAACAGCATCGAGAAGTGGTATGCGAAATTCCGGGATGAAGGCTTTGCTGGTAAACTTCTCTAACACGATTCACAGATTCGTCCTAGACGTCCCTGCCGAGGAGCTGTGCACAGAAAGTCCCTGGAGACCTGTCTTGCGTGGCTGAGGACCTTATCAGTCGATTTACCCACTTGCAGCGCGTTGGTATGCGTTGGTCTCTAATTTGAATTTATCCTAACTGTACTAAGAAATCTGGCAAAGTAAGAAGTATTACTTCCTTCCGGCAGCAAAAACGTAGACACGAGGCATGCACGAGTGTGAATTCAGAGCCAATATGTGTTAAATTTTAACTGTTTTTAAGTTTCATGTTTTCAGTTTATTGCAGACTGTAAATTAATTGTAAATAAATAATTAGTAGTGTATATCTTCCTGTCATGAAATGGCGTCTGTGTAAAATTTTAGTTATTTTGGATATATTGGACCCAGTACAGTGAATTAACTTGAGGGGTAAGCGAGAAAATATTTCATCATCATTTTCCATTCTTTCTTCTCAGTTCTTGGTTCTATTTTCTGTTCTATACTAACAACATTCTAACAATTCTATTAGAAAAATAATATACAACTTTTCCTGTTTAAACTAATATATAATATGCCATACTGCTAATCAGACTATGCCTTTGTGATCTTTTTAAATGTGACAACCGTCCCATTCCACTTTATGAAAGTTACTTCCTTGGTAATTTGTTGTAAAACCTACCAGGATGCAGAGACTTAAGTTTAAAATTCCATTATTTAGGGAAAAGAAATATTTATTTACCTTCGAGATTCGTGTCATTTATAAACTTGTCCAGGTAATAGTGGCCAGCGTTGGTCAAAATTTCTCGGATCATTTCCTTCTTCCGGCCTTCGATATTCGTTATGACACCGGCATTTTGTTTGAAGAGAGCGAACACGAATGGGTTTGTAAGCTGGTACAGTGGGTTGACTGGTCCCATGTAGGGATACAGTTCCTGAAATGATTAAATCAGGCTATACAATTTTATTACGAATTGACAATCACTGGCTGTGCATTACGTTATGACGTACAAGTCTTTCTAATTTAGTTATCCCATTTTCAACGAGCTATTATAACATTCACATATAAAATGTAGATGAAGACAATAATAAATTTGTAAAATGAAGTATATTGTTGTATTTATGTGATACTTGATGCACATAATATTCTCTGACTGGTCTTCCGCGCTTCAAGATTTTGTATATAAAGGACATATATAGCAGAAAAGCGAGTCACATGATAGAAGGGAGAGCACTGAATTAATTAAAATGAACTCCAGCGAAAACAATAAAGAGCCACATTGTGTTTTACGTAGATATGATTTTGCAGCAAAACATTCACAGTTTGTAAATCTCCTTGTCATTTAAAAGCAGGCCAAAATATTGGTCTTTTTTTTCTTTCATCTTCTTTAGCGATCGTCAAAACAAGCTGACGAGAGTAACGAAGGACAGAGTGTTAAACAGGGCTGCCTGCTCAGTTTTGAAAATAAGGTTGGTTCTTTCCTGGTGTATTTCATGTCTAAAACAATTTTGAAGATCTTTTCGTGCCACAACGCGCGGTCTACTCGTCAGCTGGTTCCAGGCTCAAGTCCCAGCAGAGGGGCACCACCACACCAAAAAGGCCCCGGGGTCGACCCAGCCTCTAAAAATGGGTATCAGAGAAATCTGGGAATGTAAATGAGGGCAGGTGTGATACCGGCCACATTACACTTTCATGTGCCGATAGTCTTGAAAACCTGGGCCTAATATCTTACATCCTTCCCGTGCCGTTAAACGTCACATAGGGCTCGCATAGTTGTTTGCCAAGTTTTCCTGTTCTCGGCGAGTCTTTCAACTTGATCAAGGGATGTCATGCCCACTAAACTGACTTCTCTTAACAATGACCTCTTCAGAGTTTCACGTGGTCGACCTCTTTTTCTTTGGCCTGTTGTGCTCCACTTGATAGCTTGTTTTGGTATTCTCTGATTGTTTCTTCTCATCACATGACCGACATATGTCCATTTTCTTTTTCTGATCACCCATGGGACAGGTTGTTTGCTCATCTGTCTTATCTCTGCGTTGTTCTTGAATTCGTTCCACTTTATACCAAGTATTTTCCTTAGGCATTTGTTTTCAAAAGAGTCTAATTTCTTGTCTATTTCTTTAGTTGATTTCCAGCTTTCGCATGCATAAACGAGGATGGATATCACATTTGAATTGAATAATCTTAACTGGATTTTTTTGTGCTTATAACTTTTGAATTCCATATGTTCTCAAGATTTTTTAAGGGCAGTGCTGCTTTTGCAATTCGAATTCTAACTTCCTTTCTGGTGTCACCATTCTGGTCTATGTAGCTGCCAATGTATGCAAATTGGTTTACTTCATCAACAACTGTTCCTTCTACGTATATTTTTGGGCCTAGCACTGTATCCCCAATTTGCCTTAATGGCATGGAATCGTGGATTTTACCTTTTACCTTTATTCGTGTCAAACCTTTAGATAGATAAGGAACAAGATGATGATTAAACTTAACTTACCTGCCCTGTCGCTGAATCCCCGCTGTCGATGTTAACCCACATACCACCAAGTCTTACATAGCCAGCATCATACGCTACCAGAGTGTAGAGCTGACCTTCCGTGTGGTCAAAGGTCACAGTAGGCCTGTGACCGAGTATCCAGGAGTCCAGGTATATGGTGTGAGTATTGTCCAGGTCAATGGTCATAGAATAAGCATTCACGTTAAACTGATGACCACACGCCACGTAGAAACCTGACAGTGAGTGGCCAAACAGGGAGGAGAAAAGATGGCGGCGATGAGAGTTGAATAAATAAGTTTTCAATGGAGATCTTTATATTTTAATAAAATGGATGTCAGTGCATGAAACTATATTATACTGAGATAAATCAGGAAACTATACAATACATAAATAAATCAGGAAAGTATATTATACGGAGATAAATAAGTACACTGTTCTATAAATTAGGGGTTCCTTACAGGAGGTACAGAAACCTCTTAGGGGATGGTGAGCAGGGATCATACAATGGTGTACGGGATTTAATCTTCCAGAGATAACTGTTGTTAGATTTGAATGTAGATTATCAACTATAACCGTAAAATAGAAATAAATGTAGTAACATTTCTAGTAACTTTCTGTCATCCTTTCTGTTCCTAGCTTCCCATATGAAGAGCAAAACAAAACTACTGACATCTTTTTAAGTCTTATTGACATCTAATATGACTAGTGATAATGATGATGACGACGATGATGATGATGATGATGATGATGATGATTTCAACAGTTAAGTGAAGTGCATTGGGCATCTGTAATCGCAAAGAGTATATAAAAAAAAGAACTTTTGCACTAAACTATAAAAAAATATAAACAGATTCAGACATCTGTGTCTTTACACTCCAGATATTCTGAAGTGGTGGAGGGGTGGGGGCTGTATTCTTGATCTTAAAATCACAGAGGGTGTGAATTTACAACCTTTTTCCCCACTCTTTCTTCCCCTCCTGGAGTCAAACCTCCACCTCCTGAGTGCCATTAAATCAAGACACTCGTCTCAGCCACACAGAACCAGTGTCAGAAGCGACAACATAAGCTGTTAAAGTCTCACCTTGTCCACATCTTATTACGCACGTTCCATAACCGGTATTGGGCCTTTTCATCTGCCTCTCAGTGTCTTCTTTTGCCAAGATTCTTACAAAAGTCGTATGCTGATACTGCTACAAACCCTCTTACTCTCATTTCTACAGTCACCATTTTAGCTTTGACTCTTTCAACACTTGATTGACCAGTTTTCTCTGTGCACTTTGAAAGGGTTAAAGGTCTTTAACTAAAAACCATATTGCCTTATACAGACTTGTATATTCTATGTGAACTCACATAAATAGAAACATATACGTACGTTTTGAAAAAAAGGATCATAAATGGAAATGCTATACTGCAAATGTGGGCAATCTTTCTTTATTCGGCGGGCCAAAAGGTTTTTCCATCTTCAGGCGGGCCACACAATTTTTTTTAATGTCAAATTTAGTACCTTCATTGTTCCCCCCCCCCCCCCCAAAAAAAAAAACCCAAAAAACAAACCAATCCCACTTAATTGAATTTAAGACATTACTTTACCAAGCCAAACTATTGCAAGTCTACTAATATAAAATTAGTATTGTTAAGGTTTCCTGCAAAGTACATGGTTTTTCTAAAAGAAACTGCCTAGATTGGCTGCGGGCCACAAAAATGTTGCCGCGGGCCATACGTGGCCCCGCGGGGCAAAGGTTGCCCGTGTGTGTGCACTATAGTCTTCCAAGCAGAAAATCCATCTGAGTATTTGGGAATTCATGGGGCCTTACCGCTTGGCGTGTTGAACCGGATTCGAAGAAACTGCTGGATCAAGCTCGTGTTGAAACTGTCTTGTCTCAGCAACCTGGAGGCTATGCTTGTGTAGTTCAGGTCAGGATTCATGCATTTGAAGTCCATGTTGGCTACAAACAGAAAATGTTCGTTTTTATATGTTTAGCATAAGCACAAAGCGACTACGTTTTATGTTAAATGATAAAATACGTAAAGGTTGCCATCACTGCTAGTTGGGTAAGTCCATAAGCGCTGTACTTATCAAGGATGAACTAAGCACAGTGCACGCACTCCGTAGCACAGGAAATAACCCTGACCAATTGGAGATGACGGGCAGGATTCTACTCCACACCCAAAGTCTCATATTTGCCGGAATATCAGGCGGCTATCTAAACATCAATTCACAGACCACTAAACGATTGTCTTGATGTGACTTACAAGTCAACAAGCCCGCTCTGATTCGGACACGATGCTGTGCCTCAACAACTTCACAGCATCGGGTGCAAAGAACATCAGCTCGCAGTCCCACGGCAGTAGTAAAAGAAGAAGAAGAAGAAGATTACACAAAGTACTCACCTTTATATGTTCGCCACAAACATGAGCACGGCTATCTTTAAAAGCTGGCTACACAATACAGAAAGACCTTATTAATAATAAACAAATGCTTCAAAACCTAATGCGGTAACTGCAAGATCATGTTATAACACAAGCAGCCAGACCTAGGTAGCCAGACCTGAGCAGCAGGGACTTGGGCAGCGGGGACCTGGGCAACCAGAGCTGGGCAGCGGGGACCTGGGCAACCAGAGTTTGACAGCAGAGACCTTGACAGCAGGGACCTGGGCAACCAGACCTGGGCAGCAGGGACTTGGGCAGCAGGGACCTGGGCAACCAGAGTTTGACAGCAGGGACCTGGGCAACCAGAGTTTGACAGCAGGGACCTGGGCAACCAGAGTTTGACAACAGGGACCTGGGCAACCAGAGTTTGACAGCAGGGACCTGGGCAGCCAGAGTTTGACAGCAGAGACCTTGACAGCAGGGACCTGGGCAACCAGACCTGGGCAGCAGGGACCTGAGCAACCAGAGTTTGACAGCAGGGACTTTGACAGCAAGGACCTGGGCAACCAGAGTTTGACAGCAGGGACATGGGCAACCAGAATTGGACAGCAGAGACCTTGACAGCAGGGACCGTGACAGCAGGGACCTGGGCAACCAGAGTTTGACAGCAGAGACCTTGATAGCAGGGACCTGGGCAACCAGACCTGGGCAGCAGGGACCTGAGCAACCAGAGTTTGACAGCAGGGACCGTGACAGCAAGGACCTGGGCAACCAGAGCTGGACAGAAGGGACCTGAGCAACCAGAGTTGGACAGCAGGGACCTTGACAGCAGGGACCGTGACAGCAGGGACCTTGACAGCAGGGACCTGGGCAACCAGAGTTTGACCGCAGGGACCTGGGCAACCAGAGCTGGACAGCGGGGACCAAGGCAGCCAGAACTGTGCAGCTAGACCCAGACAGCTAGACCCGGACAGCTAGACCCAGACAGCTAGACCCGGACAGCTAGACCCAGACAGCTAGACCCGGACAGCTAGACCCAGACAGATAGACCCAGACAGCTAGACCCAGACAGCTAGACCTGGACAGCTAGACCCAGACAGCTAGACCCGGACAGCTAGACCCAGACAGCTAGACCTGGACAGCTAGACCCAGACAGCTAGACCTGGACAGCTAGACCTGGACAGCTAGACCCGGACAGCTAGACCGGGACAGTCAGACCTGGGAAGCAGGGATTGCACTGACATTGCTGGGCTACCAGTAAAATATTTACACTTTCCTGACAAAAAGAGCTCCAGACTTAGAGAACAGCGAGCTTGAACATTAATTAATTAAGAAGAAGAACAACAACAACAACAATAGGAAAAGCAAGAAACCAAAAAGAAAAGGAAGAAGAGCAAGAGCAAGAAGAAAAACAAGAAGACCAAGAAGAAGAAGAAGAAGAAGATGATGATGACTACCGCAAAAACACATATCAAAAATGGGTGTCCTACCTGTCCCATTGGGGCATCTCTCGTAGTAGCCATCCCCGAACCAGAAATCAGTGCGGACAAACTCCTGCCTGACTCCCTCCACACACAGAGTATCGTTGTTCACGTTACACGGCGTGTCGTGGCAAGAGGCTGGATGTACAACACGCATCGCAACATCAGGCATTGAAGACACATGATGATGATGATGATGAAACCCGGCCTGGCACATTTACATAGATATGTCCATGCACTCACATAAAACTGCACCCTTTGTCTTAATATTAGTCAATTCTGTCACCTTATTTGTGTTTTCTTACCCCTTTGTCATCAGCCTGTTGTGCCACTATGCAGCAAACGAGCATTTAACAGAAGTCAAAGAAGATTCCAGCCTTGGTTTGTCAAATCTAGGATTCAACATGCCCCCACCCCCACCCCACCATTAGCTGTAAAATACAAGGCGCATGTACACACATGCCACTGACTGTCACGTGAATATACAACACTCTCTTAAAACACCTACAGAAGCGTGGAGCGTATGCAGTTTACTCTGGTCTGTCTCACTACGGAGGTAAGTGTTTTCTGTTTTCAGATATATATCTCAAAGATTATCACTTTGGTAATAATGCAAGCAGTAGCTTCACGGTAATCGAAGGAGTGTCAATTGAAGAAGTAAAGTATTTCACATATTTAGGCAGCATAGCGGATAAATATGGGGGAACAGAAAAGGATGTTACAGCTAGAACAACCAAGGCTGGGACAGCATTTATCCAACTTAACAAAATATGGTCATCTAAGAACGTCAAAACAAGAACCAAACTTAGGCTTTTCAATACAAACGTAAAGACTGTCCTGCTATATGGTTCAGAGACAAGGGTTATGACCAAGACAATACAACAGGGGATACAAACATTCATGAACTACTGCTTGAGGAGGATTTTAAACATTAAATGGCAGGACAAGATCAGGAACGAGGAGTTCTGGGAAAGGGCAGGACAAGAACATATGAACCTACAAATCATGTCTAGGAAATGGAGGTGGATTGGCCACACTCTGAGGAAACCCGACACCAGCATAGCAAGACAGGCACTGACATGGAATCCTCAAGGAAATAGAAAACGAGAAGGACCTAGACTTACTTGGAGGAGAGAAATGATGACAGTGCTCAGAGACAAGAGATGCACATGGAAGGAAGCAGAGAATAATTCCAAGAGCAGGGATGACTGGAGAGCCTTTATCCGTGGCCTATGCTCTCAAGGGAGTGAAAGGCGATGATGATGATGATGAAGATGATGATGATGTGTCTCTGGGTTATCCAGCTCTTCCCAGCTCATAGAACATATTTTTGCACGAATCCGTGTGTGTGTTTGTGTGTGTGCTATCACTCCAGCTATTGGAAAAGAGTCATCATCTTAAAAGAAATCATCACAATTCAGGGGATTCCTAAAAACTTATTTGAAAAACCTCTGGTTAAAAACGCGTTATTTTTTCCAGTCCGAGTTTTCGAAAACTTGTTTGACTTATACGTATGAAAACTTGTTTGAGATATATGTATGAAAACTTATTTGAGCTATATGTATGGAAGCTTATTCGAGCTATATGTATCAAAACTTATTTGAGCTATATATATGAAAAACTGTTTGAGCCATATGTATGAAAACTTATTTGAGCTATATGTATGAAAACTTGTTTGAGCTAAACGTATGAAAACTAATTAATTACCTTGCACTCACCTTTTTCTGGGAATGCCAAGAGAGCCAGAAAGCTGAAAATAAGCACTGACAACTTGTTCATCTCCATCATCATCATCATCATCACCTCATGCAGCACGGTAAAATTCACAGAGAACAGACAAAATGTAACCACAAGAAAATCAGAGCTTGTGAAACAAACTTAGCGCGACAAACTGCAATAGTGAATGGGTAACTTCCCACTTTCCAGTGACGTACTATCTCCTTGACAGAGTCCACGTTTTTTCACAATACCCATAATCTATTTTTAAGACAGTAGCTCCGCCTTTAAATCCTTATAAAGCCCAAATTTGTTACGCTTGCCTTCAACAGTACAGGTAAACAATTTTCTTTTTTTTTTGGTCCTCCAGGATATACTACCCACTGCTATGGTGAGGAATGCATGTATCTTATATACAGTTCATTGTAGAGCATTTGTTCACCTCAGCCTAAGTAGGTCGTTCGTTTCGTCCAGGTAAGTCCTTTTCTTAAAAAATATATCGTTTCCTGTCTGGATACACTGAGCAGCGGTTTTCACGTACTGTGTTGTGTGTTAACAATGATCTGATGTCAGAATCTGGTAAGTTTGTCTGACTGCGGCCTACACAATGCCACAGGTTCTCAACCTGTACGGGTGAGTCGCTGTCTCTCTCTCCTTTAGAAGGGCAGAATGTAAGACGGGCCTGCGTGCCCAATTCTTTACCCTTGAAAAATAAAGATTATTCATTCATTTATTTATTCATTCTCTCTCTCGTTATGTGTGTGTGTGTGTGTGAGTGTGCGCATGTGTGTGTTGTTGCAGATTGATTAGTTCGATGTTGTGAATGAAGATTAAAAAAAAACATGTCACGGGGTTTTCGGTACTAGTATTCATTCTTGTTAGTCTTTCGTGGTGAAGATCCATGTTTCCAACCCGGTCAGGAATGCCCTAGTTATCCAGCTGTAGAAATAGGTACCTGGCATCTTCTGGAGTTGGGAAAGGAAAGCTGGCCATGCGTGACGCTGGCCACGTCACCCTCTAGTTTGCCGACAAGTCACGGAAAATATGGGCACTAATACCATATCCCATGGTTGCGGCCATAACATCAGAGCGTTAACTTACTCTTTCCTTGGTACTTTTTTCTTTTGTTGGTCTGATAGAAAATTCTGATATCCTTGATATTTGTTGTCTGTGGACTGCAGATTTAACTTAGGAAAAGCGACTGACCCAGTTTAGAAAAAATCAAATCTTATCTGCTAACAAATGAGACTAGTCTAACGGCGTTAAATCTAAGTGACAATAGACAGTCTGTACCGGTGAGTCACATGATGGGACGAGTACTGTCAATGACTGGCGAAAAGAGTTGGAAATCGCTTCAAGATTTTACTATCCAAGGTGAATTCAGTTTACTCTCTCTCTCTCTCTCTCTCTCTCTCTCTCTCTCTAGAATGTCTGGAATAGAGTGAAAAATGTATGATAAAGGGCAGAATGTCAGACGGGCCTTCGTGCCTTTTGAAAGATCAATCAATCAGTCAATCAATCAATCTCTCTCTCTCTCCCCAAATGGTCATTGATTTCCACAACCACCTGTCCTTTGCTCTTTCTATAAGATATGTGTTGGTCGGTGCTCCATGCCACTCTTTTAGTCCGTCATCCATCTTGTTTTTGTTCCTTTTTCCCCACCAGTTTTCCTGTTGTCACAGACTGTTCTAGTCTGCCTCTTTTCAAAACACGTCATACAAATCTGGACTGAATTTGCTATTATTTCTCTTTTTTTATTGTCCAGCCTCGCTTAGAACCGACACCAGGAAATAGAAAACGAGGAGGACCTATACTTACTTGGAGAAGTTTCCTTGCTATTCTCCATGGCATTCTCATCTCTCTTCTTAGGAACCACAACTCTGCTACTTCCAGTAGATTTTGACTGCTCTTGGTTACTGTCCCTGTTTAGCACCCATATAACAAAACAGGCTCGGTGCAGCACTGGATGGTATTCATTGACCATGCTTTATTGCATAGTTTAGTTATCATTTTCATCAATTCTGACTTGGTCTAGGCTATCCTGCTCCATATTTCAGTTCTGCCATCTTCCGCCGCTGTGTTTAGAAAATATTTTTGAACATGCTTTCGGATTAATTGCCCGTTCATTTATCCGACCGCTGGTCTGTATATGAGAGAGTCGACTGTAGTCATATTTTATAGCAATCAAGCACAACATTTTTTTTTAATACACTTCTCATTTCATATGCCTGTTTTCATCAGGTATACATATGCCTGTTTTCATCAGGTATACTTTACATGAAACTTAACCTGTTATGCCTTTCACTAACCTTGAAGTATACTTTTCAAATAAACTTAAAATATTTAATTGACACAGAAGATATTTGATTCAAGAAAATATTCCAGGATATTGACTTCAGTTCTTGAACCTCAAAAGGCGGTTCAGTAATGGCAGCCGTAGGGCTCTAACATTGATGTACGGACAGGTCGGAAAGGGCAGCGGCAGGGCTCAACCAGGGATGTATGAGCAAATCGGTAATGGCAGCCGTATGGCTCAGCGAGGGATGTGTGGATAAATCAGCACTGTTGTTTAGATAAGATATTTGCCTTCAAACATCGCATAACATCAAAACTTAGCCTAGCTTTTCGTGAAATAAAGGTAAAGAACAAAGTATTAAGATACAATATGGCATTAAAGAATACCACCAAAGTGTAGCATCACCCTCGATGGCACAAATCTGAGACAAGTTGATAGATTCAAGTACTTAGGAACGGTTATAACAACTGATGGGAAATGTCACAACGAAATAAAAAGCAGACGTGCTCAGGCCAAGTCAGCATTCCAGAAAATGAGAAATATCTTGTGCAACAGATCCATATCAGTGGAAACAAGATTCTGAGTTCTTAAATGTTACATCGAGCCAATTTTGTTTTATAGATGTGAAGCATGGTCCATGAATATGAAAGTACAGCGAGAAATGGAGGCCATGGAAATGTGGTTCATAAGAAATATGTTGAAGGTACCATGGACAGCTAAGAAAACCAACGAAGAAGTTTTAAGAGAGGCTGGAGTTAAAAGGCAAATTACAGCAAAGATCAGAGGCAGACAAGCGAGATTTCTAGGACATTTTCTGAGATGAGGAAAATTGGAGCACACTGTGCCAACTGGAAAAATTGAAGGAAGAAGATACAGAGGAAGACAGAGAGAGAAGTTACTGGATGGGCTGTCAGTGTGGCTAGGAAGAAAGTCACCGGCGGATCTCATAATCAAGTCTAAAGACAGGGAATTGTGGAGAGAAATGATCACCTACGTCACATGGCATGGCACTTGATTGATTAATTAAACTAACTGTTATGCGGGAAATGTAGAAAAGAATGTTCCAGAATGAAATTAGAAAAAAGAACTTTAGGTAGACTGACCTAAATCAAAAGATTTCACTGGGATCTTGATAGCAAAGTGAAAGTAGAGAGAACCAATGCACGCACTGACGGATGCATCAGGTGTACTCCAGCGACCATAGTGTAAACGAATGAAGGAATTCACATTCTCCGCCCTATCCCCTGTCCCTCATCACTACACCATCGCCTGCAAAGAACAGCAGCTCATAAATACAGGTAGATTGTACAATACAAGACAACTCAAGTAATCTGCAGTAGTCCAGGGAATAAGTAATGGAAAATAAAATAGAGGCTCTAGAAATGTGCATGTACAGAAGAATCGGGCCTTATCAAGTGGATAGAGAAGAAAAAAAAAGTGCTAGATCAAATGGATCAGTTATTCATTTGCATGTCCCTTGCGGAATTTTGCCTCCCTAACAGCTCTCCTGTAGGCCTCTCGGTTATAAGCAAGATGCCCTGATGCATCCATTTGCAGATCATCAACGATGTCATGCAGTCATTTCGCCTTGGGTCTTCCTCTCTTTCTTTTTCCCATTATGTACCCTTCCAAGACGGTCTTCTCTAAATTTAATGTGTCCAAAATATTTAAGTTTTCTCTGTTTAATCCTCTTTACTAGACAGCCTTTTTCAATGTTAAGTTCTTGTAGTATGGATATATTTGTTCTAGATCAGATGGAGCTGAAAAGAGAAATATTGAAAATCATAAAACCAAGCCAACTAAGATACTTTGGGCATGTCAAGGGGCACGCTACTATACTGAAGACCTTTCTTAATGGCAAGACTGAAGGGAAGGACCTTTCTTAATGGCAAGATCGAAGGGAAGGACCTTTCTTAATGGCAAGATCGAAGGGAAGGACCTTTCTTAATGGCCAGATCGAAGGGAAGGACCTTTCTTAATGGCAAGATCGAAGGGAAGGACCTTTCTTAATGGCAAGATCGAAGGGAAGGACCTTTCTTAATGGCAAGATCGAAGGGAAGGACCTTTCTTAATGGCAAGATGGAAGGGAAGGAAACAAGAGGACGACAGCGACGTAGATGGGCGAACAACACCAAGAGATGGACAGTAACCAGCTTGGAAGACAAGAAACACAACGTCCTGGATACTCACTGAAGCCGACCTTTTGTGGGGGAGACGGCACAGGATGATGATGATAGTGGAGGGGAAATCTCCAGTCTCAGAACACGAATCTTCATTTTCAATGGGAGCTACCTTTCAGTTTTTTAGCTCCGTGTCCATAATGTGTCCAGGATAATTCCAATAGTATATCGATTGGGCAGCTGCCTACTGTGCAGACTTCAGATGAGCGTATTGCTGACCTTTGAGGAGCGTAGCTTTATATGCAGGAAACTCTCTGCTGTAGAGAGCGGAATAACAACACAACTCCTTCAGATCATCAGAGGAAGTAACCCTCCCACCCCCCCCCGACAAATTAGCCTGGCGGAGTAACCCTCCCACCCCCACCCCCGATAAATTAGCCTGGCGGAGTAACCCTCCCACCCCCACCCCCCGACAAATTAGCCTGGCGGAGTAACCCTCCCACCCCCACCCCCCGACAAATTAGCCTGGCGGAGTAACCCTCCCACCCCCACCCCCCGACAAATTAGCCTGGCGGAGTAACCCCCCACCCCCACCCCCGATAAATTAGCCTGGCGGAGTAACCCTCCCACCCCCACCCCCGATAAATTAGCCTGGCGGAGTAACCCTCCCACCCCCACCCCCACCCCCCGACAAATTAGCCTGGCGGTGGGCTTTGCTTAGAGTTCGAGTAAACCTGGTAGGTGTTACTATTTTTGCTGTTTGTGCACGCATTTCACCCGCAAATTCACTTGTTTGATAAGGAAGTTCATGAACAAATGTTTCCACAATACAGTGTTTCTCAAGCTGTGATCAATGGGTAGCGCTGGCAAGCAAGTAAAAATACGCGATGAGACAAAATGAAGAAAAGTATAAAATAAGTAAAGCAATTTTACGCGTGTTTGAATTTAGTTATGTTAAAAGGTTTGAAAACCGCTGTTTTAAACTAGCATTCAGTCTTGTATTGTCCTGTCTTGTGTTATCTCACTGTAACTGCGAGCTGGTGTTCTTTGCAGCCGATGCTGTGAAGGTGTTAAGGCACAGCATCGTATCGGAGTGGGAGTGGGTTATGGCGGCTACTTTTTTCAGTCTCAGAGTACAGCTAAAAAACAGGGGGTGTGCAATGCTTCTTTACCAGACTCCACCACCATGGGGACTATGGCGATCCCTGCCCCGTTAGCCAGGCTAGGCCTGTTACTGGAGGCACCAACGGAGAGGTAGGACAGGGTCTTGGTCAGCTAAGTTTCGCCAACCATGACGCTAACATATCAGCTATGGGTCGCTGACAAGCGTCTTCACCAACCTTAGCATCAAACAAGGTTAGGTTCCTTCATGCTCTTACCTGACTACAGTTCCCTTTCACTTTATCAAGGGTTTATTTGCTGACTAACCCAGTAAACCCGTAACATTTATCTCTACATTCACTTTATTGTCTAGTTTATCCCTACATTCACTTTACTGTCTAGTTTATCCCTACATTCACTTTACTGTCTAGTTAAAAAAACGTAACTTGAAAGTGACCTTTCAGACAGAAGGCCGCTCTGAATGTCTGAAATTCTGTCAAAACAAAACAATTTGAACATTCTTGAAAACATGCGACCTTGCTCCAAGGAAAGCTTTGGAGAGAAACACGTCGTGTTTATGTTTTCAAGTTCAGGATTAAACTTTCAGATCAAGAATGCATTAATTTAACAGACATATTAGCAATTTTTTTTCTTTCTTTCTTCCTCCCTTCTTTCTTTCTTCCTCCCTTCTATTTCTTTCTTTCTTTCTTTCTCCCTTCTATTTCTTCCTTTCTTTCTCCCTTCTATTTCTTTCTTTCTTTCTTCCTCCCTTCTATTTCTTTCTTTCTTTCTTTCTTCATCCCTTCTTTCTTTCTTTCTTTCTTTCTTCATCCCTTCTTTCTTTCTTTCTTTCTTCCTCCCTTCTATTTCTTTCTTTCTTTCTTCTTCTTCTGTCTCTCTGGAACTGGGAGCTGGTATTCTTTGCAACGGATGTGGTGACGATGTTGAGGCACATCATGGTGTCGGATTGGGCGCGAATTATAACGGCTATTTTTTCAGTCTCTGAATGGAGCTAACAAATAAAAAACGGGGGGGGGGGGGGGGGGGGAAATGTGCAATACTTCTTTAGTAGACTCCTCGGACATTAGGAACTATGGCGACCCCTACCCCCGCTAGCCAAGCTGGGCCTGTTACTGGAGGTACCAAAAGAAAGTTGGGACAGGGTCTTGATCAGCTATGGTTCGCCTGCCCTGAGGTTAGCATGTCAGCTATAGGTCACCGGCTACCAGGTGGGACAGCGTCTTCGGGGAAAATGGCAGGGTGGCATGGGCTGTTGACGCACAAAGTAAGTGACGAACGAAGAAGCGAACATTGTTTTCAACAGACGAAGAACTTGGCACCCAGGTCTTCTGAAATTCTGCACTTCCTCTTTAATTTCTCACTCTGCTGCAAATATTCACTTCAGACAGACAGACAGACAGACAGACAGACAGACAGGCAGGCAGACAGACAGGCAGCCAGCCAGCCAGCCAGGCAGGCAGGCAGGCAGGCAAACGGACAGGCGAACGGACAGACAAACAGAAAAGAACAGATAGAAAGGCAGGCAGGCAGATAGACAGACAAACAGACAGACAGACAGATAGACCATAACAGATAGACAGGCAGACAGACAGATAGACAGACAATCAGACAGGCGAACGGACAGACAAATAGAACAGAACAGATAGACGGGCAGATAGACAATCGGACAGGCGAACGGACAGACAGGAAAACAGTGTAATATGACTACGGATGACTGATTAGATCCTGTTTCTAAAATGAAACATGGCCTAGTTGTGGAAGCTTCATTGCACACAGAAAGCTGGGCTTGACTTCTGACTTCAAAGTACAAAGATGACGGGCACTGAGCCACACAAATTTGCCTCGGCTAAGAAGGTCACATCATAGTTTTACAAATAGGCAAACACATTTTTCTTGACGAGTAAAGACAACATACAAACACATGTCTGTTTTTCCAGAACCCAGAAAACATCAAAGACGAGATTTGTGAGAAAAATATGCAACATTTTGAACCTCGAAAAATGCAAATGAAGTTCTCAGAGAAGCAGCACATGAAATAAAACTACGTAAAACTGTATGGGTCATTTTTTAAAAAAACATGTCACGAGGAAACAGAAGTTAGAGAACCAATAATTTTTAAACTCAAAAGAAAACGAAGAATAGAAGCCAGAAAAAAATAACTGATCCATCTGCCTAAGATGCACAGGGGAACAAAATGGCAAAAGACAACGTTCCAACTGATAGCGTGGAGGACTGCAGAGAATGAAAATTGGGTGAAAGACAATGAAGAGTGCGTGAAAGAAAATGAAGAGTGCGTGAAAGAAAATGAAGAGTGGGTGAAAGACCATGAAGAGTGGGTGAAAGACAATGAAGAGTGGGTGAAAGACAATGAAGAGTGAGTGAAAGAAAATGAAGATTGGGTGAAAGACAATGAAGAGTGGGTGAAAGACAATGAAGAGTGGGTGAAAGACAATGAAGAGTGGGTGAAAGACAATGAAGAGTGAGTGAAAGACAATGAAGAGTGATTGACAGAAAATGATCACTCGAGTGAAACACAATGAAGAAGTAAGAACTTAATATTGAAAAAGATTGGCTTGAAAAGAAGATTAAACAGAGAAAACTTAAATATTTATGACATATTAAACGTTATGAGAATTTAGAGAATACTATCTTGGAAGGGTACATAATGGGAAAAAGGAAGAGAAGAAGGTCAAGGAGAAGATGGCTGCAAGACATCGTTGATGATCTACGAATGGATGCAGCGGCAGCAGGGCATCTTGCTTACAACCGAGAGGCCTACAGGAGAGCTGTTAGGGAAGCAAAGTTCGGCAAGGGACATGCAAATAACTGACTGACAGCTGTTTAGTTTCACATGTTGATAGTATGTTAGAGGGTGATACTTGAAGAACCTCTGATACTGTTAGAGCAGTTGTTCTCAAATTCTTTCGGCTATCGTCCTCTGATCTCCCTGACCAATGCAGACTCCCTTCCCCCCCCCCCCCCCCGTGCATGACACTTCGTGAACTACTGAGTAAATGTAGTATTAAAAAGGATAAAATCCCCGTTTCCATTCCATTAAAGGCACATTAGGGATATTGTGTTAGGCCCTATCTCCAAGACCATCGACACATGAAAGTGTGATGTAGTCAGTATCACGCCCTGGCTGTATTTACCTTCCCGGATTTTTCTGGTACCCATTGTTAGAGGTTATGTGGACCCCGGAGCGTTTTTAGGTGTGGGTGGTACCAGAAAAAAAGTCCCCACTCCTGGGACTTGAACCCGGTACCACGGGATTAGCAGCGATAACAGGTAGTAGTCATAGCAGTAAGAAGTAAAAGAAGCAGCCACGCGTGTACACTTCACAATGTCAATATGTTAAGTGCAGCAACAACTGCCGAGACATCGGTCACGGTTGAGTGACTTGTTCCCGGATTGAATATCGAATATAATAAGATACATTTGCGCAGTGACACCACAGGGACGTAAACACGGACATAAAGTGAAGGTCACTGTACCCTTCCCCTACTACCCCCTTTTTTAGGTTATGAAGAGCAAAAATCTTGTTGCGGGAACAAAATGATTAAACGAACCAAAAACAAAGCACAACAAAACCAAAACATAAACAAACAGAAGTAACACTGGAGTCTTTGTTTTTACTCAGAGAAAAACACAAAACAATCCGCTAGCGTCCAGGAAAGCAAATATATAAAGTGTCACAGTACGGAAGAACATCCCAAAACTGGTCGTCAAACAAATGGGCGTCATCTACGTAGAGAGACTCTGAGGAACTTTGTAAGGTAGAGCAAAACTGTTTCTCTCTCTGTCTCTGTCTGTCTGTCTCCCCTTCTCGTTCTCCTAACTCCTTCCCTCCCCCGATTACTCAATTAGCCTTTCTGTTTTAATCCTCTAAGGCCCCCCCCCCCACATACACACATTGAGACGCTATATGGGCCCCGAAGCCATGTACCTTTTGAGTTGGCTTTCCCGCATGCACCAGTAATTAATTCGGCTTTCTTAGATCTATTGACGCCGGCGTCGAAAGAACAAGTTATTCTTTTCAACTTTTCTTCAGAGCGTTTGTGGGAAGATAAACTCCCGAACACAGCAGATTATGATGTTGTTGCTGATCTGTATGTTGGTGCACCAGAACTATGAGCTCGTCTGACGTGTGAGGTCCCGTAGGAGATGTCCCAGTCAGCCCAGATGTAGAAATGGGTACCCGCCTCCTTCCTTGTGGAGCTGGAGAAAGAAAGGTTCTTAAGCGCGATGACTTGTCCTGCGCTGATAGGTCAAAGAAAATATGGGCACTTAAACCGAATTCCCTAAGTGTTTCTATGTATGATAAGACAGTTTTTAAATATTTACCAGATAGATAGATAGATAGATAGATAGATAGGTAGGTAGGTAGGTAGGTAGGTTAGATAGATAGATAGATAGATAGATAGATAGATAGATAGATAGATAGATAGATAGATAGATAGATAGATAGATAGATAGATAGATAGATAGGCATGTATTTCTCTGTTTTAAATATCTGCATGTTACTTACTTATAAGTAAATATGAAGTATACAGACAGCTTGATGTGACATATTCATTCTGTTTATATCGTTGACTATGTTTTCTAAATTCTATATATTTTTTTTTTATTTAAAAAAAATGTGTCGCTTTTGCAGAGAAAACATGCATTTAGAACCCGGACATCACAAGCAGGTGACCTTCTACTTTTAAATGCAGGAGGTTTGGGGCGTAAAGGTAAGGGGCGTGGTTTTGGTAGAAAGAAGCTCCGCCCTCCAATTTTCAAGCTTCCCTGACTGACAATCTGAATACGCCGGTTGTCAACGCACTTTACAAACCATCAAGTGCTTCACAAAAACATCTCGCTTGAAGTCCTACACAGTCTTGAAATTACATTTCAATGTTGAATGGAACTGGAATTTCTAATTTTAACGAAAACTGTTATATTCATGCAAGCTGGACACTTTCTGTTAACGTGTTAAATATTTTTGGACACTTCGTCGGATCAAGATGGTCTCGCCTTTGTTCGTGCTAGCAACGGCTAGTCTGGTCTTTTTTCAAGGTGAGCACTTGTATTGTTTCTATTGTTTATTCTTTGTGGATGTGCATAAAGCCTTGATCGCCAATCGAATCCTTTAATACGGCACCAACTTTGGGGATCTGGACGCCAGATATGTTATAATCTTCTGTTTCTCAGTCATTTCTCGCTAGTGTTGATGTTTTCGATGTTACTGGTTGCAGTAGAAGCAGTTTTCTGTCTCGCTTGATGATAATGATGACGATTATGACGTCACTGAGAGGGGTTAGATGACTGATGGACTCACGAGATTAGACGTTTCATGAACTCAAAAGGTTATAGACGTTTGATGCACTAACGAGGTTTGATGTTTGATGGACTCACAAGGTCAAAAAACTGATGAACTCATGATGATGATGATGATGATTACCACTGAGACTGTTAGATGCTTGAAAAATCCACAACTGACGGAATCAAGGAAAAGAGAATAAAATAAGTGAAGCTTAGAAAGTATAACCTGTGTCTTACATATTCTTGTAGCGACGCGTAAGAACTGAAGTAAGCTGTTATAAAGTAGTAAGAACTGAAGTAAGCTGTTATAAAGTAGTAAGGACTGAAGTAAGCTGTTATAAAGTAGTAAGAACTGAAGTAAGCTGTTATAAATAGTACGAACTGAAGTAAGCTGTTATAAAGTAGTACGAAATGAAGTAAGCTGTTATAAAGTAGTAAGAACTGAAGTAAGCTGTTATAAAGTAGTAAGAACTGAAGTAAGCTGTTATAAAGTAGTAAGAACTGAAGTAAGCTGTTATAAAGTAGTAAGAACTGAAGTAAGCTGTTATAAAGTAGTAAGAACTGAAGTAAGCTGTTATAAAATAGTAAGAACTGAAGTAAGCTGTTATAAAGTAGTAAGAACTGAAGTAAGCTGTTATAAAGTAGTAAGAACTGAAGTAAGCTGTTATAAAGTAGCAAGAACTCAAGTAAACTGTTATAAAATAGTAAGAACTGAAGTAAGCTGTTATAAAGTAGTACGAAATGAAGTAAGCTGTTATAAAGTAGTACGAAATGAAGTAAGCTGTTATAAAGTAGTATGAAATGAAGTAAGCTGTTATAAAGTAGTAAGAACTGAAGTAAGCTGTTATAAAGTAGTAAGAACTAAAGCAAGCTGTTATAAAGTAGTACAACTAAAGTAAGTTGTTATAAAGTAGTAAAAACTCAAGTAAACTGTTGTAAAGTAGTAAGAACTGAAGTAAGCTGTTATCAGGTATCAGCAAAATCCCTAGAAAGTCGAACCAGTTTGAGTAGTATTGAATTATCAGTGAGGGCAATGGTTTGATGTTGATGTACTGTCTGTTACAATCGTTGTTTAGCTGTGATCTGGCTGATCTAAACAAGTCTTCTTTTATCATGGTAGTTTAGCACAGTGTTTGTGTGGTTAGCATTGGAGAAGTGGTGAGCAAAGCATTTCAGGTATGAGAGAAAGAAAAATGACAGAGAATTACCTGGGACTCGGACCACGGACTCGAGGATGGGGAGTAGCCGCCTAGCCACGAGATATAATGCTCTTTCTCTCATGTCAAGTGCTCTTTCTCTCGTGTCAAGTGCTCTTTCTCTCATATCTGAAGTGCTCTTTCTCTTATATCTGAAGTGCTCTTTCTCTCATATCTGAAGTGCTCTTTCTCTCATGTCTGACGTGCTCTTTCTCTCATATCTGAAGTGCTCTTTCTCTCATGTCTGACGTGCTCTTTCTCTCATATCTGAAGTGCTCTTTCTTTCATGTCTGACGTGCTCTTTCTCTCATATCTGGAGTGCTCTTTCTCTTATATCTGAAGTGCTCTTTCTCTCATATCTGAAGTGCTGTTTCTCTCATGTTTGAAGTGCTCTTTCTCTCATATCTGAAGTGCTCTTTCTCTCATGTTTGAAGTGATTTGTCTACTATTTTTCTAATGTTAGCAATTCAACAGCGTGCTAAATCACTTTACCTTGCAAGAGCTTTGTTGTTTCTCATTTGAAAAAAAAATAAAGAGAAAAACTTATCGTGGTAGAAATTTTCTGTCTGTTGGTGTGTCATAAAATGTCTGATTGTGTGTCTGTTGGTGTGTCATGAAATTGTCTGATCGTGTTTCTGTTGGTATGTCATGAAATTGTCTGATCGTGTTTCTGTTGGTGTGTCATGAAATTGTCTGATCGTGTGTCTGTTGGTGTGTCATGAAATTGTCTGATCGTGTGACTGTTGGTGTGTCATGAAATTGTCTGACTGTGTGTCTGTAGGTGTGTAATAAATAGCATATAGTAGTAAGTAATTGGGGTTACATTTTGTGTCTACAAAGAGTGACAAAAATGAAGGTAAGAAGAAGAAGAAACCAAGTGTATCATTATAGCAAAAACAAGGACATGTTTTAAATCTTTTGCAGGCACCGTTTAGTTAAGAAATATTACTTAAGAGTGGCTTGGCAGATGAATTTGCATCAACAGTCTTAAACACAAAGGGTTCGAGTCTTGATCTCACATGGCAGTAGCAATTTGATGTCTTACTTAGTTGATGGACAATCCTTGATAGATCGTAGCTCTCTTGAAAATCAGCCTGAAAAAAAAATGTTGTTGTCTAGTCAGGACGTCTGCTTCAGTGAGTGTGGTGTTTAGAGTATATGTGATAACTTGAGCTTCCTAATCATCGTTTTCCAAGAACCTTAACCTCCATTATTGCTCTCCCAGATCCATCAAGTCATTAAAAATGATCTAAGAAAGATAACTCTTGCCTTGATGGTGGAGTTGAAGGATCCAGTTTTCATTCCGCGTCCCGTTTTCCCTAGATGCTTTTGTTCCTATCAATATGGGGTATTATATTCTTAGTGCTGTATACATTTATCTCCAGTGCTGCTATATTCTACTTGTTTTTATTAAACTCAGTACAAGGGCTTATTCCGTCATGCAACAACAGCGACAGTTGTCTGGAGTTAATGAAGGACACTTTGACGAGGACAACCTGGTGGTTTGGAGACCCATACAGGTGAGTGCAGGTGTTGATTCCTACAGGTGAGTGCAGGTGTTGATTCCTACAGGTGAGTGCAGGTGTTGATTCCTACAGGTGAGTGCAGGTGTTGATTTCTACAGGTGAGTGCAGGTGTTGATTCCTACAGTTGAGTGCAAGTGTTGATTCCTACAGGTGAGTGCAGGTGTGCATTTCTATAGGTGAGTGGAGATGTTGATTCCTACATGTGAGTGCAGGTGTTGATTTCTACAGGTGAGTGCAGGTGTTGATTCCTACAGGTGAGTGCAGGTGTTAATTTCTACAGGTGAGTGCAGGTGTTGATTCCTACAGGTGAGTGCAGGTGTTGATTTCTACAGGTGAGTGCAGGTGTTGATTCCTACAGGTGAATGCAGGTGTTGTATATGAGATGTGCCGTCCCGTGTGGCATTCCTTCATTCCTTGCCATCCGAATCCTTATCAACAAGGGCATAAGCTGTCAGCAAGGGCATATGCTATCAACAAGGGTATAAGCTGTCAACAAGGGCATAAGCTGTCAACAAGGGCATAAGCTGTCAACAAGGGCATAAGCTGTCAACAGGGGCATAGGCTATCAACAAGGGCATATGCTATCCACAATGGCATAGGCTATCAACAAGGGCAAATACTGTCAACAAGGGCATAGGCAATCAACAAGGGCATAAGCTGCCAACAAGGGCTCTCCATTTATTTCTATCCTGGGCTGTTTGGTCTATCCTTCTCCAGGTGCATTCGACCTTTTTTTTTTATCTCCGCTTCCAGACTCCTTGGCCAGGTGTTTCTAAGTCTTCCTAGTACCCTCTTTCCCGTGGGGATTCCAGGTGAGAGCTTGTTTGATTACGTTTGTGGTAGGCTTTCGAAGTGTATGTCCTATCCATCTCCAGCGTCTTTTCCTTATCATTTCTTTCATGTGTATTGCTTGGTTTGCATAGTATCACAGAAATGTCAGCCTCAAAGGTGAGGCACTTCAACATTCACTAACATACTGCTATGGTATATTAAGAAACAAAAAGATGCTCTCATAAAAGTCAGTACTCATTGGATTATGGTCAAATTTATAGGCAAATAAAAATAAAATTGAGTTTTTAGTGAACGATTACTTCTTTCATTAAAAAAAAATTGTGTGCAGAAAGTCCCCAACTTAAAGTAAAGAGGTAGTTATGCATGATGGTCGATCTTTGCGTAACTCGTAGCCATGTTTTGTTTACACCAATTTACGGTATTTAATGTTCTAGGTTTGTTCTGTGAAGTTCCGTAGATTTTTGTGTGCATGTTGGAAATTTTTTTTAACGTAAGTCGGTCTACGTATGTCGGAGCTACGTAAGTTGAGCTACGTCTTGTCTCCTTCCTCATATACCTTCCGGTGGTCAGGTGACAAATAGACGTCTTGATAGGGCTCGACGATTTGCTTCATATAATGGGATATTTAATGCTTCTGTAATTTCTTCTCTCCATCTCTTGTGTAGGCGGCCTCTTCCTCTCTTACCTACAAATATTAGTGTGAATGTTGTCTGTGATATACTGTCTGGTGGTAACCGTGTAACATGGCCAAACCATTTGACTTGCTGTCTCTGGATAAAGTGTAATACTGGTGTTACTCCAACCTTTGCCCTGATGGTGTCATTTCTTATCTGGTCTCTTCTTGTCACATTAATAATCGCCTTAAACACGCCATTTGTGTCGTGGTAATTTTTCCTTTGTGCTTGGGTGTTTGTGTCAATGTTTGAATCCAACAACGCACAGAGCTTGGAGGAGAGTTGTGTTGCACAGTTCCCTTTTTCCAAGAAAGAGCTTTACATGATTTGACCATATTTTCATATTGTGTTTCCATACAAACATACAAATACGGCTGTTTCTTGTTTCATGTATCAAGTTCCTTGTGCCCAGACGGTAGCGAAGGAAGAACCTTCACATGCATGAATCCAGACAGAGAGAACAAGACAATTATCTCCAGAATTCTCCATACATCTCCATACAACATCGGCAACATCACGCAAGTTCTTCGTGTTCGATTCTATGTTCCTGCAGGTGAGTTTTCTTTCTTTTTTTTTTTTGATTATAGTATCTGATTGAGCAACAACGATTAGTTCCAAAACTGACTGAAATAACAAGAGATTCCAGTAATTAGCCAAAATTTGAAAAAATTCCAATATTTTGAAAATAAAGTAAGCAATTCCAATAATCTGAAAAACCAAATACTAAGATATTTCAGTAATTTGCCGAAAAAGGGAAAAAAGCAAGAAATTAACATATATATATATGTATGTATATATATATATATATATATATATATATATATATATATATATATATATATACAATAATTTTCAAAGTTCACAATTTAGACTTCGACCTCACTTCATTCAGGACAACCCCATATGTGCTCAGCCGCATACCGCCACATCTATCCAAGAGTATGTTTGCTAGTAGTTCTTGTCAAATAATTCGCGAATGGAATGGAAAAGTAGTGATTAAGTGATTTCTCAAACCAGGTTAAATGCTCTCTAAAAGTTCTAGCGTTCAGTTAAGCAAAATCAACCATTAAAAAATTGTATGTGTGAGTTAATGGCGTCTCTAGAAAGCCTGGAGATTCCGTCAAAACTGAGCTCATTATTTAAGAGCCAACACCTTCTTCCAGTCATGAAGCTCCAGAGAAATTCTCTGCATTTGAACTTAGTTGTGTACATGGTGTCCACTTCTTCTTTTTCTTCCTTTCTTTCCTTCTTCTTCTTCTTCTTTCTTTCTTTCTTTCTTCTTCTTCTTCTTTCTTTCTTTCTTCTTTTTTCCTTCTTCTTCTTTTTCTTCTTTCTTTCCTTCTTCTTCTTCTTCTTTCTTTCTTTCTTTTCTTCTTCTTCTTCCTTTCTTTCTTCTTTTTTCCTTCTTCTTTTTCTTCTTTCTTTCCTTCTTCTTCTTCTTTCTTTCTTTCTTTCTTCTTTTTTCCTTCTTCTTTTTCTTCTTTCTTTCTTTCTTCTTCTTCTTTTTCTTTCTTTCTTTCTTTCTTCTTCTTCCTGGAACTGTGAGTTAAAGTTTTTCTAGCTAATGCTGTGAAGATGTTGAAGCATAGCGTCGTGTCAGATTGGTATCGCGTTGGGGCGGCTATTGTGCCAGTCTGAGCGGAGCTAAAAGTAGCGAACATGCAGCAGCTCTTTAGCAGGCTCCACTCCTGTCGGGATTATGTAGGTGCTATTTTCAGCATATTCTTATTTTCAGGTTTCTACTTGGCATGTGGCCATAGATTCAATGTCCCGGCTGTAAACTTGGACCAGGACGTCAGCTTCTATCAGACAAGCTTCCTGGACAGCTGGACTTTAAGAAACCGCCCAGCCGTCATCTGGGAGCCAGAACCCGGTGTCTTGTATACGCTAGCGACCTACAATGTTGACCTACTTCAACTAGCGGGATTGTGGGTCAACATCAAGGGAGGAGACTCCTCGCTTGGTTATGTATGTTAAATTTTTCTTTTTTTTTCAGTCAATTTATCTTAAAGTGCTTGAGTAGGGTGGTCTGTATTTGATTTTCTGGTAGCGTGAATGTAGTGTGCTTTGTTTCCAACATGTGCGGTTTAGAGACTGAAGAAGAATATGCTAGAGTTAATGCCCTTTTTAAAGGAGGACAAACTAGTTATTTCCCTTGTTGCTACTTCTCAATTGAGTCTCCAGGTTGGTATACCATGTTCTTAATGATGATGGTGCTCAGTTGGAAACTTGCTTCACGTGTTCCGCTTTGGGAGGTGAAGAAATCCCCAGCAGACCATTCATCTTCTGACTGTGTGCCTGCGTTCCAAGAAATTTAGAACCGGAGAATTGCACGTCCGTTGTCATCTGTTTGTCTTAGCAAGACTAGTTAGTTACTTAGTTACTTAGGTAGCTAGTTGGTTTGTTGGTTAGTTAGTTAATTTGTTGGTTAGTTGATTGATTAGTTAGTTAGTTAGTTAGTTAGTTAGTTAGTTAGTAGTTAGTTAGTTAGTTAGTTAGTTAGTTAGTTAGTTAGTTAGTTAGGTAGTTAGTTTAGTTAGTTAGTTAGTTTAGTTAGTTAGTTAGTTAGTTAGTTAGTTAGTTAGTTAGTTAGTTAGGTAGTTAGTTTAGTTAGTTAGTTAGTTAGTTAGTTAGTTAGTTAGTTAGTTAGTTAGTTAGTTAGTTATTTAGTTAGTTAGTTAGTTAGTTAGTTAGTTTGTTTGTTAGTTAGTTAGTTAGTTAGTTAGTAACGACCATCATCCACGCACTCCAGACACATCCTTTGGTGCTCTGATCATCTCTTCGCTGTCTTCTTCAGCTAACAGTAACTGGTCACACCCATTCTGTGATTCTGTGTGAGCACAACTAAAAGTGCCGAAGATACTGGAGGCAAACAGAGCGAAGTACCTAGAATAAAAATACATCCATCAGGATAAAAAAAGAGTACTTAGGATGGGAAAAAAGTAGTGAAGTCGAATGTAAATTGCCTTGCCATGTGAATTTTACAGATTAGAGAGCGACCACACCCCCAACCGAGTTACAGCCTATCCTGATGAAAATTTGGGCAACTGGTACTACTGTGGTGAGGAATCTGCCTCTGAAGATTAGACAGTATCTGCATGCACGGCGAGACACACAGGATTACACGGACGACACTGCATATAGAGGAGAGAGACAGATCATTCGCGTAAAAGATGAGCAGAGTGAATGTAAGACTGAGATAAATTTCAGGAGTGAATGCAAAATAGTACCTAGAACAAACGTAACAAATTATTATTTGAAACTGAATCTCCCAGGAACTTTATCCTTACACTGGACCAGGTGTTGCCATCAATAAGGTCTCGATCCACGCCTTCGTCTTGTTCAGGCAGACAGGAGATATCAGCGAGGAGCAGTTTGATGTTATCAGAGGTAGTATCCAAGACAGCTTGAAGAACAATGGAGAAGTCTATAGGCTGAGCCGTCTTTTTGCTTTGGTTGATCAAATTAAGGGTAAGGGAGGTGTAGATATACACACAGACAGCCATTTAGTCAGACACACGTACAGACAGTAGATAAAGACAAGACAAACACGCGGACGGATAAAGTGGGCATAACAGTTTATTAGGAAATGAGATTCCTTACTTCCTCCTTAAATCACATCTCTATCATACGAACACTCGCCATGCTGTCAACTGTAGCAAGGAGGTGAGCCCTCTGTTATGAGCTTGGTCTTTGATTACGATGCTGCACGACACCTTCAGCTGCTCCTTGTCAGGAATGTGAAGTTATATTTGTGAAGAAAATCATAGGACATAAGTTACTTATAAATAATTCACGACTGCCTTAAACATTTTATTGCTATGCCCAATCGGAGAAAAGCCATACCCTCATATATATATATATATATATATATATATATATATCTGAACCTTAAGTACCCAGGGCACATGGGGCTTCCGCAAGGGTTTTTATATATATAGACAGACAGACAGACAGACAGATAGATAGATAGATAGATAGATAGATAGATAGATCGATAGATAGATAGATAGATAGATCGATAGATCGATAGATAGATAGATAGATAGATAGATAGATAGATAGATAGATAGATAGATAGATAGATAGATAGATAGATAGATAGATAGATAGATAGATAGATAGATAGATAGATAGATTAGATAGATAGATAGATAGATAGATAGATAGATAGATAGATAGATAGATAGATAGATAGATAGATAGATAGATAGATAGATAGATAGATAGATAGATAGATAGATAGATAGATAGAGAGAGAGAGAGAGAGAGTAACGGGAGCCTTAGTTGCTAAATGGTTAAAAAACTTGCTACTCATGATGAAGGTCTGTGGATCGAATTCATTTGGAGACGCTCTAGTCGCCTGGCTGTAAAAAAGTGGTACCTGACTTCTTCTGAAGCTGAGAAAGGAAAGGCGACCAAGAATGATTTTGACCACATCGTCCTCTAGTGTGCCGACAGATCAAGGAAAATATGGACACTCGGGCTATATCCCCTGTGTGGCCTCGTGAGATGAGAGCGCATTTATATATTGTTACGACTCTGTATATGGACGTCTGTATAGGTTCATTTCTTACACATTTTTCTTTACTTATAGAACCTGTTGGAGTGGATCTGATTCCTGTGGGGCCAGACCCCTACTCAATCGAGAGGTTCAAGTCCATGAGCCTACACAACAACTGCCCGTGGCTAATCTCCAGAATGAGGCCTCTACTGGAGACAGTAGCAGATTTTTACAACCTCACAGCTCTGTACGTTTTGTCCATGCTAGATGTTTTGTTGTGCTCGCTCCAGCTAGCACTGGTGTGCTTGTGTGAAGAACATCGCGATATTTAGAGCTACTAGCATCGCCTTATCTATATTCTAACACGCTTGCTAACTGTGACCATGATCTTTGTATTTGAACATAGTTTTAAACTACCACTACAATCTCTATATTTTAACCATAGTTTTAAAAATACTACCACAATCTCTATATTTTAACAGTTTTAAAATACCACCACAATAATTTATATATTTCAACACATTTAAAATATCATCACAATCTCTGTACTTTAATTCAACTTTTTAAATAACACAATAACACTAAAGACCGTTACATTCCGATAATACTCTTATTCCATTTGATGCACATCAAGTTTTATATTTTATTCTTGTCTAACTTCTAATTTCAAAATACCCTTACAACTTGTAACGTTATGAAAATGTTAATATGATCACATTCCATAATACAATCTCAGTTTTTAACTACCTACAATATTTCACGTTAGCGTAAATTATATTTTTTACTACAGTCTCTAAATACCATCGAAGTCCCTGCTAAAAACTCCTATAATCTTTAGAACTGTCATGATCTCTAGGTATAATCACTGTTCCTAATGTCACTGGAATTTGTAAATGTAAACACAAATATAAATACCATTAGGTACTAAATACCTTTAGCTAATAAATACCATTAGCTACTAAATACCATCGGCTACTAAATACCATTAGCTACTAAATACTATTAGCTACTAAATACCATAAGCTACTAAATACCATTAGTTACTAAATACCATTAGTTACTAAATACCATTAGATACTAAATACCATTTGCTACTAAATACCATTACAGTTACCACTGTCAAAAGTGGTTGATGAGAGCAAGTGGGAAAGGATTGGCCAGATCGTGAGAATGACATATGAACTCAGAAAAGAAATTGAGAAAGGATCGGCCACATCAGGACAATGACAGACAAACACAAAAGATAAAGTGGGAAAGGATCGGCCACATCATGAGAATGACAGACAAACTCTTAAAACGAGCAGCCTTGATACTGACACCACAGGGTAACAGAAGCATAGGACGAGCCAAACAGAGAATGCTGGTAAACAAAGGAATGACATGGGAGACAACCATGAAGATGGTTAAGGAAGACAACAAGTGAAAATCCCTTGCTACCAGCCCCATATGTCTTGGGCAGTGATGGCGCAAGAAAGAGAGATTACAGTTATCAAACATTCGCATGTTTTAAATACCTTAACCAACAATGATTACTTCATAAACTCCAAACTCTTACTATAATTTTCAGGGGCGCTAACGTAGGTGATCTGGAGGTCGAGGTAGAGGTCACGTACAGGAGCGATGCCTTACAGTACATGGCTTGTTGTAAGAATGTGTCTGAAAAGTAAGTTTGTAGAACAAGTGATGCATTCTACATGGTAATACTTGTTGAAAGATTTAACCACGAACAACAGAGAAAGTGGAAGAGTGTAGAGCAGTGACTCTCAAACCTCCCCCCCCTCCCCTAGCCTTCAATCCCTTTCCAGACTGAGAACAGCTGCGGATTCTCTTTTCAGCAAGAACACGGTTGTTGGCCCTTTTTTTTACCTGAGAACAGCTGTTAACCCCTTTTTGGTCTAAGAACAGCTGTTGACCCTCTTTTTGGCCTGCGAACAGCTGTTGACCCCTGTTTTGGCCTGAGATCAGGTGTTGACCCATTTTCAGCCTGAGAAGGGCTGTGAATCCTTCAATAAAATAAATTTTAAAAAATATAACCCAGATGCTGTTAAGATTTTTTTAATCGGGCCAATTCATTTTCTGGTCCATGGACCCCCAGGTTGAGAACTACTGGAATAGATCATAATTTCCGGCTGTTTTATGCTCTGAGCGAAGAAGGTTACAGATATATATAATATATTATATTTAATATTTAATATATTATATTTAATAAATACAACTTAAAAAGCGCTTGTTTTAAATGTTCAAGTTTTGCATAAACTTTATGCGAAATTTATGAAACTTTGGTGTCATTTCAGTGTTAAACATTACCTAGTTATCAATGAAAAATGATAAGCAAGTTTTTATTAGTAAAATTATGATATTTCGGCTTTCCGTAGCTTTAAAGTGATTGAACGTCTGTTTGTACATTTGTGAATATTTGTACGCCATCTTTTGCTAGCCGTATATAGATGGTATGCTGTGGTATTTTTCATCTTTTACCCTTTACCACTGAGCACCATTACTTCATTCCGTTTTTTGTCTTCAGTTTTATCTGTTTTTACCAATGTCTTTCCAGATGTATGTTAAAATTTCATTATATTAAATTTATTTCTAAATTGTGTCTAAATATTTTTTTTTCTGGTTGACCTCATCAGGTTGTGATGTTTTTTTTTTCTTTTGACATCTTAGAGCGCTGACATTAAAGATTGACCCACTTAGCCGGAGTCCAGTCAATCCTGTGTACCTAAGATCGCAGCCCTTTATCAGGCTCGGCGCCGTCGACATGATGGATTCCATTTTCTTCCTTGGTAAGTTTCGTGACAAAGCTTGACTCACTGGGCAGTCGTCAGGGCAGCAAACAGTAGCTGACCAAGATCCTGTCTCATCTCCCTGGTTGCTGCACAAGTAACAGGAGCGTCCTGCCAGCCAGGAGCAGGGATACCATGGTCCCTGTGGCGGTGGACCCTGCAGAGAAACATTGCATCTTTTCCCTTCTGTTTAACTTCACCCTGGGTCCGCAGGGAAAGGGCCGTAACTCACACTCTGTTTTGACGTGTTGCTTATGATTCACCGGCTGCGAGGAACACCTTGCTGGGATTTCCAGGATCATAGAATAAGGACAATGTGTGGGAAGAAAGTGTTTGGATATTTCAGATGATTCTTGTCACTCCTCTCCGGTCAGATTTAAGGGCGGTCCGACCTTCGTTTGCCAAGAAGGACCTCAGCTCCATGCTTGTTTCCCCCCAGCATCTTGACGAAGGAAGGCGACGAGCAGCAGGGGCAGAACCTAACACCTTCAGCCGGAGAAGCCGTATCATTTCAGCCATTCCAGCTCTCAGTGTGAAATTAAGGAACTCACAAAATTTAGATGCTGCATAAAGAAGAGAGCAAGAACCTCCATGTTACCAAAGAATTGGGCTCAAAGAAAACCATCGCGCTGTTCCACAGAGACTGGAGAAGAAGAAGAAGAAGAAGATATACCCATTTATTAAACGTCTTTCGCTCAAGCATTCATTGTTTGCAATGACAATGGATAAGACAACAGGATCACATTGTCAACCATCATACAGCCCAATGGACAAAAAGGGTTGTGGGTTTAAGTATGAGAACAAGGTTCTTTTACTGATAAATGAAATAGAAAATAAAACCGGAGTGAATACATTGTCTTAGATTTCCCTACAACAATTTTGAATTAGACTGGGGATAAGTAATACAAGGAACTTCTGAACAGTGAGGGTTTAGTTCTAAAGGAACTTCCAACAAATCAGTAGAAATTGAAAGACTCTTTACAAAAAATATTTGTGATAGCCAGTTTTATAACTCATCAAAGCTTGGACAGACTTCACATAAAAATTAGATTTTCATTACTTCTTCTGTCATTTTTGACGAGTTAACTATTATTTAATGTATTTAGTGAAAGAAGAAAACTGGCAGGAACATGTGTTCAGCCTTGTATGTTTCAGACAAACTGTATGCCCTTCTGTTGCTTGACGTTACTTGGGCCACAGCGGCCCCTGGCCCTCCGAAATCATCAATTCTGTGGCTGGTGACAGACATTCAAGGTCAATACATAACCTCAGGAATAACCCGGAAGAACTACACAATGCCCAGGCCACCTCTAGACCGCAGTGGTGCAAGTCTGTACACCTTCTTCGTTTTCAGACAAAGTGAACCTATACGGAACTTCAGTCTGGACAACTACTGCAGCACTTCAAGCTTAAGGTAAGAAGTTGCTGAGCTTCCTGCTCATGTTTTGTGATGCTACTTGACCTCAGTGTGTAAGGGAATAGATAAATACAAGTTACCTAGGTTGGTTGGCAACCCTAGCGTAGAAATAATGGGTCAGCAGCTGGGCAGCTTAGGAGTGCGCAACTCTGAGTGAGTCCAGTTCGCGGACCCAGTATATAAAGAAAACATGTTAGAATTTTAATAGGTCGGGCTTTGTACGCTTGTAGGGGCCAGCGGCTGAGAGGAAGGTCATTTGTCGAGGAAGCGTGAATGAGATGTTTAATGTCGGTGGAAAACAATGGAAGCTAATAATCGGTTTATACTTGTGAGATGTGCATGCGTGCAAGCTGTGTCCATTCTGTGCTTTCCTTCTCCGACCAGGCCTGACCTCACTTAGGTATGATTTAATAATAGAAATAGACATTGAATAATCATAACTCCATGTTAACATAATTATTCTACGAAAGATATCATGTTGTAGCAACGTGAAAAATGTAGGTTTTATATGTGCACATGATACTGTACTACTGTGTTCTATGTAAGAGCATGTTTGCTTACAGTATACGCCAATTAGTTTATGATTACAATCAATATCTTAATCCTTCAAGTAAGATTATTTTGAGATTTTATGTAAATAATGTTTTTCTTGCAAATCCAACAAATACAAATACGATATAACATCACATATATATATAATTACAGACAATTAATACCCCATTTAAAAAATAATTTTTTTTCCTACAAGTGGAAGTTTAGGCTGGGTGTTCTCAGTCTGAGATTCCATGGTGTGGTCTGTAAAACTGGTGGTGAATTGTGACGCTGGCGAAGACTTCAAGAAAGAGATCTCGCTGACGAGCTCCACTATTATTGCTACGATATGGAGCCCTTTCCTGGCAGCTAGACTTAGTCTGCCGCTAGAAGCAGAAACGGAGAGTTGAGACAGGATCTTCTCACAGCTGCTGCTTGCCAGCCATGATAATCGTGCTATTGCTGCAGCGTAGCCGTCTCCCATCCCATTCCTGTGTACATGAAAACTTGAATCTGACATCATGATTCAAATACAGTGTCGTTTTTCTGAAGCTTGAACTGGTTCTACAGACTTAAAGTTTTCATGCCTTACTTTATCAAGGGCGCTGTCATCTGCGAGTACTTCTTCAAAATCGTGAACTAGAACTTTTAGAAATTACTCTTGATGTGATTATTTCTGTACATGTAGTTGTGCTGTGTACATAATTTCAAAGAGAAGATCTGGAGCGCTGTTGAACTTGCCCGGGGTGCAGTGATGATGATCTTAAAGCATTTCAAGACCGATTTAGACATTCCAATTTGTAGCTTCCTGAGTAATAACTTCCCTATTTTCTCCCAGTTCTGGCAGTCTTCCAGGGTTTCCTCCCTTGTTTCTAAGGATTCAGAACCGTCCTGTAATCTTATCTCACTGAAAATATATACAGTGAAGTTCTATAATGAGTAGTCTCTGCTATATCTTTTATTCATTCCTAGAACAGGCTCTGCAGCAGACTTCTAAGTAGACTCCACTACCACGAGGAAAACATTAATCATTATCACTCTAACTTCTGCTGCCTTGGGAGAAAATACAATAACTACCACTCTGTATTCTCAGCAGACTCCACCACCACCAGGTAACACACATTGATCACTAACACGCTGTACTCCTTAGCAGGCTCCACTACCACAGTGGCCAGTCTCAAGTAATAGACCAAGGAGTTTTGCGGGAAAGATGAGACATGACCCTGTGCCAGATCTGTTTTACTGAAGCTTATACCAGATCCTTTTCTCTGTAGCTCTCTCCACATTAAATGTATTTGTGCTCATTTGAGGTTACATGGATTATGAGTTGACATCTACAAGTTGTTGATACAAAAGAATATATTGTTGTGATGTTTCTGATGTTTAAAGATTGCTGGAGTGCGACTTTGACCTACACAAGTTTGTTACGGAATACAACCTACACCTAAGCGGGGTCAACTGGTTATGGAGTCAGCTAGACCTGTATGCAAGACTGGTAAGATGATATGTTGCTTTGTTGATGTTAAAATCTGTGATAGAGACACTAAGGGATATGGTGTTGGTGGCCATATGATAGAGACGCGTACAGGATATGGTGTTGGTGGCCATATGATAGAGACGCGTACAGGATATGGTGTTGGTGGCCATATGATAGAGACGCGTACAGGATATGGTGTTGGTGGCCATATGATAGAGACGCGTACAGGATATGGTGTTGGTGGCCATATGATAGAGACACGTACAGGATATGATGTTGGTGACCACATGATAGAGACACGTACAGGATATGGTGTTGGTGGCCACATGATAAAGACACGTACGTGATATGGTGTTGGTGACCATATGATTGAGGCACATGTGAGATATGGTGTTGGTGGCCATATGTGTTTTAAACCGACAAAATAACAGAGACTGATTTGGCCAGCATCACGCGTAGCTGACTTTCGTCCAACAGCACCTGAAAGAGCCAGGTATTCATTTTTACAGCCGGGTCACTGGGGCATCTTTGATGCCGACCTTGAACGTCCGACCTTGCAGTGAGAGCCTAACGCGCTAACCATTGCACCACTCAGAATCCTGCTTTCTTAATAATTAAACTGAACCCTTTTCCTACCTTAGGCTAGGTATTACAAAGTAAAAAAAATTGCAGGTAAGATAATTTTGTCTACATAGTTTGTATATCCTTTTTCTTCAGATTCAAATTGTAAACTGAACAGCACAAGCTAAAAACATACATCATATCATGTGCTATCTAAAACATGGCTGATGTGTTTATTGCAGAAGTATGTCCTAATGTATGAGACATAAGAAGATCGAGAACAATGTCAGTTTGATTGACAGAGTGAATGCACTTATTGAGGAAGTAGTCAAAGGGTAACTTTGCCTTGAATGCATTGGGCAAAACTCGCGAAATAAGCGTGCAACATGAGAAGCGAGTGGGAAAACTTGTAGCATAAAGCCACTCAAGATTTTTTTTTTTGGGGGGGGGGGGAAGGGGGAGGGGGCAAGAAGAGCAAGGGATAGGTATCGAAGAAAGTTAGAGTTAGGATGAACGAGTTTGTCCACTTGGTCTTGTGTTAGAGACATGATTAGGATGTAGATTAGAGTCCATAACTTTGTTATTTTCCTCGTTTAGGACAATATTTTAGCAGTTGTTGTAAGATGTCATTTAGTTAAGTCTTTGGTCCTCTCAGGACAGACTGATTTTTTTCAGTAATGATGTCTATTTTCAATGATGTCTGCGTTTTCTGGGAATGATGTTCCTGTTGTGAAAGTTCTGGATTTGCGTCTTGCTTCACAATGGCGGAGTTTTCTCTGCCAGGAATTGTTGTAGTTTGTACTATTTCCGTGTTTCTTTTACTGAATAACTTCATACCTCATCTCATCTCATCTCATCTCATCTCATCTCATCTCATCTCATCTCATCTCATCTCATCTCATCAGGTGGTCAGCATCTTTCCATTATTAAAGATGTTGTTTTTTTGTAAAACAGTTAAATATCGACCAAGATTCACGAAAAACCATCGTGACATCTGTCAGTGTTGTAGGATGGATGATAGTCTGCATGTTAGTGAAGTTGGCTACTGATTAAGTTAAGTTAAGTCTTGTTAGTTCCTGCGCGAAAACTCTTACTAATCGTTTAGTGCAGTAACGCTATATTGTAGCCAGTCAGTCAGTCATTTACGTGTCCCTTGCGGAACTTTGCCTCCCTAACAGCTCTCCTGTAGGCCTCTCGGTTGTAAGCAAGATGGCCTGCTGCTGATGCATCCATTTTCTGATCATCAACGATGTTTGCAGTCTTCTTCTCTTTCTTTTTCCCATTATGTACCCTTCTAAGACTGTCTTCTCTAGATTGTCATGACGCTTAATGTGTGCAAAATATTTACGTTTTCTCTCTTTACTAGAAAGCCTTCTTCAGTATTAAGTTCTCGTAGCATGGATATATTTGTTCCTTTTTTGTCTCCATGATATTTGAAGAACTCTTCTGTAGCATGTACATTCAAAGGGATTTATATGTTTCTCAATTGTTTAGTTCAGTGTCCTGGTATCCCAGCCATATGTTGCTATGGGAAAGATGCATGCTCTTAATACTATATTGCAGTAGCTGTGCTATAAAGGAAACACACAGTCATGTACATTTCATATTCATTATTGCCAACTAGGCATACAACGCACAGCTGGCCAAATGAAGTAAAACGCTCTTCAACAGGCATTCTATATAGTGTCTTGTATAGATCTCATGGAGCTAGAATTCTGCCTTATTAATATCAAGCTATAATGCGTTTTTGGAGCGTTCGTTTGTAGTATAAGATTCTGAGTACTGCAAACCTCGCTGTTTTTTTAACATTTATAACTATTACACTGTTAATGGAACCAACAAATGCTAAAGAATTAATCAAACTTTTGACGTCGACAGTTTACAAACACAAAATAAAGCGAACACGCTTGCGATAGTTCCAGTGATTTCAATTCAAATTTAATTTATTCACTCATCCATCAGAAAACGTACGAATCAGACGAAGCCAAGATGGACACTGCCTGCGCTGGAGTGAAGGATTACAGTAAGCCTTGTCCTGATAAATGCGCTCCATCAGCGGCTACTACCACATCAGCAGCAACACAAGGTCAGATCAAGAACACAACACAGGACCCAGGCAAAGAAACAGGCAAAGGGAATGGAGACATCGTGATAACTCCAAACACAGTTGTTTTTATTGTTATTTTCCTAGTTTCCATGGTTAAATTATAGTTTCCATGATTAAATCAATGTTTCCATGATTAAATCAATGTTTCCATGATTAAATCATAGTTTCCATGATTCAATCATAGTTTCCATGATGATATTGTACACTCATTAAGCTCGTTATCATCATCTTCATTATTATTGTTATCATTACCATCAGATCATCATCAGTTCGAGGTCAGGGCCAAAATGTTAAAATTCAAACTGAGATAGCGGCACTTTGTGTTTTCACAATTACTGTCTTTCCTGTATATTTGTGTCCCGTGTGAAATAAATGCTGCAGTCCCGTATATCTTGTAGATTTCATTTCTGTATCGCCAACTGTTTTTCTTCATGACAATTGAGCTCTGTTTGAAAGTATCTCAGTAAGTGAATTCTCTCTCTCTCTCTCTCGCTCTCTCTCTCTCTCTCTAACACAATTTCTTACTTAATTTACAGAATTTTTGGAGTCGCAAGCCATAATTTATTGCAATAAATTGAATGAAAAAATAACTAGTTCTTTGAAATTTTGGTTAGCTGAAGTTTGTATGTGCGGGTGTATGTTTGGCTGTATGTTTGGTTGTATGTTTGGTTATATGTTTGGTTGTATGTGTGGTTGTATATTTTGTTAAATTGTATGTTTGGTTGAAATTCCTGGTTCGACTCGTGTAAGGGCAGTCAGGAGTAAAAGTGAAAAAAAACCCGAGATTTTAGACCTATGGTAGAGTTATAAAATTGATTTTTGAGAGATAATAAGGAAAATATAATAAGGAATATAGGAGAAGATGTAGACAAATAATATTACAATGCTATAAAAATTGGAGGTTATGAAATACCAGAGATTAGATATGGTGACATAGTATTACTGTCTACAACACAGAAAGGAATGGAAAAACTAATTATGTCAGTCCGTAAGAACAGTGAAGAGCAAAACCTCTATCTTAATGCGAAGAAAACTAAATTGATGACAACTGATAACACAAATAAGGCAGCTGAAATATGTATCAATGAGGAAAAACTGAAAGAGGTGGAGAGTTTTGAATATCTTGGATCATTACTATTAATGGAGATACAGTGAGGGAAACAAAAAGGAGGACATCTGTCACTCTTCAAAAAGTAAAACAGTTGAAAAAGCTGTAGAGAGGAACAGACATAACTACAAAAATTAGATTTTTAAGGGCATGCATTTCTCCCATCACAACATATGCCTGTGAGACATGGACACTTAACAAAACAGCTGAGAGACACATAAATGCCTTTGGTTGCAAATGCTGCAGGGAAGTTCTTCAAGTGTCGTGGACACAGAAGGGAACATATATGTCTATGCTGATGGAGCTTGGTATTAAACAGGGTTGGCTGATTGGGGGGGGGGGGGGGGGATTAAACACAGAAAACGTAACTATTTTGGACACATTGGACGTCATGAGAATTTAAAGAGGACCATCTTGGAAGGGTACATAATGGGGAAAAGAGGAAGACCAAAGCGGAGATGGCTGCAAGACGTCGTTGATGATCTGCGAATGGACGCATCAGCAGCAGACCATCTTGCTTACAACTGAGAGTCCTACAGGAGAGTTGTTAGGGAGGCAAAGTTCCGCAAGGGACATACAAATGACTGAATTACTGACTGAAACATACAATACCATATTGTGTCTTTCATTATTCCCATGGAAATGCTTCCCGCTGTGCGATCTTTGACACAGAACTCAGATTATTTTCAATGTAATTTCACATCACACCGCCTCACCCAGCTACTGTCACAAACATGTCTTGTCTTGTCTTGTCTTGTCTTGTCTTGTCTTGTCCTGTCTTGTATTGTCCTTCCTCATTTACTGCTAGGTGTAGAGGTGAAGTGCAATTGTTTCCCACTGGCTCGCCTGTTGGCTTCGTACATTGAGATGTTCAGGGACTCTGCTATACCATCGGTCCATCGTTTGCATCGGCGGCCCCTTCCTCTGCCTTTGTGTGGTCTGTAAAACATTGCTCTCTATGGTACACGTTCTGTTGGTAGTCGTGATACATGTCACAAACATTTTCCTCACATATCAGGAAGCTCCGATAAAGGTGTCATTCATTCATTTGCATGTCCCTTGAGGAACTTTGTCTCCCTAACAGCTCTCCTGTAGGCCTCTCGGTTGTGAGCAAGATGGCCTGCTGCTGATACATCCATTTGCAGATCATCAACGATGTCTTGCAGCCATCTTCGCCTCGGTCTTCCTCTCTTTCTTTTTTCCATTACGTACCCTTCTAAGATGGTCTTCTCTAGATTATCATGACGTTTAATGTGTCCAAAATATTTAAGTTTTCTCTCTTTAATCCTCTTTACTAGTCAGCCTTCTTCAATATTAAGTTCTTTAAGTATGGATATATTTGTTTTTTTTTTGTTTTTTTTGTGTCCATGATATTTGAAGAACTCTTCTGTAGTATTTACATTCAAAGGCATTTATGTGTTTGTCAGTTGTTTTGTTCAGTGTCCAGGTCTCACAGGCAGATGTTGCGATGGGAAAAATGCATGCCCTTAAAAATCGGCGTAACAAAACGTAATTAACATTTATGCAATATCATTTCCACAACATAAAGCTCTTTTCTTCGTCGGTGTTTAGAAAATCTTAACAATTAATTGTTTATTCTGAATAGTAGCGAAATTTGTGTTTGGTAGATAGTCATTTATATATGCATATAGTTACTTTAATATTAATTATATTTGTTATATGAGAAGCATACTGGTAGAATGTCTGGAACAGAGTGAAAGTTGTATGATAAAGGGCAGAATTGAGTGCCCAATTATTAACCCTTTTGAAATAAAAATCAACCAATCAATCATTCAATCAATCTGTACTTCTCTCTCTCTCTCTCTCTCTCTCTCACACACACACACACACACAAACACACACACACAAAATACTTTCAAGTGGCGGCAACCTTCCTGTCAGAAGCATGAAAATCAAAAGGGACATAATCATTTATTTTAATACAGGCGTGACTCCGTGGACAAACTTTCTTTCTACAAAGATGTCTGATACCACCGGTCAGAGCGATCAACGGGAGACATTCATGTCTAACAGTTAACAAATAAAAGCAATACCTAAAAACATATTACAAAATAATGAATATAATTTCACTTAACGCAAATTTATCTAATCATAACAGCATAATTAGCATGATGAGGTCCACGGGCCCAAGTTTGCCGACCCCTGCAAGTGTTTGACCTGATTATAATAATCTTCATAACAATATACATATATAAAGAAAACCAAAGTCAAAGTTTTTAAAATGCTGTTTAACTAAGCCGTGAACAGAGTGAAAATCTGAGAGAAAAACATGAAAATATTTTCAGGGCATGCACCAGAGGGTGAAAGAATTTGAATATTAAAAACAGCTAATAGCAAAAGTGGGCGTGAAACTTCACCCCTTCCCAGAAGCGCATGAATACCTTATCTTTGAACAGGACTTCCTCCTGTGATGCTTCACACGATCTGCGTAGAAGAATATTAAGATGACGTGAGACGGTCGTGAAATCTGATTCGTTATAAAGCCGACCCAACACAGTCTGTCGTGAAGTCTGATTGATTATAAAGCCGACCCAACACAGTCTGTCGTGAAATTTGATTGGTTATAAAGCTGTGCCAACACCGTCTGTGCTTGTGTTACGTGGTAAGTCTCTTCTGGTGCAATATTAGACATGGCTGCTGGTTAAGTATATTTCTCTCAGCATTTTAAACGTATCCTTTAAGACCTGACACTTATCTAAGAGAATTTAAACTTTGATAAATATAGGAAAGAATTAACTGTCTAATAAAAGTTCTATAATGGATATGAAAGGGTTAATATATATTTTATATTGTTATCTAAGTAATCTGAAAAACAATGAAAGGCTAATTACGAAACAAAATTACTGACTGCTACATTTGTCAGTTTTTTTTTCATTGAGATGATTTTTGTTCTTTCTTGTGTCCTACATGCTTTGTCAGATTTATATATGAAATTTAGGTATACTTATACAGGTACTTTCATACACGAATTTATAAGCACAACAACTGAATTCTTATTATTTGTAATTTAACAGTAAAACATGATTTTGATGTGAATCACTTGCCCAGGGATACTTTCATAGAGAGAGAGAGAGACCTAAAGTTTTATTTCTGGAAGAAATCTTCAACAAATAATGCAGAATGTACAAAGAAAGAAATATGTATTATTTATGTCTTTATTTTTTTGGTGCGCATTTGCCAACCTGGCAACGTGTATAATTAAATACGAAAACTTGAAAGCCCAGCCTGAAGGTAGACATGACATTGTGAAGGAGCAGAATTTGTTTCTTAAACTCTGTTAACAGTGTATACAAGTCAAATAACAACGATATAATGGCTCTGCTGTTACGAAAAAAAAACAACCCAAACAACTTTATGTAAAACCCACACCATGTTATTGTTAGTTTGTGAGCAACATGCATTCAGTGCATTCATCGTGGGCTGTATTTAGCATTACATGCAAACAAAAAAAAGTGCAAACTGTCAACATTTTTTATATCAAAATTCTAAATATAATCAACAAATAATCAACTTTGATATCTAACAGCAAAACTGTATGTGCGGAGCTATTGTAAAACAGAGCGTGTAAGCATGAAATCTACAAATCGTTTTATATCCTCTGTTCTTCTATGTCAGTGACTCTCAACTTGGAATCAGCTAGCCCAGGGGGCTAGGGGAGAGGGGGAGGGGAGAAGGGAATTCAAGCCTAAATGAACGTTGTAAAAGTATGTGTAATACTTCTTCTTCTTCTTCTTTTTCTTCTTCGTAAGCATTTTTAGCAGTAATGCGTGGTAAACTTATTCTTCCTATGCGCCTTCTGGCTGGGTACCTCCGACTTGTGTAATAGTTCAAATCTTTTCTGGGGGATTTGAAGGGGTGGGTGGGGGTGGTGGGGGCAGCCTGGGATGAAAAGGGAGGTCTGAGACCAGGCTGGGACTTTGAGAACCGCTAACCTGTATCAAGTACTCACTTTGAGAACCGCTAACCTGTATCAAGTACTCACTTTGAGAACCACTAACCTGTAACAAGTACTCACTTTGAGAACCGCTAACCTGTATAAACTATTCACTTTGAGAGCTGCTAACCTGTATAAACTATTCACTTTGAGAGCTGCTAACCTGTATCAAGTACTCATTTTGATAGCCGATATAATCGATATATAGAATACTTAATACCGGTTAGCGGTTCTCAAAGTAAATATTTATTATAGGTTAGCGGCTCTCAAAGTGAATACTTGATACAGCATAGAAGAATATGTCCAAATATGTCCAAAACCACGTGTTTTATGTTTAAATATAAATGTTTCAGTAATACAAATACGAAGTCTGTTTCAGTACTTGCACTGCTTAGGGCACAGGAGCTAGAGGTGCTCCAAACTTTCGGGCAAGCTGGACATCATAGCTGCCTTGAACAACTCCTACTCTAGCTATCCCTAACACTAAACAAAAATGCAACTCCCTAACTAAAACTTGAGAACCGCTGGCGAAAACAGACTACACAAACACAACTCTGGGCTACAAAATACGTGCATGAACTGGTCAATGTGTAAACAAACACACTGGACATGACGAGTGGTCTGGTTCGGCACAACTGAAACAGTGTACTGTACTGTGGTGTAATTTCACATATCAAAGACAATATTTGACTATTCGTCTCAGAATATTGTCAAATAGTCTCTTCGACTTATGTCTCATATATCTGGACATATTCTTCTAAGCTGCATCAAGTATTCACTTTGAGACCCGCTAACCTGTAATAAATATTTACTTTGAGAACCGCTAACCCGTATTAAGTATTCTATATATCGATTATGTCTATAACCAATATTTAATATCTAAAATATACCTATAAACAAACAAATGTGTATCAGAGGAGCAACATAACAAAGGATTAACATAAATGATATATTAAAGGTGTGATAAAAATAGCTACTAACAGTTAATTATGCTTATTAATAAAAACTTCAAAGTGAAACATTCAAACAAGTCATTCTACCCTTTGATCTGTGCGCCGCTATTCTTCTATGAAAACTCCTTTATTATTGATACCTTAAACCTTAAACCTAAGTGTAAATTGTAAGGCTAAACCTAATTAAAAACCTTAACCATATAAACCTTGACCCATTGACGATGCCTAATGTTTTTAACCATGTCTTGTCTTGTCTTGTCTCCTTCCTCATATACTTTTCTGTATTGAGGGGACAAATAGACGTCTTGATAGGGCTCGAAGATTTGCTTCATATAATGGGATATTCAATGCTTCTGTAACTTCCTCCATCCATCTCTTGTGTGGGCGGCCTCTTCCTCTGTTACCTACAAATCTTAGAGTGAATGTTGTCTGTGCTATACTGTCTGGTGGTAACCATGTAACATGGCCAAACCATTTGACTTGCTGTTTCTGGATATAGTGTAATACTGGTGTTACTCCAACCTTTGCCCTGATCTTGTCATTTCTTATTTGGTCTCTCCTTGTCACATTTGGTATTCTCCTCAAAATATCTCATTTCTGTCGTGATTATTTTTCTTTATTTTTTGCCTGCTAGTGCCCACGTGAAACTCTAAAGAGGACGTTGTCAAGAAAGGCCAGTTTAGTAGGAATAACATCCCTTGTTGAGGTTTAAAAGCTCACAGAAAACAGGAAATCTTGGCAAACTACCATGGGAGCCCTATGTGACGTTTAGCGGCATGGGATGGATGTAAGATGTAAGATGTAAGAAGATGTCAGTGTCCATGTTTGATATTGATAGCATAGAGATGGAAGGAAAATTGTGTTGTACAATGGCATTTTTGTTTCAATTGTGATGTATTTGTTTTTCAATAAAAGAGTCAACATCCTATGACCTGATTTGCTTTATTGCATCTGTTCTCAGTCTCAGCGTCAGTCGTCCCTGAAGATGATATTGTGCTACCTAGGTATTTGAAATGTTTCACTTGTTTCACTGGCTAGTTGTCTAGGAAGATCTTTGTTTGGATTTCTTCTCTCGCTATGGTCATGACTTCCGTTTTTTCAGCACTGATTTTTAAATTCTGGCTTTGACATGCCCTTGCTAAATTATCCATGTTCTGCTGTAGGTGTTTTTCTGATGTGGCTGTAAGTGCTTGATCTTCAGCAAAAAGGAATTCGCTTATGGTCCTCTTATTGGATGTGTCTTCTGGACGGTGTTGTGGGTTTATCGGCATGTTTTTGACACGATCACAGAAATTAACGAATTATGTTTGTTAACAGTAGTTGTTAATCTTTTGTTTGGTCTTGGAGCCCTCCTCTTTCTCTTCTTCCTCCTTCTTCTCCTCTCTTTCTCCTCCTCCTCTTCCTCCTCCTCCTCCTCCTCCTTCTCCTTCTTCTTCTTCTACTCTATGTTTAGTTTCATATTGCTCAGCTTTCTAAACACGGAGACTGATTGCTCAACGAATCCCACCGTTAGCAAGACTTCATAATGTGTGATCCACAATTTTTCATCCATGTTCTTTTGCTGGTGCCTGATATTGGCTCTTAAGTCACCGTAAAGAGTCCAGGTTTGCAGAATGTGTTCTGGAGTCTGAAAACGCCCTAGCATTTTCGAAGTGGGGGTTTATGCATCCTCTAGCTTGTACTGATGGTGTCTGGCTATCTTTTTACCTTGTCTATCAGTCTTCCTCTTCACCCGCTCTTATTTTTACCTGTTTACACATTGTTTCCAAGTCGGGGGAAAGATGGCTGTGCTAGAGTAGCAGCTGTAAAGACAAACCAAATTAAACTACAGGAGAACTATCCGCCCTCTCTGTGGTACTCTAATGACAGGCTGTTGTGCTCTGTTAGCTTGGCAAGCAAAGTGGGGTACTCAGTGGCTTGTATTTACATGGCGGGAAAGCTTAGCTTCATAGATTCACTTTGGATGTTGCAGGAGATCATATCTATCCACTCCCTATCCGAAGTATTTGTCTTGCACTTACATCATCAATTGATCAACCCAAGGAACATATGTAAGAAAGGAACAGGATGTTAAATAATCTCCCTTTTTCATTCAGTGTTCAGTAAATGTTTCATGAGAGGAAAAGCTTACACACCAAAAGCAGGCAGAGAAGCACGTGAAATAAAATAAAACAATCTTTACAAGAATGACTTTAAACCGAACAAAAATCATTTTAAAATCTGTTTTTCCATGGCGTTCTGAAACGAAACAAATAATTTGTTCTTGTGTTAATTACCGGGAGTAAACTCTTGGACAACTTCTTGTATGAAAAGGTTCCATTTGTTTTCCCACAGTTCAAAGGCCCTCTCCTTTTCGGTTTCATTCATCGCGCTGTACCTGTTGATTGGCAGAAAGAGGTTATATTCCATTAAATCAGTGTTTCCCAAGTGGGCGTTAACACCCCCTGTGAGCGTTGGAAAAAACCAGGGGGGGGGGCGGTGAAGTAAAAGGGGTCTGTGGGAGGGGGGGGGGGAAGAAAAGAGAGCAGGAGGGGGTAGCGTTGATGCAAAATTAAGCAGCAGAAGGGAACAGTAATACTTTCTTTTTTAGATGGGGGAAATAATACATTACTTCTTAGTTGGGGAAAATAATACCTTCTTTCTTCATTCATTCATTCCTTTGCATGTCCCTTGCGGAACTTTGCCTCCCAAACAGCACTCCTGTAGGCCTCTCGGTTGTGAGCAAGATGGCCTGCTGCTGCTGCATCCATTTCCAGATCATCAACGATGTCTTGCAGCCATCTTCGTTTCGGTCTTCCTCTTTTTCTTTTTCCCATTATGTATCCTTCCAATACGGTCTTCTCTAAATTATCATGACGTTTAATTCTTTCTTAGATGGGGGAAATAATACCTTTCTTCTTAGATGGGGGAAATAATACATCCTTCTTAGTTGGGGAAAGTAATACCTTCCTTCTCAGATGGGGCAAGTAATACTTTCCTTCGTAATTTGGGTAAGAAATACTCTCTTTCTTAGTTGGGGAAGCAATACTTTCTTTCTTCGACGGGGGAAGTAATACCTTCCTTCTTAATTGGGGGAAGTAATACCTTTCTTTTTAGTTGGGGGGAGTAATACCTTTCTTCTTAGTTGGGAAAAGTAATACCTTTCTTCTTAGTTGGGAGAAGTAATACATTCTCTCTTAGATGGAGGAAGTATATTCCTTCTTAGTTGAGGGAAGTAATACCTTTCTTTTTAGACGGAGGCAGTAATACCTTCTTTCTTAGCACTTTTCAACCTGATACTGAGAAACTTTTGTCCCTACATGAAACTCGTCCACCACATTACAAGTTGAGAAAATAATACAGCAGGTGAGTTATAAATATACTACTTAACTTTGTTAAATAAACTGGTTTACTAGCTGTAGTTTGTAGTTGTGTAATACTCTAGTTTAATAGAGCATTGTACGAACAGTACATAACCTGTGTGGGTGGAGGGGGGGGGGGTTAAGATGTGGCCTGGGAGAAAAGGGGTCGGCGGTCCGAACAAGCCTGGGAAACACTGCATTAAACATATGTAAAAGAAATAAGAAGATACTGAAAGTTAGCAACAAATGCAGTGCAGAAAACAATTTTAAGCAGCATTTCTTTACGCCATTAAAGGCATCTTAGGGATGTAATACTGGGGTGGGGGTGTATTTTTGCATTGACCTGCGATCAGTGTTGTCAATATCACGTGCGTTTTACTCACCAACTTTAATAGGTGCTAATTCCTTTTTTTTTACTCACCAACTCTAATAGAAGCGAAACTCTTTTTTACTCACCAACTTTAATAGAATCTAAACCCTTTTTTACTCACCAACTTTAATGGAAGCTAAATCCTTTTTTTTTACTCACCAACTTTAATGGAAGCTAAATCCTTTTTTTTTACTCACCAATTCTAATGAAAGCTAAACCCTTTATTTTAAACTCACCAACTCTAATAGAACCTAAACCCTTTTTTACTCACCAACTTTAATGGAAGCTAAATCCTTTTTTTTTTTTACTCACCAACTTTAATGGAAGCTAAATCCTTTTTTTTACTCACCAACTCTAATGGAAGCTAAACCATTTTTTACTCATCATCTCTAATAGGAACTAAATTCTTTTTTACTCACCAACTCTAACAGGAGCTAAACTCTTTTTTAACTGACAAACTCTCTGATGGAAGCTAAATCCTTTTTTTACTCACCAACTCTAATAGAACCTAAACCCTCTTTTTAACTGACAAGCTCTAAAAGAAGCTAAACCCTTTTTTACTGACCAACTCTCTCTCTCTCTGAACCTTAAGTGCCCAGGGCACATGGGGCTTCCGCAAAGGTTTTCCACAAATGCCTGTCCTTCGCCTTTTTTTCTGCTCTTGCCCAGGTGAGCCCTCTATTGCTCAACATCCTTTCTGTTGTTCTTCTCCATGTCTCTTTTGGTCTACCCTTACTTCTGTTCCCCTGTGGTGTCCATCTTAGTGCTATTTTTAGTAGTGAGTTGTCAGTCATTCGAAGCACATGTCCCAACCATCGCCAGCGTCTTTCCTCCATAATTGTTGTCAGTGGTTTCATCTGCATTTCTGCTAATAAGATGTTATTTCTTATGGTGTTTGGCCAAAATATTTTTCTAATTCTTCATAAACATTTAGTCTGGAAAGAATTCAACTTGTTTTCTATGGTTTTGGTGATTTTCCAGCATTCACTTCCATAGAGTAGTACACTTAGAACATTACTCTTCAATATCCTGATTTTCATATTTATGCTTAGTTTTTTTTTATTTCCATATATTCTGCAGCATTGCAAAAGCCTGGTTTGCTCTAGTAAGTCTGCTGTTAATGTCCTCTGTGCTGTCTCCTTTTTTTTTACTCACCAACTTTAATGGAAGCTAAATCCTTTTTTTTTTACTCACCAACTCTAATGAAAGCTAAACCCTTTATTTTAAACTCACCAACTCTAATAGAACCTAAACCCTTTTTTACTCACCAACTTTAATGGAAGCTAAATCCTTTTTTTTACTCACCAACTTTAATGGAAGCTAAATCCTTTTTTCTACTCACCAACTCTAATGGAAGCTAAACCATTTTTTACTCATCATCTCTAATAGGAACTAAATTCTTTTTTACTCACCAACTCTAACAGGAGCTAAACTCTTTTTTTTAACTGACAAACTCTCTGATGGAAGCTAAATCCTTTTTTTACTCACCAACTCTAATAGAAGCTAAACCCTCTTTTTAACTGACAAGCTCTAAAAGAAGCTAAACCCTTTTTTACTGACCAACTCTAATAGGAGCTAAACTCTTTTTCCTTTAAACGAGTTTTTTCAGTGGCAGTTCGGGTCATATTCGAACCGCAGATCATCACCATGAGAGATACTTGGACTAACCGCTTCGGTAGTTTATGAAATGAAGTATTCAGTTTAGAACTGTTACAAAGAACTTTAGACCCGTTGTTGTTTTTCATATTGTCACGTCCCAAAACACTGTTATTTTAAAAAGAAGTATATACGTATGATAACTATGTTCCTCTGTTTTCCTCCCGAGTAAACCGTTTTGCTGAAATATTGGCTGTAGTTTTTGTCTTGAGTGCCATTTGTTTTGTTTTTTTTCATTTCATTATTGTTTGGATAATAACATTTTCAGCCAAAACTTCACCTTAGAATTTCATCTGCGTTCATGATAATAAAGGTACATAGAGGTGTATGGTGCAGTTTTACAAGGTGGCAGAGGGAGTGAGTAAAGTGAGAAAAACGAATAGAAAGTATGAGAGCGAGATGAGAATGTATAAATGAAAAAAACATACAACATCCGATATTTCTGCGTGAGCCTTATTTCGAGGATTACATACACAAACGAGACAAAAACGTATAACCAAATGAAAAACTTTTCTTATTGTGGCATCCTCCAGAAGTAGGAAACACAGAGAAATGTGTGTCGACTAGACGAGGCATAGAGACCACGCGGGGCCACACAAAGGATAAGCCGATAGAGCCAATGGTAAAGAAGGGGTGGAGGGAGGGAAAGAGGTGAGGGAAGGGCAATAGAAACATGATAGCCGCTAGAGGAGAAGGTGTCAGAGGGGAGTGGAGGGGGAAATGGGAAGCGGAGAGATAATGAATGAAGAACATAAACACCTGCAGGGAGAATTTGTGAAACTGATGAATAGGACACAACCCTATATACCCATAGGTCGCCAGATAGGGAGGGGGAGCTAGGGGAAAGAAACAAGAAAGTAGAGTAGAAATCACAAAAAAGGCGAAAAAAGAGGGGTGGAAAACTAAAGAAGGTAAAGAAAGCTGAAGACATTGTTAATTCCTGCTGGGCGGAAACAGCCATCCTGGAAAACAAGGCGCTGTTCTAGGACCCTCGGAGATCGTACATCAGCAGAACAAGAACGGATCGCACTAACGAGTGCAGGTTTGCAGAATGTGTTCTGGAGTCTGAAAACGCCCTAGCATTTTCGAAGTGGGGATTTATACATCCTCCAGCTTGTACTGATGGTGTCTGGCTATCTTTTTACCTTGTCTATCAGTCTTCCTCTTCACCCACTCTTATTTTTACCTGTTTACACATTGTTTCCAAGTCGGGGGAAAGATGGCTGTGCTAGAGTAGCAGCTGTAAAGACAAACCAAATTAAACTACAGGAGAACTATCCGCCCGATAGTATATGGACTCTCTAAAAAATATTTCCATGGTCCCTATATGGGTCCAAGTAACCCCGGTTTCATAACCACTGATCTAGGGTTAAGAAAACATTGCCATCATCTTTAGTTGTCTTAATGTTTCAGTTTTAAACAACTTTAGCTGCGGTAGAATTTTCGCTCCTTCTCTCTATTTACTCCATGAAACAAGTTCTCAACGAGAAAATGTAGAAGAATATGGATTTCTCAGCAAAAAAGGTATGATAAAACTACAGCATATTATACTAAATACTTTTTTTTTCTGTTTTGGAAATAAATACGCCGATAGAAGGTTGTTTTTGTAATCAAGTGTCATGCATTTATTACAGATGTACGAGTACTTACGTGATGGAGTTGTTGGCAAGTTGTTTAAGGAAGGTCAGATCGGTGTTCTGGCCAGTCATGTCCGTGTATGCCATGTAGTAGTCTTGTGACAGTGGCATCGCCTCCCAGGTAGCAATGTCGTCAGAACTGATAACAATGGGAAAGCCCTCCGCCATAAGTGGTACCATGGGATTGTTTCGAGGATCCGTTACGAGGCGAAGCATCTGGAAGAAGTGAAACATGACAGTCAGGTTTTACAGGAAGTCTGTAAAATCGTTGAAATCTTTCAAGCCTTCCGGCCAGAAGAGAAGATAGACAAGCTAGGCGGACTACGCGGTGAAGGAAGCTAATGAACCGGGCATGATCATTACCCTATTCCACGTCTTCGTCTTTCAAAGATCAAGTGTTTGAGTTTCCTTTTGTCAGGCTAACGAGACATATCTCACCACTGTCGCTATGTTTGTAGAGCCTGCCAGAAAGTGTGCTCACACAAGTCACTACAATACGCTCCTCATGTAACAAAACATGATAGTTCTGATTCAAGAACAAAACCTGTCTGTTGAAGAGACTACAAGCTCACTCCATGAAGAAGGAAAGAAAGAAGCAAATAAAGAAAAGAAAGGAAAAAAAGAAGAAAGAAAAGAAAGATATAGCAAAGAAGAAAGAAAGAAAAGAAGAAGAAGAAGAAGAAGAAGAAGAAGAAAGAAAAAAAGAGAAAGAAAAGAAAGAAAGAACGTAAAAGAAAGAAAGAGGAAAGAAAGAAAAAAAAGAGAAAGAAAAGAAAGAAAGAACGTAAAAGAAAGAAAGGAAGAAAAGAAAAGAAAGAAGAAGAAGAAGGAAAGAAAGAGGAAAGAAAGAAAAAAAGACATAAAGAAAGAAAAGAAAGAAAGAGGAAAGAAAGAAAAAAAAGAGAAAGAAAAGAAAGAAATAAAATACCTGATTGGATATCGGGTTAACCTCCAGAGGAATGTTTCTCTCCCTCACTAATCTCATCAGCTCTGGACGTTTAGGCAAAGCACATCCGTGACCTATTCTGGTAGCATTCAGGAGTATGGCTTCCACAAGGTTGTCGTCTGTTGGTGTGCCTTGCCAATCTAAATTTTAGAAAATTAAAACTTCTAATCTGTACACCCTGAGACAAAATGGGTGGGAATATAGAAAATATTGCAGATGGCAAAAAAAAAAAAAGTACAGCATCTCTGTGCTCTCTGTTCGTCTTTTACACCTACACCAGTTGCTAAATCCAGATCTTAGTTTATAGAGGAAAGTTTAAATAAGAAAATTAAAAAGAAATGCCCAGTCGGTTAAAAAGCGCTACATGGGGGTAGAAAAATGCATGGATCTACAATTAGAACTTACAGTATCTGCAGTCCCGTTAAGGTACTTAATGTTTCGAAAAACAAGAATTTTTTTAAGACGATGAAAACAACAGGCTGTGACCCGGTGGTACTACAAACCGGGTCCACCCGTAATGAGACGTGGATCATGCCCCCGGCATTCAATGTGCAGGGCAGGCCTCGAACATCTCATTTTGTTCAAAAATAACAACGCTTTTGTTTTAATCCAAGACCATGTTGATCAGGGTACCTGCCAAGAGGACACTTTGATCTTAGCCAAAAGGCCGAGAAGCAATAACATATTCATTCATTCATTCATTTGCATGTCCCTTGCGGAACTTTGCCTCCTAATCAGCACTCCTGTAGGCCTCTCGGTTGTGAGCAAGATGGCCTGCTGCTGATGCATCCATTTGCAGATCGTCAACGATGTCTTGCAGCCATCTTCGTTTTGGTCTTCCTCTCTTTCTTTTTCCCATTATGTATCCTTCCAATACGGTCTTCTCTAAATTATCATGACGTTTAATGTGTCCAAAATATTTCAGTTTTCTCTCTTTAATCCTCTTTACTAGCCAGCCTTCTTCAATATTAAGTTATGGTAGTATAGATATATTTGTTCTTTTTTGTGTCCACGATATTTGAAGAACTCTTCTGTAGCATTTACATTCAAAGGCATTTATGTGTTTCTCAGCTGTTTTGTTCAGTGTCCAGGTCTCACAGGCATATGTTGCGATGGGAAAGGTGCATGTCCTTAAACATCTTATTTTTGTGGTTCTGTCTGCTCCTCTCCATAGATTCTTCATTTGTTTTACTTTCTGAAGAGCGATAAATGTCCTCCTTTTAATTTCCCTTATTGCATCTCCATTACTAGTTAGTAGTGATTCAAGATATTAAAAACTCTCCACTTCTTCCAGTTTTTCCTCATTGATAAATATTTCAGCTGCCTTGTTTGTTTTGTCAGTTGTCATCAGCTTAGTTTTCTTTGCATTAAGATAGAGGGTTTGCTCTTCCCTGTTCTTCAATGACATATAACAATAAATATAGTAATTTTACGGTTATATCCCTTGATAAGAGTTTGAACATAGGGAGAGTATATGCATTTTAAGATTATTTCCTTTTATAGAAAGTAATGGAATGCAGTGTTGTATAGTTAGATCTCGAAAAATCATTTTTTTTATAAAAATGAAAAATACTTTTATACGGGACAGAAAGAAAAATGATAAGTCTGGGACTTGAACCACGGGCTGTGGTGGAACGAGCGACCGCCTAGGAATGAACAAACAAACAAACAAAATACTCTGGGAAAATCCCATTCTGGACAAGTTACTTACTTGTCTCCCCTACATGTAAGAAATATGGCAGCTTGTAAGGCGGGTTCTGTCTGCTGGGATATAAGAGTGCTTCAATGTAGTGGATCAAAGGGTTAAAGTAGGCTTCGTTCCCGGACATATCGTAACCAGCAAACACGTCCGGGTACTTCTTGTGCAAGTACATTGAGGTCTTAACTTCTTCTAGAATTTTCTCTACCGGGTAGTTTCTGAGGAGAAAGGAACATTTTATAAGCAGGATCAAGTTATTATATTAAGCGAACGAAAGAAGCATATGTAAAATGTAAAGTAAATAATCTCAGAACGATTTACTGAAATACTGCCAAAGCATTATACACCGGGGTCCTTTCAAGTGAGTACCATGTCCTATTTTTTCTAAATATACAGACCGTGGGGGAACATGGCTGCTTGGAAAACGGTGGATTGTGGGAGTCAACAACACCTCGAAGAAGAATGGGGTGGCCAGCAGATGGCGCCACATCAGTTGATCGGCCACAGATGGTGGCAGACACAACTGTTTTTGGAGGCACCTCATCAAATTCTGTCGAATACCAGTTTTTACAGCCAGGGTTGACTGAAGCGGGACATGATATGTTTACAGTCAGGGTTGACTGAAGCGGGACATGACATGTTTATAGTCAGGGTTGACTGAAGCGGGACATGACATGTTTACAGTCAGGGTTGACTGAAGCGGGACATGACATGTTTACAGTCAGGGTTGACTGAAGCAGGGCGTGACATGTTTAAAGCCAATCTCTTGGGAAGCCATTCCTCTGATCTTGTGAGAACATCTCTGATTGGAGCATGTCTACTAAAATGTAGACAGCGGGTACCAGCAAGTGAATATAACATTTTGTTTTTATTTTTCGCAGTACTTTCGTGGACAGAGAAAATTGTGTCTGCCAGTTCAGCTGGCAAAATAGGAACCTGGCTCTTCCTGCGAAGAGACTATGATGGACATACTTTTAAACAAATTATTTCACACTGTGTTAAGCTTAAATTCATGTTATGTGCTGACTTACGGCCGACAGAGTTACGGCTGTTTGCACTTACGGCCTAGATCCCATGGGAAAAAAGCCGGAAAAGTGGCGCTACCAGACATATAATGCTGTACCATACAAAGTTATAGTACAGTACTATATCTCATATAGATGCACCTATGTGTATGTACATTTGTGTGGGTTACTAAAATGAGGCTAGATATATGCATGAATCTATTTTTACTGTATGATTCTTTGTTTAATGTGCTATGATTCATGTTTTGTGCATAATTTCCACAGTTACTGTGCTCATTCGCCTTCTTCTAGTATTTAAAAGTGATTGTTAACAATATGTACTCATCTTATAACATGTTACCGCAGTGACTTCTACTCAGTGTCTGACCTCCAGCTATAACAGTCGACATACGGCCACTATCGACTTGCAGGCTGATTGTCAGTCTCAAATTCGGAAATAGGCCGGAACATTACTGTACATTCTAACAGAGGAACATGACTGTATATCCTAACAAAGGAACATGACTGTATATCCTAACAGAGGAACATGACTGTATATCCTAACAGAGGAAAATGACTGTATATCCTAACAGAGGAACATGACTGTATATCCTAACAGAGGAACATGACTGTATATCCTAACAGATGAACATGACTGTATATCCTAACAGAGGAACATGACTGTATATTCTAACAGAGGAACATGACTGTATATCCTAACAGAGGAACATAACTGTATATTCTAACAGAGGAACATGACTATATATTCTAACAGAGGAACATGACTGTATAACCCTAACAGAGGAACATGACTGTATAACCCTAACAGAGGAACATGACTATATATTCTAACAGAGGAACATGACTGTATAACCCTAACAGAGGAACATGACTGTACATACTAATAGAGGAACATTACATATAATCTTAAAAGAGGAACATGACTTTATATCCCAACAGAGAAACATTACTGTACAACCGAACAGGAATATGACTGTATAATCTTAACAAAAGAGCATGACTTTATATCCTAACAGAGGAACATGACTGTATAATTCTAACAGAGGAACTGCCACTGTGACTTTTTTTGGTAAGAAAATCAATGACATTTAGACTATATGTCAACCGTAAATAACAAGACAACAGAATGGTGACACCAGAAAGGAAACATGAATTAGAATTGCAAAAGCAGCACTGACCTTCACGAATCTTGAGAACATATGGCATTCAGAAGTTATAAACACAAACAACAAGCTAAGATTACTCATTTCAAATGTGATATCCACCTTTATTTATACATGCGAAAGCTGGAAAACAACTAAAGAAATAGACAAGAAATTAGACTCTTTTGAAAAAAAAATGCCTAATGAAAATACTCGTTATAAAGTGCAACGAATTCAAGAACAACGCAGAGATAAGGCAGAAGAGTGAACAACAACCTGTCTCATGGGTGATCAGGCTAAGGAGATGGACATATGTTGGCTATGTGATAAGAAGAAACAGTCAGAGAATCCCAAAACAAGCTATCAAGTGGAACACAACAGGCCGAAGATCAAGAGAGGCCGACCACATGAAACTCTAAAAGGGGCATTGCTAAGAGAGGTCAGATTAGTAGGCATAAAATCCCTTGATGAGGTTGAAAAGCTCACCGAAAACAAGAAAACTTGGCGAACTACCATGCGAGCCCTATGTGACGTTTAACGGCACCGGAAAGGATGTAAGATGTAAGAAATAACAAGTCAGCTGAGAAGTGGAGTTACCTTATTCCAGACTTGATGAACTTGGCCCCGATGAAGTCTGGATGCACCTTCACGAAATCCTCTACCGTCTTCTTGTAGACGAGCAGGCAGTCCTCGACGCTGTAGACGGTGCCATCTATGTCGTACAGCTGATGATAGGCAGGGAGAGCAATGTCAGCGATAGAGTGATGCAAAATTTCTCGTTAAATGCTCATGATCAATCAATCAGTCAATCAATCATTCAATTAATCAGTCATTACCCGTAGCCCCTCCTCCAGAGCTTGAAGCACAGACAAAGGTTTTCCAACCATTTCTATTTTTATTCTTGTCATTCCATGTGCACTCCCTTTGCTTTTAGGACCTTAATATATTTTATGTAAATAAAACTCTCTCTCTCTCTCTCTCTCTCTCTCTCTCTCTCTCTCTCTCTCTGAACCTTAAGTGCCCAAGGCACATGGGGCTTCCGCAAGGGTTTTCCACAAATGCCTGTCCTTTGTCTTTTTTCTGCTCTTGCCCAGGTGAGCCCTCTATTGCTCACCATCCTCTCCGTTGTTCTTCTCCATGTCTCTTTTGGTCTACCTTTACTTCTGTTCCCCTGTGGTGTCCATTTTAGTGCTATTTTCGGTAGTGAGTTGTCAGTCATTCGAAGCAAATGTCCCAACCATCGCCAGCGTCTTTCCTCAATAATTGCTGTCAGTGGGTTCATCTGCATTTCTGCCAACAAGATGTTAGTAAATATAACTATTACCACTAAAATTCTTATGATTATTATTACTTCTTCAGCTACAGTGTCACTGTAACTACCACTAATATACACAATACTACTGCATGTACTTCTTTATGGCGAGTTTTGAATTGCGACCCTTGATATGATCAAAATTTGACTAAGATATTTAAGGTCAGGGAAGCCCTGTCCCACCAGAGAAGCTACTGGTCATACCTTTCTTGTGCACAAGACTACAGCTTTTTAAAAGATGTGCCGGGGTACAGTGATGTGCCTCGGTGTGGTGGTGTGCCACAAGAGCGCTACACGATTGCCGCCACACTGTTATCGTAAAAATATTTTTGGCCAATTTGCAGCGCACTTTTTTTTTTGCTTGTTTATTTCATAAATACCAGTGATCATGTTAACCGACAATTACTGGTAAATAGCCGACAATTACCGGCAAATAGCCGACAATTACCGGTAAATAATCGAATTTTTAAAAAAAAGAGAAAAACCGAAACTTTTGGAAGTCGTTGGTTACCGTAACCGGTTTATATCATAAAAAATAACCTGGTTGATAATCGGACCAGTAGATTAATGATGTTCAGTTTGTATCGAGGAGAATCTGCCGTTTTTACTTTGGTCCAGCATGTTAACATTTTGTAAACAGTAATTCTCGTCGCAAATAAAGTAAGAAACATTTCTCGCAAATATTTCATTCCCGCTGATGTTTATCTTCTTCTTCTTCTTCATTCGCTTTTACCACCAAGACTGCCCTGAGATCCTATTGAACTTAGGCCTGTGGTCCTCGTTAAGTTCTGTGTTCCCCCGTGTGGTCCCCGAAAGGATCACACGAGATCCCCGAGAGGACCACAAGAGGTTCAGAGTATCGCAGGGCTTGAGCCTGTAATCTTGGTGTGTCTCAGAAGCTGGAGTGCGTGACACCGTGTTTTTCGTTACACCAGTTTAATCTAGAGTTGGACTTTCTCACCGGAAAACTTCGACGTGTTTTGGATATCAATATATCCCCGCTGGGTGAGAGGTGGTAGCCCACCCAGGCCAGAGTTGGACTTTCTCACCGGAAAACCTTGACGTGTTTTGAAATACCCGTGTATCACCGCCGGATGAGAGGTGGTTGCCCATGCAGTCCAGTGTTGGACTTTCTCACCGGAAAACCTAAGCGTGATTAGGATACGCATACATCCCCGCTGGGTGAGAGGTGGTTGCCTATCTAGACTGCACTGGTCCAGTGTCTCCGACTTCAGCATTTTGTGGCCATGGCCGCTACCCTTCCTAGTTGTGACCAGGATGGAGCTTTTGTCCAGGAGGACGAATCCTCGCTACTAGTGACTTCCACCCCTGGGTTAAGCCGGTTTAGGCGTATTATCCCAGTATGGGCGTGTTTAGGACGTGACCGACCTCTAGAGCGGAGGTACTGCGACATGCGTAGCCTTCAAGTTTCACCCCTGGTGTGAGGCGGTTTAGGCATATTTCACCAGTATGGGTGAATACGGGCGTGACCGACCTCTAGAGCAGAGGTGGAGTGACATGCCTAGCCATCACGTTTCACCCCTGGTGTATGCCGGTTTAGGCATATTTCACCACTGTAGGTGTATTTCGGACGTGGCCGGCCTCTAGAGCAGAGGCACCGTGGTATGTGTAGCTCTCGCAGCGATACTACTGGACATACCGATTAAACTTCACTTTATCCTTTCCTTCACTTTTTCACATCGGCGCCGCACAGCAACCTTTATTTCTTTTCCGCATTTTCTTCCTTGACCAGGAGGAGCTTCACTCAACGCGCGGCATCCGAAGATCTCTCCAGCAGTGTCTTAACCTCTGGGTTAAGCCGGTTCAGGCATTTCACCCAATATGAGTGCACTTAGGACGTGGCCGACCTCCAGACCAGAGGTGCCGTGATTTGACTGTTTGCCTCGCTTTATCCTTCTTACCACCTTCTCCACAGTGGTGCCGCGCGGCAACCCCATTTGCACCTTTCTTCACTGGCCGGGAAGAGCACTGCTCCACGCACGGCAGCTGAAGAATCTCGTCAGCAGCGGGCTGATGTTTGTAAAGTTTATTTAATTTTACATAAAAAAAACTATAAAGTACCGAATGTTGTACTGACAAAACCAGTATTTCGGAAAGTTCTTCAAGCAAGGTGAAAGACGGGTACAGTTGTTCCGGTTTGGAAAAATCCTATCGCCATCACTGATGGTTGGGAACCCACAGCAATGTGGTTATTTGGCTGCAGTTCAGCATAAGCTAAAATGGCCAGAGATCTGTGCCTCCAACCACACGTACATGGTTAATTGGACGAGAGTCAGGGATTAAGAACACAGGTTGCCCCGACAGAAATTTACGTTAACAGGTGGTGCCGCAGCCTGACAGAGTTTGGGAACCGCTGCACTAGAGGGCGTTGTTGTCAGGACCACATCAGGCTGCCTCTCCTTCCCTTGTTCCAGAAGGAGACAGGAACCCATTTCTACAGCCAGGGCGTCTCCAACCTTTGCCATGGCAGACGAGCTCAATAAACCGCCTCGATATCCAGGCTCTGGCGTTCAAGCTGAGACACTGTTACATTGTTAATATCAGGTTATTATCAGGTTAATCTCAGGTTAATATCAGGTTTTAGGTAACCATCTTCACTTCGGTATTTCGTGCTTGTTGTCTGGTGAATGTCTTCTGTCCAGTATTCTTCTGCCATCTTCACATCATACCATGTATTGTCTCTCTCATTACCATTACTTCTTTATTATTATTATTACTATTTGATAAGGACGATAGCTAAAACACAACAGTGATAAGTTTTTTAATACCTAGCCATGTTATGTCATTCCCTATTATTGCTAGAACGTTTTTAAGAGTGATAAGATACTTTTTTGTGCTTATCTCTATAAAATTGGATTTAATAATTAGCAATAATAATATGGTTTTGCTGAATTAATCTCCTAGGATTGGTTTGCTGACCCGCTGGATGCATGTCAGATGGGACATGCACGCAAATTCTTCCTAGAGGGCGAAAACTTAAAACTTCGTTCTTTAAAATACACAGTAAAAAAAAAAATAGTGGTAAGCAAGGGTTTAAAAAAAAACTCTTTTTACTCTAAAGCAGCACTGATAGGGTTGGTAGAGATTAGAATTTAAAGCTGACACACTTATGCAAATCAATGCGCAAGGGCGATATTTAGGCAGACTGAGTAAAATTAAAAGCAACACATTTATAACCGAAACAATATTTTTTTAACTGTAGAGTAACTTACTTTCAGTTTGTTGTTGTCGTTGCTGTTGTTGTTGTTGTTGTTTTTTGGCAGAACACAGAAAATAATTCAGGAGTAAAAGAGTTAATAAGCCAAATTTAGAACGGTCCCTCGAATGATTGTTTCCCCTACACTATGGCATGAATAAACAGCTGCAGCTCTAGCAGTGCAGATAGATGGAGCTGTGTGGTTCAGTTTTACAAAAAAAAATAGAAAGTCTGAACGCATTGGGTAGAAACAAGAATAGAAGAAAGTAAGCTGAGCACATATAAATGAAGAACATAAGCGAAATATGAAGGCACGCTAGCACTTAAATAAAATAGCAGTGGCAGAACTCTCTCTCTCTCTCTCTCTCTCTCTCTCTCTCTCTCTCTCTTCCATTCCTTTCTCTCTCTCTGTTCCATTCCCCTCGCTCTCTCTCTTTTCCATTCCCTTCTCTCTCTTTCTCTTCCATTCCTTTCTCTCTCTCTTTTCCATTCCCCTTGCTCTCTCTCCTTTCCATTCCCTTCTCTCTTTCTCTCTCTCTCTTTCTCTTCCATTCCCTTCTCTCTTTCTTTTCCATTTCCCCTCGCTCTCTCTCTCTCTTTTCCATTCCTTTCTCTCTTTCTCTCTCTCTCTTTCTCTTTTTCATTCCATTCTCTCTCTCTTTTCCATTCCTTCTCTCTTTCTCTCTCTCTCTCTTTCTCTTCCATTCCCTTCTCTCTCTCTTTTCCATTTCCCTCGCTCTCTCTCTCTTTTCCATTCCCTTCTCTCTTTCTCTCTCTCTCTTTTTCTCTTCCATTCCCTTCTCTCTCTCTTTTCCATTCTCTCTCTCCCTTTTCCGTTCCCTTCTCTCTTTCTCTCTCTCTCTTTCTCTTCCATTCCCTTCTCTCTCTCTTTTCCATTCCCCTCCGATCTCTTTTTTCCATTCCCTTCTCTCTTTCTCTCTCTCTTTCTCTTTTTCATTCCATTCTCTCTCTCTCTCTCATTTTTTTCTGTCTGTCTATTTCGGCAAAAGCCTTTTTTTAAAGGATCACATATAAAAACACTACAACAGATTAAAAAAAACACGAAAAACAGATAAGAAAATGAAACACTTAACTTCTTGGTCCCCTTCTTGTGAGAAAGACAAGAACAAAATACTAGTAATACCGAGCACGTCTGAGCTCGATTCGCTAATATTTCAATATCTCCGTGTCCGGATTTAAAATTTTGAAAGTTCCTGAAACTTTTTTTTCATACCATTCTTACACGCTGCAGTTACTCACCCCTTCCATGGTTGCTCTGAGCTCGAGGTACTGAATGTTTTCGCGGAGAAATTCTTCAAGAGCTTGCCAGAAATAGTCCCTGAATATCGGAACATAGTACACCAGATCTTGTATCTAAAGTTAAAAACAAAAACAAAAACATTCCGAGATCGACAGATTTGCACTAGAAGGTCTATTGATCATCTAATCCTTATTAATTATTTGATCTCCAGCAATACTCTATCTCTGAGAAGATCACTGTTAGTTATGAGGATTTCAAGACAGATTCATGTTCTTTACAGAAGGGTTTGATGGTGGCAGCTACGGGCAATGAACCCGCACAATCATTCCAAGCAGCCTCTTCCCTTGCCGCTCCTTATATTCTTTGCTTATTTATTATTTGACATTATTATTACCACTACAGTTGGTGATACCTTCTACCACTTAATATTGTTATTACCACTACAGTTGGTGATACCTTCTACCACTTAATATTGTTATTACCACTACAGTTGATGATACCTTGTACCATTTCATATTGTTATTACCACTACAGTTGGTGATACCTTCTAACATTTAATATTGTTATTATAGTTGTCAGTACCTTCTACCATTTCATATTGTTATTACCACTACAGTTGGTGATACCTTCTACCACTTAACATTATTATTACCACTACAGTTGGCGGTACCTTCTACCACTTAATATTGTTATTACCACTATAGTAGGTGATACCTTCTACCACTTGACATTATTATTACCACTACAGTTGGTGATACTTTCTACCACTTGACATTAGTATTACCACTACAGTTGGTGATACCTTCTACCACTTGACATTATTATTACCACTACAGTTGGTGATACCTTCTACCACTTGACATTATTATTACAACTACAGTTGGTGATACCTTCTACCACTTAATATTGTTATTACCACTACAGTTGGTGATACCTTCTACCACTTGGCATTATTATTACCACTACAGTTGGTGATATCTTCTACCACTTGACGTTATTATTACCACTACAGTTGGTGATACCTTCTACCACTTAATAGTGTTATTACCACTACAGTTGGTGATACCTTCTACCACTTAATATTGTTATTACCACAACAGTTGGTGATACTTTCTACCACTTAATATTGTTATTACAACTACAGTTGGTGATACCTTCTACCACTTAACATTATTATTATGACTTTAATTGGTGTTATCTTCTACCATAAAACATTTTTTAAAATTATTCTCAGAGTACAGTAAATCTTTTATTGTGTGGCTCCGCCTCTCTTGGCTCCCGATTGTTCTTGGTAGGCCCCTCCACAATTTCCTGAAGACATCCCTTCTTATTTCTGCTCTAACAGAAAACGGGGTGCAATCCAAGTCCTGCGGGTCTGGCAGACTGAATAATTAGGCTCTTGGTCTACTAATCTGATGGTATCAGGTTCAAGTCCCAGCAGTATGAGTTTTTTTCTGGTACCACCACACCAAAAGATGCCTCGGGGTCCATCCAGCCTCTAAAAAATGGATACCAGGGAAATCTGGGAAAGTGATAGTGGCCAGGCGTGATACTGACCACATCAAACTTTCATGTGCCGAAGGTCTTGGAAATATGGACCTGACACAGTAGTCCCAATATGCCTTAATGGTATGGAAACTGGGATTTTACCTTTATAGTACCTATTCCAAGCACATAACGCTTGCATTTTCCAGTTCCTCTTTGATAGAGTTATTGGCACGACTTTTTTAGCTTACTGTCCCCAGAAAACTCTTGTGGCCAGTGTCTAGAAACTTCTGAGCAATATTTCTAACGAAATTCACATGTAATGAGAATATCTCAGTCTTTATAAATGCAAAAAAAAATGTCTCATAGATGATTAGTACACATAGGCTAGTGCATTTGTATAAGGAAAACCTACGACTACTGTTTCACTGAGTTTTTACCCGGATCCATGGAACCCCAGGCGATCCACAAATGACTCTTTAATGTCTATGGATCAGCAAATGGATTGACTGGATTAAAAATATCTTATCATCTCATCATCATCCTCTGATGCGGTGCCAGAAGGCGTTGATGGTCATGCTTTTTTCATAAATTTCGTTCCTTGATATTTTCCACCGCCTCAGCGTGAGACTTTTTAACTGTGCCATCGCGTTTGGCTGTTCATGATTTTCTTTTCTCTATTGGTATTCCCTTGCCTCTCTTACTTCTTATCTTTCCTGTTGTTATGGTGTTTCAAGCCCTCCCTTTCTCATTATGGGTCCAGTGAATGATGCCTGTCGTTTTCTTATGGATTTAATTAGGTTTCATTCTTCATTTGCTCTTCAAAAACGTTCCGTATACCTCATCTTAGGTGTCCATCTTATCAACAGGAGTTTACTTATTGCTTTACTTTTACTGCAGGGTCCACGGCTGTTTTCAGGGCGGAAAGAGGGTGCACTGCCGTTCTCAGAATGGAAAAGAGGGTCCACTGCTGTTCTCAGAATGGAAAAGAGGGTCCACTGCTGTTCTCAGAATGGAAAAGAGGGTCCACTGCCGTTCTCAGAATGGAAAAGAGGGTCCACTGCTGTTCTCAGAATGGAAAAGAGGGTCCACTGCTGTTCTCAGAATGGAAAAGAGGCTCCACTGCTGTTCTCAGAATGGAAAAGAGGGTCCACTGCTGTTCTCAGAATGGAAAAGAGGGTCCACTGCTGTTCTCAGAATGGAAAAGAAGGTCCACTGCTGTTCTCAGAATGGAAAAGAGGGTCCACTGCTGTTCTCAGAATGGAAAAGAGGGTCCACTGCTGTTCTCAGAATGGAAAAGAGGGTCCACTGCTGTTCTCAGAATGGAAAAGAGGGTCCACTGCTATTCTCAGAATGGAAAAGAGGATCCACTACTGTTCTCAGAATGGAAAAGGGAGTCCACGACCAAAACGTTGTTAAGACCCCCTACCTTAGAGGTACCCCGAGATACGGATATTATGCTCATACGTATAGTATTTTCCTTAGCCATGTGACAAGTTCATGAGGTCAGCATCACGCCTGGCTAGCATATTAGTGGGTGATGTGACCAGAATCACGCCTGGCTAGCACATTAGAGGATGATGTGACCAAAATCACGCCTGGCTAGCACATTAATGGATGATGTGACCAAAATCACGCCTGGCTAGCACATTAATGGGTGATGTGACCAAAATCACGCCTGGCTAGCACATTAGAGGGTGATGTGGCCAAAATCACGCCTGGCTAGCACATTAGAGGATGATGTGGCCAAAATCACGCCTGGCTAGCACATTAGAGGGTGATGTGACCAGAATCACCTCCGCCGACTTTCCTTCCCCATCTCAATTCAAAAAGAGTCAGGTACCCATTTCTACAGCTGGGGTATTTGGTGCTCCTCTACTTGGACTTGAACCATCAACCTCGCGGTGAAAAAAAAGAGCGATAGCACCAACTACTCGAACACCATTTTACTTTTTTTTTATAAACGCACAAAACACCACCACCACCACCACCACCAACAACAACAACAACAACTAAACCTGACCTGGGAGAAGTAACGGCCGAATCGGACCCAAGCTTCAGCGTTGTCTGCGAACGTGGTGACCGGGTCAGTGAGGACAAGGCTCAAGTTCCTCTTCAAGCTGGTCAAAGGGAAGTAACAGCAAACAAAATATAACAATAAAAAAACGACTATTTCTTGTGATATCTAGTGGGGAAAAAGAAAGAGAAGAAGACCAAGGCGAGGATGGCTGCAAGACATCGTTGACGATCTGCGAATGGACGCTGTAGCAGCAGGGCATCTTGCTTACAACCAAGAGGCCTACAGGAGAGTTGTTAGGGAGGCAGAGTTCCGCGAAGAACATGCAAATGACTGACTGGACTTCGTTATTACTTTAAAGATAGTAAATATAACAACTTACTATTACCTTAAATAATACTGTTATAACTGTCTACAATTACCTTACAAATATAGCACTCTACCATTACCGTGAACATAAATGTGGACCATTACCTTAAGGAACTTAATCATAGCACTGTTCTGTTTTCTTTAAGAATGTAATGTATATATGTAGTATTCTATTTATACCAAAAAAAAAGAACAATATATAGAACTTTGTTCTTGCTTTAAAAGATACAAACAAAGAACTTATTGTTACCTCAAATCAAATTCCTCGGCATTTGTGGATTTCGCTCTTTCCTCGTTCACCGACTTCCACTCACAGCCTGAAGTAGATGTGGCCTACTTTAACAAGTTCTAGTTTTCAAATGAAAGTCTAAACCAGGAGTTATTGACTCCTTTCTAGAACTATTGCTCCCCCCAACCCCCCAAAATGGTTTGACCAATATGTTCCCATACCCCTTTCGCATAAGTATAGAAATAATAATAATAACAATGGTATCGTCGTCATCACCACCACCACCATTATCATGTTTGATACTAGTACGGCATCAAAATAGTCGATACCTTGGTTTTAATTTACATACGAATCCGATCTTACCAATAGCTGGCATGCTAGCATCAAGATTGCCAACCACAACTGACCAAGACCCTGCCCCACCTCTCCCTTGGTCCCCCACCCCCCCCTCCTGCAACAGGCCTAGCCTGGCTAATGGGGCAAGTATCGTCGTAGTCCCAATGGTGGTGGAGTCTGCTATAGAAGTATTGCACATCTGTTTTTTTTAAAACCCCACTCAAAGACTGAAGAAGTAGCTGCCATAACCCGCTCCCAAACGCGAGACGACGCTGTGCTTCAACATCTTCACTGCATCGGCTGCAAAGAACCAAGGAGGTAGAAAAGGACGAAAAAAAAAGATCTTGCATTAGAAAACCTCAAAGAAAATTCTAGCAATAAATTTTGCAAGTGTAAAATGAAGTACCATATCCCGATTATTTTTTTTTAATGTTGATCCTTAAGGCACGCATAACCACAATTAAGAACTCTTTTTTTAATATGATCACATTTTTATGTGTGTTCCTCTGCTCCCATCACATTTTTATATCTGTTTCCCTGCTCCCATCACATTTTTATGTGTGTTCCCCTGCTCCGATCACATATTTACATATGTTCCCCTGTTCCCTTCACATATTTCTGTGTGCCCTTCTGCTCCCTTCACATATTTATATGTGTTCCCCTGCTCTTATCACATTTTTATTTGTGTTCCCCTGCTTTCACCACATATTTATGTGTGTTCCCCTGCTCTCATCACATTTGTATTTGTGTTCCCCTGCTCACATCATATATTTATGTGTGTTTCCCTGCTCACATCACATATTTATGTGTGTTCCCCTGCTCACATCACATATTTATGTGTGTTTCCCTGCTCACATCACATATTTATGTGTGTTCCCCTGCTCACATCACATATTTATGTGTGTTCCCCTGCTCACATCACATATTTATGTGTGTTTCCCTACTCACATCACATATTTATGTGTGTTCCCCTGCTCACATCACATATTTATGTGTGTTTCCCTGCTCACATCACATATTTATGTGTGTTCCCCTGCTCACATCACATATTTATGTGTGTTTCCCTGCTCACATCACATATTTATGTGTGTTTCCCTGCTCACATCACATATTTATGTGTGTTTCCCTGCTCACATCACATATTTATGTGTGTTTCCCTACTCACATCACATATTTATGTGTGTTTCCCTACTCACATCACATATTTATGTGTGTTTCCCTACTCACATCACATATTTATATGTGTTTCCCTACTCACATCACATATTTATGTGTGTTTCCCTGCTCACATCACATATTTATGTGTGTTTCCCTGCTCACATCACATATTTATGTGTGTTTCCCTGCTCACATCACATATTTATGTGTGTTTCCCTGCTCACATCACATATTTATGTGTGTTTCCCTGCTCACATCACATATTTATGTGTGTTTCCCTGCTCACATCACATATTTATGTGTGTTTCCCTGCTCACATCACATATTTATGTGTGTTTCCCTGCTCACATTCGCCCCACAAGAATTGTACATCCTCCTGAAAAGGTCCTGTCGTAGACTAGTCAAAACACTGACCTGCCTTCACATTATCCACCATCGGTCCCATCCAGTCAACCCTGCTGACACACTTGTACTGAGGAAAGTAAACTCTGAAGACGGGAGATCAGCTACCTGGATGGCCAGACACTAGGGACTGCACTGAGATATTGGATGTCAGGGAATAAAGGGAAACATGATATCATATGACAGTTAGTCACAGTAAAAAGGGATACGAATAAATCTTGTTAACCCCCCCCCCCCCGCCCCTTTGAACACTAGATTACACCTGGACTAAAGGAGGTTACACCTGGACTAAAGGAGGTTACACTTGGACTAAAGGAGGTTACACTTGGACTAAAGGAGGTTACACCTGGACTAAAGGAGGTTACACCTGGACTAAAGGAGGTTACACCTGAACTAAAGTTTGTTTATTGTATCGTACTTGAATTTGTTGGTGGTACCAAGAAGGCGCGGAAGGTCAGCAACCCATCTGAAGCCAAACACATGTAGATGTTTTTTCTGTATGTGGCGTTCTTAACCACCCAGTCCAGACTTGTGAGTGACGTGTCATGCAGATGAAGAGCTCCACCTGTTGTGGGAAAGACTGCTTTTTTTGTAAACTGAAATACATTGAAGCCTAAGGGTTAATTTTTAGCATTCTTGTAGATTGAAACATGCAAACGCAAAGAGTTAATCTGTAACTCGCAAAGAAGAGTTTAACAGCATAAGGCATCAGTAAAATAAAAGACTAGGATTTAAAAAGAAAATCATTTGTCCTTGGGTCTATTAAAGTTGGTGTCCTGTCCCGTTCTCGGGGCTTCCTGGACCATGAGGTCACGTGCTTCAGATACTGAACTAGAACATCTTCCCGCCAAAATAGTACATTCCGTGACGGAAACAAGGGCCAGTTCTTCGAGTGAAGACAGTGTTTTTTTTTCCCTGCTTCTGTCGCTTTCCATTCGACCTGGCTGTAAAAATGGGTTCTCGGTAAACCGTGCTGGGATAATAGCCCCCGTGAAAGGAAAATACAGGACTGCACGGATTGGCATACTAGAGTACGTTAGACAGATGACTGTACGATGAAGGAAAGGAGAGAACTAAGAAAATCATGTTCGTCTTTGTTCAGAGAATATAGTCTTCTCCCGAGTCTGCAACAAACGAACGATAAATAAATAAGAAAGAATAATAACACAAACATTTTAAAAGGCCGAGTTATGAGCATACATCTGATAATGGATTAAAATAAGACATATACATGTATATGCTAAAACCAGTTACGTATATATCTGTGGAACTAATGCTCGATGCATAATCTTCTGACACAAGATTACCATTCAGTGATGTATCCCCTGGACAAGCTGGTTGCGCTGGCTGTCCACCTTGCTCTGTTTCCAGTTTTAACAGAGCACCAGTGTCCACGCTGAATCCAGACCACCCTTTGATGCTCCGCTTCCACCTCTGTCGCTGTCTTCCTCTTTCTCTCTTTGTTTTCTTTCAGCTCTTCGTCTCGAGTATAGTTTCCATTATTTCAAACACCAAGTAAGAGTCTTCAGACAAGGAATAGCGTAGAAAACCTTATACAAACCGAGCGGTATACAAAGGCTGTATACACCGCGGTACCGTCAATCTCTTGTCAAGTCATGCTTTCACAAATCAGAACAACAAACGAAAAGGTCTTCAAAAAAGTTTCAGAACAAGGAAAAGCTAATTAAAACGATAACGAAAAGACAGTCAAAAATGTTCTTGGACATGTCATGAGAAGGGAGAAGTTGGAGAACTTGGGCATGTCATGAGAAGAGAGAAGTTGGAGAACTTGGGCATTTCATGAGAAGAGAGAAGTTGGAGAACTTGGGCATTTCATGAGAAGAGAGAAGTCGGAGAACTTGGGCATTTCATGAGAAGAGAAAGTTGGAGAACTTGGGCATGTCATGAGAAGAGAGAAGTCGGAGAACTTGGGCATGTCATGAGAAGAGAGAAGTCGGAGAACTTGGGCATGTCATGAGAAGAGAGAAGTTGGAGAACTTGGGCATGTCATGAGAAGAGAGAAGTTGGAGAACTTGGGCATGTCATAAGAAGAGAGAAGTTGGAGAACTTGGGCATTTCATGAGAAGAGAGAAGTTGGAGAACTTGGGCATGTCATGAGAAGAGAGAAGTCGGAGAACTTGGGCATGTCATGAGAAGAGAGAAGTCGGAGAACTTGGGCATGTCATGAGAAGAGAGAAGTTGGAGAACTTGGGCATGTCATGAGAAGAGAGAAGTTGGAGAACTTGGGCATGTCATAAGAAGAGAGAAGTTGGAGAACTTGGGCATTTCATGAGAAGAGAGAAGTTGGAGAACTTGGGCATGTCATGAGAAGAGAGAAGTTGGAGAACTTGGGCATTTCATGAGAAGAGAGAAGTTGGAGAACTTGGGCATTTCATGAGAAGAGAGAAGTTGGAGAACTTGGGCATGTCATGAGAAGAGAGAAGTTGGAGAACTTGGGCATGTCATAAGAAGAGAGATGTTGGAGAACTTGGGCATTTCATGAGAAGAGAGAAGTTGGAGAACTTGGGCATGTCATGAGAAGAGAGAACTTGGAGAACTTGGACATGTCATAAGAAGAGAGACGTTGGAGAACTTGGGCATTTCATGAGAAGAGAGAAGTTGGAGAACTTGGGCATGTCATGAGAAGAGAGAAGTCGGAGAACTTGGGCATGTAATGAGAAGAGAGAAGTTGGAGAACTTGGGCATTTCATGAGAAAAGAGAAGTTGGAGAACTTGAGCATTTCATGAGAAAAGAGAAGTTGGAGAACTTGGGCATGTCACGAGAAGAGAGAAGTTTGAGAACATGTCAATGATTGGAAAATTAAAGAGAAAAAGAAGAGAGGAATGCGAAAAGAAAAAAAAATCTCCCAGTGGACTGACCAAGTGGCATGACGAAAGCTCTGTATCTGAAATGACTGGAAACACCAAGGACCGTGCAAGATGGAGAAGAATGATCGTCAACGATACCGGGCACGTCACATAATAATAATAATAATATAACATAATACTAAATATGTAACACAGCTGCGCACTACCTGATTATCTCTGAGGACCACTTTAGGTACACAGGCCAGAATTTGGGAACCTCGGCTCTAAAGGAAACTAGAAACCAAAGTTTATAACAAAACAAGAAACAACTTGCATGATTTTATCCCTTACCTTTTGGAAGTCGACGCATCAGTTTGAACAAAGTCGTATTTTCAACGAGTTCCTTCCATGTAAAGAAGCTGAGAGAAGGAATATACCGGGTTCGGTTTAGCCTGCTGTCCTCTATTTGCCTTGCCTTCTCCTTGAGTACAGAAACAAGGGACACTGCTCATCAATTTGGTAATACATACTCATTATGGATCTGGCATAGCTTGTTTAATATCTCATTCACTCATCAGATGAAGTGCATGTACACGTAGGCGATCGTGGATCTTTAAAGTTCGTGATAGTTATATTCATATCAGTTCCCTTCCTTTTCCTGTTAAGATAATTTTCTCTCTGTTTCTTCCTTGCTCTTTCTTCACCCTTGAGATTTCCAGTGATTGTCAGGCTCCCTTTTTTCTCGTGGCTGTAAGGGAGATATTTTTTTTTTCTACATAAAGGGCATTTCTCGCCTTATGAGTCTTCATTTTGAAATGTCCAGAAGGTCATGTGGTTTGTGAATCACCTGACTGAGAATTGTGGGAAAAAGCTTGAGTGATTTAGTCTTCATCTGGATGTGTACTTGTGTGGAAAATGTGTGTGATGTCTCCATGGAGTATATGGACGTTATATCTGTTCTGGACTTTTGTTAGCATGAATGGACTCGCCACATGGCAGGGGTAACTTGCCGCCAGTCAGATTATTGTCATCTCCATCAGCATTATCATCAATCCCATCAATAAATCCTCATGTCAGGTGATACGCAGGGCTGTCTTCACTTCTGTATCAGTGTGCTGCCAACTTAGGGTTGTAAGAGTCTGGAAGTGAAGAATGGCTGGAGCCAGGGAAGAACGAATCCAGAAACGTGAAGTTGATGGCTAGAATTATGAGCATAACAAATCCAGCAACACTCAGCAAACACGGCTCTCAAGACAGGTACAAACCAGAATCAGCGGGCATCAAGGAGGCAGCACAGCACGGCTTAAACGAATGCCCCCAGTAACACGTTACAGTAAACACACCAGCACATACGTCTTTGGCAGGAATACAGAAATGTAGTCAGATTTCTATCTCCAGACACCTGCGAGAGTTTCTTCATTTGCCTTTTCTGACTCTTGGGAATGTAAGGTTATCATTCTTAAAGGGCACATTTGTTGCTTCCATTCTCCGTTCATTTCGTTGCTTATTGTGCAGATCTCACCAGCTCCGGGTAATGCAGACTCTTATAAAGCTGTAACAACTTTGCTTTCTTCGCTGTTTCTTGTTTATACTTTCGTCATGGTCTAGAAAACTGCTCGTGCATTTTCCCCTGCCGTTTTTGCTTGCAGAAGTTCAAATGTTACTTTTTCCACATTCCTCTTTTTCTGTCCCTGTTCCTTCATGTACAATGCATTATACAAAAAACAAAAATAATTAATTAATTAATTAAAATAACTGCGACTGCAAGATTTAGTTCCAGCTTTTAATATTAAAATTTTGTGTTGATCATTCATTCATTCATTTGCATGTCCCTTGCGGAACTTTGCCTCCCAAACAGCTCTCCTGTAGGCCTCTCGGTTGTGAGCAAGATGGCCTGCTGCTGTTGCATCCATTTCCAGATCGTCAACGATGTCTTGCAGCCATCTTCGTCTTGGTCTTCCTCTTTTTCTTTTTCCCATTATGTATCCTTCCAATACGGTCTTCTCTAAATTATCATGACGTTTAATGTGTCCAAAATATTTCAGTTTTCTCTCTTTAATCCTCTTCACTAGCCAGCCTTCTTCAATATTAAGTTCTTGTAGTATAGATATATTTGTTCTTTTTTGTGTTGATATATGAGCTAAATATGGTCATCGCATAAAGAACGTGACGCCCGTGTTTATTGTAAAGTGTTTGTGCTGTCTTGAATTTTTTTTAATCTGATTGATCATAAGAGTTACTGACGGTATAAAAGGGAAGCGTTAGCCAGGAAGTGAGAGAGAGGGAGAGAAAGAGAGATAGAGAGAGATATCAATATTGGGCTAGACCCGTAGTTCTTAATCCTTTTCTTTGGTCCTGGACCCCCCCCCCCCCCTTTTTTTCTCTTTTTTCGACATAATAACAGCTGTAGACCCCCTTTCCGGCCTGATTAAAACCCTAGATCCTGCGTTGAAAATAAAAGGTTATATAGAAGCCAGATGATGCTAAGATGTTTTTTTTTAATTAAGCCAATCCATTTTTCGGGTCCTTGGACACTAACAATCTTTCGAGGGTCAATGGACCCCAAGTTTAAGAACCACTGGCGACACAGAAAAGTTTATAAAGTAAAGAATTACGTGAAAATAAGTGCAGAGAAGTGTCGACGTTTTGATCTGTGACTTACCTTCGTCAAGAATTTATGAATGTAGTATATGAACTGAAGTATATGAACCGAAGTATTGATACAAAGAACAGTAGACGAATAATGTAAGTGATATTGTGACAGTAGATATTTAGAACATAGAACCTTATGTTGGCTTCATTCGTCTTTAAACTAATCATTTCATATAACTTTAGTTTGTTTTTGTTTTTTTTTCTTTTGATTCATTTCGTCACTCGCCATGACACCCTTATAAAAGACTGCTTTTATAATTCTATCCTGTTTTTTCCCCTAAAATTTCACTTATTGTCTTTGTTGTCTCTTTTCTTAACCATGTGAGCGTGTAAAATGTTATTTTTTAACCTCTGTAACAGTTTTAATGTCTTTTATTTTTAATTTTCACTTCATTTCCTAAGCTAGAAAAATGTTTCTTTGCCACCTGAAAGAATGGGGACTGGATTGGACGGCAGCAGTTTCTTAATATGGAGGCACAAGGCTCTAACCCTCTCCAGTCGCCCTCCATATAATAAAGATTCTGGACTGTAAAACGGAGCAACAGGATGTGCTTAGATGTCTTTTCAATACAGTGGAGGATGTGCATAGATGTCCTTTCAATACAACGGAGGATGTGCATAGATGATCTTTCAATACAACGAAGGATGCAAACATTTATGAACCACTGCTTGAGGAGGATTCTAAACATCAAATGGCAGGACAAGAGCTATTAGCCTACAAATTGTGTCTAGAAAATGGAGGTGGACTGGCTAGTCACCGAGGAAACCAGGCACCAGCATAGCAAGACAGGCACTGACATGGAATCCTTAGGAAAATAGACGTGGAGGAAGACCTAGACCTACTTGGAGAAGGGAAACGACGAAAACGCTTAGAGACACGGAATTTACAAGAAGGAAAAGTGGAGAATCAAGCCAAGAACAGGGACGACTGGTGAGTCTTTATCAATTTCCTAGCGAGCGAATGGCAGTGATGATGATGATGATGATGATGATAAGAGGCCCTTTGTCTTATATGGAAATAATATGTCATCTAGCGTCTCGTGGGGTTTCATCTTGCTGAATTTCTATCAGAGTTTACACCCCTCCCCACCCCCACCCCAATACTTGGCTCTCCTGAGCCACCACCTACGTTATAGTTAATATCAGTAAGGTAAAAAAAAAGGTAAAGGTAATCCTGTCATGCCTTAGAAGCACATAGGGATATGGTGTTAGTGTCCATATTTTCCTATCAGTACAACACAGTTATTACAGATGTGATAGTGATATAAATAAAAAGCAATATTACCTTCACGAATATATCACTGACGAACTTCTCTTCCGGGGTCAAGACCAGCTGCGCTCCGATCCTCCTCGAGCTGTCCTCGGCTATCAGCTCCGCCCTCATCTTCATATACTCAGTGAGAACAGGGCTGCCCTCTGTAGCTGCTGTCATGATGACGGCGATGATAGCAAAGAATGCGATCATGGATGCCGTTCGAGTGTGGAAGCTGTCAAGCAACATGATGATGGTGCTGATGTTCTGAATGGTAAAATGACCAAATTATTGTTCTGATTCTAGGGCCTGAGGTCTGCCAGTTGTTCTGCTACATTAAATCTCTTCGTCCACACAAGTGAGCACTAATTTGATCTCGTGTGACTGTCAAAGCTCTTTGATGTTCTCCTGTACACTGTACGGTCAGTGCCGAGTGCTTGAAAGGTTTGAACTCAATCTCACTGAGACTCTAGCTTAATCTACAGCTTTCAGAACAACCCAGTAGCACTACACTTGTTTTTTTGGGAATAACTTCTAAATATAGTCTTGTCTGATTTGCAACTGATGACTTGTCTGGGATCAACAAATGCTTTTGATTATCTGTCAAAGCGAGAAAAAAAAACAAGGAAAAGTTATCAGAATATTTCGCTGTTCATATGTTATACACACATTTACATACATATAGCTTAAAGGTTTTAGCTTGTAATGCAGCTTGCGTAATGCAGCTTCTGTTTATTCAAATATCTACAGCCAACCTCTACATCCAAAGGCGACTCTACCGTACCACACTCGCTGGGCCTGCTTGGCTGGAGAGCATGTTTCTCCTACTAACACTCAGACTTACCTGAATTCTTGGAATGGAGACAAGAAGCGGTCCTCTTTGAAAGATTCAAACACGCTGCCCTCCCGTCCACATTGCTACAAGAACCGATAACTACAATTAACTACATCAATAACATGTAACATACAATTTCCTGTGTTTTAGATCCCGTATTTTAGCTGCATCACGCTTAAGGAATACAAGAAGTACTTTGTGACAAACACCATTCAGTTAGTTCCTGTATTTCAGGACACAGTGGTAGAGAGTGTTTACACTGGCTATAATGCAGTCCTATGTGCAATGCCATTTAAATATAACGTCACAACACACTACAGATTTAGTTCAGTGACACGGCAGCGCGTTGAATGGTTAGTCATGGAAGGCAACAAAACACTTAAGACGCCAGAGATAGGAGAAGAAAGATAAAGACTTTTCTCACGGACTCCAGCTTGATTAGTATTCGCAGCACACTGTCCACTCGCGCTACCCTCTCGCAAGATATGATGTGACAGAGATGTCAGTCGGTAGTTCTCTAGCAGCTGGCCGGTATAGCAGTATATTGAATGTTTGGATGTAAGATAGATAACTCATCTGAGAATTGGAACATTTATATAAAATGAGTTATCTTCTAAAGTAACAGCTGTTTGTGAGTAGAGTCCATCTGCTTTGTCTCGGATTACACAAAGGTCACGGATGGGGAATGACAGGAAAAAGTCAGGTGAGAAAGAAATCATGTGACTGAGGGACAGTTGTGTTTTGTGTATCGACTGAGACAGACGTAGATTAGGCTGTTAGAAATGTTGTTGTTTAGTGAAATAAATGTAGAATAGAGTGTATTAGGTTGTTCTGATGGCGAGTTTTCTGCCGAGAACAGATGTCCAGTCTTGTGTCCATGGATTTTGTTGATGATGTTTGTCGTTCTCGTCATATAGCTCATCGACTCATCGTCACCCCGTTCATCATTTAAGTCCTTTGAACTATAAAGTTGCTTCTTCTGTATTACTATTTCCACTGAGAGAGAATGAACCTGGGAGCCAGTAAATCTGTGAAGTGAGTAACAAAACAGACGCAGAACAACGTAGAATAGTAATGTAAGAAAGAACATTATTCCAGTGGACAGTAGTGGAAATATACACAGAAATGAACAGCAACACATCTACAGTTTACATTCTACACACACAAGAGCAGGAGATAGAACCACACGAGAATCCTGCTTTACCGGTTGTTCATCCCGTCTGGGTCAGAGGTCAGAGGTTCGAGTTACGGACATTTTCTTACTATTTTCCTTTGCCTAACATCTTCAAGTAGCTTGTGTTTCAAGGTTGAGAAACATCTGTTTCATGTTTGTGCCACGTCATGCGGGGGTGAGAGATAATGTGCCAGGGGACAGACTTTCTGGCATGGCCACAGCAGAGGGTGGACAGACTTTCTGGCATGGCCACAGCAGAGGGTGGACAGACTTTCTGGCATGGCCACAGCAGAGGGTGGACAGACTTTCTGGCATGGCCACAGCAGAGGGTGGACAGACTTTCTGGCATGGGCACAGCAGAGGGTGGACAGACTTTCTGGCATGGCCACAGCAGAGGGTGGACAGACTTTCTGCTATGGCCACAGCAGAGGATGGACAGACAATGGACCAGGCTAATATTATCAATGTACTCAGAGAAACTGGTCGAATCACAGATTCAAGAAACACTTCTGAATCTCAGACCATGAACAGATTGCCAGAACATAACGTCGGACATGAAGTGGCCGGACAAGAGCGCTGCAATGGGAAGCTAAGAAGACCTGTTAACGAACAAAGAACTGCCGCCGAACACTGGGGGAAATACTGAAGATGGGATCGGAGCACTTATGGACTAATTTTCCTATGTACAATGAGGATGATCCATAGGCTAACTAAGTTGTATTATTCAAGCTAACCATGTAACAGTGTGTGTTGAACAGGATGTTAAACCCACTCATGTGACTGTGATAACGCCGCCGAGGAAGAGTTTATAAATTGGCTGGTATTAGACTATGCCCCTTAAGTCAAGAAACTCAGATACTCCGTGCAAGTGATTAGCACGTGAATAATGGAAAACAGTGGGAGAACAATTGTGTGAGACTACCAGACTAGACTGAGTGGGAGAACAAGTTTGTGGGACTGTCAGAGTGGGCTGAGTTGGAGAACAAGTTTGTGGGACTGTCAGACTTAGACTGAAGGGGAGAACAGTTGTGTGGGACTGTCAGACTAGACTGAGTGGGAGAACAAGTTTGTGGGACTGTCAGACTTAGACTGAAGGGGAGAACAATTGTGTGGGACTGTCAGACTAGACTGAGTGGGAGAACAAGTTTGTGGGACTGTCAGACTTAGACTGAAGGGGAGAACAGTTGTGTGAGACTGTCAGACTTAGACTGAATGGGAGAACAGTTGTGTGAGACTGTCAGACTTAGACTGAATGGGAGAACAGTTGTGTGAGACTGTCAGACTAGACTGAGTGGGAGAACAATTGTGTGAGACTACCAGACTAGACTGAGTGGGAGAACAAGTGTGTGGGACTGTCAGACTTAGACTGAAGGGGAGAACAAGTGTGTGGGACTGTCAGACTTAGACTGAAGGGGAGAACAGTTGTGTGAGACTGTCAGACTTAGACTGAATGGGAGAACAGTTGTGTGAGACTGTCAGACTTAGACTGAATGGGAGAACAGTTGTGTGAGACTGCCAGACTTAGACTGAATGGGAGAACAGTTGTGTGGGACTGTCAGACTTAGACTGAAGGGGAGAACAGTTGTGTGAGACTGTCAGACTTAGACTGAATGGGAGAACAGTTGTGTGAGACTGTCAGACTTAGACTGAATGGGAGAACAGTTGTGTGAGACTGCCAGACTTAGACTGAATGGGAGAACAGTTGTGTGAGACTGCCAGACTTAGACTGAATGGGAGAACAGTTGTGTGAGACTGTCAGACTTAGACTGAATGGGAGAACAGTTGTGTGAGACTGCCAGACTTAGACTGAATGGGAGAACAGTTGTGTGAGACTGTCAGACTTAGACTGAATGGGAGAACAGTTGTGTGAGACTGTCAGACTTAGACTGAATGGGAGAACAGTTGTGTGAGACTGCCAGACTTAGACTGAATGGGAGAACAGTTGTGTGAGACTGCCAGACTTAGACTGAATGGGAGAACAGTTGTGTGAGACTGCCAGACTTAGACTGAATGGGAGAACAGTTGTGTGAGACTGCCAGACTGGGATGAGTGGGAGAACAGTTGTGTGAGACTGCCAGACTGGGCTGAGTGGGAGAACAGTTGTGTGAGACTGCCAGACTGGGCTGAGTGGGAGAACAGTTGTGTGAGACTGTCAGACTGGACTGAGTGGGAGAACAGTTGTGTGAGACTGCCAGACTGGGCTGAGTGGGAGAACAGTTGTGTGAGACTGGGCTGAGTGGGAGAACAGTTGTGTGAGACTGCCAGACTGGGCTGAGTGGGAGAACAGTTGTGTGAGACTGCCAGACTGGGCTGAGTGGGAGAACAGTTGTGTGAGACTGTCAGACTGGACTGAGTGAGAGAACAGTTGTGTGAGACTGGGCTGAGTGGGAGAACAGTTGTGTGAGACTGTCAGACTGGACTGAGTGGGAGAACAGTTGTGTGAGACTGGGCTGAGTGGGAGAACAGTTGTGTGAGACTGCCAGACTGGACTGAGTGGGAGAACAGTTGTGTGAGACTGCCAGACTGGACTGAGTGGGAGAACAGTTGTGTGAGACTGGGCTGAGTGGGAGAACAGTTGTGTGAGACTGCCAGACTGGACTGAGTGGGAGAACAGTTGTGTGAGACTGGACTGAGTGGGAGAACAGTTGTGTGAGACTGCCAGACTGGACTGAGTGGGAGAACAGTTGTGTGAGACTGGGCTGAGTGGGAGAACAGTTGTGTGAGACTGCCAGACTGGACTGAGTGGGAGAACAGTTGTGTGAGACTGGGCTGAGTGGGAGAACAGTTGTGTGAGACTGTCAGACTGGGCTGAGTGGGAGAACAGTTGTGTGAGACTGTCAGACTGGGCTGAGTGGGAGAACAGTTGTGTGAGACTGGGCTGAGTGGGAGAACAGTTGTGTGAGACTGGGCTGAGTGGGAGAACAGTTGTGTGAGACTGTCAGACTGGGCTGAGTGGGAGAACAGTTGTGTGAGACTGGGCTGAGTGGGAGAACAGTTGTGTGAGACTGCCAGACTGGACTGAGTGGATGAATTACGAGTACGTAGCACATGAGTCGAGTGAACGTTTCAGTTTTGTATTGTACATTGAGCATGTAGCCATGTATTTAGCTATGTATGTAGCCATGCATGTAGCCACGTCACGCAGTGAGTGCCAGGATCCAAGCATATTTCTTCAACTCGTGAAATTTTTATTGTTTTGATGGCTGTGATAGTCACAAGATTCGTATGGAATGAACTTATTCAGGTTATTCTGAATCTGCTGCTTGATATGCCCATGCTTCATCAAACCACCATCATCATCATGCTGCACACACTAAAACGTTTGAATGTTGTTCAGGCGCGTCTTATTAAACTCTAGCGTAACTCTACTTCTTCGTAGTGATGTGAAATGTCGAACATAGGACCTGGACTGTCGGGACTGTTATTGTTGTCATGGTAACCTTTCTGTTACCTGAAATAAAACAATCTCACTTCAGGTCCCTACTTAAAGCAGCTTAGAGGAGGGGGGGGGGGGCTATTAAAACTAAACAGCACTGTGGTCTGTTATGTTCGAAAACCTCGTTGCTAAATTTACACACATTCACACAAGCACCATAAACCATTGTATAGCAGAATATTCTAGGCGGAAATACTGTAAGTACATACACAACGCTGTCAGATGTGTGAGGGATTGGTAGATTTGCATTTAGGTTTTCTTGTGTGTACGCTTTATAACGCTAGTATAAACGGTAATAAAATCTGTCATAAATATTAACACATAGCACAAGAACATCATGGCTACAGCTTTACGCAGAAGCTTCATGCCTAGAACGTAGCACAGACACACGAAGACAAGAACATAGTACAAGAATGTTAGGGCTAGACAAGCACGTGAATACCGTGAGTAGAGCAAAGCTTAAGAACATAGTAGTTAGAACAAAGCACAAGAACATTATGGCTAGAACAGCACAAGAACACCAGGGCACAAGAATATCGAAAGAACGTATGACTAGAAAATAATATAAGAACATAATGGCTAGAATATAGCATTATAGCATCATGTCTAGAACATAGCAAATTAACATTATGGCTAGAATAAAGCACAAGAACATACGGATAGAACATAGCACACGAACAATTTGTGCTAAAACAGCAAAAGAGCATAAGAGTTAGAAAAGCACAAGACCATCAGTGTCAGAACAGCACAAGAACATTATGGCTAGAACAGCACAAGAACATTATGGCCAGAACAACACGAAAAACATCAAAACTATAACAATACAGTAGGATCAGAGCTAGAGGGATCAACGTCCTATGTGGCGCACCAACACACAATAGTTTAGCCAGTATGAATAGGAATTGAAATGAGAAGGCAAACCTGGGTTTTGAAAAGTAACCCATGCCGAAGACGTATGCGTCCGGACTGAAGATGCAGATATCGCAGACTAGCTGCAGACCATGACAACGCAACCAGTGCCATTTTAATGGCGAAGTCAGTAATAAAACTTTTACTGTAGACTCAATATTGTATTTCTCTTATATCACATAAGAAAGAAAATGTATAAAACTCAAAAAACCAAACACGACAAATATTTCGACATGCGTGTGTTATATCAGGGGCAAGAGCGGGTAACAAAGCAACAAATAAACGAGAGGTTCGGATTTACTTTGTTCACTCTTATTCAAAGTAAAGCCTGATGTTTAATTCCGGGATCATGGATTGGAGGTATAGAAGATTATCTATTGATACAGTCCGCTAGCAATGACAAAAATAACGATCTCTTCCACTCCAAAATCTTCATACCCCAAACCCGAAAAGACATGGAGCATTTGGACAAATCCTGGATATTCATATATTTGTGCTCATGGCTTTATAAACCCGGACATTCATATATATTTGTTTTCTAATAGACTTCGTCTAAAATCTCGAGTAATGATTCCTTTTTCTTTCAGGAAGAAAATATTTTCTTGTGAAACTTAGGTCGCTCACATCGTTTCAGTGCAAGGTATACACACCAGTTATGACACAATTATCCAGTCTAGACACCAGTGATGATGCAATTACCAAGTCCAAACACCAGCCGTGACACAATTACCCAGTCTAGATATCAGTCATAACACAATTATTAAGGGTTTTATTAAGGGTCCTGGTCTCACAGAAATGCCCTTAACAATCTTATTTTTGTAGCTCTGTCTGCTCCTCTCCACAGCTTCTTTAGTTGTTTTACTTCTTGAAGAGCGATAGATGTCCTCCTTATAATTTCCCTCATTGTCTCTCCATTATTAGTTAGTAGTGATCCAAGATATTATCTCGCATAGTAATTTAAAATTTCAATCTCTAAAGCCCTGAAGCAAAACATGTAAACGAAACAATTTTATTTGTAATGTTTTTTTACAAGGCGGTAAAAGAAGCCAACTTTAAGAATACTGAGAACTAGAATGTTCTTCACCGGGGTTCTTTCTTGTGGAGAACTTACAAGCAGTGATACCGCAACATCTGCAAAACTGGTTTCATGTAAAAAAATGTGGATATACGAGCATGTTAGATTGTTAACTCTTGGACTTCCATGAACCGTTTAAAAAGATTTTGTTTTAAAATTATTTTTAAGAAAAACCATTACAGTACTTATATCGTTCTGTTCCATGTTTAAGATTCCGATAGTGCATGTTGCCATAGAAACTAAAAAGAGGCATCGCGTCACTTGCTACTAAGATGGACGACGCCGTGATTGGGATTAAATTATATGTTGGTGCTGGGGGTGTTTGACATATGGCTAGCACAGACTAATGGTAACGTTGATATATGGCTAGCACAGACTAATGGTAACTTTGATATATGGCTAGCACAGACTAATGGTAACTTTGATATATGGCTAGCACAGACTAATGGTAACGTTGATATGTGACTAGCACAGACTAATGGTAAAGTCGATATGTGGCTAGCACAGACTAATGGTAAAATTGATATAAGGCTAGCACAGACTAATGGTAAAGTTGATATATGGCTAGCACAGACTAATGGTAAACTTGATATATGGCTAGCACAGACTAATGGTAAAGTTGATATATGGCTAGCACAGACTAATGGTAAAGTTGATATATGGCTAGCACAGACTAATGGTAAAGTTGATATATGGCTAGCACAGACTAATGGTAAAGTTGATATATGGCTAGCACAGACTAATGGTAAACTTGATATATGGCTAGCACAGACTAATGGTAAAGTTGATATATGGCTAGCACAGACTAATGGTAAAGTTGATATATGGCTAGCACAGACTAATGGTAAACTTGATATATGGCTAGCACAGACTAATGGTAAAGTTGATATATGGCTAGCACAGACTAATAGTAAAACTGATATGTGGCCAGCACAGGCTAATGGTAAAGTTGATATATGGCTAGCACAGATTAATGGTAAAGTCGATATATGGCTAGCACAGACTAATGGTAAATTCGATATATGGCTAGCACAAATTAATGGTAAATCGATATATGGCTAGCACAGACTAATGGTAACGTTGATATATGGCTAGCACAGACTAATGGTAAAGTTGTGGAAATATATAGAGAGAGTAAGGGAAATTGGTATTACCAAGAAGCAATGCAACAACAATAAGAAAGAAAGAAAGAAAGAAAGAAAGAATGAAAGAAAGAAAGAAAGAAAGAAAAAAAGAAAGCAAGAAGGAAAGCGCAGATAAAGAAACGTGTATAATGTATTTGAAAAAAAGTACTTTTGAATGTGGCAAAAATAAAACCAGATATTTTAGTGGGGTGGAAGGGGAGACTTATACGTTGTTGCTGTTATTGTATGTTGTTGCTGTTGCTGTATGGTGTTGATGTATGTTGTAGCTGTTGTTGAATGTTGTTGCTGATGTTGTTCCTGCTGCTGTATGTTGTTGCATGTCCCTGCTGTATGTTGCTGCTCTTGTTGTTCTATCCTTCTTGAAGTTAAGCCACGATGTTCTTTGCAACTGATCCGGTGTAGATGGTGAGGCACAACAGCCCATCGAAACGGAAGTGAGTTACGGTGGTTGTTTTTTTAAGTTCCTGCGTGGAGGTAAAAAGTACGGAGGGGGGTGGGGTGGTGGGAGGGCTTTGCAATGCTTCTTTAGCAGACTCCACCACCACGGGGACACTGGCGATCCTTGCTCCGTCAGCCAGACTGGGCTTGTTGCTGGGATCACCAGGGGTGAGGTGAGCTGGGATCTTGGTCGGTCCTGACGTAAGTATCTCAGCTGTCACATAATTAAAAGATTCTCAAAGAAATCAACCAACACGCCAATATTAAAGAAATCAACCAACACGCCAATATTAAAGAAATCAACCAACACGACCAATATTAAAGAAATCAACCAACACGACCAATATTAAAGAAATCAACCAACACGCCAATATTAAAGAAATCAACCAACACGACCAATATTAAAGAAATCAACCAACACGACCAATATTAAAGAAATCAACCAACACGACCAATATTAAAGAAATCAACCAACACGCCAATATTAAAGAAATCAACCAACACGACCAATATTAAAGAAATCAACCAACAGGACCAATATTAAAGAAATCAACCAACACGACCAATATTAAAGAAATCAACCAACACGACCAATATTAAAGAAATCAACCAACACGACCAATATTAAAGAAATCAGCAAACACGCCAATATTAAAGAAATCAACCAACACGACCAATATTATAGAAATCAACCAACACGACCAATATTAAAGAAATCAACCAACACGACCAATATTAAAGAAATCAACCAACAGGACCAATATTTCGGCACACGTATTTTTTCAGGGGCAAGAGGGGAGATAACACAGCAATAAATAAACGGGGGGTTATAATTTTATTTCATTCATTCTTCCTTTATTGTCTTCTTCTCGTTTCGTATCGGATCTTCTTACCATAAGAAAACTTTCATTACTTATTGTTTCTTGCTCTCACTTACATTACTGTTTCGTACTCCAACCTGTTTAGGTTTGTATTGTAGTTCTCCGACCTGTTTAGGTTTGTATTGTAGTACTTCAACCTGTTTAGATTTGTACTGTAATATTCTGACCTGTTTAGGTTTGTATTGTAGTACTCCAGCCTGTTTAGGTTTGTATTGTAGTTCTCCGACCTGTTTAGATTTGTACTGTAATATTCTGACCTGTTTAGGTTTGTATTGTAGTTCTCCGACCTGTTTAGATTTGTACTGTAGTATTCTGACTTGTTTAGGTTTGTATTGTAGCCACTGATGACGCGGCAAAACCTCATGTCAAAACTAGCGGGCACGTAAGTATCAAAATGTCTGGTACGGTCTAAAGTTGATATTTCGCTGCAGGTAAGCAGATTCCATTCTTTGATTTATTGTACATGTCGCGACGCGCTATATTTATGAACTTGCAGTAGATATGGATTACATCCGGGTCAAGTTAAGTTCGAGTGATAATTTATTTTGCATTCTGGTCAAGCTGTTCGGTGCCGTGATATCAGCAAGGTACTTCAGCGTGCACAGCAGCTGTTGAAAGAAGTCTTAAGTTTCTTTGAACAACAAGCAGGCTTGTGCAAGGTCGTATGTGTATGGTTGTCTCCGAAAAATAATAAAACAAAAATGGCAGAGTTGATGGTGTGATGCCCTATGACGGCAAGGCGGTTCCTTGTTCTGCTGGAGTTCCTGGTTAAAGTCATGTTGTTGTTGTTTCTTTTCTATTTGTCTTTCTCCCTATCTAGTGCCTCATATCTGCAGTTTTACTGTGGATATCATACACAATGTACTCTGTCACGCTACGTTTCTTGTTGTGCTCTTCACTTAATGTTTGTGTTGAAATATTGCCCAGAGCGGGCAAGACGGATGCCATTTTCCAGCAGCACTGGAACTGGTTGAAAAGTGTAATTCAATCTTTTGTTCCTTTTAGCTGTCAGTTGAATCTTATCCCGGAAAAACATATATAAATCAATATATATCATTCGCGACTGCGCGAGAAGGATAAATAAATAAACTGTAATAACAGGTGAGAAATTTTATAAAGTGTACATTGCAGAAGAAGAAAAGCCTCCCTCATTTAGATCACGAGGACATTATCGTTTCTCAAAGTTCATTTTTAGAATGTTACGAGTATATATTTTTTTTTATTCCAATCATTATCTATTTCTCTTTTACAGTACATGCTGAATAATATCCTCGGGCGTCTGTCGGGCCGAACGCTAAGTGAATTTTAATGGCTCTTAAGCTATCACTGTGTTGCTATTAGTTATTGTTACCAACCACAGAGTAAGCGAAAGAGTGAAACAGAAACAAGATTTAGTAACCTCAATGTTTTAATAAGAACAGCGGAGGGAAAACTGAACCAGCCACAAACAGCAAATCATAAACTTGAATTTCTTCTTCGCTTCACAGCGTTGAGCATTGCCATATTTGTTTATAGTTCGTTTAATCACTGGACACAGATGCCTTGCCTGCGTGAGCGAAAAAAAATCTTCCGGAGTATCAACCTGAATATAAGGATGCTCTTTTTTGTCTAAATACTAGAACCAAAATAAACTATACCAAATTTATGTGTTATCCATGGTTGTCTGTGGAGCAGAATTCTGGAGAACAAGTAAAAAGGAAATTAGCAAATTATCTTCATTCCACACAGCCTGCCTCTGGTTGACCACAGATAATTAATAATAGAGAATTGCTTTCCCAGTGTGAACTAGAGGATATGTAAGTCATTAACAGAAAAAAACTCACGCTGGAAATGGATTAGTCACGTGCTCCGAAGACATCCCAGCAATATAGCTAGGACAGCCATGAGATGGTCACTTGAGGGAAAAAGAAAGAGAGGACAACCCAAAGCTACCTGGCGGACAGCTGTAGTAGAGGACATGAGTGGCATGCAGCACAGCTGGGGCACACAGCACAGCCGTGAGATGTGGAGAGAGAATTTGTTGCTGCCCTGCAAGACGCCTTATGTTGTACTTGGTCTTGGTTGTTTATCCGATCACGGATCAAGGGGATGGATGGACGGATGGATGGATGGATGGATGGATGGATGGATAGATGGATGGATGGATGGATGGATGGATGAATGGATGGATGGATGGATAGATGGATGGATGGATGGATAGATGGACGGATGGATGGACGGATGGATGGATGGACGGACGGATGGATGAATGGACGGATGGATGGACGGATGGATGGATGGATGGATGGATGGATGGATGGATGGATGGATGAATGGACGGATGGATGGACGGATGGATGGATGGATGGATGGATGGATGGATGGATGTCTAACTAATTATCTGCCCACTCTTTAATTATAAATGTAAATAGCCAATCAAATCAATCTGTTCCTTCACTCCCAAAAATACATTTAAAAAAACAGACCTGCAAAATTTACAATTTTTTCATTGAAGTAGGTCGTGACGCAACATTGTATCCTGTTTTGAATGATCTTATATGTTATAACACAGGAGATGGGGTAAACATATGTGTATACGGAGTGCAGTCACGCGTGGTATAACATTAGAAAATAAAGCCAAGATACTCCACGCCCCATAGAACTTCACGGAGTACAGTATACTGAAAAATCGCTTACATTTGTGCACGTATGTGTACGACTATATATGGGTCACTGCTTTTAACGCTGAAAGATAATACTAACGTTAGAAAATACAAAGAACAAATTATGCGAAACAGCTACACAGCAAAGCAATATTTCGGCTCATGCCTTCTTCTGGCGATAATAATAATAACTAAACTTTGTGGCAAATGAGATGAGAACAAATGTGAAAAGCGTGAAAAAACATTTCAAGCCTGCTAAATGAACTCCTATGTGTTGAGTTTTGTTGGGAGTTGTAATTTCAATACTCACAGCTGTTTCCCTCGTAAAATTCATGAAGGTCAATTCATGTAATGAAAAATTAAGGGCATTTATTGTTGGTAGAAAGGCTGTCGTATGATCGGCTTGTAGGCGTTATTTAAGATGATGGCGGAATGTTTAAGTTTCAGGTGGGAAACGAATTTGAATCTTTTTGAATTGGTTGGTTGGTTGGTTGTATGGTTGGCCTGTTGGTTGGTAGGCTGATTGGATGATTAATTGGTTGACTGAATGGCTGTCTGGTTGGTTGGTTGGTTGGTTGGTTGGGTTAGTGGGTGGGTGGGTGTGTGGTTTGTTGGTTGGCTGAGTGGCCGGTTGGTTGGTAGGCTTATTGATTGGGTGATTAATTGGTTGACTGAATAGCTGTCTGTTTGATTGGTTCGTTGGTTGGTTGCTTGCTTGGTTGGTGGTTGGTTGAGTGGCCGATTGGTTGTTAGGCTGATTGACTGAGTAATTAATTGGTTGACCGATTGACTGACTGATTGGTTAGTTCATTCATAGATTTGTTGACTGTCTTGTTGAGCTGTCGAATAGTTTTGTTTGTTCGCTGGTTTGTTCATTGCTTATCTGATTTGTTGATTTGTGTGTTTGTTAATCAAGTTGTTTTTCATTGGTTGATCGATTTATGTTTTTATTGGTTGATTGATTTGTTTTTTCATTGGTTGGTTGGCTTATTTGTTCACTGGTTGGATCTTTTTTAGTGTTTGATTGGCGTGTTTGTTCGTTGGTTGGTTGTTCGGTTAGCGATTCGTGTAACTGTAACCTTGCACTCTTTGTTAGTGATACCACAGTCAAGATATTGAAAGTCAGGCTTCAGTTGACTTTTCGGGTGTCATGCCAAGCTTTTGCTAACTTCTGTAAACGAATCAAAGGCAGATCTCTGCTATAACGGATCTGTTTCCTTCTCCTAGGCAACAGCGCCATCTTGTATCCCCTGTCCTAGGCAACAGCGCCATCTTGTATCCCCTGTCCTAGGCAAACAGCGCCATCTTGTATCCCCTGTCCTAGGCAAACAGCGCCATCTTGTATCCCCTGTCCTAGGCAAACAGCGCCATCTTGTATCCCCTGTCCTAGGCAAACAGCGCCATCTTGTATCCCCTGTCCTAGGCAAACAGCGCCATCTTGTATCCCCTGTCCTAGGCAACAGCGCCATCTCTTGTTTACTCCGTCCTGAGTAACAGCGCCATCCCCAATAGAGTCATCAGCTGAAGCCAATGTAGTTAACCAAGGAATCCTCCGCCTTTTTGTTTGTATTTTTATTTTTTTAGTTTCTGTATACGCTCAATCATGGCTGAACTTCTCTCTGTTTCTTTTTCCTTCATTCTTTTCGGGCAGTGAGTCACAGCATGTGAGGTTTATGACTATTTCACTCTTCGCGGTGTTCTAAACCCAAAAGGTTGACATGTTGTACTCCATTGAGATCTCTGCAATACCCTCAATGAATTTTTATTTGTTATGCTCTTTTTTTTTTTAACCACAGCTGGTCACATTGCACTTAATATTGAAGAAGGCTGGCTAGTAAAGAGGATTAAAGAGATAAAACTTAAATATTTTGGACACATTAAACGTCATGATAATCTAGAGAAGATCGTCTTGGAAGGTTACATAATGGGAAAAAGAAAGAGACGAAGACTAAGGCGAAGATGGCTGCAAGACATCGTTGATGATATGCAAATGGATGCATCAGCAGCAAGCCATCTTGCTCACAACAGAGAGGCCTATAGGAATTCTCTTATGGAGGCAAAGTTCCGCAAGGGACATGGGAATGAATGAATGCTCACATTGCTTTTGTATTTTCTCTCTTATAGCAATACTAATCACATTACTTTTGTATTTTCTCTCTTCCAGCAATACTACCCACATTGCTTTTGTATTTTCTCTCTTATAGCAATACTAATCACATTACTTTTGTATTTTCTCTCTTCCAGCAATACTACCCTCGTTACTTTTGTATTTTCTCTCTTCCAGCAATACTACCCTCATTACTTTTGTATTTTCTCTCTTCCAGCAATACTACCCTCATTACTTTTGTATTTTCTCTCTTATAGCAATACTAATCACATTACTTTTGTATTTTCTCTCTTCCAGCAATACTACCCACATTGCTTTTGTATTTTCTCTCTTATAGCAATACTAATCACATTACTTTTGTATTTTCTCTCTTCCAGCAATACTACCCTCGTTACTTTTGTATTTCCTCTCTTCCAGCAATACTAACCACATTACTTTTTGCACTTTCTCACTTTCGGCATTGTCATCCACGTTACTTTATCATATGCTATATTATAGCACAATCAACCATATCAGTACTTTGTTTTTTTTCTCTCTTCTATGAATCTTTTGTTTTCTATTTTGTTCTTTTTAGCATTTAGTCTATACTAGTAATATTAGCCACTTTTTTTCTGTTCTTAACATCAGAAATTTGCCATTTTTTTTGTCAAACTGTTACATGAAATGATACGTACCTAGAGTAACGAAATCTGCAAACTCGACAGTCCCTTGAAAAATGTAGAAAATGGAAGATCCTGGAGTGAGAGGTTACAAAAAAAAGCGCTAAAGTATGACATTTTATATGATGCACAACTGGTGCATTGCCGGATACACAAACAGGACTTTGTGCCCGAGGGGTCGAGGGTGTCATCTAGAGTAAGGTGCGCTATATCCTTTCTACATAACGGACGTCATGCCTAGTTTTTTTTGGGTCTATTTTTCTTCCATATATTTTATATTGAAACGAAGTTTCTTTAAATATAGCCAAATGTCGTCGGAGTATTAGTGTTTAAGGCATGCAAATTTATTTTGTTCGAAACAGGGAAACGTCAATAGAGAAAGGATGACATTGAGGGGGGGGGGGGGCGGCTGGGTGTCATGACTTGTGGGGTGAGGAAGAATATGTACGGAGAATAATTAGTGTATAGGCATGCAACTATACATAAAGCGCTGCAGTAGAGCTGTGGTAACAAAATGTAAAAACTAGGGGGGGGGGGGGAAATAGTAGGAACAGCTTTATTATTTAATTATTACAAAAGTTGTGCCGTTTCGGCGAGAGCCTTCATCAAACAAAAACAGAGAGAGGGGACAAAGTATAGATTCATATGAATTTTATGTAATTTTATGTAATTTAAATAATAAAAAATGAAAAAAATTAATGACTTATCTGAGGTTTTGGAACCTTACTGAATTACGATCGCTTGTATGTCGATCGGAGCATAAACAAAACGCATAGGTTATAAAAATACGTAAAATTACAAATAATTACATAAAATTACATAAAATTCATGTGAGTCTATACTTTGTCTCCTCTCTCTGATTCTTCGTCCTGTTTGTTTTTGTTTGACAAAGGCCCGAGCCGAAACGTCACAACTTTGTAATCGTTAAATAATAAAGCTATTCCTACTTTTTTCTTAGTTTATATATTATGTTCAGAGAAAAGTTAGGAGGTTAAAGAGCGCATCATCATCATAATAATCATCATCATCATCATGTGCCATGTCCACGTGGACGGTTTACGATTAATCAGCTTGGTCTAGTTTCTTCCTTTCTTTCGTGGTTTAACTCGCACAGCAGATCATGTTTGATGTTTTCCCAGCAGATCATGTTTGATGTTTGCCCAGCAGATCATGTTTGATGTTTGCCCAGCAGATCATGTTTGATGCTCGTACAGCAGATCATGTTTGATGTTTTCCCAGCAGATCATGTTTGATGTTTGCCCAGCAGATCATGTTTGATGTTTGCCCAGCAGATCATGTTTGATGTTTGCCCAGCAGATCATGTTTGATGCTCGTACAGCAGATCATGTTTGATGCTTGCACAGCAGATCATGTTTGATGCTTGCACAGCAGATCATGTTTGATGCTCGCACAGCAGATCATGTTTGATGCTCGCACAGCAGATCATGTTTGATGCTTGCACAGCAGATCATGTTTGATGCTTGCCCATCTGCTGTGGTCGTGTGTGAGACAACTACAGGAGCATCCTCCATGCTGGACACCTACAAGCAGGTAACAACAGCCGCTGGTCAGAGCAAGATGGAGGACAACGAAGACTGACGATAAACAAGTTCTCACAAAGCACGACAGCACAAGAATGATACACGATGATACTTCTCTCATGCATGCTCTGCTTGGAAGACAAACGACAAACACAGCCATCACACGACAACATGCTGCAGTCAGACATCTTCAAATCTTCCTAACATAACATCTATCACTTTCTTATAATTCTCTCTCTCTCTCTCTCTCTCTCTCTCTCTCTCTCTCTCAACATAAACAAATTACAAATAAGGACAAACATCTCGGCATTCTGCCCCTAAAAAAAGAGACTTCCGTTATAAAAAGCCAAGTTAATTCATAAAAATCTATCGCATAATGCTCCATAATGCCTGTTGTCATTGTTCAAATCCAGCCAAAAACACAGCCAACACTTTAAAAAAATGTGTTCTCTCAAAAACAAGGCTTGACCTGCTCAAAAACGGCTTCCTTTACTCAGCTGCCCACCTTTGGAATACCCTACCCTACCAACTCATGTACAACTCGTAAACATTATTCCTTCTTATAACTTCAGGCTTTATCTGTCTGAGATCGACTATATGCCCTCCAAATATGTATACAGGTATGTGTTTGTGTGTATGTGTATACATGTGTGTAATATATGCACATGTGTGCATTCATATATATAATATATATATATATATATGTGTGTGTATAGTATGTGCACGCATGTATGTATATGTACTTATATGTGTCCGAATGTATGTACTTATACGTATCCGAGTTTGTGAAAAGCACAAGTACATGTATTGTCAAAGTCTAAATTAGTTTAATGTAAGAATGATTTGATTGTTGTATTTATTATACTGCTTTGCCATAAATTTGTTAGTTTATAATAAACGCGAGAATGTAGCACAATCTTATCTCATATAGTTACACACATCAGAGTGTGGAGTGTATAGACAACAGACGATTTATGTATTTATGTTTTCTTCGTCATGCTTATTATGTCCAAAAACAAGTGCTGAATGACTGTGACAGAGTGAAAGTTGTACTATGGAGGGCAGAACGTAGTGGGCTATTCTCACATAACTTAGTGGACTATGCTCACATAACGTTGTGGGATATGCTCACATAACGTAGTGGGCTATTCTCACATAACGTAGTGGGCTATTCTCACATAACGTAGTGGGCTATTCTCACATAACGTAGTGGGCTATTCTCACATAACGTAGTGGGCTATGCTTACATAACGTAGTGGGCTATGCTTACATAACGTAGTGGGCTATGCTTACATAACGTAGTGGGGTATTCTCACATAACGTAGTGGGCTATGCTTACATAACGTAGTGGGCTATGCTTACATAACGTAGTGGGCTATGCTTACATAATGTAGTGGGGTATTCTCACATAACGTAGTGGGCTATGCTTACATAACGTAGTGGGCTATGCTTACATAACGTAGTGGGCTATTCTCACATAACGTAGTGGGCTATGCTTACATAACGTAGTGGGCTATTCTCACATAACGTAGTGGGCTATGCTTACATAACGTAGTGGGCTATTCTCACATAACGTAGTGGGCTATGCTCACATAACGTAGTGGGCTATGCTCACATAACGTAGTGGGGTATTCTCACATAACGTAGTGGGGTATTCTCACATAACGTAGTGGGGTATTCTCACATAACGTAGTGGGGTATTCTCACATAACGTAGTGGGGTATTCTCACATAACGTAGTGGGCTATTCTCACATAACGTAGTGGGGTATTCTCACATAACGTAGTAGGCTATTCTCACATAACGTAGTAGGCTATTCTCACATAACGTAGTGGGCTATTCTCACATAACGTATTGGGCTATGCTTACATAACGTAGTGGGCTATTCTCACATAACGTAGTGGGCTATTCTCACATAACGTAGTGGGCTATGCTTACATAAAGTAGTGGGCTATTCTCACATAACGTAGTGGGCTATTCTCACATAACGTATTGGGCTATGCTTACATAACATAGTGGGCTATGCTCACATAACATAGTGGGCTATGCTCACATAACATAGTGGGCTATGCTCACATAACATAGTGGGCTATTCTCACATAACGTATTGGGCTATTCTCACATAACGTATTGGGCTATGCTTACATAACGTAGTGGGCTATTCTCACATAACGTAGTGGGCTATTCTCACATAACGTAGTAGGCTATTCTCACATAACGTATTGGGCTATACTCACATAACGTATTGAGCTATGCTCACATAACTTAGTGGGCTATGCTCACATAATGTAGTGGGCTATGCTCACATAATGTAATGAGCTATACTCACATAACGTAGTGGGCTATGCTCACATAACATAGTGGGCTATGCTCACATAACATAGTGGGCTGTGCTCACATAACATAGTGGGCTGTGCTCACATAACATAATGGGCTGTGCTCACATAACATAATGGGCTGTGCTCACATAACATAATGGGCTGTGCTCACATAACATAATGGGCTGTGCTCACATAACATAGTGGGCTGTGCTCACATAACATAGTGGGCTGTGCTCACATAACGTAGTGGGCTGTGCTCACATAACATAGTGGGCTATGCTCAACATATTACTCGTCTTTGTTCGCTCGTGAACAAATCCCTATAGTAACAATACTGTGGCCCACACTGCTATAGTTCACTGATATTAAACTAAAGTTTTAATGGGTGAATGAGACAGAAAGTTGAGAGTTAGAGGCCACAAGGTCAGACGTACCCTCCTGTCCAGTTCTTCCTAGTTTGAAATAAACTGTTCTTTTGTTCTTCGCGTTCCCAGACAACTTAAGTAGACTGCACCAATATCTGCACCAGCGCGTGAGCTGCAATACCCAAATTCTCTTTAACCTCCACCACCTAAGAAGCAATATAGCCTACCTTGATAGTCAGGCTCTTGTGGCACATCTTCAGTTAACGTTCAAGAACTGAGCCAATGCCTTAATCGCCTGTGGATCCCCAGCCTTGGATACTGCTCTGAGATGGCCGATCCTTACTTAAATAAAGGTAATGCTGACGTGTGTTGGTACGGACTGACATAAACCTGCTGTTGCATTAATTAACTTTTATTGCATGTTGTTAAAGTTGGGTTTTTTTTCCTTTGACCTGGCATCATGTTTAAACCTATCGTATCTATTTATAAACGCGTGCTTTTTTTTATGAACCTTCACCTGCTTTGAATTCCCGGAGTTTTGTAATGTCCTGACAAACGAATGAAGCCATCACAGCTAGCGACCATTGCTACCCGTTAATGTATTAATGTAATGATGTTTGCGGTAACACTTGTATTGTTAAAATAAAAGTAGTCTGAAATGTTCGATCAGTTTTACAATGACCTAGACAGAGGGAGATTACTGGAGAAGGCGGCGGCTATAGGAGATGGCAGGAACACGTGGTGAAAGATCAAGAACACTTCAAGACCAACATCTGCCGTGTCTTTGTTCCAGGACAGTAAAAGAAACATAAATACAACGAGAAAAGTGAGCAGTGATCTGGCAGAGATTATGCAGGAAACAAACTTTCTGCTGTAGAGAGCGGAGCAACAGAACAACTCCTTCAGATCATCCGAGGAAAGACCTCCCTCCTCCTCCCAACCACCCCGCCGACCCCCCCCCCCCCCCCCAGACAAGTGTTTTAAGTCATATTAAACTCCTGACACTCTAGAGGTGGGGCGATAGTCCCCTCTGGGTCATGACTCCCAGAGGTCTTGTGAGTTGCTGCTTTTTTTTTTTTTTTGGTCCCGGAATTGAACCCACGATCTTTCACTTAGAAGTGCATCTTAGCGACTCAGCTAAGGAGGATCGGTCTAGTATGCAAGCAGGGCATGAAGAATCTACTTAGCCTGTGCTGAGAATGAATGATTCAGAAAGATGATTGTGTTTGTCTGTTTGTTTCTTTGTAAAGAGATATAAAGAAGGCTGGAATCAGGTGAAATGTGGTTCTTAAGAAGAATGATGAAGGTACCATGGACAGCGAGAACATCGAAAGAGGAAGTTCTGAAATAAGCACAAGAATCAAGGAAACTTATATCAAAGATTAGAAAACGGCAAAACCAAATTTTTAGCGTGTTCTGAGGAGAGGCGGGCTAGAGCACATAATGGGAACTGGGAAGATGGAAGGTAGAAGAGACAGAGGTAGACAGAGAGAAAAGATGTTTGATGGTCTGGCATCCTGGCAGGGGGAATGCTCAGTGACAAGCCTGTTGAGATGTACAAGGGATTGAGGGTTATGGAGGGACATGATATCCTACGCCTGTGGACAGGGACCTTGAGAGAGAGAGAGAGAGAGAGAGAGAGAGAGAGATATTTTTTAAGATCGTTGCCACGGAGCCGGCATCAAAGAACTTCAGTCCGCAGTCAGAAGAGCATCATCAGCTAAACAATCAAATCCAATGTAAATTATGAGCAGCAGAAAAATTCCAAAAAGCACCCACTTTCTCAAAACAGATCACAAAATATTTACCTTTTATTTTATGTACAGACTCGAAGTTATTGAAGAAAGACTCCGGGGAGGACGATGGCTGGAACATGTGCTCCGGATAACTAGTGACTCACTGCCAAATGAGCACTGAAATGGACACCTCAGGGGTATAGAATTTAAGGTAAGACCAAAGAAGACATGAAGAAGAACAAGAGAAGATGTTAAGTACTATAGGGCTCACATTGGCGAAAGTTGAGGGGGAAAAGGGTGAAGGACAGTCATATATGGAAAACCCTTGTGGAGGCCGCATGTGCCTAAAGGTTCAGAGAGATAGATAAAGTCGAAGGGTTAGAATCGGTTCAGCTGTCTCCATAACGCATCGGACTTCCACAAATTCAAAACTTGGGACATCTTCTTCCACTTTAGACAAGCAGAACTATGCTTTTGACTTTGCACGCTAAACTGTCTTGATCCACAAGTACCGTGTTAGAAAAGAATTTGTTGATTCCGAAAAGTACTCCATCATTTTAGTGCAGTCAGCTTTCCCCCACCATCAAACTATGTCCCTGCTCAACTTTTCCCCCACCATCAAACTATGTGGCTGCAACGCTTTCCCCAACAATCATACTATGTCCCTGCTCGGCTTTTGCCTCAAAATCAAACTATGTCTCGGCTCAGCATTCACCTGCCATCAGACTATGTCCCTGCTCAACTTATCCCACACCATCAAACTACGCCACTGTTCAGCTTTTTTTCCCACCATCAAACTATGTCCATGCTCAGCTTTTCTCCAAACATCAAATTATGTTACTGCTCAGCTTTTCCACCAACATCAAACTTTGTCCTTGCTCAGCTTTTCCCCCAACATCACACGATGTCCCCGTTCAGCTTTTCTCCCACTATCAAACTACGTCCATGCTCAGCTTTGCCCCCACCATCAGACTATGTCCCTGCACAGCTCCCCCCCCCCTCGCCATCAAACTATGTCCCTGCTCAGCTTTTTCCCCACCATCAAACCATGTCCCTGCTCAGCTTCCCCCCCCCCCCAACGTCAAACTTTGTCTTTTGAGCTTTTCCCCCAACATCAAACCATATCCCCGCTCAGCTTTTCTCCCACTATCAAACTATGTCCGTGATCAGCTTTTTCCCCCGCCATCAAACTGTGTCCCTGCTCAGTTTTTCCCCGAGCATCAAACTGTGTCCCTACTCAGTTTTTCCCCGAACATCAAACTATGTCCCCGTACTCAGCTTTTCACCCACCATCGAACTATATCCCTACTCAGCTTCGAATATCTATAAAGCTCTCCTTCAAATTCTCAGTTTAATTTACACTAAACTATCTTGCTTCTACCTACGTGATCTATCTTCTTAAAATATATACACAGACATTTTTTTATGTGACAGACCTATTGCAAGGTGTACTTTTCCAGTCCCGGATTTCAGTTAGCGTTTGCTAAACGTTCAATGCTAAATGTTGGATTCGAAAGAGCACAAAACCTTCTGTGGGGTTTTTGCCATTCAAAAATCAAAATCTATTCAGTGTTACACCCGCACTTGGTTTTCTCTTTTCTTACCAGCGCGTGTAGTTCTGTAAAAATGGGGAAAGTAAATAGGATATATTTTTTTCTAACATATGATAGTATGAAATGGTAAATGAAAAGAAAATGAGAATTTGCTTTCAGTGCGAAGAACCAATATTTCGGCATAAGTTCTTTTTCACGGCAACAGAGAGGATGAAATATCGATCACAGTTGTGTACGGAGTATGGATCTTTACCGCAGAATTCACTCAACAAGCCCGACTGCAGAGAGTTATATATTTTCTTATTTTCTTGCTGCTGCTGTTCTTGATGTTGTTATTTATATTGCTGTTGCTGTTGTTGTTGATGTTGTTATTTATATTATTGTTGTTCCTGTTGCCGTTGTTGTTGCTGCTGTTTTTGTTGCTGTTGTTATTGTTTATATTTTTGTTGCTGTTGTTTTTACTGCTGTTTTTATTGTTCATATTGTTGTTGCTGCTGTTGTTATTGTTCATATTGTTGTTGCTGTTGTTGCTGCCCCTGTTGTTGTTGTTGTTTTGCTGTTGTTATTTTTCATATTATTGTTGGTGTTGCTGCTTTTGTTACTGTTCATATTGTTGTTGTTGCTGTTGTTATTGTTCATATTATTGTTGTTGCTGTTGTTACTGCTGTTGTTATTGTTCATACTGTTGTTGTTGCTGCTGTAATTATTGTTCATATTGTTGTTGTTGCTGCTGTTGTTTTTGCTGGTGTTGTTATTGTTCATCTTCTCGTTGCTATTGCTGCGGTTATTGCTGCTTTTGTTGTTCCTGTTGTTGTTCCTGTTGCTATTGTTGTTCCTGTTGCTGTTGTTACTGCCCTTGTTGTTGTTGCTGCTGCTGTTGTTGTTGCTGCTGCTGTTGTTGTTGCTGCTGCTGTTGTTATTGCTGTTGTTGTTGCTGCTGCTGTTGTGTGCTTTTCGCCCTCAAAGAGTTGCGCTCTGTTGCCGTTATGTTATCTCGCGTGTCCCGATAGAACAGACTTCGACAAGACAGTTCTGTATAAAACATACTCAGTTAATTAACATTCATTGCCACAGACATGGCCACTGCTAAAACCTGCTTATATCATACTCCTGATTTAAATACAGCTTTTTTGTGTTACAGCTTTCATGAGGGAATGTCTTTCATTGATTCACAGTCACGAAGCCGCATATTCCGGAAAAAAGTGATGAGTCGAGGAGACCGAAAGATATATCTGACTCAGGCGGTGACATCTGACTCAGACAATGACATCTGACTCAGATAGTGAGATCTAACTCAGAAAGTGTTATCTGACTCAGACAGTGACATCTGGCTGTGATATCTTACTCAGACAGTGATATTTGACTCGAAAAGTAACATCTGACTCGGAAAGTGATATATGAATCTGACCGTGACGTCTGACTCAGACACTGATATCCGACTCAGACAGTGACATCTTACTCGGACAGTGACATCTGACTCAGACAGTATATCTGACTCGGAAAGCGACATCTGACTTAGACAGTGACATCTGACTCAGGACAGTGACATCTTATTCAAGAAGTGTCATCTTATTCAAGACAGTAACCATTTGACTCGGGACAGTAACATCCGATTCAGGACAGTAACATCTGACTCAGGACAGTGACATCTGACTCAGACATATTTGGAGAAGAACAATTGAAGACGAACTGGCGGATATGAGGAATGACAGGCCAAGAATCGGATCTGAGTGGAGGATGTTCATCACGGAGCTTAATAAGAAAGGAAGAATGGACATCACATTTTGTCATTTATTTTTCTGTGAATAACAACGTAACGTGGACCTCAGGGAAAAAAGTATTAACCATCTTTTAGTCTTGTTAAACGATATAGTATTACATATCAAAGGTTTCCAAACTATCTTTCTTCTTGCTGCCCACTTTGTCTCCTGGGTCATCATCATCATGTGCCGTGCCGATTGGCGTTGGCTATTATGCTTCTCCAGAGTACACGATCCTTCATGCAGGCCATTAGTTCAGTTGGTGATCTCCTCTCACACCATCCCGTCAGACTGTCCAGTATCATTTCTCATTGTCTTCCTCTTGATCTTCTTCCTTCTATTTTTCCTGTTGTTATAATATTTTCAATGCCCCCTCTTCTCATTACATGTCCTATGAAAGTACATTGTCTTTCTCTTATTTTTTTACAAGGTTTTTTTGTCTCTCCAGCTCTTCTCATACATTCTTCATTAGTTATTTTTGCTGTCCAAGGGATTCGCAACATTCTTCTTATAAACCACATTTCTGCTGCTTCCAATGATTTTTGTGCAGACTTGCCTATTGTCCATGATTCACTTCCATATAACAAGATGGGTTCAATATAGCATTTTAGGACTTGTTTTCTAACATTCATTGATAAAGATGTGTTAGCTAATATGTTTCTCATTCTCTGAAATGCAGTCTTTGCTTGGCCTTTTCTGTTCCTAATTTCTGTTCTGCATTTCCCATCTGAAGTTATTACTGCTCTAAGGTATTTGAATTTCTGCACCTGCTTTGGAATAGTTCCGTTTAATTTAATACTGCATGCTGGTGGATTCTGTTTCTTAGATACAACCATAGTCTCTGTCTTTTTGATGTTCAAAGTAAGGCCTTTCTGTTCACTTTCTTTAGCGGCTTTATCCAAGAGATTTTGCAGGTCTTGTTGGTTCTCAGCTATCAGTACTGTGTTGTCAGCATACCGAAGGTTGTTAATATTGTATCCTCCAATTTTTATGCCTGGTTCTGTGATGATTGTTCTTAGAATATTCTCGCTATACAGAGAAAAAAAGGTCTGGAGATAGTACACATCCTTGTCGCACCCCTTGTTTTATAGGTTGATATTTTCCAATCCTATTTTCAACTCGAATTGCTGCTTCTTGCTGCCAGTATAGATGTTTTACAATCCTCAGGTCTTTGCCGTCTATATTGATGTCTTCAAGCATTTTAATAATTTCATTATGTTTCACCTTGTCAAATGCCTTGGTGTAATCAATGAAGCATAAGTAGAGATCTTTCTGTACTTCTAAAGCTCTTTCTGTTAGTCTCCTGGGTCATGTCCCCCAAACTTTATCCCGCTCATGTGATTCTGATGTCCCGTGCCGCTCCTTTCCCCTTACCGCTCCTTCAGATCTCCCCACCTTCTCTCCAACCTCCCCCCCCACAGGGATGGGACCGTCAATTTTGAGAATCACTGGTCTAGATGAACCAACAATGGAAGATAATGTCTATGGGAAGTAAGGAAGTCAGGGTCGAGACAATGGACCCAAGATATCACAGAAGATGTAAACACCATACACACTGCTTCAGGCATTCTCGCTAGACAAACAAAACTGTGTCAAACTGGGCTTCAAGAAAGCGACATTCTAGTAACGACAGGTCATAGGACTGAGTGTATCTTTAGAGAAAGACTAAAACGATTATATACCATTATGCTTTTTTTCCTTAGTACATCAGTTTGTCCTGTTTAGTTCTGAAGTTATTTCTAATCTCACTTCAACATTACCATCACCAAGAAATGGTAGACAAAGAACTTTAGACTTGAGAGAAGGAAAGACAAAATAGTACAACAATAACCATGATTCGAACCCTGGACCCTAGCGAGATCTATGAACTCGGCCACTTTAGCATCTAAAGGCTGATCATACGATGCTGTTCTCTATCAGTTTGATTCGCATGAAAGCCTCATTGTCTTTAACTTGTTAAATTTGTGTCTAAAACCATCGCTGATCTCTTCGTCAGTCTCTTCGGTTGTATAAGCTTGTATATTTGGCAACCACGTTTGTATGGTTTTGTTGGTGTTTTTTTGTTGTTTTTTTTTGCTATGAACTGAATTATTGGCCTTTTGTTTTGTGGTAAAGAGTTTTGAAGTGGCGTACGTTGAATTTCCCTCCCTCTTCAATTGGATCTATAACTTCTTCGCAAGTTCGGCTCCTATAGGTAATACGTCAGTCTCTGCTCCCATTTACTAGATCTAACTCTTTCAATTCTCCGCTAAAAGAAATTTTGATGAGAAATTGCGGTGCAAAGAAAAGTGGAAGGAAGTTGCTGTATAATTAAATAGGTGAGCTACAAAAGTGATACGACTTTGGTTAAATATGGCTTTGAGAATTGATTCGCGTAGGCGTGAAAGATCTACCAGCGTTAGCGGTGTTGATCTGGAGTAAAAGAGTTACATTCCACAATAGTTTATATTCACAAGCACCGTGTGAGAGTTTGATAAGACTTTAACCAGATTTATTACCCTGGCAGTAAGCCATTTTCTAATACAGCCATGTTTGCTACTGGAATCGTATATTGTTCGATTTGTGAAGTGTTATACACCAGTTTCGAACCCTGGTTATTGCGATATTAAAGTTGTTAATTATTCAAGGGATGAGTCACAACAATGTAATAAGTTCTCAGAAAGATAAACATAATCTTATCATGCTATAGATGCGCTGGGGATGTGATGATACTTTACTTTATCCTTACTCTTGTACTGTGAGATGTCAAGGGGAGGTGCAGTTGGCGTTCTGGGGCCATATGAGTGCCCTCAGTGATGTTCATGCCGCAATACGTGAGTGTTTTCTCTAACTACATCTGTCCATCTTTTAGGGGTTTTTCGTTTGATTTGTGTCCTGTAGTTCTTTGGCTGAAGACCTTCGTGGATGGCTGTATATGTGTCATTCTCATTAAGTGGTCATACCAGTTAATTATTTGTTTCTCTATGTACTGTAGACTTGTGTAGTTCTTATCAGTTGTCTCATGTAGTCTTTTCTTATCTTATCCCTCCTAGTGCCGTTTGGTGTCTTTCTTGGGCATCTCATTTCACACTTAGATATTTTATTTTTGCTTTTGCTTGGATAATGTCAAGCTTCACATCTTCTGTAAACACATATCCAAGATACATGAATCCTTTAACTTGTTGGATTTTGTTGTCTCCGGTATTGACGTTCAAGAAGTATGAAATCTTGCTGAATTTCATGGTCTCTGTTTATTCATTTTCATGTCATAATGTTTACAGCTCTGATTGAGATAGTTCGTAAGATCTTGTAAGCTTTTTTTGGGTATTTTTCATTATGCATTGGTCGTCTCCAACATTAACCCATACAGTTCTGATAAATTTAGGTCTGCTTCCTCCGTTACTTTGTTCATGTAGAGATGTGCTAATGCTCGTATACTGTCCCAAAAAAAAGCAACGCATAACTACTGATGACCCAATTTTAGCCATAACTTTGATATTCTATAGCTTTTTAAATTGAACGAATAAAATTTTGAAACTGCATACAATAATACCTAAGAGCTTAAATACTCACATGACAGTTTCTTGCATCTGTGTGACGAGAATTTGTTAGTCCCAGGGGTTCTCAACTTAGTATGGTGTATGACCTCCGCTTGCATCCATCAGCAACTGGCATATCCTGGGCACAGATGCGATCAGATGTCTGATGTGCGCCTGTGGGATGGCTGCCAACTCTTGCTGGAGTGCCTGCCACAGATCACGACGATTGACTGAAGAAACGTTTCGGCGACAAACACGTCTTTGCAGCTCATCCCATAGGTGCTCGATCAGATTCGTGTCTGTTATGAAAAATTTTTTTTCCCGGGTATCTCAAACCAAACGAAAAACTGTCAACAAGATATGAGGTCCATGATTTAACGTGAATTTTGCTATTCTCGTGTAAAATCAGAACGCAGTAGCTGCCCTTGCTAATCACGCATTTTGTTTACCATAACTCACACTGCGTTTATGGAAAAGTTGTGATTTTTGTGGTGAGCACAACTCACTTCCTACGCAAATGAAACCCTATAAAAGGATGAGGTTACACAAATTCAGTTAATTTTCAAGCAGACAATTATGGCGCGTCTATCACAAAATTTACGAAACATTGCTATTGGTCGCATGCAAGCAGGGAAAAGTCAAAGTCAGGTTGCCAGACATTTAAACGTGCAGCAGAGTACCATCAGTCGACTTTGGCACCGTTTCCAAGCCACTGGCTCAGCTGAAGACCGGCACCGCAGTGGACAACCCAGGGTGACAACAGCAGCTGATGATCGCTTTATTCAGGTTCATCATCTCAGAAACAGGTTTACAACAGCTTCCTCAAATGCCCAGTCATTGCTTGCAGGACGTCGTGTGTCTGATCAAACTGTCCGAAATAGACTGCATGAAGCTGGACTGGTGGCACGACGACCTCACCGAGGTCCTGTCTTAACGAGACGCCATCGACAAAATCGACTTGTTTGGGCCAACCAGCATCGGCCCTAGACAACTGACAATCAATGGAGACGTGTCTGGTTTAGTGACGAATCCTCCTTTTTGTTGCACCGCCATGATATGCGGAGAAGGGTCTACTGTAGGTAAAATGAACGTTTTGCCCAAAATTGCGTTGATGAAGCTCCGCCGCACGGTGGTGGAGGTGTAATGGTATGGGGAATGATCAATTTCAACGTAAGGAGTCCATTGGTGCAGATTGAAGGAGGCTTGAACGCACAACGATGCGTCAATGAAATTCTTCGACACCATGTCCTTCCATTTTTGGCTGCACAAAGGTCTGTGTTTCAACAAGACAACGCCAGACCCCATTCTGCACGGTTCACCACACAGTTCCTGACTGCCAACAACATTCTCACCCTCCCCTGGCAATCCCTGTCTCCAGACATGAATCCGATCGAGCACCTATGGGATGAGCTGCAAAGACGTGTTTGTTGCAGAAACATTTCTCCAGTCAATCGTCGTGATCTGTGGCAGGCACTCCAGCAAGAGTGGGCAGCCATCCCACAGGTGCACATCAGACATCTGATCTCATCTGTGCCCAGGAGATGCCAGCCGCTGATCGATGCAAGCGGAGGCCACACACCATACTAAGTTGAGAACCCCTGGGACTAAAAAATTCTTGTCACACAGATTCAAGAAACTGTCAAGTGTGTGTTTAAACCCTTAGGTTTTGAGAATCACTGGTCTAGATGAACCAACAATGGAAAATAATGTTTATGGGAAGTAAGGAAGTCGGCGGTCGAGACAATGGACCCAAGATATCACTGATGATATTAAACACCATACACCAATGTACCTTAGGTTTATTGTGTGCACTTTGAAAATTGTATTCATTCAATTTAAAAAACTATAGAATATCAAAGTTATGGCTAAAATTAGGTCATCAGTAGTTATGCGTCTCTTTTTTTGGGCAATATGTTTCTTATTGAACTGGGGCGCACTACGCAGTGATGTGGCCTGCTTCGTGCCTGCTTATCTATGCTCCATCATCTCTAGAAGAAGCCAGATGCCTATTTATAGAGTAACTAGAGCCCTTCTTTCAGACTTGAATCACTGATCTCCTCATGGAAGCCGAGCGCACTGACAACTACACCACCCTGGCGCGCAGATTCTTAGAGAAGATTCAAAACTATGACCATGAGGAAAATGCAGTCCAGATTCTCTGAGAGTGTCTTGGAAAGGCAGAAACCAGAGAAGATCACATTCCTTGGAGTAAGCTTTGGTCGGAGAAAGATGCAGAGTGAGACCAAATGGAAGTGTATGAATTCATTGACAGAGGAAAGAAAGACAGACCACGTGATCAGGGCCAAACACGATAGGGAATCATGTACACCAACCCATATCTGCATGTAATTTAATGAATGAATGAATAAAAAAAAAATTGACGCCGATACTTTTCTTCGTAAGAAAGGGGTTAATATGTTAATATTTACCCTTTGAAAATGCACCAGTATTAACTTTGCTATTGAAAGTTTCTGCACCAGTATTAACTTTGCTATTGAAAGTTTCTGCACCAGTATTAACTGTGCTATTGAAAGTTTCTGAAATTATTCAACTTACCTTTCAAGCGAGAATTTGATGTAAAAGCGCCTGAACTCTAACCTGTATCACCGGCGCAGGTGGACTACCCTGCGTTTACCTAAGGTTATTTGGGCACGTGTTACGTTACATGAACAAACCAGGGCCATAGAATTTCTAAGTGGGTTTGGGGTTTTGTCATGACCTTTTCGTGTGCATTCATCCAGCGTGTTATACCAGGGATTATCACACTGATGCTCCCAGAAGTTGGCTGTTCTTCCATCTGGTGGAACTTTCTGTCTTATAAGGCGTTGTGAAGCAGGTGTTGGAAGATGCCTTGCGTCCACATTCTGTGCCAGCTTCTGTCCTGGATAACTGTGTCAGTGACTGGTCACAAACAGCAGAAATGTTTGATGCTTATGGATTCAGCATTTCACATCTCCTCCAGGACAACTGATATAGAAAAACAGGCTTGCTCATTTTGCTCTAACAACTATCTCTGCTCTCCGAATAGAACACAACAATAAAAAAAAAAAAGAAGTTAAACTTACTTCGCTAATGAAACGAAATTAACAGGAATATAAAGGCTACCGCCAGAATCTATACTACAGACAACACTTACGCTAAGAATGACAGAAAATAGAGGGCGGGACTACCCATGCAGGAGGTGGATAGAGGAGATAACAGAAATCTTAATTATCCCATTATATGAGACAAATCGCACAGCCCTATCAAGAAGTCTATTTGTCCCCTCGACACTAAAGGCTGCATGAGTACAAAGACACGACAAGATGGGACGTGCAACTCGCGATTTTTGGCAGCAAAGCAATGATTTGGACCAGGTAGACCTGGTCAAGGACCTAACTGATTCTCACGGTGTTCCTGAATATACTCGTATGTCTAGGGGCCTTGGCGATCACACATCATCATTGATTACGTCCCCTGGTATTTATGACTAGACCGGATGCCTTTCTTTCATCCAATGCCAGTGATTATTCAGCCGTTTTTTTTTTCTCTTTCTCTTCTTTTCTTTCTTTTGCCTTCAGGATTCTATTACACCTGGCCAACAGGCTTCTGTTACACTTGGCCAACAGACTTCTGTTACACCTGGCGAACAGGTTTCTGTTACACCTGGCCAACAGGCTTCTATTACAGCTGGCCAACAGGCTTCTATTACACCTGGCCAACAGGCTTCTATTACACCTGACCTACAACTTCTATTACAGCTGGCCAACAGGCTTCTATTACACCTGACCTACAACTTCTATTACTGCTGGATAACAGGCTTCTATTACACCTGACCTACAACTTCTATTACAGTTGGCCAACAGGCTTCTATAACACCTGGCCAGCATGCCTCCTTTACACCTGTGTAACAAGCTTCTATGATACCCAACCTGCCCTCTTCTTCCGCATCTCCCGACCAACCTTCCAGGCTTACACACTACAATCTAGTCCCCCAACCCATACCCGCAGATAAGCCCCTCTCTACTCCTGTTTCTCCAGCTCCTAAATTGCTCTTGACCTGCCCCTCTCTGATTAAGAAACACAAGGCCTCAGCAAGGGCCTTAAGCTTATTCCTACCCGTGTCCAGTGCTTCGGGTGTTCTTTACTCCTCAGTGTCAAACAGTTCTACCGTCGGTTACATCTCAAAGAATCCAACCAACTCTCGCCAGACCTTGATTTGCCCTCTACAGTCATCATAAATCTAGTTGTATACATATCTCCAGGGCTTCCCAAGATTTTGACACTGACACGACGAGGTAAGAAATCCAAAGCCTCCGAACGCCACATTTTTTCCGTCATCACCAATATTCAGAAAAAAGTCCTTCGAAAAGCCTTCAATCGCTTCCAGAGCAGCAGAGAGACGTTCCGACAAAACAAAAATTCAAGTGACTTCACCACAGTTGCATTAGTGCTCGTTTTCCATCCACATGGCCAAATGTTGAAGAACATTCTCTGTCACCATCTGCCACTGCTACAGCTCTACACCAACACTTGCGACACCTTCTCTGATCTCCCCCTATTTGCCTACAAGTATATATCCCGACACATCTTCTCTGATCTCCAATTATACGCCTACAACTATACCCCTACACATCTTCTCTGATCTCCCCCTATTTGCCTACAACTATACCCCGACGCATCTTCTCTGATCTCCCCCTATTTGCCTACAACTATACCCTGACACTCTTGACACCTTCTCTGATCTCCCCAGATTAGCCCACAGCTGTACCCCGACACTGATTACACCTTCTCTGATCTCCCCCGATTAGCCTACAGCTCTCCTCCAACACTGGTTACACCTCCTCTGATCTCCCCCTATTAGCCTACAGCTCTTCCCTAACACTGGTTACACCTCCTCTGATCTCCCCCTATTAGCCTACAGCTGTACCCCGACACTGCTTACACCTCCTCTGATCTGCCCCTATTAGCCTACAGCTGTACCCAGACACTGCTTACACCTCCTCTGATATCGCCTATTAGCCTACAGCTCTACCTCAACACTGGTTACACCTTCTCTGATCTTCCCCGATTAGCCTAAGGCTATACTCCGACAATGATTACACCTTCTCTGATCTCCCCTGATTAGCCTACAGCTCTACCCCGACAATGATTACACCGTCTCTGATCTCCCCTGATTAGCCTAAGGCTATACCCCGACACTGGTGACCCATTCTCTGATCTTCCCCGATTAGCCTAAGGCTATACCCCGACATTGATTACACCTTCTCTGATCTCCCCCTATTAGTCTACAACTCTACCCCGACATTGATTACACCTTCTCTGATCTCCCCCTATTAGTCTACAACTCTACCCCGACATTGATTACACCTTCTATGATCACCCCCGATTAGCCTACAACTCTACCCCGACATTGATTACACCTTCTATGATATCCCCCTATTAGTCTACAACTCTACCCCGACATTGATTACACCTTCTATGATCTCCCCCTATTAGTCTACAACTCTACCCCGACATTGATTACACCTTCTATGATCTCCCCCTATTAGTCTACAACTCTACCCCGACATTGATTACACCTTCTATGATCTCCCCCGATTAGCCTACATACGGGAACCACATCCGAAGGACACCTGGTCCCTAGCCACAGTGAGCGGGATCCATATTATTTCATTTCATTTCATCCTTCCCGTACCGTTAAACGTCATATACGGCCCGCATGGTAGTTTGCCAAGGTGTCCTGTCTTCGGCGAGGTTTTCGACCTTATCAAGGGATGTTATGCCCACTGAATTGGCTTCTCTTAACAATGTCCTCTTTTGAGTTTCACGTGGTCGACCTCTTTTTCTTCAGCCTGTTGTGTTCCATTTGATAGCTTGTTTGGGGATTCTCTGATTGTTTCTTCTCATTACATGACCGATATATGTCCATCTTCTTTTTCTGACAAAAAATGAAACAGGTTGTTGTTTGCTCATCTGTCTGATCTCTGCGTTGTTCTTGAATTCATTCCACTTTATACCGAGTATTTTCCTTAGGCATTTGTTTTCAAAAGAGTCTAATTTCTTGTCTGTTTCTTTAGTTGTTTTCCAGCTTTCACATGCATAAATGAGGGTGGATATTACATTTGAATTGAATAATCTTAACTTGGTTTTTGTGTTTATAACTTTTTAATGCCATATGTTCTCAAGATTTTTGAAAGTCAATGCTGCTTTGGCAATTCGAATTCTAACTTCTTTTCTGGTATCACCATTGTGGTCTATATAGCTGCCGAGATATGCAAAATGGTTTACTTCTTGAACAGCTGTTCCTTCGTCGTTAATGAGAACCTTCATTATTTTTGTTTTGTCCTTGTTAATTTCAAGTCCGATTTTACTAGCCATTGAAGACAAGGTGCCTGTTTTACATGCATTGATTTCATATAGTCGCTGATAAGAGTTATGTCATCTGCAAAATCAAGATCTTCCAGTTGGGTCTCACGTACCCAATAAATGCCGGTTTTACCTTTGCAAAATTTTTTCATTATGAAAAAATACTCGAAGATGTAAATGTCCTGGCTGTGTCACCTGCCCTGTGGTCAGGGAAACGAAAGCAATTACTTTTCCCAAAACTGTCCTCACACTCCTTGAGGCATTCACGTGCCAGTCTCGCAATGTAAAATATGCCATTCTGTGCAAAAAGTGCAGGATAGATTATACTGGAGAGACTGGTCTCAAATTAGGTGAGCACGCTGCAGAAACATTTTTATGACATCTCACAGTATACTTCTGAACCAGTCTCTAAACACGTCAATGGCCCCAACAGCAGAAACAAGTCTGATTTTCTAGTATCACCTATTAAACAATGTTACTCAGATGACGGAAGCCGCCCTGTGCCTGAGAACCAAAACATTCAGGAATATGAGACGCTGTATCCACATGGTTTGAACTCCAAATTCAATTGCACCTAACATTCCATTTCTCCGCAATAATATGCTCTCTATATTAAGTTATTCTTTTTATTTATCTGTAAGTTATATTCCAGAACACCTACACTGCACTAGATTACAAGCCTTCTACCTCAACCATATTAATCTATCCCACCCACTCACCATTTTCTCTTCTAGATTCTATCCCTCTCTCTTATTTCCTATTTTCACATCCCCTCTTTACTACCAACCTGTCCATCCCAAGTCTTCATTTAAACATTCACAAAACTCTACCATGTGCACTCCAGGAATCAGCTTCTTACAAGTGATCGCTTTTGGATATTTTTTTTGCATTCCTATTTGTAGCATAGCAGTCAGTCAGTCATTTCCATGTCCCTTGCGAAACTTTGCCTCCCTAACAGCTCTCCTGTAGGCCTATCGGTTCTAAGCACGATGCTCTGCTGCTGATACGTCCATTCAAATCATCAACGATGTAATGCAGCCATCTTCGCCTTGGTCTTCCTCTCTTTCTTTTTCCTATTATGTACCTTACCAAGACTGTCTTTAAATTATCATGACGTTTAATATGTCCAAACTCTAGTAGCATGGCATTCATGTGAATTTATATTCTATCTTTTCTTCCTATTTCTTTGTCCTGTATGTTTTTATATAACTAAGGTGTCAGCTGAAACATTACAACTGTGTGCTTGTTAACTAATAAAGCTGCTCCTAGTGTTGTTTTAAATACGTTTTAACAGTTCTGTTATCACAGCTTTGCTGCACTGACTTTGTGTATATTTAATTTTATATACACGCATACCCACATTATTCGTGTGTTTCTCTTTCCTTGAGCTTTCTAGTGATTATCAGGTTCTCTTTCTTTGCAGATTTGAACACTTTCGATCCCGCATCAAGTGCTTTTTTTTTCTGACCGTCCACGGTAGACACTGCATCTCTTGCTCATAGCCTGCTGTTACACTTTGGACTGATCAACGTAAAGGATATCAATGAGCTCTTTATTGTTCTGCATTTTGCATAGTAAACTGTTTCTTTGGTCTATTCAAAGCTACGAGGTGGCTGCAGAAAAATTCTTCTTCTGACTCTGCTTAAATTTCATGAACACCGATTCAGTTTCAGAGAACCCACTATTGGTGGCTGCACGGACACAAGAGTAAGAACAGCGAAGAGCAAAACCTCTGTCTTAATGTGAAGAAAACGAAACTGATGACAACTGAGAAAATAAATAAAGCAGCTGTAATATGTATCAGTGAGGAAAAATTGTAAGAGGTGGAGAGTTTTGAATATCTTGGATCATTCATTCATTCATATGCACGTCCCTTGCTGAACTTTGCCTCCCTAACACAGGCCTCTCGGTTGTGAGCACGAAGACCTACTGCTGATGCATCCATTTGCAGATCATCAATGATGTCTTGCAGCCATCTTCGCTTTGGACTTCCTCTCTTTCTTTTTCCTCTTATGTATCCTTCCAACACGATCTTCTCTAGATTATCACGACGTTTAATGTGTCCAAAATATTTCAATTTTCTCTCTTTAATCCTATTTACTAATTCTTGTAGTATGGGTATATTTGTTCTTTTTTGTGTCCATGCTATTTGAAGAACTCTTCTGTAGTATTTACATTCAAAAGCACTTATGAGTTTCTCAGCTGTTTTGTTAAGTGTCCAGGTCTCACAGCCATATGTTGCGTTGGGAAAGATGCAAGCCCTTAAAAATCTTCTTTTTTTTGGCAGTTCTGGAAGGGCAGAATGTCAGACGAGCCTATGTGCCCAATTCTTAACCCTTTTGAAATAAAAATTAATCAATCAATCAATCTCCACAGGGTCTTTAGTTGTTTTACTTTCTGAAGAGTGACAGATGTCCTCATTTTAATTTCCCTCATTATATCTCCATTATTAGTTATTAATGATCCAAGATATTCAAAACTCTCCGCCTCTTCCAATTTTTCCTCACTGATACATATTTCAGCTGCCTGTTTGTTTTGTCAGTTGTCAAGAACTTAGTCTTCTTCGCATTAAGATAGAGGTTTTGCTCTTCGCTGTTCTTACGGACTGACATAATTAGTTTTTCCATTCCTTTTTGTGTTGTGGACACCAAAACTGTGTTATCAGCATATCTAATCTCTGGTATTTCATAACCTCCATTTGTTATGGCATCGTAATATTCTTTGTCTACATCTTCCCTAACATTCCTCATTATATTCTCAGTATACAAGTTAAATAAGTAAGACGACACTATGCACCCCTGACGGACCCCTTGTTTTATGTCAAACCAAGTTGTTGTTTCACCATTTATTCTTATTGCTGCCTGTTGGTCTAGATACAGTAGTGATGTTAACTGTATCAAATATGTTGGAAATCCCATTTTTTCCATTAATTTTCAAAGTTTCTGGTGTTGTTCACAATCTAATGCCTTTGAATAGTCTATAAATGATAAATATAGATTCACATTAAACTCTCTGCACTTCTCTATTATTAATCTTATATTGAATTTATGATCTCTTGATCCTTTTCCTTGCCTGAAACCAGCTTGGCCCATATTGACTTCTTCTTCTATTTTCTTACGAAGTCTACCCATTATGTTTTTTAACAGAATTTTACTGGCATGACTAATCAGGGCAACAGTTGTGTAGTTTTTGCATAATTTCAGGTTATTCTTTTTTGGCAGTGATATGAATACAGCTTTTCTCCATTCTTTTGGCCAAATACCAGAATGCCATATCTTTTTACATATTGCATGATAGATTGTAGCACATTCCTTTCCTTCTGCTTTAATAAGTTCAGATATTATCTCATCATATCTTGGTTATTTACCATTTTTTAGATTCTTTATTGCCCATAAAACTTCTTCTATTGTCGGTTCAGGTTCTTTCTCCAATAATAATTCACACTGTTGATTTCTGCTTTCACAGTTGCTTCTTTCATACGTTGCCCTCTGCAATATTTCTTCCATCTTTCTAGAATTTACTCCGTCTCTGTCAAGGTCTTCTCCATCTCGTCACAAATTATTTTTAGTTTAGGTGTGACAGTTCTTGTCAATGTCTTCATTTCTTTAAACATTTCACTATCTCTTCTACACTTCTGATGTCCTTCTATTCTTTAACAACAATCCTGTATGTACTGTCTTTTTTTTTGCCTTTTCTTATGTTTCTTGGTCCTTCTTTTGTTAACGATTTATATTCCTACCTGTTGTTATTTGTCACTTTCTATTTCTTCTTCATTTCTCCACGTTGTTTTATTAGTTCTAGTGTACCTGCTGTAATCCATTAATTCTTTTGTGTTTTCTTTACTGGAGCAATGTCTTTAGCTGTTGTTATTAAGATATCTCTGGTCTGTGTAGCCAACTCATCAAGTGTCATCTCCTCCTGTACAGCCATCAGTGTCTCTGAACAGTTCTTCAGTTCTATACCGTATTGTTATGGTATTTTTGTAAGATCAAAGCGGAGTGGTCTTAATCCCATAACTGTTTTTTATCGTTATCTTCATGTCTGCTATTAATAACTGATGGTCCGTGTCACAATCAACACCTGGTAAAGTTTTTGCTGATGTTATACTTGATCTCCACCTTCTTTGCACTAAAATGTAATCTATTTGATTCCTTGTTTTACCATCAGGTGATGTGAATGTGTAAAGTCTTCTTGGATGTTGTTTAAAAAGTGTGTTAGCGATCATTAGCTCATTTTCCATGCAGAACGCCATTAGATTGTCACCTGCCTCATTTCTGTGCCGTATGCTAAATTTCCCTACAACATGTCCTTCGTCTTCTTCTCTTTCTTTGCCAATCTTTGCATTAAAATCCCCCATTATCAATACAATATCATTTTTCCGTACCTGGTCTACTGTTGTTTGCTGTGTGTTATAAAAGTCTTCTACTTCCTCTTCTTCTGCTGCTGATGTAGGTGCATATAACTGGATGACTGTTACATTTCTAGGAGTGCCATTAAGTCTGATAGTAAGGATTCTATCACTTACTGGATTGTAACCTAATAATACTTTTGATATTGATTTGTCCAAGTAAAAAGCCACTGCATTCTTTCCTCCTAATTCTCCACCAGAGTATATAAAGGTATCATCATTCTCGCTCTTGAAGTGTCCTGATCCTTTCCATCGATGTTCGCAGATTCCCAAAATGTATATCCCCGTTCTTTCCATCTCGTCACTTGATACTTTCCTTCATACATACTTCTTACATTCCATGTTCCTACTCTTATTTTTCTTTTTAGTTTGATGCAGTGGTTTTCTTAGCAACGCTGTCAGGATTTTGTCCGTCATCACAATTACTAGTACTGACCTCTGCCTCACACTCTTCCCCAGTGTTAAAATTAGATCTATCTGGCCTGGGGGACTCACCACCAGATCTTTTTCCTATCTGACCTTCCATGTTGCTGTTTGGGTTTCTTGGTATACTTCCAGAAGATAGTTTACCATTGCTTTCCTTCCAGGCTGTGACTGTACTAGTCATTGATCGTAGCCATTGTCCCTACATTGAGATCATCTGCCTACCATCATAGAATGGTGACCATAACCAACATTATCTGTCGGCTGCTATCCCATTCCATCCACCACCTGCTCCCATGGCTTCAGGTCACCATGATCGGGGGCTATACGGGTACTCCACCTTGCCCAAGGGTGTCCAGTAGATCATTACTAACTAATAATGGAGAAACAATGAGGGAAATTAAAAGGAGGACATCTATCGCTCTTCAAAAAGTAAAACAACTAAATAAGCTGTGGAGAGGAACAGATAGAGGCTGCAAAAATAAGATTGTTAAATACATGCATCTTTCCCATCGCAACATATGCTTGTGAGAACTGGACACTTAACACAACAGCTGAGAAACAGATAAATACCTTCGAATGTAAATGCTACAGAAGAGTTCTTCACATACTATGGGCACAAAAAAGAACAAGAATTACAATAAAACTTTATATCAAAGAAGGTTGGATAGTAAAGAGGATTAAACAAAGAAAACTGAAATATTTTGGACACATTAAACGTCATGATAATCTAGAAAAGACCGTCTTGGAAGGTTACATAAGAGGAAAAAGAAAGAGAGGAAGATCAAGGGGAAGATGGCTACAAGACATCGTTGATAATCTGCAAATTGATGCATCAGCAGCAGGCCATCTTGCTTACAAGTGAGAGGACTACATGAGAGCTGTTAGGCAGGAAAAATTTCGCACTGGACATGCAAAGGCTGACTGATTGACATGGACACACAGCAACTAGAGGAAGGATCCTATATTTTAGCGGTTATCAAGCTGAAAGAAGTGCGGCTTCAGAAAACGTGAGAACCACTTGCCACCGTGCCTGTAATCTGCTTTGATGAGTTCTAAAAAAAATGTAATAACCAATGGTAATGGGACCTTGTAGTTCTACTGGACAAATTTGTAACGCACAATGGGGTACTTAGTTCAAGGATGAGTCAGGTTTTGAGCGGAGAACTTTGAACCCCCTGCTTGTTCATCACATCGTTATCTTTATTTACAGTGCTTCAGTTGTGTGCGCCTGTATAGTTAACATTGTCGATCTATCAGGTCATCGTGTTCACTTACGCATTAGCCAGATTTTCCCCGCATGTTAGGCCAAGTTTGATAAGAAATTGTAGTAGAGCTATTCTGGCAACTCATCGAAATCCAGCGAAGCTTGTTCGCAATTTTTTTTGGTACAACCGAACTAAAACTTGAGTGTGCAGGTAAGAAGCCATATTTTGTTGGAAAAAAAATTAAAACACTTGAAAAACGACATTAGAATTTTAAAGATGGCTTAAACTTCTGAGTTATATGTAAAGTAGATCTTAGCCAGATTTGGTTGAAATATTTGATCCGGACCCCTTCTGTTTATTTAAAATTTGTGTAAACATTTCTAAGGCGGATGAATTGTTGCTCTTCAGCATTTGATGCCAAGTTAATGCTGAATAAAATGTCGAGTCTGCAGCATGTTCCATGGGAGTACACTGGAATCTTATTTCACTTGCCTATTGGGATTTCCTAGAAGACGACAAATCAAATTTGGTCTGACATTAACTTCAAGCCCTGGTCACTGTGTCTGACATTAAATTCATGCCTGCTGTCATAATCTCTGACATTAAATTCATTCCCGCTGTCACTATGTTTGACATTAAATTCATGCCTGCTGTCACTATCTCTAATATTAAATTCATGTCCACTGTCATTATCTCTGACATTAAATTCATTCCCGCTGTCACTATGTCTGACATTAAATTGATGCCCGCTGTCACTATGTCTGACATTAAATTCATGCCCGCTGTCACTATGTCTGACATTAAATTGATGCTCGCTGTCACAATGTCTGACATTATATTCATGCCCACTGTCACTATCTCTAATATTAAATTCATGTCCGCTGTCATTATCTTTGACATTAAATTCATTCCCGCTGTCACTATGTCTGACATTAAATTGATGCTCGCTGTCACTATGTCTAACAATAAATTCATTCCCGCTGTCACTATCTCTAATATTAAATTCATGTCCGCTGTCATTATCTCTGACATTAAATTCATTCCCGCTGTCACTATGTCTGACAATAAATTCATGCCCGTTGTCACTATGTCTGACATTAAATTCATTCCCGCTGTCACTATGTCTGACATTAAATTCATGTCTGCTGTCACTATGTCTGACATTAAATTCATGTCCGCTGTCATTATCTCTGACATTAAATTCATTCTCGCTGTCACTATCTCTGACATTAAATTCATTCTCGCTGTCACTATGTCTGACATTAAATTCATGTCCGCTGTCACTATCTCTGACATTAAATTCATTCTCGCTGTCACTATGTCTGACATTAAATTCATTCTCGCTGTCACTATCTCTGACATTAAATTCATTCTCGCTGTCACTATGTCTGACATTAAATTGATGCCCGCAGTCACTGTGTCTGACATTAAATTGATGCCCGCTGTCACTATGTCTGACATTAAATTGATGCCCGCTATCACTATGTCTGACATTAAATTGATGCCCGCTGTCGCTATGTCTGGCATGTGTGCTAGTGCTTCCCGTTGTATCACCTCCACCATCGCTGGTATACGCCGCTGGCGGATGCAGCTGACAAATCAACTCAAGAAATTTCAATATGAAGACAAAACTTCATCAGCGAACACATCCAAGCTTTTCATAATCGCACGTGCAGACCTCAAGATAATATCAGCGTTGTAAAACTACAAGAGCAAGATTTATTCACAATTCATGCAAGCCAAAACAGGGCAAGATAATCTCTTTCAATACTTTTTTCAGCTCGTTGACACATTGTCATAATAAACTATGTCAGAAATAAATTAAATAAATGGGGACATTCGAGGTAGTTGGTGTGGATTTTCGGTGTCGTTTGTTTGGATGTTCAGGTTCGTTTGTGTGAGTGAATCCCATCCAATTTGATCAAAATCTAAAATCCCCCCCACACACACACACACTTCATGCGGACCGTTACATTCTGTCTCGACATTTTGTTTTCATGTTCCCATCTGTGACGTTCCTAGCTTATTTTTCTGACTGCAGAAGTTGAGCTTTGAGATTACCTGTCACATGATGTTCCTACCAGATTCCATGTGTCCTTGCCCTGTAACATCTGGAATCCAAGCGCTGGTTAACGCATCAGGCCAAACTCTGGTCAGTGCGTCTTACATCTAAACCAAGCTCTGGTCACTCTGTCTGATATATAAACCAAGCTCTGGTCATTCTGTCTGACATCTAAACCAAGCTCTGGTCACTCTGTCTGATATATAAACCAAGCTCTGGTCACTCTGTCTGACATCTAAACCAAGCTCTGGTCACTCTGTCTGACATCTAAACCAAGCTCTGGTCATTCTGTCTGACATCTAAACCAAGCTCTGGTCACTCTGTGTGACATCTAAACCAAGCTCTGGTCACTCTTTCTGACATCTAAATCAAGCTCTGGTCACTCTTTCTGACATCTATAAACCAAGCTCTGGTCACTCTTTCTGACATCTATAAACCAAGCTCTGGTCACTCTTTCTGACATCTATAAACCAAGCTCTGGTCACTCTTTCTGGCATCTATAAACCAAGCTCTGGTCACTCTTTCTGACATCTATAAACCAAGCTCTGGTCACTCTTTCTGACATCTAAACCAAGCTCTGGTTACTGCGTCTGACATTTAACCAAGCCCTTGTAACTACACTTCTGAAAAACAAGCTAATGGTTCAACATTATTGGGACATCCAGACTGTACAAACAGAGCTCCAGTTAAAAAAAATCGGGTACAGCGCACTAGCAGGTTAGGGAAAGCACCGGACTGTGACAAGTGTGGCGCATTTACGCGACTAAATAATCTGTCAGTGTTCAACAATGTTGCTTCTGCTTTCCACTTGTCAGTCTCCACTAGAAGGATGTCCTGTTTCTGACGAGGCACAACTGAGCTAAGAAATTGCTGCGCCATTGACGTGTTGTGCAGCACATCGCGAAAACTTCACCAGACCCTTCCCCACTTAGACATGTCTTTTTTTTTTAAAGGACAGACTAAACTTTTTTCCACATCAGACCGAAATCCAATATCTTTGATAAGAAAACTTAATTCTAATTCTAATTCTTACTGTCGTGAAGCGTTACGTATGGGATCACTTCTCCACAATTCCCTGTATTTTGCGTTGATTATGAGATCCGCTGGTGACTTTCTTCCTAGCCACACTGACAGCCCATCCAGTAACTTCTCTCTCTATCTTCCTCTGTCTCTTCTTCCCTCAGTTTTTCCAGTTGCCACAGAGTGTTCTAATTTTCCTCTTCTCAGGAAATATCCTACAAATCTCGCTTTTCTGCCTCTTATCTTTGCTGTAATTTGCTTTTTAATTCCAGCCTCCTCTTAAGACTTCTTCATTGGTTTTCTTGGCTATCCACGGTACCTTCAACATCCTTCTTATGAACCGCATCTCCATGGCCTCCATTTCTCTCTGTACTTTCTTATTCATGGACCATGCTTCGCATTTGCTCAATGTAACATTTAAATACTCGGAATCTAGTTTCCATTGATATAGATCTGTTGCACAAGATGTTTCACATTTTAAGAAAACTTAACCAGTTAAAGAAGAAAGAAACGAATCAGAAACATGAATGGCTATTTTCCAGTTTGAAAGCGCTGATGAAATTCGACTTGAAAGATATTTGTGTGGTCTCGTAATTTTCTGCGTCTGTGCGTGTGTGGCAGTTGAGTTAATGCACTGAGAGGTGAATTTAATCCATGTGCTCAAGTATGCACTCTTGGCACCTTCTCTGATCTTCCCTATTAGTCTACAACTCTACCCTCGACACTTACGACACCTTCTCTGATTTCCCCAGATTAACCTAAGGCTATATCTCGACACTGGTGACCCATTCTCTGATCTCCCCCGATTAGCCTACAGCTCTACCCGACACTGGTTACACCTTCTCTGATCTCCCTCGATTAGCCTACAAAAGGAAACCACATCTGAAGGACGTCCTGGTCCATAGCCACCTTGAGTGGTATCAATACTAGAAAACGTAAATGCCCTGGCTGTGTCACCTGCTCTGTAGTTAGGAAAACGAAAGCAATTACTTTTCCCAAAACCGTCATCACACTCCGTGAGGGATTCAAGTACGAATCTCGCAATGTAAAATATGCTATTCTGTGCAAAAAGTGCAGGATAGATTATATTGGAGAGACTGGTATCAGATTAGTTGAGCGCATTGCAGAAACATTTTTATGACATCCTCCATTATACTTCTGAACCAGTCTCTAATCACATCAATGGCCCCAACAGCAGAAACAAATCTGATTTTCTAGTATAAACAATGTTACTCAGATGACGGAGGCCGCCTTGTGCTCACCTGGGCAAGAGCAGAAAAAAAGGCGAAAGACAGGCATTTGTGGAAAACCCTTGCGGAAGCCCCATGTGCCCTGGGCACTTAAGGTTCAGAGAGAGATCCACCTGGTTTGAACTCCAAATCCAGTTGCACGTAACATTCATTTCTCCACAACCATGTAATCTCCATATTAATTTATCTCTTTCCTTCCCTGTAAGTTATATTCCAGAACCCCTACACTGCATTAGATTACAAACCCTCTATTCTAACCATATTCATCTATCCCACCCACCCACTATTTTCTCTTCTAGATTGTATCCCTCTCTCTTATTTCCTATTTCCCCATCCCCTCTTTATTACCAACCTATCCATCCCAAGTCTTTAATTTAAACATTCACAAAACTCTACCATGTGCACTCCAGGAATCAGCTTCTTACAAGTGCTCCCTTTTGAATATTTTTTGCTTTCCTATTTGTAGTATATCAGTCAGTCAGTCATTTCCATGTCCCTTGCGAAACTTTGCCTCTCTAACAGTTATCCTGTAGGCCTCTCGGTTCTAAGCACGATGCCCTGCTGCTGATGCGTCCATTCAAATCATCAACGATGTAATGCAGCCATCTTCGCCTTGGTCTTCTTCTCTTTCTTTTTATGTACCCTACCAAGACTGTCTTTAAATTATCATGACGTTTAATATGTCCACAATATTTACATTTTCTCTAGTAGCATAGCATTCATGTGAATGTATATTCTATCTTTTTTCTCCTATTTCCTTAACCTGTATGTTTTGTGTTATTAATGTGTAAATCTAAACCTTACAACTGTGTGCTTGTTAACTAATAAAGCTGCTCCAGGTGTTGTTTTAAATACGTTTTAACACTTTTGTTATCACAGCTTTACTGCACTGTCTTCGTGTATATTTAATTGTATATATACGTATACCTAAATTATTCGACTTTTTCTCTTTCCTTGAGCTTTCTAGTGATTATCAAATTATGGGGCTTCCCATGACACGTACAATAAAATATTTGCACTTCTTTGCAGTTTTGAGCAGTTTTCCATTCCGTTTAGAGTGTTGTTTTTTTTTTCTCACCGTCCACGGTAGACACTGCATCTGTTGCTCATAGCCTGATGTTACACTTTGGACTGATCAACGTAAAGGATATCAATAAGCTCCTTATGGTTACCCATCTTGTATTGAAAACTGTTTTTTTTAGTCCATTTATGGCCACGAGGTGGCTGCAGAACAATTCTTCTTCTGACCCTGTGCTTAAATTTCATGAACACTGATTCAGTTTCAGAGAACTCATTATTGCTGGCAGCACGGACACAAGAGTAAGAACAGCGAAGAGCAAAACCTCTATCTTAATGCGAATAAAACTAAATTGATGACAAATGAGAAAAAAAATAAGGCAGCAGAAATATGTATCAATGAGGAAAAATCGGAAAAGGTTTAGAGTTTTGAATATCTTGGATCACTACTGACTAATAATGGAGACAAAATGAGGGAAATTAAAAGGAGGACATCTATCGCTCTCAGAAAGTAAAACAACTAAATAAGCTGTGGAGAGTAACAGACAGAACTACAGAAATAAGATTTTTTGTGGGGCATACATCATTCCCATCGCAACATATGCCTGTGAGACATGGACACTTAACAAAACAGCTGAGAAACGCATACATACCTTTGAATGCAAATAATACAATTTTTAAACATACATACCTTTGAATGCAAATAATACAGTTTTTAAAATATCACGGACAGAAAAAAAAAGAACAAATATATCCAAACTCATTCATTCATTCATTTGCATGTCCCTTGCGAAACTTGCTTCACTAACAGCTCTCCTGTAGGCCTCTTGGTTATGAGCAAGATGGCCCGCTGCTGATGCATCCATTTGCAGATCATCAACGAGGTCTTGCAGTCATCTTCGCCTTGGTCTTCCTATATCCAAACTACAAGATCGTAATATGAAGACGTTTTTGGCTAGTAAATAAGAATAAATAGACAAATCTTAAATATTTTGGACACATTAAAAGTCATGTAATTCTGAGAATGATCTCTTAGAAAGATGCATAATGAGGAAAAGAAAAAGAGGAAGACCAAGGGAAAGGGCGGAACGACATCGTTGATAATCTGCAAATTGAAGCATCAGCAGCAGACCATCTTGCTTACAACCGAGAGGCCTGTTACTGAGTCAAAGTTTCGCACTGGACATGCAAAGGATGACTGACATGGACACACAGCAACTAAAGAAAGGATCCTATATTTTAGCGATTATCCAGCTGAAAGAAGTGCGGCTTCAGAAAACGTGAGAACCACTTGGCACCATGCCTGTAATCTGCTTTGATGAGTTATAATAAAAAATTTAATAACCAACGTTAATGGGACCTTGTAGTTCCACTGGACAGATTTGTAACGCACAATGGGGCACTTGGTTCAAGGATGAGTCAGGTTTTGAGCAGAGAACTTTGAACTCTCTGCTTGTTCATCACATCGTTATCTTTATTTACACTGCTTCAGTTGTGTGCGCCTGCATAGAGTTAACGTTGTCGATCCATCAGGTCATCGTGTACACTTACGCATTAGCCAGATTTTCCTCGCATGTTAGGCCACGTTTGATAAGAAATTGTAGTAGAGCTATTCTGGCAACTCATCGAAATCCAGTGAAGCTTATTCGCACTTTATTTTGGTACAACCGAACTAAAACTTGAGTGCGCAGGTAAGAAGCCATATTTTGTTGGAAAAATAATTAAAACACTTGAAAAACGACATTAGAATTTTAAAAATGGCTTAAACTTGTGGGTTATATGTAAAATAAATATTAGGACCATTTGGGTAAAATATTTGATCTGGACCCCTTCTGTTTATTTAAAATTTGTGTAAACATTTCTAAGGCGGATGAACTGCTGCTCATCAGCATTTGATGCCACGTTAATGTTGAATAAAATGTCCAGTCTGCAGCATGTTCCATAATCGTAGATTGGAATCTTATTTCACTTGCCTATTGGGATTTCCTAGAAGACGACAAATCAAATTTGGTCTGACATTAAATTCAAGTCCTGGTCACCGTCTAACATTACATTAAAGATCTGGTCACTGTCTGACATTAAATTCAAGCCCTGGTCACCGTCTAACATTACATTAAAGATCTGGTCACTGTCTGACATTAAATTCAAGCCCTGGTCACCGTCTAACATTACATTAAAGATCTGGTCACTGTCTGACATTAAATTCAAGCCATGGTCACTGTCTAACATTACATTAAAGATCTGGTCACTGTCTGACATTAAATTCAAGCCATCGCCACTGTCTGATATTAAATTCAAGCCGTGGTCACTGTCTGACATTACATTAAAGCCCTGCTCAGTGTGTCTGAACTTAAATTAAAGCCCTTGTCACTGCGCCTGACATCTAAAACAAGTTCTGGTCACTCCGTCGGACATCTAAACCAAGCTCTGGTCACTCTGTCTGACATCTAAACCAAGCTCTGGTTACTCTGTCTGACATCTAAACCAAGCTCTGGTTACTCTGTCTGACATCTAAACCAAGCTCTGGTTACTCTGTCTGACATCTAAACCAAGCTCTGGTTACTCTGTCTGACATCTAAACCAAGCTCTGGTTACTCTGTCTGACATCTAAACCAAGCTCTGGTTACTCTGTCTGACATCTAAACCAAGCTCTGGTTACTCTGTCTGACGTCTAAACCAACCTCTGGTCACTCGTCTGACATTTATAACAAGTTTTGGTCACTCCGTCGGACATCTATACCAAGACATGGTAACTCCGCTGGCATGTGAACCACGCTCTTATCACTGCGTCTAACATATATCCAGACCGTACACGCAGAGCTCCAGTTAAAAAAAATCGGTTACAGCGCAATAGCATAGTAACGAAAGCACCGGACTGTGACAAGTGTGGCGCATTCACACGACCAAATAATCTGTCAGTGTTCAACAATGTTGCTTCTGCTTTTCACTTGGCAGTCTCCACTAGAAGGATGTTCTGTTTCTGACGAGGCACAACTGAGCCAAGAAATTGCTGCGCCATTAACGTGCTGTGCAGCACATTGCGAAAACTTCACCAGACTCTTCCGCACTTAGACATTTCATTTTTTTTTTTTTTAAAGAACAGACTAAACTTTTTTTTCACATCAGACTGAAATCCAATATCTTTGATAAGAAAACTTAATTCTAATTCTAACTTCCATGCCGTGTGACGTAGGCGATCATTTCTCTCCACAATTCCCTGTCTTTAGACTTGATTATGAGATCCGCCGTTGACTTTCTTCCTAGCCACACTGACACCCCATCCAGTAACTTCTCTCTCTGTTTTCCTCTGTATCTTCTTCCTTTACTTTTTCCAGTTGTCACATGGTGTTCCACTTTTCCTCTTCTCAGGAAATATCCTATAAATCTTGCGTGCCTGCCTCTGATCTTTGCTATAACTTTCTTTTAAACTCCAGCCTCTTTTAAGACTTCTTCATTGGTTTTCTTGTCTATCCATGGTACCTTCAATATCCTTCTTATAAACCACATTTCCAAGTCCTCTATTTCTCGCTGTACTCTCTTAATCATAAACCATGCTTTACACTCGTAAAACAAGAATTAGCTCAATGTAACACTTATGTACCCGGAATCTCGTTTCCTTTGATATGGATCTATTGCACAAAATGTGTCTCATTTTAAGAAAACTTAACCAGTGAAAGAAGAAAGAAAATAATCAGAAACATGAATGGCTGTTTTCCAGTTTGAAAAGCGCTGATTAAATTCAACTTGAAAGATGTTTTTACGGTTCATTTCCTACCTCTCCTGATTTTATGCTGTGTATACTCCACACTGCTCTACTGTGAAAAGGCAATGACACTAACTCTTTCAATCTTGAATTAAATTAATTACTCTGACAGAATAAATTTTGCTAGAAGGAAACTGGAAGAAAGTCACTCTATGCCTTAAAATTGAGTTGGGTTAGAAATATGGTACTTTTAATTTTTATTTGAACTTCGGCTATTCAATGCGTTGAGCGTTGATGTGCAAGATTTACTAACACTGCCAGTCTTGTTTTGGAATGAAAGTGTTAACAACAGAAAAACAGACAAGAAGACTGAGGGCATCTAAATGTGGATATATAGAAGAATAAGGTGAACTGCACGGACCGAAAAGAAAACGAAACAAGGAAGCAGTAAGTCATTGGAAAATTAAAAGAAATAATAATGAAAAACATAACAACCAGACAGTTAAAATATTTCAGTTATATCAAGAGGAATACAACAGCAACGAAAATCACACTTAAGAGAAAAGCTGATTTTAAAAAAGTGTCATAGAACGACAACGATTTAGATGGGTGGACAATATAAAGAAATGTAATGCGGTCACATTGACCAGACGCTCTGTGAAAATAATGAATAGAATTACGGGAGTGGGTGGGGGGGGGGGTGATTGCATCTAAACTTTGGAAGCGAGACGGCGCAGGATAAGGAGGAAGACTCGTCACTCGTCACTCAAAGTGTTCGTGTGTCTTCTGCAACACCGATCTTAGTTCTTAAATGAACCGCTTCACGTAAAGTCTGTAGAACCTACTTTATATAAGGACCACCTAAAGTATGTAGAACTATGTGCCACATAAAGTATGTAGAACTATCGACCATAAAGTATACAGAACTAGAGACCACATAAAGTATGTAGAACCAGCGACAAAAAAGTATGTAGAACTAGGAACTATAAAGTATGTGAAACTAGGAACCACATAACGTATGTAGAACTAGGGACCACATAAAGTACGTAAAACTAATGGCCATATAAAGTATGTAGATATAATGACCACATAAATAGCTTCGTAATTAAAAAATGTATATATAAAATAATTTATGTACATGGTGCTTATGTTTAATATAAAGGTGTTTGTGTGGTCTCGTAATTTTCTGCGTGTGTATGTGTGTGGCAGTTGAGTTAATGCACTGAGAGATGAATGCACTCCATGTTCTCAGGTATGCATTCTTGGCACCTTCTCTGATCTTCACTATTAGCCTACACCTCCGCCCTCAACACTTGCAACACCTTCTCTGATCTCCTCCTATTAGCCTATAGCTCTACCCCGACACTGGTAACCCCTACTCTGATCTCTCTCGATTAGCCTATAAACGGGAACCATATCTGAAGGACGTCGTGGTCCATAGCCACTTTGAGTGGTATCAATACTAGAAGATGTAAATGTCGTGGCTGTGTCACCTGCTTTATAGTCAGGGAAACGAAAGCAATTACTTTTCCCAAAACCGTCCTCACACTCCATGGGGGATTCACTTGCCAGCCTCGCAATGTAAAATATGCTATTGTGTGCAAAACGAGAGACTGGTCTCAGATTAGGTGAGCGCATTGCAGAAACATTTTTATGACATCTCCCATTATACTTCTGAACCAGTCTCTAAACACGTCATTGGCCTCAACCACAGAAACAAGTCTGATTTTCTCGTATTACCTATTAAACAATGTTACTCAGATGACGGAAGCCGCCCTATGCATGAGAACCAAAACATTCAGGAATATTAGACGCTGTATCCACATGGTTTGAACTCCAAATCCAATTGCACCTAACATTTCCATTTCTCCACAATAATATGCTCTCTATATTAAGTTCTTCTCTGTACTTATCTGTAAGTTATATTCCATAACCCCTACACTGCACAATATTACAGGCGCTCTACCTCAATCACATTCATCTATCCCACCCACCCACCATTTTCTCATCTAGATCGTGTCCCTCTCTCGTATTTCCTATTTCCCTATCCCAAGTCTTCATTTGAACATTCAAAATACTCAACCGTGTGCACTCCAGGAATCAGCTTCTTACAAGTGGTCGCTTTTGGTTACTTTTTTGCAATTCTATTTGTAGCATAGCAGTCAGTCAGTCAGTCATTTCCATGTCCTTTGTGAAACTTTGGCTCTCTAACAGCTCTCATGTAGGCCCCTCGGTTCTAAGCACGATGCCCTGTTGGTGATACGTCCATTCAAATCATCAACGATGTAATGCAGCCATCTTTGCCTTGGTCTTCCTCTCTTTCTTTTTCCTATTATGTACCCTACCAAGACTGTCTTCTGTAAATTATCATAACGTTTAATATGTCCAAAATATTTACGTCTTCTCTAGTAGCATAGCATTCATGTGAATGTATATTCTATCTTTTTTCTCCTATTTCCTTACCCTGTATGTTTTGTATTATTAATGTGTAAAACCGTGCAACTATGTGCTTGTTAACTAATGAAGCTGCTCCTAGTGTTGTTTTAAATACGTTTTAACATGTCTGTTGTCACAGCTTTATTACACTGTCTTCGTGTATATTTAATTATATATATGTATATATATACATATATATATATATATATATATATATATATATATATATATATATATATACCCAAATTATTCGTGTGTTTCTCTTTCCTTGAGCTTTCCAGTGATTGTCATGTTATCGAGTTTTCCATGACAAGTACAATAAAATATTTGCATTTCTTTGCAGTTTTGAGCAGTTTTACAATCCGCTTAGAATGTTGTTTTTTTTCTGACCGTCCACGGTAGACACTGCATCTGTTGCTCATAGCCAGCTGTTACGCTTTTGGACTGATCAACGTAAAGGATATCAATAAGCTCCTTATGGTTACCCATCTTGCATAGAAAACTGTTTTTTAGTCCATTTATGGCCACGAGGTGGCTGCAGAACAATTCTTCTTCTGACCCTGTGCTTAAATTTCATGAACACTGATTCAGTTTCAGAGAACTCATTATTGCTGGCAGCACGGACACATGAGTATGAACAGCGAAGAGCAAAACCTCTGTCTTAATGCGAATAAAACTAAATTGATGACAACTGGCAAAACAAATAAAGTAGATATAATATGTATCAGTGAGGAAAAATTGGAACAGGTGGATAGTTTTGAATATCTTGGATCACTACTAACTAATAATGGAGACACAATAAGGAAAATTAAAAGGAGGACATCAATCGCTCTTAAAAAAGTAAAACAACTAAAAAAGATGAGGAGAGTAACAGACAGAACTATAGAATAAGATTTTTTGTGGGGCATACATCTATCTTCCCATCGCAACATATGCATGTGAGACATGGACACTTAACAAAACTGCTGAGAAACTCATACATACCTTTAAATGCTACAGTTTTTAAAATATCATGGACACAAAAAAGAACAAATATATCCAAACTCATTCATTCATTGATTTGCGTGTCCCTTGCGGAACTTGCCTCCCTAATAGCACTCCTGTAGGCCTCTCGGTTGTGAGCAAGATGCCCCGCTGCTGATGAATCCATTTGCAGATCATCAACGATGTCTTGCAGTCATCTTCGCCTTGGTCTTCCTATATCCAAACTACAAGATCTTAATACTGAATACGATTCTGGCTAGTAAAGAAGAATAAATAGAGGAAACTTAAATATTTTGGATACATTAAAAGTCATGTAATTTTGAGAAGGATATCTTAGAAAGATGCATAATGGGGAAAAGAAAGAGAGGAAGACCAAGGGAAAGACGGCTGCAAGACATCGTTGATAATCTGCAAATTGAAGCATCAGCAGCAGACCATCTTGCTTACCAATGAGAGGCCTGTTACTGAGGCAAAATTTAGCAATGGACATGCAAAGACTAACTGACTGACATGGACACACAGCAACTAAAGAAAGGATCCTATATTTTAGCGATTATCCAGCTGAAAGAAGTGCGGCTTCAGAAAACGTGAGAACCACTTGCCACCGTGCCTATAATCTACTTTGATGATTTATAATAAGAAATGTAATAACAAATGGTAATGGGATCTTGTAGGTCCCCTGGACAAATTTGTAACGCACAATGGGGTACTTAGTTCAAGGATGAGTCAGTTTTTGAGCAGAGAACTTTGAACCCCCTGCTTGTTCATCACAATTGTATCTTTATTTACGTGCTTCAATTGAATGCGCCTGCATAGAGTTAACGCTGTCGATCCATCAGGTCATCGTGCACACTTATGCATTAGCCAGACTTTCCCCGCATGTTGGGCCAGATTTGATAAGAAATTGTAGTAGAGCTATTCTGGCAACTCATCGAAATTTAGCGAAGCGTGTTGGAATTTTTTTCGATACAACCGAACTAAAACTTGAGTGCGCATGTAAGAAACCATATTTTGTTGGAAAAATAATTAAAACTCTTGAAAAACAAAGAGATTAGAATTTTAAAGATGGTTTAAACGTTTGTGTTATATGTAAAGTAGATCTTAGCCTGATTTGGTTGAAATATTTGATCTGGACCCCTTCTATTTATTTAAATTTTGTGTAAACATTTCTAAGGCGGATGAACTGTTGCTCTTCAGTATTTGATGCCAAGTTAATGCTGAATAAAATGTCGAGTCTGCAGCATGTTCCATGGGCGTAGATTGGAATCTTATTTTAGTTGCCTTTTGGAATTTCATAGAACTTGACAAATCACATTTGGTCTGACATTAAATTCAAGCCCTGGTCACTGTCTGACATTACATTAAAGATCTGGTCACTGTCTCTGATATACAATTCAAGCCCTTGTCACTATGTCTGACATTAAATTCAAGTCCTGGTCACTGTGTCTGACCTTAAATTAAAGCCCTGGTCACTGTGTCTGACCTTATATTAAATCCCTGGTCACTGTGTCTAACCTTATATTAAATCCCTGGTCACTGTGTCTAACCTTATATTAAATCCCTGGTCACTGTGTCTTATCTTATATTAAATCCCTGGTCAGTGTGTCTCACCTTATATTAAATCCCTGGTCACTGTGTCTTATCTTATATTAAAGCCCTGGTCACTGTGTCTGATCTTAAATTAAAGCCCTGATCAGTGTGTCTCACCTTATATTAAATCCCTGGTCACTGTGTCTGATCTTAAATTAAAGCCCTGATCAGTGTGTCTAACCTTATATTAAATCCCTGGTCACTGTGTCTGACCTTAAATTAAAGCCCTGGTCACTGTGTCTGACCTTATATTAAATCCCTGGTCACTGTGTCTAACCTTATATTAAATCCCTGGTCACTGTGTCTAACCTTATATTAAATCCCTGGTCACTGTGTCTTATCTTATATTAAATCCCTGGTCAGTGTGTCTCACCTTATATTAAATCCCTGGTCACTGTGTCTTATCTTATATTAAAGCCCTGGTCACTGTGTCTGATCTTAAATTAAAGCCCTGATCAGTGTGTCTCACCTTATATTAAATCCCTGGTCACTGTGTCTGATCTTAAATTAAAGCCCTGATCAGTGTGTCTAACCTTATATTAAATCCCTGGTCACTGTGTCTGATCTTAAATTAAAGCCCTGATCAGTGTGTCTCACCTTATATTAAAGCCCTGGTCACTGTGTCTGACCTTATATTAAATCCCTGGTCACTGTGTCTGATCTTAAATTAAAGCCCTGATCAGTGTGTCTCACCTTATATTAAATCCCTGGTCACTGTGTCTAACCTTATATTAAATCCCTGGTCACTGTGTCTGACCTTATATTAAATCCCTGGTCACTGTGTCTGACCTTAAATTAAAGCCCTGGTCAGTGTGTCTGAACTTAACTTAAAGCCCTGGTCACTGTGTCTGACCTTATATTAAAGCCCTGGTCACTGTCTGACCTTAAATTAAAGCCCTGGTCAGTGTGTCTGAACTTAACTTAAAGCCCTGGTCACTGTGTCTGACCTTAAATTAAAGCCCTGGTCACTGTGTCTGACCTTAAATTAAAGCCCTGCTCACTGTAAGTAAAAAAAAAGTAAAGGTAACTTTTATGCCTTAGAGGCACAAAGGGATATGGTGTTAGTGACCATATTTTCCTTGACCTGTCAGCACACTACAGGGTAATATGATCAGTATCACGCCTGGCTGCCTTTTCCTTCCCCAACTCCAGAAGAAGTCGGGTACCCATTTCTACAGCTGGGTGACTGGTGTCTGACCTTAAATTAAAGCCCTGCTCACTGTGTCTGAACTTAAAGCCCTGGTCAGTGTGTGTGACCTTAAATTAAAGCCCTGGTCACTATGCCTGACATCTAAACCAAGCTCTGGTCACATTGTCTGATATCTAAACCAAGACATGGTCATTCCGTCTGACATCTAAACCAAGTTCTGGTCACTCCGTCTGACATCTAAACCAAGACATGGTCACTCCGTCTGACATCTAAACCAAGCTCTGGTCACTCTGTCTGACATCTAAACCAAGCTCTGGTCAATCTGTCTGACATAAACCAAGCTCTGGTCACTCCGCCTGACATCTAAACCAAGCTCTGGTCATTCTGTCTGACATATAAACCAAGCTCTGGTCACTCTGTCTGACATCTAAAATAAGCTCTGGTCACTCTGTCTGACATCTAAACCAAGCTCTGGTCACTCTGTCTGACATATAAACCAAGCTCTGGTCACTGCGTCTGACATCTAAACCAAGCTCTAGTCACACTGTCTGACATCTAAACCAAGCTCTGGTCACTCTCTCTGACATCTAAACCAAGCTCTGATCACTCTTTCTGACATATAAACCAAGACACGGTCACTGCGTCTAACATCTAAACCAAACTCTGGTCACTCTGTCTGACATCTAAACCAAGCTCTGGTCACTCTTTCTGACATCGAAACCAAGATCTGGTCACTCTTTCTAACATCTAAACCAAGTGCTGTTTACTCCGTTTGTCATCTAAACCAAGACATGGTTACTGCGTCAGACATCTAAACCAAGTGATGGTTACTGCGTCTGACATCTAAACCAAGTGCTGGTTACTGCGTCTGACATCTAAACCAAGTGATGGTTACTGCGTCAGACATCTAAACCAAATTATGGTTACTGCGTCTGACATCTAAACCAAGTGCTGGTTACTGCGTCTGACATCTAAACCAATCCCTTGTCACTGTGTCTGACACCTAAACCAATCCCTAGTCACTGCGTCTGACATTTAACCAAGCCTTTGTAACAAGCTAAAAAAAAAGCTAACTTTTCCACATGATTGGGACATCCAGACAGCACACACAGAGCTCCAGTTAAAAAAAAAATCGGTTACAGCACACTAGCAGGGTAGGGAAAGCACCGGACTGTGACAAGTGTGGCGCATTCACGCGACCAAATAATCTGTCAGTGCTCAACAATGTTGCTTCTGCTTTTCACTTGGCAGTCTCCACTAGAAGGATGTCATGTTTCTGACGAGGCACAAGTGAGCTAAGAAATTACTTCGCCATTGACGTGTTGTGCAGCACATCGCGAAAACTTCACCAGACCATTCCCCACTTAGACATGTCTTTTTTTAAAGGACAGACTAAACTTTTTTTTCACATCAGACCTAAATCCAATATCTTTAAGAAAACTTAATTCTAATTCTAACTGCCATGCCGCGTGACGTAGGCGATCATTTCTCTCCTCAATTTCCTGTCTTTTGCTTTGATTATGAGATCTGCTGGTGACTTTCTTCCTAGCCACACTGACAGCCCATCCAGTAACTTCTCTCTCTATCTTCCTCTGTCTCTTCTTCCCTCAATTTCCAGTTGCCTCAATTTGTTCCAGTTTTCCTCTTCTCAGAAAATGTCCTACATATCTATCTTGTCTGCCTCTGATCTTTCCTATAATTTGCTTTTAAACTCCAGCCTCTCTTAAGACTTCTTCATTGGTTTTCTTGGCTGTCCACGGTACCTTCAACATCATTCTTATAAACCACATTTCCAAGTCCTCCATTTCTCGCTGTACTCTCTTATTCATAAACCATGCTTTACACTCGTAAAACAAGAATTAGCTCAATGTAACACTTATGTACCCGGAATCTCGTTTCCTTTGATATGGATCTACTGCACAAAATGTGTCTCATTTTAAGAAAACTTAACCAGTGAAAGAAGAAAGAAAATAATCAGAAACATGAATGGCTGTTTTCCAGTTTGAAAAGCGCTGATTAAATTCGACTTGAAAGATATTTTTACAGTTCATGTCCTACCACTCCTGATTTTATGCTGTGTATACTCCACACTGCTCTACTGTGTAAAGGCATTGGCATTAACTCTTTCAATCATGAATTAAATTCATTACTCTGACAGAAGAAGTTTTGCTAGAAGGAAACTGGAAGGAAGTCACTCTATGCCTTAAAACTGAGTTGGGTTAGAAATATGGTACTTTTAATTTTTATTTGAACTTTGGCTATATAATGCGTTGAACGTTGATGTGCAAGATTTATGGGTTGAGCGTTGATGTACAAGATTTACTTCTTCTTCTTCTTCTTCGTTCACTTCTACCACCAAAAACCGCACTGTGAACCTACTGAATTCACGCCTGTGGTCCTCGTTAGGTCCCGTGGTCCCCTGTGTGGTCCAAAATAGACCACACGAGATCCACGAAAGGACCACAAGGGGTTCAGAGTATCACAGTGCTTTAGCCTGTATTTTTGGTGGGTCTCGGAAGCGGGATTGCGTGACACCGTGGTTTTCATTGCACCAGTTTAGTCTAGGGTTGGACTTTCTCACCGGAAGACCTCGACGTGTTTAGGATATCAGTGCATCCCTGCTGGTTGAGAGGCGGTAGCCCACCCAGGCCAGAGTTGGACTTTCTCACCGGAAAACCTCGACGTGTTTTGAGATACCCGTGTATCACTGCCGGATGAGAGGTGGTTGCCCATCCAGTCCAGGGTTGGACTTTCTCACCGGAAAACCTCAGCGTGATTAGGATACGCAGACATCCCCGCCGGGTGAGAGGTGGTTGCCTATCTAGACTTCCCTGGTCCAGTGTCTCCGACTTCAGCATTTTGCGGTCGTGGCCGCTACCCTTCCTAGTTGTGACCAGGATGGAGCTTTTGTCCAGGAGGACGAATCCTCGCCACTAGTGACTTCTACCCCTGGGTTGAACCGGTTTAGGCATTTCCCAGTATGGGCGTGTTTGGGTCGGGACCGACCTCTAGGGCAGAGGTACTGTGACATGCATAGCCTTCAAGATTCACCCCTGGTATGAGCTGGTTTAGGCAAAATTCACCAGTATGGGTGTTTATCAGGCGTTACCGACCTCTAGAGCGGAGGTGGCATGACATGTCTAGCCATCGAGTTCCACCCCTGGTGTGTGCCGGTTTAGGCATATTTCACCAGTGTAGGTGTATTTCGGACGTGGGCAGCCTCTAGAGCAGAGGTGCCGTGGTATAGCTTTCGTAGCGATACTACTGGACATACCGGTTAAACTTCACTTTCCACCACCTTTTCCCATCGGCGCAGCACAGCAACCTTTATTTCTTTTCCGCATTTACTTCCTTAACCGGGAGGAGCTTCACTCCACGCGCGGCATTTGAAGAGTCAAGCCAGCAGTGTCTTAACCTCTGGGACAAGCCGGTTCATGCATTTCACCCGATATGACTGCACTCAGGACGTGGCCGACCTCCAGATCAGAGGTGCCGTGATTTGACTGTTTGCTTCGCTTTATCCTTTCTACCACCTTTTCCGCAGTGATGCTGCGCGGCAACCTCATTTGCAAATTTCTTCATTGGCCGGGAGGAGCACCGCTCCACGCACGGCAGCTGAAGATCTCGCCAAAAGCGACAAGATTTACTAACACTGCCAGTCTTGTTTTGGAATGAAAGCGTTAACAACAGAAAAACAGACAAGAAGACTGAGGAAATCTAAATGTGAATATAAAGAATAGTAGAGTGAACTACACAGACCGAAAAGAAAACGAAAAAAGGAAGCAGTAAGTCATTGGAAAATTAAAAGAAAAATAATTAAAAACATAACAACCAGACAGTTAAAATATTTCAGTTAAATCAAGAGGAATACTGCAGTAAGGAAAATCACACTTGAGAGAAAGGCTGATTTTAAAAAACGAGCCAGAGAACGACAAGGATTTAGATTGGTGGACAGTATAAAGAAATGTAATGCATTCACTGGGTAAAGCTGGGGCGACCATCTCCAACCCAGCGCATCACAGCTGGCGGATGGTGAAAGTCCTCCAGATATGGAAGATCCCTGTGAATAAGGATTTACCCAAATAAGCAGGCACGGACCAACTGGCGGTAGACTCAGAGAGCGGGGTGGGGTAGTAGGTGGCTCTACTACTCCTATAAAGTGCCTCAGGTGCTCAGTGAAGGGAATACCAGGCGGGCAAGAGGCGCCTTAAAACCTCTCGCTCCCGCTGCCTTGCGGGTAGGACAGGGAGTCCAAAGGCTAGCGGAGAGTCAGTACACAAACCGGCAGAAGGCAACGGGAAACCACTGTTGTAGCTCCCAAGAACAATTATGCTTATTCAGAGATTTGTCATGAACGACGTTAATGGATGTTCCTCTGGAACAGCCTCATCCGGTAGGGCAGCTCACGAGCCACAGGTGAGGCCAGATCGTCATCAAGCTACTGGTGGCAAAACTAACAAGTTCAAAATAGCAACATGAAATGTTAGAACTTTATTCCAGGCTGGAAAATTAAAAAATGTAAAGAGAGTATTGGAACGGATGAAGATCAACATATTAGGAATGAGTGAAGTTAGATAGACAGGTGCAGGGAAGATAAATTCTGATAAATATACATATTCAGGATGTGAGAACCATGAACGAGGAGTAGGAATAATATTTGACGAACAAACAGCAAGAACAAATGTAGGATATTTGAATATCTCGGACCGAGTCCTGCTAGCCCAACTGAAAGGACGACCAATGAACATATTATACAAGTGTACGCTCCAACATCTGAAAGTTCTGAAAAAAATGTACAGCTATTTTATAATGACATAGAGACAGTTCTAAAACACACAAAGTCACATGAAGTTACTATAGTCGAAGAACTTCAGACATCGTTGGTGACTATGGAGGGGGGGGGGGGAAGGAATGATAGAGGTAGTAAATTAATTGAATGGGCAAGAATACATAGCATTGTTGTTGGAAACCTGGTTTAAACAACATCCCCGAAGACTGGCACCGTGGTGCAGCCCAGACAAAAAGACTTTTAACCAGATAGACCTCATATTAATCAACAAACGATTCCGCAGTGCATTACTGACAATACAAAGTTATTATAACAAATAGATACACTGCAATAGCACAGATAAATAGATTAGATGAACAATGGGCAATGTTAAGAGATTCTATCCACCAAACTGTTAAGGAGATAATACTACCGAAAAAAGAAGCCCCTAAAAATAAATGGATGACAGATGACATCTTAGGACTGATGGACAAGAGGAAGAGGAGTAAAAATAACCAAGAAAAATATAGCAAGATAAATAAAGAAATAAAACGCAAATGCAGAGAAGCAAACGAAGTGTGGTTAAATGAACAGTGCAGACAGATAGAGGATGCTCATAATAAAGACAGCAAAAACATGCACAAACGAATCAGTGAACTCACAGGCAGGAAAACAAAATATACTACAGGATCCCTGAAATCAAAAGAAGGTAAAATGTTAATTGGAAAAGAAAACATTGTGGATAGGTGGAGAGAGTACATCGGTGAGCTATATGGAGGAGAAAGACCAGAATTAACATCAGATACTGAAAACTGTGATGCACCACCAATACTTGAAGATGAAATCATAGATGCCATCAAACACATGAAGAAAAGAAAAGTGACTGGGCCTGATAATATAACAACAGAAGAAATAGAGGCACTAGAGGAGACAGGAATAAAAATAATAACCAAGTTACTAAATGAAATTTACAACAGTGGTTATATGCCCAGTGACCTGCTTAAATCCACGTTTATAGCACTACCAAAGAAACCAGGTGCAAAGGCATGTGATGACAATATCAGCCTCTCATGTCACATGACGAAGCTACTTCTGAGATTCATTATGAGAAGAACAAGGAAAAAGATAAAAATGGAAATAGCAGATGAACAGTTTGGATTTGTTGAAGGAAAGGGAACACACAATGCCGTTTATGCTTTACGAACACTAACAGAAAGAGCTTTAGAAGTACAGAAAGTTCTCTACTTATGCTTCATTGATTACACCAAGGCATTCGATAAGGTGAAACATAATGAAATTATTAAAATGCTTGAAGACATCAACATAGACGGCAAAGACCCGAGGATTGTAAAACATCTATACTGGCACCAAGAAGCAGCATTTCGAGTTGAAAATAGAACTGGAAAATATCAACCTATAAAACAAGGGGTGCGACAAGGATGTGTACTATCTCCAGATCTTTTTCCTCTGTACTAATGAAGAATGTATGAGAAGAGCTGGAGAGACAAAAAACCTTGTCAGAAAGATAAGAGAGAGACAATGTACTTTCATAGGACATGCAATGAGAAGAGGGGGCATTGAAAATATTATAACAACAGGAAAAATAGAAGGAAGAAGATCAAGAGGAAGACTAAGAGAAATGATACTGGACAGTCTGACAGGATGGTGTGAGAGGAGATCACCAACTGAACTGATGGCCTGCATGAAGGATCGTGTACTCTGGAGAAGCATAATAGCCAACGCCAGTCGGCACGGCACCTGATGATGATGATGATGACAGCGAGAATATTATAAGAACGATCATCACAGAACTAGGCATAAAAATTGGAGGATACAATATTAACAACCTTCGGTATGCTGACGACACAGTACTGATAGCTGAGAACCAACAAGACCTGCAAAATCTCTTGGATAAAGTTGCCAAAGAAAGTGAACAGAAAGGCCTTACTTTGAACATCAAAAAGACAGAGACTATGGTTATATCTAAGAAACAAAATCCACCAGCATGCAGTATAAAATTAAACGGAACTATTCTAAGGCAGGTGCAGAAATTAAAATACCTTGGAGCAGTAATAATTCAGATGGGAAATGCAGAACAGAAATTAAGAACAGAATAGGCCAAGCAAAGACTGCATTTCAGAGAATGAGAAACACATTAGTCAACACATCCCTATCAATGAATGTTAGAAAACGAGTCCTAAAATGCTATATTGAACTTATCTTGTTATATGGAAGTGAATCATGGACAATAGGCAAGTCTGCACAAAAATCATTGGAAGCAGCAGAAATGTGGCTTATTAGGAGAATGTTGCGAATCCCCTGGACAGCAAAAATAACTAATGAAGAATGTAAGAGAAGAGCTGGAGAGACAAAAAATCTTGTCAAAAAGATAAGAGAGAGACAATGTACTTTCATAGGACATGCAATGAGAAGAGGGGGCATTGAAAATATTATAACAACAGGAAAAATAGATGCATCTAAACTTTGAAAGCGAGACGGCGTAGGATGACGATTAAGACTATTAAGATGATGATTAAATCACTCGTCACTCAAAGTGTTCGTGTGTCTGCTGCAACACCGATCTTAGTTCTTAAATGAACCGCTTCACGTAAAGTCTGTAGAACCTACTTTATGAAGGGTCACGTAAAGTATGTAAAACTAAGGGCTACATAAAGTATGTAGATCTAGGTACCACATAAATATCTTACATCCTTCCCGTGCCGTTAAACGTCACATAAGGATTGCATACTCGTTTGCCAAGTTTTCCTGTTCTCGGTGTGTCTTTCAACCTCATAAAGGGATTTTATGACCACTAAACTGGCTTCGTTTAACAATGTCCTCCTTATAGGACATAAATAGCTTCGCAATTAAAAGATTTATACATAAAATAAGTTCTACGTACGATTTTTTTCATGCAAATTCAGATTTCAAACTACAATACAAGATTAAATATATTTAATCACGTCGTGGCGTGATTCCGAGCAAAATCATGGCGCTTCTGTTTAGTATATAGCTCTTTATGTGCTCTCGTAATTTTGTATGTGGTAGTTGAGTTAATGCATTTAAAGGTGAATGCACTCCGTTTGCTCAAGTATGCCTCGCCCTGCAGGCATGATCTTTAAGTTTCAGTGCGAGTTCCCCTAAAACAGCTACACATGTTATAGCTGCTTTTTGCACAGCTGGATTGATTTGAGCACGACTGTAGAATATCTTCAACGAACTCTTCTCATAAGAGGACAGTTCACGAGAAGCCTTACTAGTGTTTGAAATTCGCAGCGAAATGTAAGATCTGAACCCGCAATCTTTAATCACCAAAGCACTAAATCTGCAAATGCCCTGATATGTTTAACAGTTCACAAGTGGACAGACATTCAACACAGATCAGTGTCAACATGTTACAGGTCTGATTTAGTGACAATTTGACCCAGTAATATTTTGTACTGAAAATACATGGATTGTTACAGACGTGCATACGTTTTGCTAGCTTGTCTGATATGTTTCCCACTTTTATGTGTTACTAGTGATATCTTGTGATAATTGCAGACAAAATACGCTTCCATCAACACAGTCGAAGAAATGCAAACGACGATAGACCAGATACGTAGAAATGATATTATATTAATAATGGGCGATTTTAATGTACACATTGGTACAGAAAGAGCAGAAGACGAAGGATATGTTTTGGAAAAATTTAGTACAGGACATAAAATGAAGCAGGTGACAATCTATTGGCGTTTTGCATGGAAAATCAGCTAACGGTCGCTAACACACTTTTTAGACAACATCCAAGAAGACTTTACACATGGACATCACCTGATGGGAAAACCAAGAATCAAATAGATTATATTTTAGCGCAATGATTGTGGAGATCAAGTATAACATCAGCAAAAAACTTTACCAGGTGCTGATTGTGGCACGGACCATCAGTTATTAATAGCAGACATGAAGATAAAGATTAAAAAAACACAGTTAGGAGATCAAGACCACTCCGCTTTGATCTTACAAAAATACCAGAACAATATGTTATAGAAGTGAAGAACTGTTCTGAGACACTGATGGCTGTACAGGAGGAGATGACACCAGATGAGTTGGCTACACAGGCCAGAGATATCTTAATAACAACAGCTAAAGACATGGCTCCAGTAAAGAAAAATAAAAGAATTAATGGATTACAGCCGGCACATTAGAACTAATAAAACAACGTAGAGAAATGAAGATGAAATAGAAAGTGACAAATAACAACAGGGAGGAGTATAAATATGTATCAAAAAAAGTACGAAGAAACATAAGAAAAGATTTTTAAAAACCAAAAAACTATATATATATATATATATATATATATATATATATATGATTGTTGTGAAAGAATAGAAGAACATCAGAAGTGTGGAAGAGATAGTGAAATGTTTAAAGAAATGAGATGGGGAATACATTGACAGAGACAGAGAAAATTCTAGAAAGATGGAAGGAATGTTGCAGAGGAATGTATGAAACAACCAACTGTGAAAGCAGAAATCAACAGTGTGAATTATTATTGTAGGAGACAGAACCTGAACTGACAATAGAAGTTTTATGGGCAATAAAGAATCTGACAAAATGGTAAATCACCAGGATGTGATGAGATAACAGCTGAATTTATTAGGGCAGGAGGAAAGGAGTGTGCAATAATCTATCATGCACTATGTAAAAAGATATGGCATTCAGGTATTTGGCCAAAAGAATGGAAAAGAACTGTATATATTATATATCCTTCAAATACGGTTTTATCTAAACTATCATGACGTTTAATGTGTCCAAAATATTTAAGTTTTCTCTCTTTAATCCTCTTTACTAGCCAGCCTTCTTCAATATTAAGCTCTTGTAGTATAGATATATTTGTTCTTTTTGTGTCCACGATATTTGGAGAACTCTTCTATAGCATTTACATTCAAAGGCATTTATGTGTTTCTCAGCTGTTTTGTTAAGTGTCCACGTCTCACAGGCATATGTTGCGATGGGAAAGATGCATGCCCTTAAAAATCTTATTTTTGTTGTTCTGTCTGTTCCTCACCACAGATTCTTTATTTGTTCTAATATATCTATATATATATATATGTGTGTGTGTGTGTGTGTGTATAGTAGAACAAATAAAGAATCTGTGGTGAGGAACAGACAGAACAACAGAAATAAGATTTATATATATATATATATATATATATATATATATATATATATATATGTATATATATCTTTTATAGACTATTCAAAAGCATTTAATTGTATACAACAACAGAAACTTTGGGAAATACAGTAATAGAAAAAATGAGATTTCCATCACGAGTGACACAATTAATATCACTGTTGTATCTAGACCAACAGGCAGCAGTAAGAATAAATGGTGAAACAACAACTTAGTTTGACATAAAACAAGGGGTCCTTCAGGGGTGCATATTGTCACCTCACGTATTTAACTTGTATACTGAAAATATAATGAGGAATGTTAGGGAAGATGTAGACAAAGAATATTATTATGCCATAACAATTGGAGGTTATGAAATACCAGAAATTAGACATGCTGATGACACAGTATTACTGTCCACAATACAAAAAGGAATGGAAAAACTTATTATGTCAGTCTGTAAGAACAGCGAAGAGCAAAACCTTCATCTTAATACGAAGAAAACTAAATTGATGACAACTGACAAAACAAATAAGGCAGCCAAATATATATCAATGAAGAGAAATTGGAATAAGTGAAGAGTTTTGAATATCTTGGATCACTGCTAACTAATGATTGCGATACAATGAGGGATATTAAAAGGAGGACATCTATCGCTCTTAAAAAAAATAAACAACTTAAAAAGCTGTGGAGAGGAACAGACAGAAGTACAAAAATAAGACTTTTAAGGGCATGCATCTTTCTCATTGCAACATATGCCTGTGTGACCTGGAAACTTAACAAAACAGCTGAGAAACATATAAATGCCTTTGAATTTACATTTAAAGCATTTATGTGTTTTATGCTACAGAAGATCCTCAAATATCATGGACACAATAAAAGGAACAAATATATCCATACTACAAGAACGTAATATTGAAGAAGGCTGGCTAGTAAGGAAGATTAAACAGAGAAAACTTAAATATTTTGGACACATTAAACGTCATGATAATTTAGAGAAGACCGTCTTGGAAGGGTTACATAATGGGAACAAGAAAGAGAGGAAGACCAAAGCGAAGATGGCTGCAAGACGTCGTTGATGATCTGCGAATGGATGCATCAGCAGTAGGCCATCTTGCTCACAACCGAGAGGCCTACAGGAGAGCTGTTAGGGAGGCAAAGTTCCGCAGCGGACAAGCAGATGACTGACAACACAGTCGGTGTGTGATATCTCCATCTGTTTGAGTCTTCAGTGCTCACTTTTGCCTGCACTATCCTCCTCGCATGAAGTAAAGCTCTTTGAGAAAACTCTCTCCATGTGACTTAGTCTGTGGCTTGTTCTTATCAGTGCATGTGGCTTAGTCTTTGGCTTGTTCTTATCAGTGCATGTGGCTTAGTCTGTGGCTTGTTCTTATCAGTGCATGTGGCTTAGTCTGTGGCTTGTTCTTATCAGTGCATGTGGCTTAGTCTGTGGCTTGTTCTTATCAGTGCATGTGGCTTAGTCTGTGGCTTGTTCTTATCAGTGCATGTGGCTTAGTCTGTGGCTTGTTCTTATCAGTGCATGTGGCTTAGTCTTTGGCTTGTTCTTATCAGTGCATGTGGCTTAGTCTGTGGCTTGTTCTTATCAGTGCATGTGGCTTAGTCTTTGGCTTGTTCTTATCAGTGCATGTGGCTTAGTCTGTGGCTTGTTCTTATCAGTGCATGTGGCTTAGCCTTTGGCTTGTTCTTATCAGTGCATGTGCAACAAGTGAGAACACTAACAACTGGCACACAAAGATTCTTATATCTTAGTTCCCCCCTCCACCCCTTGCTTTGTGACTTCCTTCCCGCTCTCTTTAAATAATCCATCAATATCTGGTCTCAAGTACAGTGTAATTAAGTCAAGTGTACACTCTGAGCCCTCCAGTAAGTGAATTTCCTTGTCCACAGGGCAGCTGGTACAGATAAGGTGAATGGCCCATGTCGCACTAACCAGCCTCTTGAATCTACTGACCGACTTCAAAGGCGAGAGGATTCTGTACCTTCAAAAATCAAGCAAAGCTGCAAGGGATGCTAGACACTGAGACGGAAGAACCTGTCCCGGCACTGGGGAAGTAGTCAAGTGGTTAATGCATCCATTTCTCACGGCAAGGTTGGATCAGTCGTATCCGACTGGAGCAGCTCTAATCATTCAGCCTTAGAAATGGGTACCTGGCTCCTTCTGGGGCTAGAGGAGGAAAAGCGGCCAGGAATGAAGACGACCACATCACTCGATTTACTTTACCTTACTTTATCCTTCCTCTTGTACTGTGAGGTGTCGATGGGAGATGCAGTTGGCTTTATGGGGCATGTGAGAAGCCTCAGTAATTTTCATGGTGTAACTCGTGAATGTTTCTCTAACTCCATCTGTCCATCATTTCCGGGATATTCCTCTTGACTTCTGTCCTGTAGTTCTTTAGTTGAAGGCCCTCGCAGCTGCCTGTCTGTGCGTCATTCTTATTAAGTGGCCAAACCACTTACCTTTTTTGTTTCTCTGTATATTGTAAACGTGGTGTAGTTTCTTGCCAGTTGTTTTATCTCGTCTTTTCTTATCTTACCCCTCCTAGTGACGTTTGCTGCTTTTCTAAGGCATCTCATTCCGCACGTAGATATTTTATTTTGCTGTTTCGTGGTTTAGTGCCTATGTTATGCATTGATAGCACAACGCTGGTATAAATATGCTATTAATTAGTTGTCGCTTTGTGTCGAGTGGTATGTTAGGGTGAGAAAGTAGTGGGGATAGCTGGTATGTTAGGGTGAGAAAGTAGTGGGGATAGCTGGTATGTTAGGGTGAGAAAGTAGTGGGGATATCTGGTATGTTAGAGTGAGAAAGTAGTGGGGATAGCTGGTATGTTAGGGTGAGAAAGTAGTGGGGATAGCTGGTATGTTAGGGTGAGAAAGTAGTGGGGATAGCTGGTATGTTAGGGTGAGAAAGTAGTGGGGATATCTGGTATGTTAGGGTGAGAAAGTAGCGGGGATAGCTGGTATGTTAGGGTGAGAAAGTAGCGGGGATAGCTGGTATGTTAAGATGAGAAAGTAGCAGGGGATAGCTGGTATGTTAGGGTGAGAAAGTAGCGGGGATAGCTGGTATGTTAAGATGAGAAAGTAGCAGGGGATAGCTGGTATGTTAGGGTGAGAAAGTAGCGGGGATAGCTGGTATGTTAGGGTGAGAAAGTAGCGGGGATAGCTGGTATGTTAGGGAGAGAAAGTAGCGGGGATAACTGGTATGTTAGGTTGAGAAAGTAGTGGAGATAACTGGTATGTTAGGTTGAGAAAGTAGTGGAGATAACTGGTATGTTAGGTTGAGAAAGTAGTGGAGATAACTGGTATGTTATGGTGAGAAAGTAGTGGAGATAACTGGTATGTTAGGGTGAGAAAGTAGTGGAGATAACTGGTATGTTAGGGTGAGAAAGTAGTGGAGATAGCTGGTATGTTAGGGTGAGAAAGTAGTGGGGTTAGCTGGTATGTTGGCGTGAGGGTGAGAAAGTAGTGGGGTTAGCTGGTATGTTAGGTTGAGATAGTAGTGGAGATAGCTGGTATGTTAAGATGAGAAAGTAGTGGAGATAGCTGGTATGTTAGGGTGAGAAAGTAGTGGAGATAACTGGTATGTTATGGTGAGAAAGTAGTGGAGATAACTGGTATGTTAGGGTGAGAAAGTAGTGGAGATAACTGGTATGTTATGGTGAGAAAGTAGTGGAGATATCTGGTATGTTAGGGTGAGAAAGTAGTGGGGTTAGCTGGTATGTTAGGTTGAGATAGTAGTGGAGATAGCTGGTATGTTAAGATGAGAAAGTAGTGGAGATAGCTGGTATGTTAGGGTGAGAAAGTAGTGGGGACAACTGGTATGTTAGGGTGAGAAATTAGTTAGGACAGCTAGTATGTTAAGGTGAGAAAGTAGTGGGGACAGCTGGTATGGTAGGGTGAGAAAGTAGTGAGGACAGCTGGTATGTTAAGGTGAGAAAGTAGTCCCCGGGGACAGCTGGTATGTTAAGGTGAGAAAGTAGTCCCCGGGGACAGCTGGTATGTAATGGGACCTGCTCTTTGTCTTCTAACTTCACTTTCTCTATCAAAATTCCCATCTTATGTAAACACACATCCAAGATACCTGAATTCGTTAACTTGCTGGATCACTGTACTGTTTCCTTGATGCCTGTGTGGCACAATAGGGCTATCATTGCTTTTAATCTTTATCACATTCATTGCACACCCTCCCCCCCCCTTTTTATGTCAGAGTTAACTCCCCTGGTTTTGACTCGCCTGAGCCGTAGATTCTGATATTGTCTTAACGCCTGCGATGTACCCACTGTCCACTTATAGTACCAGTATTTAAGATGATTTTTAAAGTGTAATATATGGCCTTTATCCCCAGATTTACTGCCCTGATTTGTAACACTGGAAATCAGCAGTCACCACAGCTGTCTGGGCTATTGTAGTCATGGCTGTCTGGACTGTTATGAGGGTGGCTGTCTGTATAGCAGTGCTGTTCGTTACGCTCCTGGCAAGCCCAGCTACTGACGATTACTTGAGAAAGAGGATGGAGATAATATCTGAAGAGCAAGAGATGAAAATTGGTGGGAGAACTGTGCTTTCTTCAGACGAGCAGATCGTCAACGGTATCATCATGGAGGTAGCTTTGTCTGTCTTCTTTCGGTCGTTAAAGTGGCAACTAGCATGAGTATTGGGAGTTGTGGGGAGAGAGACAGGAAGACGAGATGATGAGATAAATAACGACATTATTACTTCATCTGAAAGGAAACAAGTGTCTCTCATTTTGTAGTCGACAAAGAAATTTTAAAAAAAACAACTCTCTGCCATATGTACAGTTGACGTTTGGCTTTCCTGATCTTTATGTAAAGATTTGTAAAATAATACTATTATATAATTCACATTTATATACATCATTTCTGGGGTGAAGATGTTATCCGATCTGCCAATCAGCGATCCACAGCTGACATGCTGGTGTCTGGGTAAGCGAACCATAGCTGACCAAGACCCTGTCCCACCTCTCCATTGGCACCCCCAGTAGTAGGCCTAGCGTGGCCAACAGGGCAGGGATCGCCATACTACCAAAGGTAGTGGAGTCTGCTAAAGAAGTATTGCACACCCTCTGCTTTGTAACTCCACTGAGGGACTGAAAAAACTGCCCCCCATAATCCGCTCCCAATCCGACACGATGCTATTCCTCAACATCTTCACGGCACCGGTTGCAAAGAGCACCAGTTTGCAGTTCCTGGGAGACAGACAATACAGACAAACATCATTTCATAAAGCACTACATTAAAGACTGTGAACATCACTGGGCGTGTAATGAGAGGTCCAAGCAAGGACTTCAGAATTTCGCAGCAACAAGACAGATAGCTCGGGGAAGAAATATGACAAAAAAACATAGATCTGTGATTAAAAAGATTGAAAGGACATCAATCTGAGCTGATTGATGTATTTCTCGATCACCATAATCCATATATTGTAATCATTAATCAGACAAACAATCAACAAATCAGTCAACAAAATATTCGAACAATCAGACATACAATCAACAAACTATTCAATCAGACAAACAATCGATCACTCACATAAATAACAAACAAAATAATCACCAAATTTGCAAGCAATCAGCAAGCAACCTACAAGCCAATCAACCAGCTACCAAACTAATCAAGCAATCGGACAAATAGCCAACAAGCTATCACAAAATCAACTAATCAAACCAACGAGTCAGTCCAATGAAAATTGCAATCATTAAACCAGTAAATAAACCAGTCAACAAACTAACAAGAAATGACGACATAAGACAACTGGTAGAAAATATACCAAGCCTACAACACACACAAAAACAAAAAGGTAAGTGGTGTGGCCACTTAATGAGAATGACACATATACGGCCATCCGCGAGCGGCTTCAACCAAAGAACTACAGGATACAGATCGAGAGGAAGACCTCTGAAAAGATGGCTGGATGGAGTTAGAGAAACATTCACGAGTTACGCCATGAAAATTACTGAGGCTTCTCATATAGCCCAAAAAGCCAGCTGCATCTCCCGTGGACACAAAATAACCAAAATAACCTAAGCAAGGAAACATCTTTTTTTGGTATTTATAAAACTTATCAATCTAGTGAAATTAAAAAAAGGACATCTATCGCTCTTCAGAATGTAAAACAGCTAAACAATCTATGGAGAGGAGCTGACAGAACCACAAAAATAAGATTTTTAAGGGCATGCATCTTTCCCATCGCAACATATCCCTGTGAGACGTGGACACTTAACAAAACAGCTGAGAAACACATAAATGCCTTTGAATGTAAATGCTACAGAAGAGTTCTTCAAATATCATGGACACAAAAAAGAACAAATATATCCATGCTGCAAGAACTTAATATTGAAGAAGGCTGGCTAGTAAAGTGAAAACTTAAATATTTTGGACACATTAAACATCATGATAATCTAGAGAAGACCGTCTTGGAAGGGTATATAATGGGAACAAGAAAGAGAGGAAGACCAAAGCGAAGATAGATGCAAGACATCGTTGATAATCCGCAAATGGACGCAACAGCTGCAGGGTATCTTGTTCACAACCGAGAGGCCTACAGGAGAGCTGTTAGGGAAACAAACTTCCGCAAGGGACATGCAAATGAATGAATCACTCTAGTCAATTCAGTTAAACCTTGTTGTATTTTTGCAACATTTCCTCGGTACTTTTATGTTCCAGTCTTGTGCAGTGTCCCAAATGTTTGCTACAGTTACAGGTACCTCCCGCTGTCCGAAAGTAGAACGCTCCTATGAAACATTTCGGACACTGAGAGGACGTAAAGTGAAGAAGCTTAAAAAAAAAAACAACCAAAAAACGAAGGTCCTTCGTAAAAGTGAAGTGTCGTAAAGCGAAATTTCAAAAAACGGAGGAGACCTGTATCTGATACAAGTTTGTCTGACATTGTATGACAGTAAACTGCCCCGCCTAATACTTTCCAAACGCGCGTTTTGTTCTTGGGGTAAATGTTGCAAATAAAAAGAGTAAATCTTGATTGAGAAACAGAAGAAAGACTCTGTTATGGGGTACACGGCATCGATGCTGATCTCTAGCAGTGCGCCTGATCCCAGTATCCATTATGATATTTTTAAAAGTTTCTTTGTCCTGTATGCCGTGCAAGTAAGTTCTTCTCCTCTCTTTCAGTGATGATAGTGATGACAGTGGCGATGATTATGGCTGATTTACCGTTCCTTATTTTCCAAGGTGGCTCAACAAGAACAAAAAAAAAAAAAAAATTGGAGCGGTGCAATTATTTAGAATGTTGTCATTCCTGGTTTCTTACTTAGCTCCACAACAGCAATTAAATCACGTCGATCTCTGTACCGTTTCTTAGTGCTGTGTGTGAATTATTCTTACCAAAAAAAAAACTTGTCTAATAATGGAACACATTTTCTCTCACGTTTGAATGCATCTCTGCACTATTTTTCCCCCCAAGGCTCATTACTACACATTGTGCTGTGACACATCACCTCCTTTGGGACTATTTGTTTTAAACTTTGTGAAACTCTTACAAACACCTGTGTAAGTTCTGACCTTGATTCGCGTATGTTTCCATCCAGGAAAAGATCAAATTGATCGAGGAGAGTCGACTAAACAGGACCAGCTATGTGCCTGCCCTCAGTTTCTACGTTTCAAAACCTCTGATTGAGAACACGACCTTGTTCAGCCTCATACAGCGGATGCCAAAAGGTCAGGGGTGAAAGTTCAAGATAACGTAACACGATGCTTCACATGCATGTGTTCTGATTTTGTTATCTTTACATAATCCTACGCCCAGTTTATCACAGTCTATATCAGTCCCGTATGCCATGGTGGCTAAGACCCTAGCTTGAAGCCCGAAAGGGAATCGTCATGTTTTCTAAGTCATTCGCAAGTGACCTTTCGGTGCCGTCTCATATTCTAATAAACTAATTTCCACGTGAAAATCTGTCTGATCTTTAATGCACTAACAGCGTGTGCAGTGTATTTTTGAATGCCTCGCCTTGTAAACAGGCAGTTTTTAATTTCAGGAGGTTTTCATAGCATAAATGTACCAGGTACCAACATTTATACTTAAGTTGACTGGAGCGCGGTGGTACATAGTCGACACCGTAGTCTACACCGCCCACTGTCTTTGTATAATAATTGAGTAGTTGTGGAGTGCATTGCTCTTCCTAACCGAAGACTAGACGGTTGCTAGTAGTAACAGAGTTCGAGCCCTGGTCACTTTCTTAGTATGTGTCCTTCTTTCATCTCTCGAATACTTTTTGTCTATTGTTTCTCAAGACTAACCGTATAAACTTTGTCACTCTCCTATGCTTAAGCCTCTTTGTTTCTAACTTGCTAAAATGTTCAGATTTAGACTATTTTATACACATTTTTTTGTATTTCTGAAGTGATATCTATAAAGAACAGTTGTTCGTTTGAGCTGAGTTGTGTGAACTGTGACATCCGGCCACAAAGATAAGTTTTTCCATTTTCTTTTAGTTATATGCTGTTTGTGTATGTAATCCTTGAAAAAAAAAGGCTCACGCTGAAATATTGGATGTTATATGTTTTTTTTCATTTATACATTCTCATCTTAATCTCATACTTTCTGCTATTTTTTGTTGTTGTTTTTTTTCCTCACTATCCTCATTCCCTCGGTCGCTTTGTAAAACTGAACCTTACGTCTCTGTTACCTTTTGTTACTAGAACCAGTTTTACTGCAGTCGTTATCTCTTTTATCTGATTTTTTTTAATTGACGTAGATGTACAAAGAGCGTTAACCAGAACCAGGCGTTTATTTTGTTTTATTTTACCATTCGCCTCATAGGAGCTCTCCTCCACACCCATGAGCTGTCCGTGGCCAGCCTGGACTGGGTCATCAGTAACGCCACCTACCGGGAAAACGTGTTCATGTGCGTGGGCAATGACGGGTTTGTCCGGTTCCATGTTTTCCAGACTCCCCCTGCTAATCCAGGTTTGTGAGGATGGAAAATTTTCCCTTCTTAAATAATTTCACGCATTTTAAATATCTTAACCGAGAAAGATAAGATTTAGCCTCATTCTTACGGGTAAATTCTGAACAGAGAATTATTGTAACTTCTAATACTAAAAGGTAAAAAGGTAAAGGTAGTCCCATAGCAAATGCTGTAGGGGATGAAGCTTTAGAGACCTCATTATGCTGGGGCCATCTGGGTATGAGGTAGGGTGGGCCAGTTCCTTTCCTCGCTGCCTTTCCTTCCCAGATTTTCTCTGGTACCCATTTTACGATGCTAGAGCCGTATTGGTCTGAAAAAAAAAAATCCCTATCAGTTGGGAGATTCGAACACTCGACCATTCGGTTGCTATACGAGTGCTCTAACCACTACGCTAGTCGGTTCTAATACTGGTAAAAAGTTAAGGTAACCAGGTCATGCCTTAGAGACACATAGGGTTATGGTGTTAGTATCCATACTTTCCTTGACCTGTCAGCACACTAGAGGGTGATATGGTCAGTATCACGCCTGGCCGCCTTTCCTCCCCCCAACTCCAGAAGAAGTCAGGTACCCATTTATATAGCCCTGTGACCAGGGCGGGTCAGGCCGGATACGAACTCTCGATCATCGCTATGAGAGATTAGTACACTAACTAATTCACCACTCCGGCGCCCTTCTAATACTGGATAACAGTTTAAAGTACACACAAAACAGGAAATGTATGTTGTAGAATATTTGAGCTTTTTTCTTTCTTTTTATCTTGTCATATGTTTTATTGTTGATATAAGTCATTGTTGATCAAACATAAATACCACAATTAATCCGTCATTATTAGACATATAATGCCAACTGAGGAAGTAGAGCATTTCACATATTTAGGCAGCATATTGGATAAATACGGGGGAAAGGAAAAGGATGTTAAAGCTAGAATAACCAAGGCCAGGACAACATTTATCCAACTTAACAAAATATGGTCATCAAAGAACATCAAAACAAGAACCAAAATTAGGCTTTTGAATACAAACGTAAAGACTGTCCTGCTATATGGTTCAGAGACATGGGTTATGACCAAGACAATACAACAGAGGATACAAACATTCATGAATTACTTTTCGGAGGGGGGGGGGGGGAATTTTAAACATTAAATGGTAGGAAAAGATCTCTAACGAAGAGGTCTGAGAAAGAGCAAGACAAGAATCTATGAATTTACAAATCATGTCTAGGAAATGGAGGTGGATTGGCCACACTGTGAGGAAACCCGACACCAGCATAGCACGACAGGCACTGACATGGAATTCTCAAGGAAATAGAAAACGAGGAAGGTCTAGACTTACTTGGAAAAGAGAAATTATGACAGTGCTCAGAGACAAGAGGTATACATGGAAGGAAGTAGAAAATAATTCCAAGAACAGGGATGACTGGAGAGCCTTTATCCGTGGCCTATGTTCTCCAGGGAGTGAAAGGCGATGATGATGATTACACATATAACAAGGCATATGGCAGAATACACATCATAATTTGCCATTACACATATTTGTTGTATCACATTATTATCACTTATGACGTGCAGCAGTAAGCGCGTGGGATTCATCTGGTTCCCGCTTTGACGTTCGCAAGGTCTTGAGCTACTTCACGTCTGAAATGTCACGAAAATGGATGTCAGCTGAATCGGTGCATTGAATTCTTTTAAAAATTTTAAACATTTTTTTTTTGCAAATGCTTTCTTTTAAACTAAGGTAGACAGAGGTTTATGTTTCAGCTTAACAACATCATCATCATCATGTGCCGTGCCGACTGGCGCTGGCTATTATGCTTCTCCAGAGTACGCGATCCTTCATGCAGGCCATCAGCTCAGTTGGTGATCTCCTCTCACACCATCCCATCAGACTGTCCAGTATCATTTCTCTTGGTCTTCCTCTTGATCTTCTTCCTTCTATTTTTCCTGTTGTTATAATATTTTCAATGCCCCCTCTTCTCATTGCATGTCCTATGAAAGTACATTGTCTCTCTCTTGTCTTTTGACAAGATTTTTTGTCTCTCCAGCTCTTCTCCTACATTCTTCATTAGTTATTTTTGCTGTCCAGGGGATTCGCAACATTCTTCTAATAAACCACATTTCTGCTGCTTCCAATGATTTTTGTGCAGACTTGCCTATTGTCCATGATTCACTTCCATATAACAAGATAGGTTCAATATAGCATTTTAGGACTCGTTTTCTAACATTCATTGATAAGGATGTGTTGGTCAATATGTTTCTCATTCTCTGAAATGCAGTCTTTGCTTGACCTATTCTGTTCCTAATTTCTGTTCTGCATTTCCCATCTGAAGTTATTACTGCTCCAAGGTATTTGAATTTCTGCACCTGCTTTAGAACAGTTCCGTTTAATTTAATACTGCATGCTGGTGGATTCTGTTTCTTAGATATAACCATAGTCTCTATCTTTTTGATGTTCAAAGTAAGGCCTTTCTGTTCACTTTCTTTGGCGACTTTATCCAAGAGATTTTGCAGGTCTTGTTGGTTCTCAGCTATCAGTACTGTGTCGTCAGCATACCGAAATTTGTTAATATTGTATCCTCCAATTTTTATGCCTGGTTCTGTGATGATTGTTCTTAGAATATTCTCGCTATACAGAGAAAAAAGGTCTGGAGATAGTACACATCCTTGTCGCACCCCTTGTTTTATAGGTTGATATTTTCCAATTCTATTTTCAACTCGAACTGCTGCTTCTTGCTGCCAGTATAGATGTTTTACAATCCTTAGGTCTTTGCCGTCTATATTGATGTCTTCAAGCATTTTAATAATTTCATTATGTTTCACCTTGTCAAATGCCTTGGTGTAATCAATGAAGCATAAGTAGAGATCTTTCTGTACTTCTAAAGCTCTTTCTGTTAGTGTTCGTAAAGCATAAATGGCATTGTGTGTTCCCTTTCCTTCAACAAATCCAAACTGTTCATCTCCTATTTCCATTTTTATTTTTTTCCTTGTTCTTCTTATAATTATTCTCAGAAGTAGCTTCGTTATGTGACATGAGAGGCTGATAGTCCGGTGGTCGTCACATTCCTTTGCACCTGGTTTCTTTGGTAGTGCTATAAACGTGGATTTAATCAGGTCACTGGGAATATAACCACTATTGTAAATGTCATTCAGTAACTTGGTTATTATTTTTATTCCTGTCTCCTCTAGTGCCTCTATTTCTTCTACTGTTATATTATCAGGCCCAGTCGCTTTTCCTTTCTTCATGTGTTTGATGGCATCTATAATTTCATCTTCAAGTATTGGTGGTCCATCACAGTTTTCAGTATCTGGTGTTAATTCTGGTCTTTCTCCTCCATATAGCTCACCGATATACTCTGTCCGCCTGTCCACAATGTCTTCTTTTCCCATTAACATTTTACCTTCTTTCGATTTCAGGCATCCTGTGGTACATTTTGTTTTCCTGCCTGTGAGTTCATTAATTCGTTTGTGCATGTTTTTGCTGTCTTTAATATGAGAGTCCTCTATCTGTCTGCACTGCTCATTTAACCACACTTCTTTTGCTTCTCTGCATTTGCGTCTTTTTCTTTATTTTATCTTGTTATATTTTTTCTCGTTATTTTTACTCCTCCTCCTCTTGTCCATCAGTCCAAAGATGTCGTCTGTCATCCATTTATTTTTAGTGGCTTCTTTTTTTGGTGGTATTATCTCCTTAACAGTTTGGTGGATAGAATCTCTTAACATTTCCCATTGTTCATCTATAATATTTATCTTTGCTATTGCATTGTATCTATTTGTTATAATAACTTTGTATTGTTCTCTCAGTTCTTGGTCATTTTTAAGAAGTTCTGTATTCAGTTTGATGTTTCTCACTTTTCTGCCTGCTTTCTTTAGTTTTATTCTAACTTTTCCACAGAGTGGATCATGGTCACTATTGCAGTCAGCTCCTGGCATGGTTTTTGTTGTCAGTAATGCATTGCGGAATCGTTTGTTGATTAATATGTAGTCTATCTGGTTAAAAGTCTTTTTGTCTGGACTGCACCACGTTGCCAGTCTTCGAGGATGTTGTTTAAACCAGGTGTTTCCTACAACCATGCTGTGTATTCTTGCCCATTCAATTAATTTATAACCTCTGTCATTCCTCTCCCCCAGTCCATAGTCACCAACGATGTCTGAAGTTCTTCCTTTACCAACTTTGGCATTAAAATCTCCCATGACTATGGTAACTTCATGTGACTTTTTGTGTTTTAGTGCTGTCTCTATGTCATTATAAAATAGCTGTAAATCTTCTTCAGAGCTTTCAGATGTTGGAGCGTACACTTGTATAATATTTACGTTTATTGGTTGTCCTTTCAGTTGGGCTAGCAGGACTCGGTCCGAGATGTTCAAATATCCTACAGTTGTCCTTGCCGTTTGTTCATCAAATATAATTCCTACTCCTCGTTCATGTTTCTCACTTCCTGAATATATTATTGTATATTTATCTGAGTTTATCTTCCCCGCACCTGTCCATCTAACTTCACTCATTCCTAATATGTTGATCTTCATCCTTTCCATTTCCATCTTTACATTTTCTAATTTTCCAGCCTGGAATAAAGTTCTAACATTCCATGTTGCTATTTTGAACTTGTTAGTTTTGCCACCAGTAGCTTGATGACGATCTGGCCTCACCTGTGGCTCGTGAGCTGCCCTACCGGACGAGGCTGTTCCAGAGGAACATCCATTAACGTCGTTCATGATGAATCGATTATTCTGTTTAAGCATAATTATTCTTGGGAATTACAACAGTGGTTTCCCGTTGCCTTCTGTCGGTTTGTATACAGACTCTCCGCTAACCTTTGGACTCCCTGTCCTACCGCAAGGCAGCAGGAGCGAGAGGTCTTAAGGCGCCTCTGACCCGCCTGGTATTCCCTTCACTGAGCACCTGAGTCACTTTATAGGAGTAGTAGAGCCACCTACTACCCCACCTCGCTCACTGAGTCTACCGCCAGTTGGTCCGCGCCTGCTTATTTGGATAACTCCTTATTCACAGGGATCCTCCATATCTGGAGGACTTTCACCATCCGCCACCTGTGACGCGCTGGGTTGGGGATGGTCGCCCCAGCTTTACCCAGAGCTTAACAACAAACAAACAAACAAACAAAAAAAAGTGGGCAGGAGCGAGAGTGGCATGAAAGTAAGATTTACGTATAAATGAAGAACATACAACAATCCAATATTTCGGCAAAAGTATTTTTCAAGGATCACATAAAAAAAACGATAAAACAGATAAAATTACGAAAAGCAGATGAAAAATTAAACACATGGCATTTGGGGGGGGGGGGGGGGGGTATTCTCTTTGTAAGAAAGACGGGCACAAAGAGGATACCAAAAAAAAAAATGCGATGTGTTTAATTTTTCTTCTATTTTTCGTGATTGTGTCTGGTGTGTTGTTTTTGTATGCGATCACTGAAAAAGAATTTTGCCGAAATATTGGATTGTCTATGATATTCGTTTATACGTACTCATCTTATCTTATGCGACTCTCGTTCCTGTCCACAGTCCTCTCTCTTTCTATCCTTTTATAAAACCGAACCATACACCTCAGTCTACATTCATTACTAGAACCAGTCTTACCGCAGTCGCCATTTCTCTTAACCTAAGCAAAACAGAGAGTTACCCTTCTTGAATAATAACTAAAGTTTTTACTGACAACCAGAAGTATGAAGCGCTAGCCTGGACTTAAGTGTCCCAAAAGCACGCAACGTCCTGTTTTCTCCAACACTGGAAGGTAGTCTCCGCCAGTTCACACCAAAGTCTTGGATATTTTATCTTTCGCAGATTTTTGGGTCAGTTCCAGTCCTCCAATCCTATCACAACACGTAGCCGTTTCTCACTGCTGCAGACTTAATGAAAGGCTAAATCCTGGATCCTAAAAGACTAAATCCTGGATACTAAAAGGCTGAAATCCTGAATCCCAAAAGGTTAAATCTTGGATCCTAACAGGCTAAATCCTAGACCCTAAAAGACTAAATCCTGGACCCTAAAAGACTAAATCCTGGATTCTAACAGGCTAAATCCTGGATCCTGAAAGACTAAATCCTGGATCTTAAAAGACTAAATCCTGGATCCTAAAAGGATAAATCCATCCTGGCCCAGCCAAGGCTGGGAAAGGCTTCCAAGTCTCTGCTTCATTTGAGCCGTGTCACACATGACTGAGTGGCGAAGTGGTTAGTGCACTGGTCTCTCATGGCGAAGGTCGGGGGTTCGAATCCAACCGGAGGCATCCCAGTCACCCAGCTGTAGAAATGGATACCCGACTTCTTCTGTAGCTGGGGAAGGAAAGGCGGCCAGGCGTGATACTGACCTTATCACCCTCTAGTGTGCTGACAGGTCAAGGAAAATATGGGCACTAACACCATATCCCTATGTGCCTCTAAGGCATGACAGGATTACCTTTACCTTTTTTGTTTACACATGGCACTTGCTTCTTAAGTTTCACCCGGTAGGCCAGCTGTCCATCCTGTAAACAGGGAAAATTCATCTACAGCACCCTACCTTTACTGGTGTGTGATTTTTGTTTTAAACACCTGCTGTTATCTTCTCTAATTCTTAGACTGCGTGTGGAAAAATGTCAACGACGAGAGAGCTGCTTCGGGAGATATTGATGAGTTCGATGAAAGGTCAGTATATTAAATGATGTCATATACGTAGAAGTCATGTGACATACAAAGTAGTCATGTGACATACGAAGTAGCCATGTGATGTACAAAGTAGTCATGTAATACACAAAATAGTGATTCATTCATTCATTCATTTGCATGTCCCTTGCGGAACTTTGCCTCCCAAACAGCACTCCTGTAGGCCTCTCGGTTGTGAGCAAGATGGCCTGCTGCTGTTGCATCCATTTCCAGATCGTCAACGATGTCTTGCAGCCATCTTCGTCTTGGTCTTCCTTTGCTGCTTGGGTTTCTTGGTATGTTTCCAGAAGATAGTTTACCATAGCTTTCCTTCTGGGCAGTGACTGTACTAGTCAGTGATCGTAGCCATTGTCCCTACATTGAGATCATCTGCCTACCATCATAGAATGGTGACCATAACCAACACTGTCTGTCGGCTGCTCTCCCATTCCATCCACCACCTAAAATAGTGATATTTGACGTAAAATAAAGTTAAAATAAAGTAATATCACTATCCATTACAAGGTTCATAGCGGTTTCATGCTGTCCGCTAGAGGGTGTGGATGGGGGTCAGTCGCTACAGAGTGTGTACGAGCTTGAAGGCGGGGCGGGGGGGGGGAAGTTTTTTGTTGATATTTTATGGCATATTTAGTTCCTCCATTTTTTTCTTGCCTCATAGTTTGTGTATACCTTTAGTAAACCATCAAAGGGAAATGACTATAAAATTACTTTACAATATTTTTCGATCTGCAGTTAGTGTCATCTAACTTCTGATTATAGATTACATTGTGTGTTTTTTTTCATCTTTGGTTTAAGGACATATTAGCTAAAATTAACTAAATATGTCTAAGGGCTTATGGATTAAGTCAAGAGAAATGTAGGAATACAACAACAACAAAATGAATTTTAATAATGGTTGAACAGTTTTAAGGGAAAAAAAAAATCATACCTTCATTTCTTTCCTCGTCATTGTTTAGTGGATATCTGTCAGCTTTTTTATCGCTCACAACCACCTTAACGAGACTCGGGGTTTCTGAACTTATCTCCAACCAGGTTAAGGCGAAATCTGAGCCTGCTGGCAGTAGATCCCATGACCAGCTACGTCGACAATGCTCACATCTGGACAAGATTCTCCGTCTATTTCGGTCAGGTGAGATGATTTTACCTGAAGTTCTAAAACAAATGTGACCCTCCGTTACAAATTGATGCTCCTGTCGGTAGTTTTGCCTTACTGCCATGGCAAGAATTTTCTGCCAAGGATCTTAATTAATGATAATCCTCACAACAGGGACATTAATAGATGATGAAACGTAAGTCGTTGTTGTCCAAAAGGTGATTAGTTTGAAAACGATTAAACTGAGAGTGGAAGTCACACGAATAAACAAATTTCGGCGCAGTGGTTAAAGAATTGCTACTACAAGTGGTCCACGGCTGCAGTATCTTGTGATCCACAGCTGCATTATCTGGTGATCCACGGCTGCAGTATATGGTGATCCACGGCTGCAGTATCTGGTCATCCACGGCTACAGTATCAATTTGACAATAAGTGCCATACATGGAATAAAAAAACAATGACCTACTGCATGTAAGCAGATACTCTGCAACTTATGTGTGGTTAAAAAAGTGATCCTTGAATGTATAAAGGTACAGGTAAACTTCTAATGACTCTTTCCTCCATACGAGATGGCTTTAAAGCAGATAAGTGTTGTCTTTTTACAGAACTCTCACAGCACTGATTTGCTTAAAATCATTTATAATAGCTAATTCAAAAAAAAAAAAATTGCTTGGCATAAGAACCCTCTGTTGTGTTCTGCCATAGAAGCGAAGACAGGGATACGGTATTAGTCCCGTATTTACAGGACCAGGTGCTCAACGTGGTTGCGTCAGGTCCGATCGTCTTTCCTTCCCAACTTCATAAGGAGCTGGATTCTCATTTCTGTAACAGAGTAACTAAAGCACCTCCAGCCGGAATGGATCCAAGGACTCTCCATCAAAGGTGAGCACACTAGCCCAGGCTAAGGTGAACACACTAACAGAGGCTAAGGTGAGCACACTAGCCCAGGCTAAGGTGAACACACTAACAGAGGCTAAGGTGAACACACTAGCCCAGGCTAAGGTGAACACACTAACCCAGGCTAAGGTGAACACACTAACCCAGGCTAAGGTGAACACACTAACCCAGGCTAAGGTGAACACACTAACCGAGGCTAAGGTGAACACACTAGCCCAGGCTAAGGTGAACACACTAACCGAGGCTAAGGTGAACACACTAACCCAGGCTAAGGTGAACACACTAACCCAGGCTAAGGTGAACACACTAACCCAGGCTAAGGTGAACACACTAACCCAGGCTAAGGTGAACACACTAACCCAGGCTAAATACAGGACAAAACCAGCAGATCATATTTTGTACAGGGAGTTCCACTCACTTTGTTCCTGCCTTTGTTATCTTCTTCGTTGTTCTGTGAGACTTAGCGCTTGTTTGTAAAGATCAGATGCAGAAACAAGTGATTCCTTTCCAGCTGGCGAACCTGATCAACTACAGGCCCATCTACGAGGACTACTACTGGAGGATGTTAGAGGAGATCCGATCTGACAAAGTGCAGTACGTGGAACTGAGAACCGGCCTTGCTGGGGTAAGTGTATCCTGGACTCCAGATGAGTGGTGCTGTCTGTACATTTAATCCTGAACACCGTGTGTGTGGTGCTGTCTGTACATTTAATCCTGAACACCGTGTGTGTGGTGCTGTCTGAACATTTAATCCTGAACTCCGTGTGTGTGGTGCTGTCTGAACATTTAATCCTGAACTCCGTGTGTGTGGTGCTGTCTGAACATTTAATCCTGAACACCGTGTGTGCGGTGCTGTCTGTACATTTAATCCTGAACACCGTGTGTGCGGTGCTGTCTGTACATTTAATAAGATATTTAAATGTTTACTGGTAAACTTGCAAAATGTGTGTGTATATGAGAGTGCGCTGAATACGTGTTTAGGAGAGAGAGAAAGAGAGAGAGAGAGAGAGAGAGAGAGAGAGTGTGTGTGTGTGTGTGTGTGTGTGTGTGTGTGTGTCAGTGCTTGAATGGATTGGTAGATGGAAGAATAATTTATATTCCCATCTACTGATTACTTATCTTACCCCAGTTAAGATTCCAAAACTTGTCCAGACAGTATCTAAAAATTGCTAAAATAATATTCAGCTTTTTCTTCCTCTACTACTACTACTACTACTACTACTACAACTACTATTACTACTACTACTACTACTACTACTACTACTACTACTACTATTACTAACCTTTCTGATCATCTTCTCAACATTTTTTTTCTTTCTGTCTGATCATCTTCTTAGCATTTTTCTTTTTATTCGATCTTCTTTCCAACTTTTTTATTTGCCTGATCGCCTTCTCGGCCTTTTTTTCCCTTTCTTTATGATCATCTCAGCATTTTATTCTGTCTGTTTGATTATCTTCTGAGTTCTTTTCTTTCTGTCTGGCCATCTTCCGTTGATATTTTCTCACTGTTCCTTTCCATTTCTTCGTCTTACGCTGACTTTTCTCGGCTTCTGTATTTGATAGCTTGTGCTTGATACGTTGATAGTTAGTATCTTTCATTGATTTCTTCCTAAGCTTTTCATCGGGTCATGTTCCATTGTTTATTCTCGCCTTTTCTTTCGTTCTACCTGATCATCTTTAACCTATTTTTCTCACCTTTTCCTTCTTCTTTCTTGATCATCTTACAGTGATTTCTTCTCATCTTTTTCTTTCTTTCTTCTTGATCATCTTCCAGTGATTTTTTCTAGTGTTTTCTTTCGTTAATTTTATTTCATCACCTTCCATTCATCTTTCTTCATTCGACTTGATTATCAGATCCTCTCTTCTTTCTAACTCTCCTCAGATATTTGAGCTCGATGGAACAGTTCATGACGCCGAGTTTGGAGTGCAGATCCTACAAAACATTACCAAGAAATTTGTGACTAAGTTCCCGGATTTCACCGGAGCCAAGGTCATTATGGCCGGAAAGAAGTAAGTTATCGCACGCGTGAAATGACTGTAACATTTATATAACGACGTTGTAACAATACAAGCAAAGACGACAGCTAACAACAGGGCATTAGACAAGCACATAAAAAGAACCACATTCTTTGCTAGCTATAGAAAGTGCAGCTTCTTTTTTTCAATGTTCTTCATATAATTCCACTACATAATAGTCAGGAACTGGCACTAAAGAACAATTTTATGGTTTGGATATTTTAGGAGATTAACACGCTCAGCTTTATAGCAATCAATTTTATATATATATATATATATATAAAACATGTTTTTAGAAATCTTAAATGATTTTTAACATTTTCAAATCGACAAAGGTTTTTTTTTCGTTCATTGATTTTCTCAGACTTTAATACTTCCAGAGACTAAAAAATACCTTTCAGCGTCTACTTGTATAACATTATTTTATATTTTATTCACTTTTGGAAATATTAACTTTGGAAATATTTCTCGTGGCGTTAGTTTTCTCAGTATCTCAGTCCCGACCTGCATGTCATATTGTGATGTAGCCTGGATTTTTAAACAGCAGAGGGTCCACGCACTTTTGGTAATTGGGAACCGCTGTTTTAGGGAATCATAATTACTGTATTTCATTTCAAGCAGCGCGCCATTGTAAATGAGAAGAGGGGGTATTGAAAATATTATAACAACAGGAAAAATAGAAGGAAGAAGATCAAGAGGAAGACCAAGAGAAATGATACTGGACACTCTGGCGGGATGGTGTGAGAGGAGATCACCAACTGAGCTGATGGCCTGCATGAAGGATCGTGTACTCTGGAGAAGCATAATAGCCAACGCCGCCAGTCGGCACGACACATGATGATGATGATGATGTAAATCTTTCCACATGCAACTCACAAGAAAAGAACAACAACAACAACAACAAAAAAGATCAATGACTGATTTGATTTTTTAACTGAAGAACTGTCCTGTTTTCAGGCAAAAAAACGTATCTGCCACTCTGGAAGACGTGAAGACAGCCATGTTTCTGAACGCAAAGTATCCTGACTTCATGGCTGGCTTCGATATGGACGGGGATGAGGACTCCTATCATCCCTTCATATACTTCCTGAAAGACCTACTCTATCCAACAGAACAGGACCCTCCCTACAAGCTACCTTACTTCTTCCACGCCGGAGAGACAAGTAAGCTAACAAAATCTTACATCTTTGTTTCCCCGAGACCAACATGGAAAGTACAAGCAAATTCTTGTTAAAGCAACTGTCGTTTATTCAATCCTGACGAAGGTAGGATTAATCAAATCCAAAGGCAGTGGAGGATTAGCTGTCAGGCTCAACAGGCTTAATCCCACTGTCCCTAGAGGTGGAGGAAAAAAAAGCCGGACATCAAGTCAAGAAAACACTTCTGCAAATACAGACCACTGTTTCATGTTACTTCATTTGTAATTATTGTTACTGCGCTAGCACGTTATGTTATCCAAGAATAGTGAAGTATCACTCTTGTGATACGAAGTTATGTAGTAATAGCAGAGTCTAGATGAGAATCAGGCCATATATCAGGAGGTGGATGGTACAGTTTTGGAAGGGGGGTGAAGTGGTGGTGGTGGGGGGGGGGGCAGGGCCTAATTAAGTCTAGCCTAGGAGCCTGTGTGGTGGTTAATACTCATAGAAACGTGAACAGCTTCGGGCATGGGGGTGTCGGTTCCTCACTCTCCACTGGTCATTCTTCCAGCTGGTGAGGGTCTGAACAGTGTCACGGGTCGCCGTGGTGAGGTCACCGTTGAAGGAAGGAGATCCTAGCACTTTTGGACTTGCCCAGCGTCAGGTGATGGTATCCTTTCAATACGTTAACTCTCTCACTTCAGAAGTACACTGGTATATCTTGCACATCTAAACGAATCAAATTTTCACAGCGATATTTAGGCAAAGCCTTAGTAGCACATTCTAACCCAGCCTATATATATATTTTTTTAAATTATAGAGTAGCTTCCGCAGATTTCTTTCCACCAAAGTTCCCTCATCAAAATACATTCTGGAAAAGCAATAAAATCACTCAGGAGTGAAAGAGTTCATTTTTCTTGAATTCATTTGCAAAACTCCGCTAAACTAACAAAGCTGTTTTATATCCAACAAGTCTGGCAAGACTCAGACACAGACTACAACACTCTGGATGCTATTCTACTCAATGCATCGCGTATTGCACATGGCTACAGTCTTGTCAATCATCCGAAACTTGTCCAGCTTCTTAAGGAAAAAGATATAGCAGTAGAAATCAGTCCTATATCCAACCAGGCAAGTCATCAAAGTGGTAACCATGGTAACACTGAATGTATGTAGCTTTCGTTTTAAGTATATTCCATTAACGGGGCTAAAGTATACGTGCAAGTTTTACGTTAATTAATGAACGGCTTTCCTTCTTATAGTTTTGCCAATATTTGTATATATATATATATATATATATATATAAAGATTTTTTTTCTCATAAATGACAAGCACCGTCTTCCATAGCTCCAAGACGAAGTAGATTATAATCTGAGATTATAATCTACCGAACCTGTTATAGTTCTACACGGCGTGAGCATTACAACGGATGTGTTCTTCGGTCTGTTACGCCTGACAGTTTTAACTGTTGACAGTCGGGGGGTCGACTAGGTCCCATGTTTCAGCAAAAGGATAATAAACTGTCAGCCCTTTGTCCATTCGGCCCAAAAACTGAGAAAAAGAAATCACTGCAACCAGTATGAAAATAAAAGAAAGAATAATGATAAGTACGCTGTGATACATCAGTTCATCTATATACATATAACTGTGATACGTTAATAATCATATTATATTTGGGTAATACACACGGTATATTAAAATAATCGCCCTTTGGTTTTTTGGTCAGAGGGAAATAACCATAAAAATAACTCTACTTACAATTTTTCGAACTTTAGTAAGCGCACTGGATTGAAGAGAAGGCTTTCATTTTCTAACTAAAGATACCTGTGGATTTTCTTTCACTTGTGATTTTGTTTTCCTAGTTAAAATTCATGTTCCCACTTTTGGCTATGAATTAAGAATATACCTTTGTGAAGCCGATGGCGCTGTGGTAAAGTGTGTAGACGATTACCAAAGGGTTACTAGTTTAGTCTTAGACATCTTTTTTTCTGGTTTTTTGTGTTTTTTTTTTTTTGTGTTTTGTTTTGCTCGGTCAAAGCTTGAAAAGTTATAAATGAAATTCATATTGTCATTTCTTCTTTAGTTTGTTAGTTAGTCACTATTAAACTAGTTACACATACTTGTAGGAATACTGCATGGAACAGAGGGAAAGGCAGAAAAGCATGGAGAATACGAATAATACATATGGGGTGTCCACATTATGTGACAGAATATAATCTGCTTTGGTAGGTGCGACGTGAAAGAAAATGGCCAATCAAGCTGAGTATGCCTTCGGACCATTCTTCTACCGACAGCTAGCACACAGCAATAATCATAGGCCAGGGGCTGAAGAAACGACTACTTTTCTTTGGCCTTCTCAGCTGATTAAAACCGTCTTTTAGAAGGTCATTTAAGAGATATTTCAACAAAATAAAGAAGTAAAATTCCCATTTCCACACCATTAAGGCATACAGGGGATACGGTGTTAGGCCTGTATTTCCAAGGCCATCGCCACATGAAAGTGTGATGTGGTATGGTAGACATCATGCCTGACCTCATTCATGTTCCCAGATTTCTCTGGTACTCATTTTCAGAGGTTAGGTTGACCCCGGGGCCTTTCTGGCCATCAACTTGTAGAGATGGGTAGCTGGCATCTTCTGAAGCAGTGGCAAGTAAAATAATGACACTGACCACAGATTAAGGAATACCAAAGTATTCCCAAAGTTTCTTTACTGCAAAATACATGCCAAAAAAAGCATGGACAATAACAATAACACCAAGTCCTCTAAATGAAACAGCCTATGTTACGAAAAACTACGTATGTAACAAACTTGAAACTTTCTTTAGGTGTTACGTCTAGTCTCCGATCCTCGCAACCACGCGATGGTGCCACTGATAGCTGCCGGCTTTCCTATTGTTGTTAGCTCTGACAACTACGCCACGTGGGAGGCCTCGCCCATGACACATGACATGTACATAACCCTTATGACCTTATCTGGACAAGATGTTGGCCTGGCATTTCTCAAACAACTGACCATAAACTCCATCAAGTTAGTACCCCTTTTTCTATTTCTGTAACATAGTTCTACAGGCCATTCTGTTTACTTCCGTCTCTAAAACTGAAATGGAAGTTCAAAGCACAGGACTAGCTCTGTTCATAGTTTTACTTGATTTATAGTGCCAAAGGGAGTGGGCTGGAGACCAGTTTCCACTGCGCTCCAAGCAAAACATTGGCAAATATTTGTCTACAAAATGTGTACTACGGAAGATGGCTTTAGCAAGTGAGAACACCTGACCGGAAACCAGTGCACATATACAGTATATGTAAAGGTGCACATATAAAGATAGTCCCGTAGCAAATGCCGAAAGGGATGAAGCGTTAGAGACCTCATTATGCTGGGCCATCTGCGTATGATGTAGGGTGGCCAGTTCCTTTCCTCGCTGCCTTTCCTTCCCAGATTTTCTCTGGTACCCATTTTACGAGGCTGGGTCGACCTCGGGGCCTTGTTGGTGGGAAAGAAAATCCCGCTCAGCTTGGGATTCGAACCCTCGACCATTCGGTTGCCAGAAGAGTGCTACGCTAGCCGCTCCCCCCCCCCCAACAACCAAACCAGTGCACACTAACTATTTTTATGTCAGTGTTTCAAAGAGAAAGGTGGTATTCAGGAAGCTATTGCTATATTAATCCAAAGTCAGAAATTATTGCTACATTAATCTAAAGTAAAAAACTATTGCTGTATTAATCTAAAGTCGGAAATTATTGCTACATTAATCTAAAGTACGAAACTATTGCTATATTAATCTAAAGTAAGAAACTATTGCTACATTATCTAAAGTAACAGAATACAGTATTGTATGGTTAGACCTAGGAAAAAAAAAACATCCTAGACAAAGCACTCTTAGACGTGAAAGAAAACTGACATGAGAGTTACCTAGGACTCGAACCACGGACTCCGGTAGGACGCTCAACCGTCTAACCGGGAGAGAACTACGCATTAATCGACTAATTTCTTGCATCCCCCCATTCCCCCCCCCCCCCCAATTTTGCACCAAATCCCCCCCCCCCCCTGGTTTCTAGACGCAGGGGCCGGTGGACCGTGTACGCCGTTGCACTGACTAAAAATCCCTTGGCAGTTGGAAATGGCAAGAAGATTGAGGCAGACAGCCGCTGTCCGGGTGGGGGGACTTCTAGGATAAATCACGCACGGAAACTGGCGCAGACCCTTGGAGTGATCGCGACACCATTTCCCCTGTTTTCGACCTGTCAGTAGAGAAGATATAAAAGTGTCCTGATTAAAATGAAGGCTTTTTGAGCAAATCTGTACAGAAGTGATGATGGCTAAAAGTGTAGAGGCTGTGAAACTTCCTACAGACATTATAAACAATCTTCTGTATACAACTACTGAGAAAGCAACATGGCGAAGAAAGGTCGAGGAGAATGCAGCAGAGTATAAAATATTACTATACTGAAATAAAGGTGATTTTCAAACGATACAGCTTTTCGCCCATGGGAGTAAAGATCAAGTGCTCTTATTTGTTGAAGAATAAAGTCAAAATAATCTTGTTATATCTTTGACTGAGTATTTTTAGCGTAGATTTAGAATATTTCACTGACATTTTTCAGAGATTCAATGATACAAAAGCACATGTTTAGTTACATATAACAAGTAATATTAGACATGCAGTGTATTTCAATGTTTAGTTAGATATAAGTAACATTAAACATGCAGTGTATTTAAATGTTTACTTAGATATAATAAGTAACACTAGACATGCAGTGTATTTAAATGTTTACTTAGATATAATAAGTAACATTAGACATGCAGTGTATTTCAATGTTTACTTAGATATAATAAGTAACATTAGACATGCAGTGTATTTCAATGTTTACTTAGATATAATAAGTAACATTAGACATGCAGTGTATTTCAGTGTTTACTTAGATATGATAAGTAACATTAGACATGCAGTGTATTTCAATGTTTACTTAGATATGATAAGTAACATTAGACATGCAGTGTATTTCAATGTTTACTTAGATATAATAAGTAACATTAGACATGCAGTGTATTTCAGTGTTTACTTAGATATAATAAGTGGAATAAATATGTTAAACGACATCGCTCTTATCTCCACAGATACAGCGCGATGAACTGCACAGAGAGATCCTCGGCCATGAGTTTATGGGAGACCAAGTGGGCAGAATTTATCGCAGAAGTGGTCAATTCCAAATAGCAAACGAAGTTTTCTTTCTGCTAAAATAATCCCCAAGAAAATGGATTAAAACAAATGACATATTTTGCTTCGTTTTTGGTTTGTTTGGTTTTTTGTTTTTTTTTTGTCATTGTTTGTCTTCGCATTCTGGGGCTGCTACATTTAAAAATTCAGAATTTTAGTTCATTCTCTTAAACAGAATAGTCAAAGGGAGTTAATAAACGCATAGTTTTTGACTGAAAGAGTATAACCCCTTGATCAAATGTGTACTTGTTGACCGAAACACGGGAGACAACTGCAGAAACGCTCTGTCCGGATATTAAGACTCCAGGGTAAAGGTACTTTAGTACTAAACAGAAAACAAAGTTCACAGTCGCACCATTTTTGTATCGAAAAATGGGTTGAACGTTAAACTTTGGGTAATGAGAGTCGTGCGAGGTGACTTCACATGAAAAGTGTTGTAGCATGGGTTTTGTGGGGAGTTTGCTAAGATATAAAACTGATTTTTGGGGAGACATAGATGATAGGGAGACACAGAGATATAGAGAGAGATAGAGAATATAGGGAGATTTAGAGATATAGAGAGATATAAAGAACATAGAGAGATATAGAGAATAGAGATATAGAGAACATTAGAGAGATTTAGAGAGATATAGAGAACATAGAGAGATACAGAGAGATATTGAGAGATGAGAGATATAGAAAGATATAAAGAACATAGAGAGATAGATATTGAGAATAGAGATATAGAGAACTTAGAGAGATATATAGAGATATTGAGAGGTGAGAGATATAGAAAGATATAGAGAACACAGAGCATAGATGCATAGATAGAGACATGTTGAGATGTAGTTTGAGTAATAGGTTTTGATCGTTAGGTAAGATTCTATGAATTGTAAGTATGGATGATTAGTAGTTTGTTGTTTTTTTCCCTCTCTAATTGTAATCTCCATCTTCCAATAGCAAACAGGTTCTCCTTGGAAGCCATGTTATTTCCCCTGCCATGTGGCAGCAATTGCTTTCCTCGTCTTCATGCAAATCATTCTCATTTTCTCATAAATAAATCCCTTATCGTTCTCTCTCTCTCTCTCTACACCAGTGACTCTGTTGAGTATTACATCAATGTCAAGTGTCAGAGTCTGTAAGCTTGCCAAGTGACTGTTAATGCTCTACGTTGTCCTAGTGTTGGAGTCTGTAAGCTTGCCAAATGACCGTTAATGTTCTACGTTGTCCTAGTGTTGGAGTCTGTAAGCTTGCCAAGTAACTGTTAATGTTCTACGTTGTCCTAGTGTTGTAGTCTGTAAGCTTGCCAAGTAACTGTTAATGTTCTACGTTGTCCTAGTGTTGGAGTCTGTAAGCTTGCCAAGTAACTGTTAATGTTCTACGTTGTCCTAGTGTTGGAGTCTGTAAGCTTGCCAAGTAACTGTTAATGTTCTACGTTGTCCTAGTGTTGGAGTCTGTAAGCTTGTCGAGTAACTGTTAATGTTCTGCGTTGTCCTAGCGTTGGAGTCTGTAAGCTGGCCAAGTACCTGTTAATGTTCTATGTTGTCCTAGTGTTGGAGTCTGTAAGCTTGCCAAGTGACCGTTAATGTTCTACGTTGTCCTAGTGTTGTAGTCTGTAAGCTTGCCAAGTGACCGTTAATGTTCTACATTGTCCTAGTTTTGGAGTCTGTAAGCTTGCCAAGTGACTGTTAATGTTCTACGTTGTCCTAGTTTTGAAGTCTGTAAGTGAATGTTAATGTTCTATGTTGTCTTAGTGTTGGAGCCTGTAAGCTTGACATGTGACTGTTAATATTCGACGTTGTCCTAGTGTTGGAGTTTCCAAGCTTGCCAAGTGACTGTTAATGTTCTACGTTGTCCTAGTGTTGGAGATTGTAAGCTTGCCAAGTGACTGTTAATGTTCTACGTTGTCCTAGTGTTGGAGTCTGTAAGCTTGCCAAGTGACTGTTAATGTTCTACGTTGTCCTAGTGTTGGAGTATGTAAGCTTGCCAGGTGACTGTTAATGTTCTACGTTGTCCTAGTGTTGAAGTCTGGAAGTGACTGTTAATGTTCTATGTTGTCCTAGTGTTGGAGTCTGCAAGCTTGCCAAGTGACTGTTAATGTTCTACGTTGTCCTAGTGTTGGAGTCTGTAAGTGACTATTAATGTTCTACATTGTCCTAGTGTTGGAGTCTTTAAACTTGCCAAGTGACTGTTAATGTTCTATGTTGTCCTAGTGTTGAAGTCTGTAAGCTTGCCAAGTGACCGTTAATGTTCTACGTTGTCCTAGTGTTGAAGTCTGTAAGCTTGCCAAGTGACTGTTAATGTTCTACGTTGTCCTAGTGTTGGAATCTGATGAGCCTGGGTGCTATCGTTGTTCTTCGAAGTATTTAACCAGAACGAAAGAAAGTAAAGCTCAATCAGACATAGCAGCAGTTCTTAAAGATCAGCCAGCAATTATTCTAATAAAGACCAATCAGATCTATCAGCAATTCTTCTAATAAAGACCAATCAGATCTATCAGCAATTCTTCTAATAAAGACCAATCAGATCTATCAGCAATTCTTCTAATAAGGACCAATCAGATCTATCAGCAATTCTTCTAATAAGGACCAATCAGATCTATCAGCAATTCTTCTAATAAGGACCAATCAGATCTATCAGCAATTCTTCTAATAAAGTCCAATCAGATCTATCAGCAATTCTTCTAATAAAGTCCAATCAGATCTATCAGCAATTCTTCTAATAAGAAAATTACATACTAGGCAACATTCTGTTAACATCAACATCAACAATATGATGTGATGCTACATTCTTCTGTAGTAGCACGAGTTTTCTTGATAGTAGCACTTCTTCGGGGCTATAGAGTCTCAGTGCTGGGAGTCCTACTTCAACAACACCTGTGACATTGCTTTAATCAGTCAGTCGGTGGTTTGCATGTCCCTTGCGGAACTTTGCCTCCCTAACAGCTCTCCTGCAGGCCTCTCGGTTATAACCAAGATGCCTTGCTGCTGATGCATCCATTTGCAGATTATCAACAATGCCTTGTTGCAGCCATCTTCGTCTTGGTCTTCCTCTCTTTCTTTTTCCCATTATGTACTCTTCTAAGACAGTCTTCTCTAAATTATCATGACGTTTGATGTGTCCAAAATATTTAAGTTTTCTCTGTTTAAGCTTCTTTACTAGCCAGCCTTCTTCATTATTATGTTCTTGTAGTATGGATATGTTTGTTCTTTTTTGTGTCCATGATATTTGAAGAACTCTTCTGTAGCATTTACATTCAAAGGCATTTATATTTTTCTCAGCTGCTTTGTTAAGTGTCCATTTCTCACAGGCATATGTTGCGATGGGAAAGATGCATGCTCTTAAAAGCCTGTTTTTATAGCTTAAATAGTACATGTAAATTATGTTTGAGTGCTACACCCGGTTCTGTTAAAGTGGTACCATGACCCACATTCGAGATTACTCTTAAATTTCTTTCTTTCGCCTCATTTTTTTAAAAATTCCTCCACGTGACTAATCTATAAACTACCTTCTGGAACTATACCAAGAAACCCAAACAGCAACATAGAAGGTCAGATAGGATCTGGTGGTGCTTCCACCAGGCCAGACAGATCCATTTTTAACACTGGGGAGGAGTGTGAGATATCTTGCTTAGACTGACTAGTCTATCATTGGTGTGAACTCCATGGCGCCAATGAAAATCCTATCCGAGATGATGAATCAAGGACTGAGCAATTCAATGCACATAAAAAAACAAACAAACAAACCGGAGAATGTAGAGGTCATTATTTGTATTTTTGAGAAGCCCTGTATAATGCATAACAAAAAAAGGGGAGGGGGTAGGGGAGTTCGGGTCGTTACATAAAGATCAGTTATTATAACAATATGGGAAAAACTGTGTGGGTGTGTGGATGTAGATGAATTAATAGTAACAAATATATAATGCAATCTATATACCAGTTTAACCAAATGGCGTGAAAATTGTTATTTCATGAAACAGAACACAGTCTGGCAATATAAAGAGAAACTATTGGGTAGTATAGTGAAACAACATCCATGCTGATCGCTTGCAATTTCTGTCAAGGGACGTTACTGACAATATACCGCTCCGTATTTTCTAAGTGGCCTCCAATTGACAACACGATACTAAGACTAATATTACCGGTTGCTATAGCTATCTTCTTTTTCTTCATTCGATTCTACCACCAAGATCGCCGCGTGATCCTACTGAATTTACTCCTGTGGTCCTTGATTGGTCCTGTGGTCCTCCTGTGATCTCTGAGAGGGCCACAAGAGATCCCCAAGAGGACCACATGAGGTTCAGAGTTTCACGGGGCTTGGTCCTGTGTTCTCGGTGGGTCGCAGGATTGCGTGACACCGCGGTTTTCGTTGCACTAGTCTGATCTAGAGTTGGACTTTCTCGCCGGAAAACCTCGAAGTATTTTGGATATCAGTATATTCCTGCCGGGTGAGAGATGGTTGCCCATCCAGCCCAGAGTTGGACTTTCTCACTGGAAAACCTCAGTGTGATTAGGATACGCATACATCCCCGTCGGGTGAGACCTCTAGACTACTGATTACTTCACTTAATCCTTTCTTTCATCTTTTCTACGGTGGCGCCGCGCGGCAACCCCATTCGCACCTTTTTTCACTGGCTGGGAAAAACCCCACTCCACGCACAGCTGAAGAGTCTCGCCAGCAGCAGATTTTATATAAGAGTTTTCCTTCTCTCAGATGAGATACCAAACAAGAGTCTCATCTATCCGAAGCGTCTGGTTTTCAGGCGCCAGATATTCGCCTTCGCCACTTATCCTGTCAGTTTGAACAGTTCCGCCACGAGAAGGCCTGGAGCTTGACTTGTACTGTCAGAGACTATTTGAGACGCACGACGTGGAGACATTTATTTGGAGTGGAGAGCTTATCCTCCACCCCACCTCCGGCTATAACAGTCCTTAGAACCGCTATGGCTAAGAATTTCTACGTTATAACAACGGGGAAATATTTTTTTTCTTTTACGAGTCTGTCTATCTATCTGCCTGTCTATCTGCTTGCCTGTTTGTTTGTCTATTTACCTGCCTATCTGTCTATCTATCTGCCTGTCCATCTGCTTGCCTGTTTGTTTGTCTATTTACCTGCCTATCTGTCTATCTATCTGTCTGTTTATCTGTCTGTCTGTGTATTTACCTGCCTGCCTGTCTGTCTAACTACCTGTCTATCTGCTTTTTTTTCTATCTACTGTTAGTCTTTAATTATATATACCATTGACTTTATATCGATGTTCAATGAATGTATCAGAATGAAAGTTGTGAGATGAGAGGCGGAATGGACAGACGGGCCTGGGTGCCGAGTTCGTCACTCTTCGAAAGTAAACTTCGTTCGTTCTATTTGTGCATCTGTTCGTCTGTCTTTCCGCACTATTAACCCTCTGGGCAGCCCACATAACAACACTAACATAAAATAGATTAAATGCAACACTAACATCTCCAAGACTTCCCACATTTAATCTCTAACGTTAACACCCCATCTAAAGTTCTACCAAGTGACCTCGCTGTCTACGATGGCGGATTAATTTTAGGCTATATTTAGTTACTGAGAGCCCCCCCCCCTCCCCCTTTCTCCCCATCCGCCTATACTTTTCATCTCCTGATATAGAATTCATACGAAAATAAATAGTATTTGGGAAGAGTTTGTTTGTTTTTTTAACACAAGCCCCCTTACCTTTCAGCCATTAAGAGTTTCTAGGTCTGTTCAGCCTAACCCGCCATAACCCGTCACGTGACCTCTTGTCGTCAGAAAGAAAGTGATTAGCAGACGCGAAGAAACGTGTGGCGCCGCCGATTCCTGGGCGTCCACCGCGTTAAGTTTGGCTTAGATTAAGTATGTGGATATAACACTTCACCTGAAATCTGTTACCTTTTAGCTGCATTATCTAGGCCTACGTTGTTTCGGTTAGCTTTGTCTTTTCTGGACAACTTTAGAAAGGCTAGAATCAGGAATATGTTGACATTAGTTACGCGTGCCCGTATCTAGGTTGTCACTTTTGCTTTTCTGTGTTCTTACAAAACTTGAACCACTACGTAAGTATGAAGACTTTTTTTATTGAAACATTATTTTATACACATTTTTTTTAAACATAGGGAGAGAATATAACTTCATTTGTTAAAACTGCCAGAATGTAACCAGACGAAAGTTTCGCTTGTGTCCAAATAAGTTTTCTCAAGGCCTGGTTGTGTCTCTGAATATATGTGGACCCGATTAATGCTGCCACTTTAGTCAGGCACACTTTGCGCATTGGCGAATTACTGGGAGCAACATGAAGAAGATGGATAGGGCACTGCCAACCTCTAATTTTGCGTCCCCGATAATCATGTCGTGAATCTAGTACGATACAATTTCTTTCCACGGTATGTGCACATTTCTGAGCTGGGAAAACTCTAATCTAGTGATTTCCAGTCTGTGGAGGTGTTCATCTAGACATTGTCAGGTTGTCTGCCTCTGTGTTATCGAACTGTTATCAGGTGCAGGCTAATAACGAAAAAAAGATAAAGATTCGTGGCATTGCGATATTACACGTAACTTTGTGGTCCACAGCTTTAAAAAGTTGAAAAAGTGGTTCTTGAATAAAAAAAAGGCTTAAAATCACTGCTGTAATCTCTCTTTCTCTCTCTCTCTCTCTCTCTCTCTCTCTCTCTCTCTCTCTCTCTCTCTCTCTCTGAAACTTTATGGTGCCCAAGATTCATGGCACTTCCACAAGAGTTTTCCACAATACCTGTCCTTCGCCTTTTTTCCCCGCTCTTGCCCAAGTGAGCCTTCTATTACTCAACATCCTCTCTGTTGTTCTTCTCCGTGTCTCCCTTGATCTACCTTTTCTCCTGTTTCCCTGAGCTGTTCATTTCAGTGCCTTATTTGGTAATGACAGAAATGCAGATGAAGCCACTGACAAGAATTATTGAGGAAAGACGCTGGCGATGGTTGGGACATGTGCTCCGAATGACTGACAACTCACTACCAAAAATAGCACTAAGATGGACACCACAGGGGAACAGAAGTAAGGGTAGACCAAAAGAGACATGGAGAAGAACAACAGAGAGGATGTTGAGCAATAGAGGGCTCACCTGGGCAAGAGCAGAAAAAAAGGCAAAGGACAGGCATTTGTGGAAAACCCTGGCGGAAGCCCTATATGCCCTGAGCACTTAAGGTTCAGAAAGAGAGATAGAGAGAGAGAGAGAGAGAGAGAGAGAGAGAGAGAGAGATTTGGTAATGAGTTACCAATCGTTCCGAGTACATGCTCCAGCCATCGCCAACGTTATTTCCTCAACGATCGAACCCAGTGGCTTCGTCTGCATCTCTGCCAGCACTTTGTACTTCGCCAAAATATTCGTACAGTCCTAGGTAAACATTTAGTCTGGTCTGAGTTCATTTTGTTTTCTATAGTTCTGGCGGTTTTCTGGCATTCACTTCCTTATAAGAACACACTTAGAACGTTACTTTTAAATATCCTGGCTTTATTTCCTTGCTCAGCTTTTTGGATTTCCTCTCATTATGCAGGATTGATAGATCCTGGTTTGCTCTAGTTAGCCTGTTGTTGATATCCTTTTCGTTGCCTCCATCTTTTGCTACTGTACTGCCAAGATACACAAATTCCTTGGCCTCTTCTATTAACTTATTATCTATTCTCGGTTATATTTCCTGTGTTCATATTTTGTGTCGTTAGTTTTGTCTTTCCTATGTTTACTCTTAGTCCTATTCTACTAGCATTTTGGTTTACGGTATTTGTTTTGTCCTGCGTCTCTTTGTGTCTACTTCATAGAAGACACATGTCGTCCACAAAGTCAAGATCCTCCAGTACTGTATCAAGAAAGTCAAGATCCTCCAGTACTGTATCAGGAAATTCACGATCCTCCAGTACTGTATCAAGAAAGCCACGATCCTCCAGTACTGTGTCAAGAAAGTCAAGATCTTCCAGTACTGTATCAAGAAATTCAAGATCCTCCAGTACTGTACTAAGAAAGTCAAGATCTTCCAGTACTGTATCAAGAAATTCAAGATCCTCCAGTACTGTATCAAGAAATTCAAGATCTTCCAGTACTTTATCAAGAAATTCAAGATCCTCCAGTACTGTATCAAGGGTCCGCTGTGGTCCTCTTTGTTTGTCTGATGCTGTCTCCTTTATTAACCGGTCTGCTGGCAACGTTGGTGATAGTACACATCCTTGTTTCGCTCCTGTCTGCACCCCAGATCGGTTGGAACCATGATCTCCACAAACCACCTTGCACTAGAAACTCTCACAGAAGGCCATGATAACATTCACTATCTTCCACGATGATTCTCTCTTGATACTACAGAAGGCCATTTCAAAATCTATGAACAGTGCATATGTCTTGCTGTGCCATTCGTTTGCCTGCTCTAGCATTTGCCTAGGTACAAATGTCTGATCCATGCAAGATTTTCCATTCCTACTAATCGTAAATAACTGCTATAATCAATAGTTCAAAATTCTTTGTGTGTGTGTATGAATTCTAGATATTAAAACTGTGCATTAGTTTTTGGAGGACACCCTATATGTACGCCTTTCTCTCTCTCTCTGAACCTTAAGTGCCCAGGGCACATGGGGCTTCCGCAAGGGTTTTCCACAAATGCCTGTCTTTCGCCTTTTTTTTCTGCTCTTGCCCAGGTGAGCCATCTATTGCTCAACATCCTTTCTGTTGTTCTTCTCCATGTCTCTTTTGGTCTACCCTTACTTCTGCTCCCCTGTGGTGTCCATCTTAGTGCTATTTTTGGTAGTGAGTTGTCAGTCATTCGGAGCACATGTCCCAACCATCGCCATCGTCTTTCCTCAATAATTGTTGTCAGTGGCTTCATCTGCATTTCTGCCAATAAAATGTTATTTCTTATGGTGTTTGGCCAAAATATTTTTTTAATTCTACGTAAACATTTAGTCTGGAAAGAATTCAACTTGTTTTCTATGGTACGCCTTTACGCAAGAATAAATGGGGAAGTGGTTTATTAATAACCAGATCTCAGCGATCGATAGAAATCGATTGACCTTTGTTCATTGTCAAGCTTTGCAGTTCTTTCACTAGTTATTGATTCCTTCACTGTGTTTTTTTTCTGTCTATGAAAGATTTATGTATTTTATTTGTCAGTTATGTTTGCTGCAGCGCTGGAGGGCTATAGAACGTAACCGAAAGCTGTGCCATGCTTAATCTTCTTCCACGTTCGAGTATTGGTCGGTCGCGCTATGCGTGCAGCCCCGTCGCCCTGGCCAAGTCTGTCATCTTCTCCGGGCTTGAGTGGGGGCCCCGTAGCTTTTCTTTCGGGCCAGGTCTGTGCTAGAAGGTTTGACTAGGTTGGCCAGATCTGTGCTAGAAGGTTTGACTAGGTTGGCCAGATCTGTGCTAGAAGGTTTGACTAGGTTGGCCAGATCTGTGCTAGAAGGTTTGACTAGGTTGGCCAGATCTGCAGGATATACGACTCTGGTGTCTGGACACCAAAAAAAGCCGCAGGGACATTCGTTTGTGTGTGACATTGTAAGAAGAGCCTGCTTAGTTATCTTGAGTGTTTTCGCTTTCAAAGTAACAGAGAAGAGGAAAGGCTGGGGTTTATACGGGGTATTCTATAGTAGGCAGTGATATAAAGGAGGGGCACAAGTACAAGCTTTTGAAAATACAGGTAAAATAACCTTTGAGGAAGGACTGTGGCAGAAGAAAGGTAGATCTTTTCATCTGTGCTTGTTAAAGGATGGGCGAAGGACCTCGCTGAACTCTGTGAATCGGTGCCGTTGTCGAGGATGAAGATGTTGGGGCTGAAATTTGGAGTGGCGAAGAAATGAACGCTTCATCAAGAGCTCCAGACGCGATGGTCAAAAAAAAAAAGAAGAAATTGCTGAAGGAGTTATTGAAGAGGATATCCTAGGAACGTGCCAGGAGTGCATGGATGATTTCCCTTCTTAACTAGCTAGCTACATAATGAGACAGCTGTTTAAGTCGCCTGGCTCAACAAGCACTTTTCATGGCTATTATATAGTGCTCTTTATCTTTATCTTTTTCTTTATCCTGTATCTAGGCGGTTACTTGTATATGACTGACAGTCAGGGCTCTGTTATCCTGTATCTAGGCGGTTACTTGTATATGACTGATAGTCAGTGCTCTGTTATCCTGTATCTAGGCAGTTACTTGTATATGGCTGACAGTCAGTGCTCTCTTGTCCTGTCTCTAAACTGCTGCTTTTATATGACTGATAAAACATGACATTAACTTGTTACTGAATAAAGCTTTTGTCTTTTTTTTAACCATGCAAATTTATTTGGCAATGGTTTAATTAATTTTATTTTTTTATCCTCGAAGACGTTCATCGACACCAGGGGCAGATAACTAAGCAGACATGTTTCATATAAAGTATCCCGCCAACAAAACCTTCCTAACCTGGGAAGAACTGGGGTGAGTAATAAATAAATATACACTTCTTCTTCTTCTTCTTCTTCTTCTTTTAATAGCTAGTCTCAGTTTTGGTTGTGTTCTATTTTACTGGTTTCAGTTTTTATCACTGTTGCTTGGTTCAGAGTTGTCTCTCTTCCTTAGGTTAAATATTGAAAACGTTGATAGTTCTGATATCTTGCTTTATTTCTAGTCGGTGTCTGACAGGTTGCTAGTTAGTGTCTTTTATCTGGTTGTTAGTTAGTGTCTGACAGGGTGCTAGTTAGTATCTTTTATCTGGTTGCTAATATCGTTTGTTCTCCTCAGTTTCTAGTTAGTGTCTGCGAAGTTGCTGATTTCGATGTTTGTCTTGCTACAGACCTAACTAACAAAAGAAATAGCTGCTTGATAAACTGAAACCTTCAATGATTTTATTCTCAGGAGAGTGTGAGTGGTTGGTGGTGTGAGTGGTTGGTGGTGTGAGTGGTTGGTGGTGTGAGTGGCTGGTGGTGTGAGTGGTTGGTGGTGTGAGTAGTTGATGGTGCGAGTAGTTGGTGGTATGAGTGGTTGGTGGTATGAGTGGTTGGTGGTATGAGTGGTTGGTGGTATGAGTGGTTGTGGTATGAGTGGTTGGTGGTGTGAGTGGTTGGCAGTGTGAGTGGTTGGTGGTGTGAGTGGTTGGTGGTATGAGTGGTTGGTTGTGTGAGTAGTTGATGGTGCGAGTGGTTGGTGGTATGAGTGGTTGGTGGTATGAGTGGTTGGTGGTATGAGTGGTTGGGTGGTATGAGTGGTTGGTGGTATGAGTGGTTGTGGTATGAGTGGTTGGTGGTGTGAGTGGTTGGCAGTGTGAGTGGTTGGTGGTGTGAGTGGTTGGTGGTATGAGTGGTTGGTGGTATGAGTGGTTGGTGGTGTGAGTGGTTGGTGGTGTGAGTGGTTGGTGGTGTGAGTGGTTGGTGGTATGAGTGGTTGGTGGTGTGACACTTTTTCCCCAGCATCTTCGCGGTTTTTATATTTCCTTAGGCCATGATCCACGTACTCTGGACGATATTTTCGACTGGTTGATTTGTAAACTTGACCAAATATTATTTTGCCTGGATTATGATTAGTTAGACTACGCGGTGATGTTAATTAACGGTCCCGTTAATTACTAATTTTATGTTTATAATCATTTGATACAATATTTGTTGCCTGGATATTGATGGATGATTTGCTACTTGTTTTTTTGTTGTTTTTTTTTACAGGTGCCTATGTAGAGCATTAGGGGTGAGTATTAGAGAAGATGGATGGATGGATGGATGGATGGATGGATGGATGGATGGATGGATGGACGGACGGACGGACGGACGGACGGACGGACGGATGGATGGATGGATAGATGGACGGATGGATGGATGGATGGATGGATGGATGGATGGATGGATGGATGGACGGACGGACGGACAGAAGCTCTTGCAAACTTCATTCATCTACTCCCTTACTAAGACCTTTCTTCACATTTTCGTGTTCTAATCTTTTGTGGTGTTTTCGTATGTGATCCTCGAAAAAGGCTTTTTGCCGAAATATTGGATTGGTGTATGTTCTTCATTTATATGTGCTCATCTTACTTTCTACCACTCTCGCTCTTCCTCACTTTCAGCATCTTTACCTTAGTAACAGCATCTTTTCTTAGTAACAGCATCTTCACCTTAGTAACAGTATCTTCACCTTAGTAACAGCATCTTTACCTTGGTAACAGCATCTTTACCTTAGTAACAGCATCTTTACCTTTGTAACAGCATCTTTAACTCAGTAACAGCATCTTTACCTTAGTAACAGCATCTTTACCTTAGTAACAGCATCTTTACCTTAGTAACGGCATCTTCACCTTAGTAACGGCATCTTTAACTTAGTAACAGCATCTTTACCTTAGTAACGGCATCTTCACCTTAGTAACGGCATCTTTAACTTAGTAACGGCATCTTCGCCTTAGTAATAGCATCTTTACCTTAGTAATAGCATCTTTAACTTAGTAACAGCATCTTTACCTTAGTAACGGCATTTCATCTCAGTAACGGCATCTTCACCTCAGTAACATCATCTTTACCTCAGTAACAGCATCTTTAACTTAGTAACAGCATCTTCACCTTGGTAACGGCATCTTCACCTTAGCAACAGCATCTTAACCTATATCTTTATAGCTGCCTACAGATCTGTTCCAAGGCGGGCTCCAATCAGACATCTCTGACATAAAGCATGATGAGAAAGGCCTTGAGGTCAAGGTTGGTTCCTATTTCTTCCTGATATTTACTTTATCACTTGTGAGAGAAAGAAAAATAACAAGATAGAGAGAAAAATAACAAGACAGAGAGAAAAATAACAAGACAGAGAGAGAAAAATAACAAGACAGAGAGAGAAAAATAACAAGACAGAGAGAGAAAAATAACAAGAGAGAGAGAGAGAAAAATAACAAGACAGGGAGAGAAAAATAACAAGACAGAGAGAGAAAAATAATAGGCGAACATGAAACGTGGTTCAGCTCCCAGATTATTCTCTTGGTTGTTTTTCTTTCTCTCTTCTACTATTTTTGCCTATTTTTCTTTCTCTCGTATATAAATTGTTTTGTCTGCTATTTTTCTTTCTCTCATGTATAAATTGTTTTGTCTGCTATTTTTCTTTCTCTCATATATAAATTGTTTTGTCTACTATTTTTCTTTCTCTCATATATAAATTGTTTTGTCTGCTATTTTTCTTTCTCTCATATATAAATTGTTTTGTCTACTATTTTTATTTCTCTCATATATAAATTGTTTTGTCTGCTATTTTTCTTTCTCCCTTGTTTAAATTGTTTTGTCTAGTATTTTTCTTTCTCTCGTGTTTAAATTGTATTGTCTGCTATTTTTATTTCTTTCACGTATAAATTGTTTTCTCTACTATTTTTCTTTCTCTCATATATAAATTGTATTGTCTGCTGTTTTTCTTTCTCTCATATATAAATTGTTTTGTCTACTATTTTTCTTTCTCTCATATATAAATTGTATTGTCTGCTGTTTTTCTTTCTCTCATATATAAATTGTTTTGTCTACTATTTTTCTTTCTCTCTTATATAAATTGTTTTGTCTACTATTTTTCTTTCTCTCATATATAAATTATTTTCCCTGCTATTTTTCTTTCTCTCGTGTTTAAATTGTATTGTCTGCTATTTTTATTTCTTTCACGTATAAATTGTTTTCTCTACTATTTTTCTTTCTCTCATATATAAATTGTTTTGTCTGCTATTTTTCTTTCTCTCATATATAAATTGTTTTGTCTGCTGTTTTTCTTTCTCTCATATATAAATTGTTTTGTCTACTATTTTTCTTTCTCTCATATATAAATTGTTTTCTCTACTATTTTTCTTTCTCTCATATATAAATTGTTTTCTCTACTATTTTTCTTTCTCTCATGTATAAATTGTTTTGTCTGCTATTTTTCTTTCTCTCATATATAAATTGTTTTGTCTACTATTTTTCTTTCTCTCATATATAAATTGTTTTCTCTACTATTTTTCTTTCTCTCATGTATAAATTGTTTTGTCTGCTATTTTTCTTTCTCTCATATATAAATTGTTTTCTCTACTATTTTTCTTTCTCTCATGTATAAATTGTTTTGTCTGCTATTTTTCTTTCTCTAATATATAAATTGTTTTGTCTACTATTTTTCTTTCTCTCATATATAAATTGTTTTGTCTGCTATTTTTCTTTCTCCCTTGTTTAAATTGTTTTGTCTAGTATTTTTCTTTCTCTTGTGTTTAAATTGTATTGTCTGCTATTTTTATTTCTCTCATGTATAAATTGTTTTGTCTACTATTTTTCTTTCTCTAATATATAAATTGTTTTGTCTACTATTTTTCTTTCTCTCATATATAAATTGTTTTCTCTACTATTTTTGTTTCTCTCATATATAAATTGTTTTCTCTACTATTTTTCTTTCTCTCATGTATAAATTGTTTTGTCTGCTATTTTTCTTTCTCTCATATATAAATTGTTTTGTCTACTATTTTTCTTTCTCTCATATATAAATTGTTTTCTCTACTATTTTTCTTTCTCTCATGTATAAATTGTTTTGTCTGCTATTTTTCTTTCTCTCATATATAAATTGTTTTCTCTACTATTTTTCTTTCTCTCATGTATAAATTGTTTTGTCTGCTATTTTTCTTTCTCTAATATATAAATTGTTTTGTCTACTATTTTTCTTTCTCTCATATATAAATTGTTTTGTCTGCTATTTTTCTTTCTCCCTTGTTTAAATTGTTTTGTCTAGTATTTTTCTTTCTCTTGTGTTTAAATTGTATTGTCTGCTATTTTTATTTCTCTCATGTATAAATTGTTTTGTCTACTATTTTTCTTTCTCTAATATATAAATTGTTTTGTCTACTATTTTTCTTTCTCTAATATATAAATTGTTTTGTCTACTATTTTTCTTTCTCTAATATATACATTGTTTTGTCTACTATTTTTCTTCCTCTCATATATAAATTGTTTTGTCTACTATTTTTCTTTCTCTGATATATAAATTGTTTTGTCTACTATTTTTCTTTCTCTCATATATAAATTGTTTTGTCTACTATTTTTCTTTCTCTCATATATAAATTGTTTTGTCTACTATTTTTATTTCTCTCATATATAAATTGTTTTGTCTGCTATTTTGTTTTCTCTCATGTATAAATTGTTTTGTCTATTATTTTTCTTTCTCCCTTGTTTAAATTGTTTTGTCTAGTATTTTTCTTTCTCTCGTGTTTAAATTGTATTGTCTGCTATTTTTATTTCTCTCATGTATAAATTGTTTTCTCTACTATTTTTCTTTCTCTCATGTATAAATTGTTTTGTCTACTATTTTTCTAATGTTAGCCATACAACACTGGGCTAAATCACTTGCAGTAACAGCTCACAATAGTATTTGCAGTTCATTCCAATCTCATCTCCAATTACAACAGACCATTCTCCGGATGTTTAAGATGAACCTACTGAAAGATGTTTTACACCGAACCTACAACATGCACACTGCAGATTGGAATGCACGGGCCATAACTCGTGCCATGTACATACTTGGACATCGATTTCTTACGTGAGTCCTCGACCCTAATTTGAATTCATCATCATCATCAGGTGCCGTGCCGACTGACGTTGGCTATTATGCTTCTCCAGGGTACACGATCCTTCATGCAGGCCATCAGCTCAGTTGGCGATCTCCTCTCACACCATCCCGTCAGACTGTCCAGTATCATTTCTCTTGGTCTTCCTCTTGATCTTCTTCCTTCTATTTTTCCTGTTATAATATTTTCAACGCCCTCTCTTCTCATTGCATGTCCTATGAAAGTACATTGTCTCTCTCTCTTATCTTTTTGACAAGATTTTTTGTCTTTCCAGCTCTTCTCATAATTTGAATTACAAAAGTATTATTTATCATTTTTATCATTAAATGGTGACATATCTTTTTAAGAATGCCCTGGTATGCTAGCATCCTTCTCTTTTAAGATCTCTTTAAAACCATCAAACAAAAACTGATCAAAAACTGAAAAAAGGCATCAGTTCTAATAAAAAAAAAAAAAATCTCTGCTCATATTTTAATCTCCAACTCTCAGACTTCTTTCCTTTTTCGGTAATTTGGAATTTTTATTTGTAATTGTCATCAAGAGCCCTGTCTGTTGATTGGGTGACAAAACTACTCCTTCATCTTGTTTTTTTTTCAGATTTCGATCTTCGATGCTTCGCTGATGACTTTCTTCCCTACAATCGTGTCATTCTGTCAGTTACTTTCTCTCTTTGTCTTCCTCTGTTTCTCTTATCTTTCTCACAACTTCTAATTCTGTGATTACATTCCTGGGAATGCTCCAAACCAGAAAAAGCTGCAGCTTGTTATACAAGTCTAACGCCCACAAAAATAAGTCATATTCTAGAATTCAGTTTGTTGAAATTCTAATCATATTTGAATTACAAATTAACCCTTTGTTATACTCTTCCCCCCCCCCTTTATTATTGTATCTGATATAAGCTAAAAGTCGAAATATTACATTGATATTTTTGTTACTGGGTATACGAGGGTCATTCAAGTAGTAAGGTCAAACTGTCAATATCTGACGAAAGAAACGCCCCAGGGATATCAAACTTCCGTGCATGGAAGGTACATTATTAGTGAGGATATTGAACACTGTCCTCTCAGACTGTCATGTGCTTGGACCCCAGAAGAAGGCTTTGGGGGGCGAAAGATTGGAAGTGATACCGAGGTCAAAGAAGCTACACATTCCTGGTTGAGGGCACGTGAACCAGTGTGAAAAGTACTAGAAAGGAAGGTGATTATGTAGAGAACGAACGAACGAACTTTATTTTCAAAGGGTTAAGAATTGGGCACGCAGGCCCGTCTAACATTCCGCCCGTCATCATACAGCTTTCACTCAGTCACAGTCATTCGGCATTTGTTAATGAGCATCATCATCATCATCACTATCATCAGGTGCCGTGTCGACTGGCGTTGGCTATTATGCTTCTCCAGAGTACACGATCCTTCATGCAGTCCATCAGCTCATTTGGTGATCTCCTCTCACACCATCCCGTCAGACTGTCCAGTATCATTTCTCTTGGTCTTTCTCTTGATCTTCTTCCTTCTATTTTTCCTGTTGTTATAATATTTTCAATGCCCCCTCTTCTCATTGCATGTACTGTGAAAGTACATTGTCTCTCTCTTATTTTTTTGACAAGATTTTTTTGTCTCTCCAGCTCTTCTCATGCATTCTTCATTCGTTATTTTTGCTGTCCAGGAGATTCGCAACATTCTTCTAATAAACCACATTTCTGCTGCTTCCAATGATTTTTGTACAGACCTGTCTATTGTCCATGATTCACTTCCATATAACAAGATTGGTTCAATACAGCATTTTATGACTCGTTTTCTAACATTAGTTATAGTAATAATCATGAAGACACTATTAAATGAGTACATAAATAAATAATAAACTTATATCTTATGCAGCAGCATGAAGTAAGCTTGCATTCTTACATGCATTCAAAACTAACACATAAATTGACATATCAGAGAAATGACATATGGCTTGTATCTCTAACTGAATTATAGATACTTGAAATAATTGCCAGTTTGCCTTTGCTTCTTGTTTTTTTGATCGCCCTCTTAGCTAACTGAAAACCAAATTTACCACGAATTTGGCTTTCACATTGTGAATAACTGCTCCACTTTTCCTCGCTGTAGCAATTACTACTCTAACAATCATCTATGCGAAACGCATTAATTAACACCATCATCAATATCATGTGCCAGCTGCAAGGAAACTAACCTAGAATTTCCTCACGTAGCTTTGATGGAGTATACAACGTGTGGGTGGCCTACATGACGTACGAACATCCAGATATGAAAGGCATGACGTTGGATCGACACACTCTCCTTCGAGCTTTGAAGGTAACAGCTTCTACTTATGTTTGTTGACCAGCCTAGAGTAGGGTTTCTCAACCTGGGCTCCGCGGAACCCTAGGGTTCAGACACTAACCTGCAGGGGTTCCGATCCCTCCTAGGCACTTCTCGCAGAACCGTAGGGTTTAGCTACCTGCTTTTGCTTTTTTTGTCCAAGACGGGTTTGGTTAAAGAGTCTTTTTTTAGTTCTACACAGGCCCCACGGTGGCGTAGTGGTTAGTCCACTCGCCTGCTGCTCAGAAGGTCCCTGATTAGATTTCTTACTCCGGTGGGACCGCCCAGAACCAAGATCTGACCAACCTTAAAAAAGGAGGGGGGTTGGGGGTACCTGTGGCTTTCCTAAGAAAACAAAGGCGCCGAGGCAGGTACTGGCTTCTCCTACCTCAAATGTTGTAGTGGCCTAGAAATCTGAAGGCACTAACTCTTCACACCCCTAATGCAAACGTATGCCACGGGACATAGGTACCAGTTCTCCACAGAAACATAGCACAGCACAAGCCTTGTACCACAGACCAGATTTGGTTAAGATTTTGTGCCCTATACATTTATTCTTCTTTTTCGGCGGCGGCTTCAACTGGGTAAACTGGACGATCAAACTCTTTTTTTTTCACTCTGCTTAAACTCATGACTTTATTAGAAGTGTTACAGGTGGTATATTTTATGGGGGAGAAGGGGCGCGCATGGCGGTAATAGCTGGAAGGAGAGGGGGTGGGGGGTGGACGTACTAAGCGAAAAATCAGCAGCGGTAAATATTTTAATGCAGGGTTTGGGGTGGGGGTATTATATGGGGTATGCGGGAGAAAAAAGTATTACAAAGGTTCCGCCGATGCAGTAGTAGTAGTAGTAGTAGTAGTAGTAGTAGTAGTAGTAGTAGTAGTAGTAGTAGTAGCAGTAGTAATAGTAGTAGTAATAGTACTAGCAAATATCGTGGACACAAAAAAGAACAAATATATCCATACTACAAGAGCTTATTACTGAAGAAGGCTGGCTAGTAAAGAGGATTAAACAGAGAAAACTTAAATATTTTGGACACATTAAACGTCATGATAATTTAGAGAAGACCATATTGGAAGGATACATAATGGGAAAAAGAAAAAGAGGAAGACCAAAACGAAGATGGCTGCAAGAAATCGTTGACGATCTGCAAATGGACGCAGCAGTGCTGGCCAGCTTGCTCACAACCGAGAGGCCTACAGGAGTTCTGTTTGGGAGGCAAAGTTCCGCAAGGGACATGCAAATGAATGAATGAATGAATGAATAGTACTAGAACTAGTAATAGTAGCAGTAGTATTAGTAGTAATAGTAGTAGTAGTAAAAGTAGTAGTAGCAGTAATAGCAGTAGTAGTGGTGGAAGAAATAGTAGTAGTAATAGTAATACTAATAGTAATAGTACTAGTAGAAGCAGTTGTAATAGTAGTAGTAGTGAATAGTAGTTATGGTAGTAGTAATAATGATAGTAGTAGTAATAGTAATGACAGTATTATTAGTAGTAGTAGTAGTAGTAAAAAGTAGTAGTAGTAGTAGTAGTAGTAGTTAGTAGTAGTTAGTTGTACTTAGTTGTAGTTAGTAGTAGTTAGTTGTGGTTAGTAGTAGCTAGTAGTAATTAGTTGTAGTTAGTAGTAGTAGTCAGCAGTAGTTAGTAGTAGTAGTACTTAGTAGTAGTTAATAGTAGTAATAGTTAGTAGTAGTAGTTAGTAGCAGTAGTTAGTAGTAGTAATAGTTATTAGTAGTAGTTAGTAGCAGTAGTTATTAGTAGTTAGTAGTAATTAGTAGTAGTGTATAGTTAGTAGTAGTAGTAGTAGTAGTATTAGTTAATAGTAGTAGTAGTAGTAGTAGTAGTAGTAGTAGTAGTTAGTAGTAGTAGTCAGTAGTAGTAGTTAGTAGTAGTTGTTGTTGTAGATAGTAGTTGTAGTTAGGAGTAGTTAGTAGTAGTAGTAGTAGTAGTAGTAGTCGTAGTTAGTAGTAGTAGTCAGTAGTAATAGTTACTAATAGTTAGTAATAGTAGTAGTAGTTGTAGATAGTAGTTGTAATTAGGAGTTGTAGTAGTAGTAGTAGTAGTAGTAGTAGTAGCAGTAGTAGTAGTAGCAGTAGTAGTAGTAGCAGTAGTAGTAGTAGCAGTAGTAGTTAGTAGTATTTGTTGTTGCTGCTGCTGCTGTTACTGTTGCCGTTGTTATTATGGATGTTGTCTTTATTATTATTGTTTTTGGCTTTGTTAGTATTGTTGTATTTGTTATTACTGTTGTTGTGGTTGTTGTCGCTGTTGTTGCTGCTGTTGTTGTGGTTGTTGTTGTTTCTGCTGTTGTTGTTGCTGTTGTTATTCCTGTTCTTTTTGTGGATTTTCAACAATTTTTTAGATCATTCTTCTTCTTCTTCTTCGTTCACTTCTACCAACCACCAAGACAGCCCCATGATCCTACTGAATTTACTCCTGTGGTCCCTGAAAGGTTCAGAGTATCGCGGGGCTTGGTCCTGTATTCTCGGTAGGTCGCAGAAGCGGGATTGCGTGACACTGTGGTTTTCGTTGTACCAGTTTAATCTAGAGTTGGACTTTCTCACCGGAAAACCTCGACGTGGTTTGGATTTCAATATATACCCGCCTGGTGAGAGGTGGTTGCCTATCCAGTCCGGCGTTGGACTTTCTCACCGGAAAATCTCAGCGTGATTATGATAAGCATACATCCCCGTCGGGTGAGAGGTGGTTGCCTGTCTAGATTGCACTGGTCCAGTTTCTCTGACTTCAGCTTTTTGTGGTCATGGCCGCTACCCTTCCTAGTTGTGACCAGGATGGAGCTTTGTCGAGGAGGACGAATCCTCGCCACTAGTAAGTTTCACCCCTGGGTTAAGCCGGTTTAGGCGTATTATACCAGTATGGGTGTGCACTAGGACGTGATAGACCTCTAGAGCGGAGGTACCGTGACATGAGTAGTCATCAAGTTTAACCCCTGGGGTAAGCCGGTTTAGGCTTATTTCACCAGTAAATGTGTATATCGGACGTGGCCGGCCTCTAGAGCAGAGTTGCCGTGATATGAGTAGCTCTCGCCGCGAGACTACTGTCTTAGTTTAACCCCCGGGTTAAGTCGGTTTAGGCAATCTGCCCCATTATAGGACGTGGCCGGCCTCTAGAGCAGAGGTGGCCTGATTTGAGTAGTCCTGATCTCGAGGCTACTGATCACTTCACTTAATCCTTTCCTTCACCTTTTCCACGACGGCGCTGCGCAGCAACCCTAATCGCATTTTTCTGCATTGGCCGGGATGAGTTTCACCCCACGCACGGCAGCTGAAGAATCTCACAAGCAGCGGGTTTTAAATCAGAGTTGTCCTTCTCCTAGATGAGCTACCAAACAAGGCTCTCATCCACCCGAAGCGTCTGGTTTTCAGGCGCCAGATATTCGCCTTCGCCACTTCTCCTGTCAGTTTGAACAGTTCTGCCACGAGAAGGCCAGGAGCTGGACTTGACTGTCAGAGACTATTTGAGACGCACGCCTTGGAGACATTTAATTGGAGTGGAGAGCTTATCTTCCACCCCCACCTCCGGCTAAAGCAGTCCTTAGAACCTTCAGATCATTGAACTTTGACCTGCAAAATGTTACAGCAACATCTCCATCTCTTGATCAGCAAAACCGTTAATCAAAAACCTCTGAGATGAATTATGTCCTCTTATCAAGGTTTGGAGCCAGTCTTGTGCCGTATCCCAGTATGTTAGAAGTTGTCCAGACACAAACTTTAACATTAATGTTGAGCGTCGGTTCATTATTCCGGAATGTTTGTCTTGTAGAAATCCATTTTATTTTGGCGTATTCCTAATTAGATCAATCGTTTTCTCCACAGTTGGCCGGACTTGTTATAGCTCCACTGAAACTGATGCACATAAGGCAGCGCCTTGAAGAGAGGAGACGCATACAGCTACATGAGTTCTTTGATCTTATTCTGTGGTGAGTTGTTTGATCTTATATGATGGTGAGTTGTTTGATCTTATGTTGTGGTGGATTATTTGATCTTATGTTGTGGGTGAGTTGTTTGATTTTATGTTGTGGTGAGTTGTCTGATCTTATCCCGTGATGAGTTGTTTGATCTTATGGTGTGGTGAGTTGTTTGGTTTCATGTTGTGGTGAATTGTTTGATATTCTGTTGTGGTGAGTTGTTTGATCTTATGCTGTAGTGAGTTGTTTGATCTTGTGCTGTGGTGGGTTGTTTGATCTTATGTTATGGTGAGTTGTTATCTTATGTTATGGCGAGTTGTTTTATCTTATGTTATGGCGAGTTGTTTTATAATATGCTGTGGTGAGTTGTTTGATCTTATGTTATGGTGAGTTGTTTGATCTTATACTGTGGTGAGTTGTTTGATCTTATGTTATGGTGGGTTGTTTGATCTTATTTTATGGTGAGTTGTTTTATCTTATGCTGTGGTGAGTTGTTTGATCTTATGTTATGGTGAGTTGTTTGATCTTATGCTGTGGTGAGTTGTTTGATCTTTTCTTGTTGTGAGTCTTTAAAAATTTTATTGAGTTATGAGTTGGTACCCTGTGTGGTAAACTGATAGATTTTTTCCGATATGTGGAAAGGACACAATTATGCTTATTCAAGCAATTCGAGTTGAAAATAGAATTGGAAAATATCAACCCATAAAACAAGGGGTGCGACAAGGATGTGTACTATCTCCAGACCTTTTTTCTCTGTACAGCGAGAATATTCTAAGAACGACCATCATAAAACCAGGCATAAAAATTGGAGGATACAATATTAACAACCTTCGGTATGCTGACGACACAGTACTGATAGCTGAGAACCAACAAGACCTGCAAAATCTCTTAGATAAAGTCGCCAAATAAAATGAACAGAAAGGCTTTACTTTAAACATCAAAAAGACAGAGACTATGGTTATATCTAAGAAACAGAATCCACCAGCATGCAGTATTAAATTAAACGGAACTATTCTAAAACAGGTGCAGAAATTCAAATATCTTGGAGCAGTAATAACTTCAGATGGGAAATGCAGAACAGAAATTAGGAACAGAATAGGCCAAGCAAATACTGCATTTCAGAGAATGAGAAACATATTAGCTAACACATCCTTATCAATGAATGTTCGAAAACGAGTCCTAAAATGCTATACTGAACCTATCTTGTTATATGGAAGTGAATCATGGACAATAGGCAAGACTGCACAAAAATCATTGGAAGCAGCAGAAATGTGGTTTATTAGAAGAATGTTGCGAATCCCCTGGACAGCAAAAATAATTAATGAAGAATGTATGAGAAGAGCTGGAGAGACAAAAAAATTTTTGTGTGCAAAAAGATAAGAGAGAGGCAATGTACTTTCATAGTACATGCAATGAGAAGAGGGGGCATTGAAAATATTATAACAACAGGAAAAATAGAAGGAAGAAGATCAAGAGGAAGACCATGAGAAATGATACTGGACAGTCTGACGGAATGATGTGAGAGGAGATCACCAACTGAGCTGATGGCCTGCATGAAGGATCGTGTACTCTGGAGAAGCATAATAGCCAACACCAATCGGCGCGGCACATGATGATGATGATGATGATGATGTGCAAAGTGTGCAGATGAAGAATTGATTGAATATTTTTGGGATTATGTTATGTGGGTAGTGTATGACCGTTTTAATATTTTCTTGGTCTCTGCAGGTGCGAAATGAACTTCACGAACAGCTACGAAGATTTACACGGTGATTTAGGGAAAGATGGATATTTGTTTAAAGTGAGTATTAATTCTCTTTTTTTTTTTTTGGGGGGGGGGGAAGAAAAGAAAAATCACATTATTCTTTCTGTATTAATCTTGTTCAGTAATGCATCAGTTTATCTATTTAACAAATAAGAGCAAATGCTATTACATATCAACCATCCTCGCTACTTTCTCACCCTGAAAAAAAAACCACTCGACACAAAGAGATGACTAATTAATAGCATATTTATGCCAACCTTGTGCTACAGATGCCAGACATAGGCACTAACAAAGAAACAGGAAAATAAAATATCTACATGCCAAATGAGATGCCAAAGGAAAGCAGCAAACGTCACTATGAGGGATAAGATAAAAAAAGACGAGATAAGACAACTGGTAGGAACTACATCATGCCTGTAATAAGTGGAGAAACAAAGAATTAAGTGGTTCGGTCACTTAATGAGAAGGGCGCACATAGAGCAAGCCACGAGGGCCTTCAAGCAAAGAACTACAGGACACAGATCAAGAGGAACACCCCAGAAAAGATGGATCTGTCTGTCTGTCTGTCTGTCTGTCTGTCTGTCTGTGAAATACTCACGAAGTATGGCATGAACATCACCGAGGCTCCTCGTATGGCCCAAAAACGCCAACTGTATCTTCCTTTGATACCTCAGGTATATGAGGAAGGATAAAGTAAAGTAAAGTAATGCATCAGTTTTCTTACTTTTTCACACGCTGTAACAGAAGTGTTCTGCGTGTTCTGTTTTGTTCGGTCACAAGCTTATGCACGGTGTAATCCAGCGCATGTGGTCTTGCAGACAGATATATTCCGTTTAAGGACACTTTTTTTCCTCAGCAACGCGTACCAAGAGCAAGTTTTTACAGACAGGTGGTTACAGACAGGTGGTTACAGACAGGTGGTTACAGACAGGTGGAGTTTTGTTTGGTCTGATGCCATGGGAGCGAGTGATCAGCTCTTCTGCCCGGCCAAGTCCGAGAACTGCCGAGTCTAGGGTTCACTGAGACTTGTGAGACGGTGCAGTTCTATGGCGGTTGTGTACGAAGCTTTTGTGTGCGTGTGTGTGTGTGTGTGTGTGTGTGTGTGTGTGTGTGTGTGTGTGTGTGTGTGTGTGTGTGTGTGTGTGAAGACATGGGGCCTGATAGCGCACGAATAATTAGTGTATAAGTATATACAACTAAATGTATAACTATACGCGAAGCCACATCAGTAAAGCTGTCATAACAAAATGTTTAAACTAGGAAAAAAAAAGTAGGAACAGCTCTATTAATTAACGAGCACGAAGTTGCGACGTTTCGATGTGAACTTTAATCATACAAAAACTCACAGGACGAAGAAACAGAGAAAGAAGATAAAATATAAATTCACATGGATGCTGTGTAAAAAGTAGGAATGGAAAAAAAAAACAGAATAAAATAAAATAAATGGAACACTTAGCTGTGACTTGTAAGAGGCTGTGTCTAGAAATGCACATGGTGGAGTGTTGAGAATGTTTAAATGGAGACTTATGATGTGTGATAGATGGGTCATAAAAGAGGGAAGTGGGGATGGGGGGCAGAAAGGGGAGAGATTGATATAATGGTAATCTAGACTGGAGAAGGCGGAATAGGTGACTGCAGCTGGAGCGGAAGGGTTGTAATCTGATACTGTGATGAGGTTTTGAAATATATGTAGCAAGTGAGAAAAGAGTGTAACTTGGTCAGAGGGAATATGACTGTGGAAGAGGTGAATGTTAAGTGTATATGAATTGCAAATTCAATCCACGTCGTTCCAGCGTCCCATATTCCTGAATGTCTCAACACTCCACCATGCACATTTCTAGACACAGCCTCTTACAAGTCACAGCCAAGTGGTCCATTTATTTTATTTTATTTTATTCTATTTTTTTTGCTCCTACTTTTTACATAGCATTCGTGTGAGTGTATATTTTACTTTCTTTCTCTATAATCTTCGTCCTGTGTGTGTGGTTTTTTTATGATTAAGGTTCACGCCAAAACGTCACAACTGTATGCTCGTTAAATAATAAAGCTGTTCTTACTTTCTTCCTAGTTTTCACATTCTGGGGCTTGATAGAGACCAAGAGACTTTCTTTCGGGTGCTGGGATCCTCAGCATGGCTCCACCTGTACTGAGGACTTCAGTCCCTTGCACAAAATTTCAGGATGCAGATACATGGAAACTAAAACGCACCACTTTTAGTTCAAGAAACCTCACTTGTATCTCCTTGGCCACACTTCCAATACTTTGCTCTGTTCTAAAACATAACACGCATTTCTTGATACCATTTCTTTCTTCAAAGCTGGCAGACTTTCGGAATCTGTTCTCCCACCACGATCAGCGCGTTGCCAGGCAGCTGAATGCCCAGTATCTGAAAGAAGAACGGGACTTCGGAATGGAAAATCTTGGATCTAAGGAGATGTTCAAAGATCCACCAGTCAACACAGACTTCAGAACAGGACAAGTACGATCTGTCTGTCTGTCTGTCTGTCTGCCTGCCTGCCTGCCTGCCTGCCTGCCTGCCTGCCTGCCTGCCTGGGCTGTCTAGGTTTTTTAAAAATTTCCCTACATGCATATCAATCCGTCTATATGTCTAACACTATCTGTCAGTAAGGTTACGCATCCATACTTCGTTTTTTTTCCTTCTGTCTGTCTCCATCTTAAACTCTCCAGCACAGGTATCTGTCTGATTCACACTTGTCTTATTACGTACATAAGACATTAGTTCACTTCGTTTATCATTGGCAGATTCAGCTTCATAAACAAAACTACCGTCATCTAAAAAATGAAGTTATCCAATCACAAAAGCGAGTATACAGAGCGCATGCCGGAAGCATCAGGCCGCGACCAATCAGTGCCCCTGTTTTAGACACCTATCGTTTGAAGGTGGAGCGTCAAGAAACAACTGACATCAGCCCTCTAGCGGCGTTTCAGATGATACAGAGACGACTTCACTCGGCTCCTCCAAGAGGTATCAATCATCTTGTGCAGGTTTAATCTTTATTCATTTGTTTTTTTTTATCTGCTAACGAGAATCTCATGTCTTTGCTTTGCCAAAACAAAATAGACCGCATACTGGGATAACACTTTATCATTGGCAGCAATTTTGAGAGTTGATGTGTGGGATGCAAACTCTGAGAGTTGATGTGTGGGATGCAAACTCTGAGAGTTGATGTGTGGGATGCAAACTCTGAGAATTGATGTGTGGGATGCAAACTCTGAGAGTTGATGTAAGGACCCTAATTCTAATAGTGGTGTCTGATGTGCTATTCTTGAGAGTGTTAGTTCTGAGAATTTATATATGGTATGTTCCATGTGTTAAATATAAGTCGAATATAAAGTGGATTAGCTATCAAAGGGATGCTGAAGTCTAGAAACTGGGGAGCGCAGGGGACCAGGCATCAAAAGAAGAAAAACTCTGCAACCACAGGTGATTGTTTCATGTGGCAGTCATTTATAAGTACCTTTGTTGTGCCAGCATGTAGCTGTATCCAAGAAACTTGTAGTGTATCAGCTGCGCCAGCATGTAGCTGTATCCAAGAAACCTGTGGCTTGTCAGCTGTGCCAGCATGTAGCTGTATCCAAGAAACCTATGGCTTGTCAGCTGCGCTAGCATGTAGCTGTATCCAAGAAACTTGTGGCTTGTCAGCTGCGCTAGCATGTAGCGGTATCCAAGAAACCTGTGGCTTGTCAGCTGCGCTAGCATGTAGCGGTATCCAAGAAACCTGTGGCTTGTCAGCTGCGCTAGCATGTAGCGGTATCCAAGAAACCTGTGGCTTGTCAGCTGCGCTAGCATGTAGCGGTATCCAAGAAACCTGTGGCTTGTCAGCTGCGCTAGCATGTAGCGGTGTCCAAGAAACCTGTGGCTTGTCAGCTGCGCTAGCATGTAGCGGTATCCAAGAAACCTGTAGCGTATCAGCTGTGCATAGTCTCTGTTATATAAAGTGGTATAGTAATGGCAGATATGGCAACTAGAGGAAATCAGGCCGTGTATCAGGAGATAGATAGTTTAGGATAGAGGGAGAAGGGTCTAGGTAGTGTAGTCACTGTGTACACATTTGCCCCTTGACGGAGTGTAGGGCGTGATCTACTGCTATATGAGTGTATGTGTGATGACTCTGTCACGCCCGTATGCCGTGATGTACTGCTATATGAGTGAATGTGTGATGACCCCGTCATGCCTGTATGCCGTGATGTACTGCTATATGAGTGTATGTGTGATGACCCAATCACCCCTGTATGCCGTGATGTACTGTTATATGAGTGTATGTGTGATGACCCCGTCACGCCCGTATGCCGTGATGTACTGCTATATGAGTGAATGTGTGATGACCCAATCACCCCTGTATGCCGTGATGTACTGTTATATGAGTGTATGTGTGATGACCCCGTCATGCTTGTATGCCGTGATATACTGCTATGTGAGTGTATGTGTGATGACCCAATCACCCCTGTATGCCGTGATCTACTGCTATATGAGTGTATGTGTGATGACCCCGTCACGCTTGTATGCCGTGATCTACTGCTATATGAGTGTATGTGCGATGACTCATGTTATACTCAGTGACAGCTCAGCAGTAAAGCAGCATCCAAACAAACCACCACTTCATGTTGACTTTGATTACTATTCATGAACGACCTCTACACTGAAGAACAAGTCCAAGTCCAACTCCAAGATCTCATTTACAACTTACATCCTTCCCGTGCCGTTAAACGTCACATAGGGGGGGGGGGGGTCACGTGGTAGTTCGCCATGTTTTCTTGTTTTCGGCAAGATTTGCAACCTCATCAAGGGATGTTATGCCTACTAATTTGGCCTCTCTTAACAGTGTCCTCTTTAGAGTTTCATCTGGTCCAAATCTTTTTCTTCGGCCTGTTGTGTTCCACTTATATACTCCATGGTTAATCACTTTCTCAGACCTGGCATACTTCCATTTGTCCATCCTCAAGCTGTTCTCTCTCTCTCTCTCTCTCTCTCTCTCTCTCTCTCTCTCTCTCTGAAAGCCCAGCCAAAGCACTTCTAGTGACCGAGCTCAATAACCACTCAGGCACATGAGCAACGTTCACATCATCGCTTGCTGAAACGTGTGTTGCAGCAAAGCCTGAACAGCCACGACACACCCAGCAACCCATATCCTACTGTAAATGAATACAACAATAAAAGCATCATATCCGATCTGACAGCATAGTTCAAACTTCTTACACTCTTCTCGTACCGTTAAACGTCACATAGGGCTCGCGTGGTAGATTGCCGAGATTTCCTGTTTTCGGCGAGCTTTTCAATATCATCAAGGGATGTTATTCCCACTAAGCTGGCCTCTTTTAACAATGTTCTCTTTAGAGTTTCACGTGGTCGACCTCTTTTTCTTCGGCCTTTTGTGTTCCATTTTATAGCTTGTTTTGGGATTCTTTGATTGTTTCTTCTCAGCACATGACCGACTTATGTCCATCTTCTTTTTCTGATCACCAATGAGAGAGGTCTTATCTCTGTGTTGCTCTTGAATTCGTTCCACTTTATACCGAGTATTTTCCATAGGAATTTGTTTTCCAAAGAGGCTAATTTCTTGTCTATTTCTTTAGTTGTTTTCCAGCTTTCACATGCATAAATGAGGGTGGATATTACATTTGAATTGAGTAGTCTTAACTTGGTTTTTGTGCTTATAACTTTTGAATTCCATATGTTCTCAAGATTCTTGAAGGTCAATGCTGCTTTTGCTATTCTAATTCTAACTTCCTTTCTGGTGTTACCATCCTGGTCTATGTAGCTGCCAAGGTATGCAAATTTGTTTACTTCTTCAACAGCTGTTCCTTCTATGTATATTTTTCCTGCATGGGTAATGAGAACTTTCATTATTTTTGTTTTTTTCCTTGTGAATTTCAAGTCTTATTTTACTAACCATTGAAGATAGAGTAACTGTAAGATAAGGTAACTGTTTTTTCTTGCATCAATTTCACATTGTCACTCATAAGAGTTCTGTCATCTGCAAACTCAAGATCTTCCAGTTGGGTCTCACGTACCCAATCAATGCTCGTTTTATCTGTGCAGTTCAAACTAGAAAGAATGAATTCATAAAAGAAAAGTGACATTTCTAAGGTGATATTTTTTTCATACCTGCTTCATATTTCTAATTTTGTTTCCTAATGCAAACTGTAGGTTCCTTTCTTTACAGATGCCCAACCCCGTGTAGATCGACCGCAGGTTCCAAAATTCCAGCGTACAGAACTAGAACATGACGTAGACCTGGATGACGTCAACAGTCTTCAGAATAAGATGGAGAATCTTTATTTTGACATGAACACTTTAGTAAGTCTTCTATATTTTGTTATCAATATATATATTCTTCTATATTTTGGTATTCTGTGTTGTTGTCTTTGCTATTGTGACATTGTGACCGTGGCAATCAAAAGAAATGATTTGACTTGAGAATAGAATCCTGAGAATTCAGAACAATCAAAACTTCTATCCCACAACACCAAACTTAAGGTATATACTGTTAAAAAAAAAAGAAACGCAACACTACTATAGTCTTAATGGACACCAAATTTCAAACTTGTATCAAAATTTTATTTTACGGAATTAAGTTATAATCTTGGCATGAAGAAACTTTAAGACTTTAACAATGAAATGATGTTCATTAAATTTGGTTTGGACTTTTATTCTTTGCGACTGAGGCCTCCGTTTCAGTAAGGTGTATGGCCTCCTCTGGCCTGTATCAGAGAACGACATCTCCTTGACATGGATCCAGTTAGCCGTTGGATCTGTTGTGGGATGGCTGCCCATTCTTCTCGCAGTGCAAGAGACAACTGTCGGAGATTGATTGACGCCATGTCTCGCTGGCGGACTTCTCGTCTGTTGAGTTCATCCCATAAGTGTTCTATTGGGTTCATGTCTGATGGACGTTGTTGTCAGCGAGGAACTGGGTGGTGAGTTGTGCCACATGAGGTCGAGCATTATCCTGCTGAAAAATCGACCCTGGTGCAGCCGGAAGTGGAAGGAGGTGAGGACGAAGAATTTCAGTGACGTATCGTTGGGGATTCAGGGGTCCTTCAATTTGCACCAGGTCACTTCTTCCCATGAAGTTGATAGTTCCCCATACCAGTACACCTCCACCACCATGTGGAGTAGCCTCATCCACGCAGTTCTGGGCGCAGCGCTCATGGACTCTGCAGTAAACTCTTCTCCGTCTGTCGTGTCGCTGGAGCAGAAAGAATGATTCATCACTAAACCAAACCCTTCTCCAATCATTCGCAACGATCCACTGACGATGCTGGTTCGCCCACTGCAGTCGGTTCTGGCGATGCCGGTCCGTAAGAACAGGACCTCTGTAGGGTCTTCTAGCCCAAAGACCAGCGTCGTGCAGCCGGTTCCTGACCGTTTGATCTGAAATTCAACGAGCTGCTGTCATTGACTGGGCTGTTTAGGACGCAGATGCAAATCGATTCGTGAGGTGACGTAGCCATATGAAGCGGTCTTCGGCAGGAGTTGTGACTATGGGTCTTCCACTGCACGGCCGGTCTGTAACTGAGCCAGTTTCTTGAAATCGTCTCCAAAGACGACTAATGGTGTTTCTAACTACATTAAATTGTCACCTTGTGACTGTCCAGTCTGTAAACGTCCACTGTTAATGAGTCGTTGTTTTGTAGTGAGAGGAGCCATAACTGCGCATTGAATCTTCAAATGAATTGATTCGAGGAGCATCAATCTTTTATAGGCATTCAATAACATGGTCGGTGAGTTATGCATTCAGTAAGTTTCACGGGATTCTCGTGAACCTGTCATGAGTTAATGTCAAAAATGCTGTTTTGACTACTGTCGCTTTTCTGTGCTCGTGAATCATCTGCTGAGTACAATTCAGATCAGCACGTGAAGTTAATGTCCAACTGAATGTTTCAGGCAATTTGGCCTTGTCTTATCAGCAAACTTCAGTTTAAATCGCGACATCGTATTCGTTGCGTTTTTTTTTTTTTTTGAACAGTACATAAGACACACACTAGAACAACTTACATAGGTCAGAAACATGATGAAACAAGATGAAAACCAAACACAAACATTTGAAAATAGAATGCTTAGAAGAATTTATGGGCTGGCAAAAAATAACTATCAAAGTTACAGTTACTTTATTGCAGTCAAAGGAAAAGACAACACCTTTATTCTCCTGTTCAATTTTTTTTTCAAAAATCAGTTTTCTTTGAATTTCTAGAACACACGAATAATTCGTGTATAAGTATATAAAACTAAGTATATAACTACACATGTAGCTACGGCTTTGAAGCTGTGATAATAAAATGTATAAACTAAGAAAAAAGTAGGAACAGCTTTATTACTTAACGAGCACAACGTCACGCTAACAGAGCTCGTTAAGTAATAAAGCTGTTTCTACTTTTTTTTCCTAGTTTATACATTTTGAAGTTCTAAATCCTGCAGAATATGGCCTTATAAGGTGCACACAGGTAAAACAAAAATGCTGCAATGTTTTGGGATAATCATTATTTAAGATCAGGCAGTTCCTTAGATGCTTTCATCGTCCCGTTTTGAAAGTAATATCTCGGTAAACCTAGAAGTACTCTGTAGCGCCGGCGAGAATCTGTATTGACAAGGATATCCGAGTAAAACATATTGCCTTCAGTCCTAGAAGTAACAGTACCATCCACTGGGCCACTTCTACCTCTTTAGAGGTTAGAGAACCAGTTTTGGTTTTTTTTTAATATTGAAATTTCCAATCTTCTTTTTCTTTTTTTCTTCATCTCTTCCTTTTCCTTGATTTCTCCCGCTCCTCATCCTTCTCTTTTTTCTCCCTCCTCCTCTTCTTCGTTCTTTTTCTGTCTTTTTTAATCGATAAATCTGGCATCATGGACTTGTCTCTGAGATGAGATGCTGATTTTGTCAAGTTCTTTTAAGACTGCTCTGTCAAGTTAAGATTGCTCTGTTAGGTTCCTTTAAGATTGTCGAGTCTGAAACTGAAAGTCAGTCCATTGGACATATGCTTCCATCTCAGAGTATGACACTGCCTCAGATCTGTGGGATGTAGTAAGAACTGGCTTGTAGGCCACAAGTAAATCCTCTATATATCAGATCTTAAATTTCTATGATCGCGGCTCATGGAGTCCATTGTGCCCTTTTTTAAAGACGTGTCTCATCTCTTGCTAGCGGATGATAGTCAGAAGATTTCACATGTGACACTGGCGTCTTGTCCCGTTGTTTCAGAGCACGAGAAGTGAGATTCAGAAAGAGAGCGAAATGTTGTTTTACATTCCACGACATTTGGAGAAACTGGCAAACAAGAAATCTGATCCAGGTTTGATAACTGTATGCGAGTGGAATGACTGGATAAATCTGGGAGTGGATTCAGAAGGGGTGGATAGAAAGCTGGATAATGGATAGATTTATTATTAAATAATGGCAGGTAGGCTGGCTAGTGAAGAGGATTAAAGAGAGAAAACTTACATATTTTGGACACATTAAACGTCATGATAATTTAGAGAAGACCGTATTGGAAGGATACATAATGGGAAAAAGAAAAAGAGGAAGACCAAGACGAAGATGGCTGCAAGACATCGTTGACGATCTGGAAATGGATGCAACAGCAGCAGGCCATCTTGCTCACAACCGAGAGGCCTACAGGAGTTCTGTTTGGGAGGCAAAGTTCCGCAAGGGACATGCAAATGAATGAATGAATGAGGGTGGTAGTTAAGGTGATTCTCTGATGTTGACAGATCAGTGAATTTTACAGAGAAGGTGGAAAATCATTACATTCACTTTATTTATTGTGAATGTTTGTTTTCCCAGTTTATAATTATTTACCAGTAGCAATTACTTCAGTGTAGTGTTCCTGGTGAGAAAATATATTTAAGACTTTACGTTTAAGAATTTAAACGTAAATGTTAATACTAGATTGAATTACACACGCATCCTTATCAATAGGTGTTAGAAAACTGATGCTAGAATGCCAAACTGAGCCTGTCTGTGGAAGTGAGTCCATAAACAGGTCCGGACATAGATCACTGGAAGCAGCAGAAATGTAGTTTATTAGAAGAATGTTGCGAATTCTCTGGACAGCAAAGATTACTAAATGGAGAAGAGCTGGACAGGCATATCTATCTATCTATCTATCTATCTATCTATCTATCTATCTATCTATCTATCTATCTATCTATCTATCTATCTATCTATCTATCTATCTATCTATCTATCTATCTATCTATCTATCTATCTATCTATCTATCTATCTATCTATCTATCTATCTATCTATCTATCTATCTATCTATCTATCTATCTATCTATCTATCTATCTATCTATCTATCTATCTATCTATCTATCTATCTCTATCTATCTATCTATCTATCTATCTATCTATCTATCTATCTATCTATCTATCTATCTATCTATCTATCTATCTATCTATCTATCTATCTATCTATCTATCTATCTATCTATCTATCTATCTATCTATCTATCTATCTATCTATCTATCTCAGATACTGGATAGTTAAAACAGCTGAGAAACACATAAATGTCTTCGAATGTAAATGGTACAGAAGAGTTCTTCAAATATCATAAACACAGAAAAGAATATATCCATACTACAAGAACTTAATATTGAAAAATGCTGTCAGATAAAGAAATATATCCATACTATAAGAACTTACTATTGAAGAAGGCTGGCTAGTATAGAGGATTAAACAGAGAAAACTTAAATATTTTGGACACATTAAACGTCATGATAATTTAGAGAAGACCGTCTTGGAAGGGTACATGATGGGAAAAAGAAAGAGAGGAAGACCAAGGCGAAGATGGTTGCAAGACATCGTTGATAATGTGCAAATGGATGCATCAACAGCATGGCATCTTGCTTACAACCGAGAGGCCTACATGAGAGCTGTTAGGGAGGCAAAGTTCGGCAAGGCACATGCAGATGGCTGACTGACTGACTGGTTAGTTTGACCAGATGATGTGAGATGAGATCACCAACTGAACTGGTGGCCTGCATGGAGGATCGGGTACTATAGACAGACATAATAATCAACGCCAGTCGACACGGCAACTGGTGATGATCATGATTGATGATGATAATGATGACGAAAATGATGATGAATTCTAGATTAAGTTCAGGATTAGAGAAATTGATCTTTAACAAGGATTGAGGGGAATTGTGCGATCGGTAACTATACAAACCAGTGCTCGCAACAAATGAATATTATTCCTTACTTGTCTTTCTTAATATTTAAATACAGTTTTTTTAACAGATTGTGCGTGTAGTAATAAAGGTAAAGATAAAATTCCCATCTTCCATGCCATTAAGGCATATTGGGGAATACGGTGTTAGGGCAGTATTTCCCATGACCTTTGGCACATGAAAGTGTGATGTGGTCAGTATCACGCCTGGCCGCTTTACCTTTCCAGATTTCTCTGGTACCCATTTTTAGAAGCTGGGTGGACCCTGGGGCCTTTTTTTATGTAAAAAAAAAACTCCCACTGCTGGTACTGAACCCGGTACCACCGGATTATGTCTTAGAGGCTTTCAAACATCTGAAGTTTATCGTATATGGGTGTCTCCTTAAGCAACTTTGGCCATCCTTATCGTGTAACAAACCAAATAAATTAACAGAAACACGTATTACATCATGCTACGTCCAATCACTCAGAAACGACATCGGCAAAAGTCTCACCCAGAGAACCCAAGAAAAAACATCGACACTGGACCATCCAGATCATTGACAACCTCGTCAACCCACCTTCGAACTTGGACTCCGCTCATTCCAAGTCTTGTGATGCAAGGTATAGGTATGTATCTCCACACTAAGCTTCTAGATATTTGTACGGAAAACACAAGACTACTTTTGTATATATATATATATATATATATATATGTATGTAAGAGGCTTTCACTATTATTCTGACACAAAGACCACGACATCTTTGTATGTTACCTTTATATCACTGTGATTTTGACGCTTGATATTACTGTAAGTTGTTATGTTCCTGTAATTATTTTACTGTATCAGATTTGATTCAGAGTGTCCAATGTCTCTCAGGTTTCGGACTTGGAAGAAAGCACATCCGCGATGTGGACATGCTTCTGTGGAAAGGCCACGCATGACTGGGGACTCCAGCGGGGAAAGAAAACTCTCCAAGACGAAAGCACCTCAGCAGCTTGGTAACACATAGTTACGCCACGAGATACAGCCACGAGATACAGCCACTAAAAGAGCCCACTCAAGCACGGCAGGAACTCTTCCACAGATAATACAAAGATCAGATTCATATGGTTATGTTTTATGGTCTGTATTATTATTATTATTGTATTCCGGACATATCCAGAGCCCCCCCCCCCCAAACATATCCATCAGTGTCCTGCGGCATTATGGTGCCCGTCCTGTGTTGGATGACAAGTCCTCTCTTGTGCGTCCAGTCTCTCGTTCCTAGCCGTGCCAGTCTCTACTCCCAGCTCTGTCTAGGCAGCGATGAGGATTCGCTACTCTCCAAGTCCTCCATTCTGCCTGTCTCTCTGAGGACATTAGCAATATCAGTTCGATCTAGTGGTTGTCCATCTGCGATGACGCAGAGCCAACCAGCCTATCAGCTCTCTCATTTCCCTGGATGCAGGGACATATATGAAGTTGACTCTGCGGATCGTTAATTTCTACAGTGACTCGGGCCACTGCCTGCGTACAGAACCTGCCTCGACCTTCCCGATCATACTCATCGAATCACTTAGTATGCAGACTCGGGTGTAGTCTTCTCCAGCCACTTGAATGCTTTCATCACTGTCATCACCTCCATCCTCATGCTGCTTATGGTCATAGCGAAGGCACCGCTGAATTGTTTTGCCCGCTGAGAGCGCTGTAAATCCTTTGCACTCCTTTGATGTCGTACAACGACATAGTTTTGCTCACTCCCAGTTCAGCTAATGTCGTGGACAAGCTACGACTCATCGTTCTGCAAAAGCTGGATGCTCTCTCTAAATGCTGCATACATTACCGTCTATGTGCAGTCTTCCTTGCGCGTTCTGTATCATGGATAAACTGGACTGGCTTTGTTTTGTTTTGAGAAAAAAAAGTAGAACTTGGTCCCTTGTGTCGTTTCATAGGGCCAGTGATGCGTCTCTATATTTCATAATTTTTGCAGACCTGGGGACGTCTTCGGCATTTTAAGGTGGATGGTACAGGCATAAAGAGAAAGGAATACCTATCTTAAAATTTGTACACGTTTTTTCGGAGTTGATTGTGTCCTTTCATTCATTCATTCATTTGCATGTCCCTTGTGGAACTTTGCCTCCCAAATAGCACTCCTGTAGGCCTCTCGGTTGTGAGCAAGATGGCCTGCTGCTGCTGCGTCCATTTGCAGATCGTCAACGATTTCTTGCAGCCATCTTCGTTTTGGTCTTCCTCTTTTTCTTTTTCCCATTATGTATCCTTCCAATATGGTCTTCTCTAAATTATCATGACGATTAATGTGTCTAAAATATTTAAGTTTTCTCTCTTTAATCCTCTTTACTATCCAGCGTATTGTGTCTTTTCATGAGGTGGAAAATGATGGCTTGTCATTTCTGAGTGGCAGAAGATGAAGAAATCATGTGGTGGGTTTGTGACTTCCTGTATGTCTTTAACCAGTTTTTCTTCTAGTTATTGGTGACCTGTAACCAATTTTATTCTGGTTATTGGAGACCTGTAACCAGTTTTCTTCTGGTTATTGGAGATGCTGTTAGCGATCACGTGAGGCTTACAGGGTGTACGACGGCATGGGAGGAGGGTCACCGTTCACGTGATCCAGACGAGGCAAGACATATATATATATAGTGAGGAAGGCGGTGGCGGAATAAAAGAGTTAGCTAACAAGCATGGCGGGGCAAGTCACTTTGCTTGTGTTTAATACTTAACCCAGCCGTCCTGATATGTGTGTGTTAATTATATGTGTGCAATGTTCAGAATGTGCATGTGGAATGCACGATCATATGGAGAAGTCTCTCGGTGATTCATAATAATATCGTTCTATTGAATGGCACTTGTTGATGCCATAATGCTGTTATTTCATGTGGATTATTATATGTGATTCTATATGTATCCTGAGATATGGATCCTGGCAGCAACAGCTGCATCAAGAGGTGCGGTAGCCGGGGAGCCCGTGAAGAGAGCACAACAGCAGGAGCTGTGAGATTATTAGTGCGTTAAGCACATGTGAATATTCATGTAAGTGAGGAGGCGAGTTCCAGGCAGTTGTAGCTGTGAGATGAAGCAGTGCACTGACACTGGCACATAGGTTAATTCATGGAGAGATCATGGTGTAGATTCGCAGCAGTGGCTGCAGTATTCATAAGTGCTTTCGCACACCTTGGAGATGTATGTGTATTGTGATGCAGGGGACGTCAGGATAGCCAAGGCTTGGTTATCTGTTTCTTTAGTTATGTCAGTTAAGAGTATTGCATTATGCTGATATCATGCTTGGTTATATTTTATTATATGTGTTGTATGTTCTGTGTAATATAATGTACCTGTGACTACCATGATCCATGTAGTTTGAGTAATAAAACGTTCATATATTTTAATGGCTGACTTTGTAATGTCCTTGGCAAGTTGTTGTAAATGTTGTGGTATATGAACATGATGCCCAACTGGCATACAGTATCCTTTAGGAGGTGTAACCCGGGTTGTCGGTCGTAGACATGTGACAGCCTGGCCACACAGTATGGTAGTACATTTAGGCCAGGGACTGGGTCACAGCTGGGTTTTGGTCATATCCCTTCCCTAATTCATCCCCACTTGTAACTTAAGCATCTGCTAAGTTTACACTGTAACCAGTTTTTCTTCTGGTTATTTCTGATCTGTAACCAGTTTTCTTCTAGTTATAAAGAGTTTTTCTTCTAGTTATCGGTGATCTGCAACTGGTTTTTCTTCTGGTTATCGGTGATCTGCAACTGGTTTTTCTTCTGGTTATCGGTGATCTGCAACTGGTTTTTCTTCTGGTTATCGGTGATCTGCAACTGGTTTTTCTTCTGGTTATCGGTGATCTGCAACTGGTTTTTCTTCTGGTTATCGGTGATCTGCAACTGGTTTTTCTTCTGGTTATCGGTGATCTGCAACTGGTTTTTCTTCTGGTTATCGGTGATCTGCAACTGGTTTTTCTTCTGGTTATCGGTGATCTGCAACTGGTTTTTCTTCTGGTTATCGGTGATCTGCAACTGGTTTTTCTTCTGGTTATCGGTGATCTGCAACCATTTTTCTTCCAGTCACTGGTGAAGATGCTGAAGCACAGTCAACACATCAGACTGGGGAAATGACAGGCACACCAAAGGCCCAGAACAGATCCCCACCCCCCCCCCCAAAAAGCTGTGTATATTCCACCATGACAACCAGAGCGAGTGACCCCTAACCCTTTAATCGGAGCCTGCTACTCGGTGAACCAATGGAAAAGTTGTTACAGGACCATAGCCTGGTGTAGCCTGTTAGCCCTGATAGCTGTACCCAGTACACACTCACCTTAAGATCTTTTGTTAAAGTGCAGCTAATGGGAGGATATCTAAACAAGATTTCTTCTTTTTCTTTTAAACCAGAGAAATAAAGAAATCTATGAACATCCTGTTATCATTGTCATCATTATCATTCAGCTTCAGAGTAGAAATCAGTCTCTTAGTATTTAGAACATGATAAGGTTTCCCATTTTTTTTCCACTTCTTGCCTTCCCCCCCCCCCCCATACCCACACAAAGAAAAATGAAAACATGTCACATGCTATGAAAATTTACTGTACAATATTCTCATATATGTAAATAATGAAAACACACAAAAAAGAGATTACAATTAGAATAAACTTACAGCATTAACATGGTCTCAAACCTGGAAACCTTCTACAGCTTGGACAAACTATACCACTTTCCTCTAACGCTTGGACAAACTATACCACTTTCCTCTAACGCTTGGACAAACTATACCACTTTCCTCTAACGCTTGGACAAACTATACCACTTTCCTCTAAAGCTTGGACAAACTATACCACTTTCCTCTAAAGCTTGGACAAACTATACCACTTTCCTCTAAAGCTTGGACAAACTATACCACTTTCTTCTAAAGCTTGGACAAACTATACCACTTTCTTCTAAAGCTTGGACAAACTATACCACTTTCTTCTAAAGCTTGGACAAACTATACCACTTTCTTCTAAAGCTTGGACAAACTATACCACTTTCTTCTAAAGCTTGGACAAACTATGTCACTTTCTTCTAAAGCTTGGACAAACTATACCACTTTCTTCTAAAGCTTGGACAAACTATACCACTTTCTTCTAAAGCTTGGACTAACTATGTCACTTTCTTCTAAAGCTTGGACAAACTATGTCACTTTCTTCTAAAGCTTGGACTAACTATGTCACTTTCTTCTAAAGCTTGGACAAACTATACCACTTTCTTCTAAAGCTTGGACAAACTATACCACTTTCTTCTAAAGCTTGGACAAACTATGTCACTTTCTTCTAAAGCCTGGACTAACTATGTCACTTTCTTCTAAAGCTTGGACTAACTATATCACTTTCTTCTAAAGCTTGGACTAACTATGTCACTTTCTTCTAAAGCTTGGACAAACTATGTCACTTTCTTCTAAAGCTTGGACTAACTATGTCACTTTCTTCTAAAGCTTGGACAAACTATGTCACTTTCTTCTAAAGCCTGGACTAACTATGTCACTTTCTTCTAAAGCTTGGACTAACTATATCACTTTCTTCTAAAGCTTGGACAAACTACGTCACTTTCTTCTAAAGCTCAGACAAACTATTCTAAGACACTAAAACGTGTCAAACTTCAGGGTTACCATTGTTTTTCTGAAACATCCTCTTTGACTTTCTTATTAACATCATAATTTATTTGCAGCTTTACTGCCACATTTAAATGCAAATAAAAAAAGCCCTAATATTGATGGAATATGTGGCAGTAATAACTGCTCAAATAGCAATCTGGTGTTAATACCACTACCAGTGGCTACACTTCAGATGTTTCAAAACCAGGAAAACTGTACCTGTCTTTCACCATGCATGAAGAACTTTCCAAAATCCCGGTTTTGACAATACGCATTCAGTACTTTTCAAACTTCTTTTCTTTTAAATTTACAATTAAAAACACAAATATCAACAGCAATATGTTGGAGCGACATTTTTAAAAAATGATTTTATTAGTGGTGAGATTTAATACAAAATGCTGATGTGCTGAACCAAAGCCAAAACTGACTGATTCTCCTCCATACAAACTGAACATTATCATCCCACTGACCTGATTCTCCTTTATACAAACTGAGCATCATCATCATCCTACTGACCCTACCTTCCACCTGATTTCACTAACTAGGATTTTACTAGGTTATGGTAATCATTAACCTCCAAAAATGTCAGTTCTTCTCTTTTTTCTGTTGGTAATTTACTGGTACATGTCAGTTACAGTAATCACTGAGGATTATATTAAAGACATCTACCTGCTGTCAGCTTGTAGCACACACTCGAGTTCGCCATCCCGTGTCCACGCAGCTTTGTACTACAAACAGCAAGACATTTCAACTATACATGAACAAACTGACTATCTGGGGTTCTAACTTTGCTAATAACACACTCAGAAGCTAATTCACAGACTAAAGCAGGTAGGAAAGTTAACATATTCTGTTTGTGATGTATGATAAATTTAACACAACAGTATTACTATAACAGCAATGCAGAATGTATACAAATAAGTAATGTATACATTTTTAAAGAAGTCACAGATAAAACTTTTTTTTTTTCAAAAAAGTCTAATACACACAGACAAAAAAAAAAAAACTTTTCAAGCAAAAATAGACCAATATTCCCAGCAGATTTGATAAAGCTTTTATCACATGTATATTTACAGTACAATGAATAATTCGCTCTGTGTTGTTGTATTTTCCTTCTTTCTTTGCTCTACTTTCAGTGTTGATGGTCTCAGATCTCACCCCCCCCCCCCCACCACACATCACTGGGACTGTCCAGGCACACAACCCAGTCATGTAGGAATGCTGCACTGTTATTTCTGGTTTGACTGGCAAGATGGACTCCTCTCTGATTTTTAAAATGTTTCTTCAAGTGGGGTTTTCCTATTCCTAGTGTAAATAAGAAAAACTGTTCATTTCTTCACAGATCTTGCTACATGATCTGACCCAAAGTGCTGTCAACTAAAGCATGAACACTACAAATATTGCCACCAAATGTAGCCAACCAAATGAGAAAATCATGGATGTCTTTGGCTGCAGACAAATGACACACAATGTCATATATCTAAACTAAAAACTACTAATTGCTTGTACAAGAATTTAAAGACTGGTCTCAGGAACATAATTCCCAGGAAGGTAACAATAACAGAAGATTATGTCTGCAAGAAAATTTTGTTGCTTTAGTGGTATAGTTTGTCCAAGCTTTAGAAAAGTTTGTTGAGGGGCCCACCCCCCTTAGAGTGTCAGGAGTTTAAAGGGCCAAAACACTTGTCTGAGGGGGGTTACTTCCTCTGATGATCTGAAGGAGTTGTGTTGTTGTTCCGCTCTCTACGGTAGAGAGCTTCCTGCATATGTCTGCAAGAAAAATGCTTCTAGACAATCAAAATAAAAGCATGCCATAGGTACAGCAAAGAAACATACAATCTCATGCTGTGGACCAGTGGTAAATCATGGAGCCAAGGTATCAAAAACAATCATGATCTGCACAAGTTTCAGAGGGCAAAGATGTTAAAATAACAACTACAAGTCATGAAGGAGACCCCCACAATCAGGTTCTTTACTTTCTCCTCATCAAAACATCTTGCAGGAAATATAAATTTAAAAACTGAAGCAAAGTGCAAGAAACTGAACTTAAAAAAGCCATGCCAAAAATCAAAGTACAGTAATAAATATAACTAACAACAGCAGTGGTGCCACAGACAAGCTAATATTTTTCTAACTAAGAATAAAGAAATGATCACAAACTGTACAATGATGCAATTACGGAGAATATAAATATGGTACAGATGGCCTCCCATATTTCAGGAATGAAAATGCTATTAACTAGTATAATGAATATGACACAGGTGATCTTATGTTTCAGCAATCAAGTATCGAGCAGTATAAAAGTATATTTGGTATGGTTGGTCTTCCACATTTCAAGCAGTCAAACAACTAACAAGTCAGTGAAATCTCTCTCAGCAGAAAGAATTAACACATCACTACCTGCTTTCCTAATTTCAATGATGTCACAGCAAAAAAAAAAAAAGAAAAGAAAATGACTGTATATATAATAAAATAAGAAACACAAATCTTGTGTCCATATATTCCATGTATGTGCAGGAAAATACAAACCTTGAAACTCTAAGAGAAAATAAAATGTATAGCATTTTAGTCATGAGATAGGATGTAGGTTCATTTATCAAATACAAACACATAATGCTAAGGGTGAACATACAACTGTCAGTTCTATGCATATATCATGAGAACATAATCACTGCTCTAATACACTATAATCCAGGATGTGAACAGGAGAGCCAATACAGGCATGTCCTCTTACCACAAATACTGGAGCTTTGGAAGCTGTTACTAGTACTCCACACTTGGTCTAGCTGTAGCGTGCTGGTGAAACAAAGACTCTAAACTTCAGAATAACCACCTGCAGAATGAGGCATGCAGAATCCCACAGTATACACAAGAGTGTCAGTGAATGGATATCACATCAAGTCTGGTCTCATCAATATGGGACTTCACCTAAGTTTAAAAACTCTCTCTCTCTCTCTCTCTCTCTGTGCGCATTTTTTTTTTTTTAGAAAAAAGGGAGAGATGCAACTACAAACCTACTTCACAAGAATGGATACAAGCATATATTATCTTCACTCGTAAACCTACTTCACAAGAATGGATACAAGCATATATTATCTTCACTCGTAAACCTACTTCACAAGAATGGATACAAGCATATATTACTTTAGTGAGACGTGAGAGAAAGAAAAATCACAAGAGAATTACCTGGGATTCGAACACGGACTCCGGTAGGACGAGCAGCCGTCTAGCCACGAGAGAACAGCTTACTATCGACTTAGCCAACTAGCAAGTCGATAGTAAGCTGTTCTCTCGTGGCTAGACGGCTGCTCGTCCTACCGGAGTCCGTGTTCGAATCCCAGGTAATTCTCTTGTGATTTTTCTTTCTCTCACGTCTCACTAAAGTGCTTTGTCTACGATTTTTTCGAGGTCTAATCATACAAAATTTGTTCTCTTACTTTACTGTACCAAAGCCTCGTAGTTTCCTATTTTATAAAAAAAATTATAAAAAATTGTTCAAGCATATATTATCTTCACTCGTAAACCTACTTCACAAGAATGGATACAAGCATATATTATCTTCACTCGTAAACCTACTTCACAAGAATGGATACAAGCATATATTATCTTCACTTGTAAACCTGCTTCACAAGAAAAAAAACTAGCAGCTATAAGCAACATATAAAATTTTAAATACAAAAAAGAAAAAAAAAATGTATGCACTGAACTATCACTCTACATGCTGGTCACTTATTTTTTTTTGTGACCAAGACATGGGAAATCTCAAAAACTGAAAGATAATTTCTCTAGTTTTTTGTTTTTTTTAAAATTAATCATGTGATTTTACCACATTTGATTTTACAACTCCATAAGATTTATACTGCTAAAATACAGCTTTTATTTTTGCAGGTGTAGTCCACTGAAATATTTGTTGCAATTCATCATTTTCCTTTGATATCTAATTTTCCCCTCCCTTTGCAAAACTGCACCACCTATTCATAAACTTAATGTGCATATTGAAAAGGTTACATCAATGGGCAAATTCATAAAGACCAAAGTTCAAAATGTTAGTTAAAAAAAAAAAATAACAAACTTACTAATAACAGAGATGTACTAAATACAACTTCTAGACATCAAAGATTGTTAACAAAATTATTGAAAACAGGAAATGGCTGTCAGTTTTGTCACTGACGGCCAAAAACTGGCAGGCCGATGGTATCAGTTTACATCGAAATCATATTTAAATTTGATAAGAATATCTAAATAACTTGAAGGATATGATAGCAGTCATGACACTATAAACACTAAGCTCTTCTCAAGAAATGTTTTATTTCAAATGTGGACACCTGCAATATTTAATCCTTTTTTTTAAATAAATAAATAAGGAATTTTAAAAAAAAAAAACATGTACAGGATATCAGGTTCTGTTCTGTTGTTCTGGAGTCCACAATATCAAAATTCAAAACCATGCTAAACATATAATCTACCAATGAAGGGTAATTTTATACACTTACATTAAGAGAATATAACTAAAGGCGTTTTGAGGAAAAATGCATTAAAAAAAAGAAGGCAAAAAGAGCCACATGCCAACACTCAGCTAAGTGCAGTTTCTAGAATTTCAGAGAGCGTAGATAAAAAAAAAAAAAAATCCACCCCGAAAAAAAAGAAGAAAGATTTACATGTATTTCAATTACATCTACACTATAACGTATATTCAATGTCCATGAACAAACACAGCTATAAAATATTACAATAAACTAACAGAGAAGTGACTATTATTGTTTACAACTACTGTTGACTCAAGAATGCTATATAGTGTCAGCTATTCTTGGTTTACTAAACAAGGCAAGTGGTTTTTTTTCTTTAGCATTTTATAAAGTAATATTCAATCAGTAGACAATAAGAGTGTGGTCTTAAAAAAAAAAGAATATCTTCATTTATGTACTAAGACTTTATGTTCAAACCAGTGGCCATGACTTATTTTCCTAGTCTAAATAACATCTGAATGGCCACAAGAATGTTACATTTATGTAGTCACCATCATGTTAATGCAGTCATTAACATTCAACTACAAAGTTTTCTTGTTCACACAGTTTATTTTTAGTATGTCACATCAGCTCACCGTAATAAAAATACAGTTAGTATTATAACCCTGGTTTTCAATGAAAATCACTGATCTTCATTCATTCTGTATCTCATCTGCACTATAAAGTCAATATATGATAACTGCTCTGCTTATGTCACCATACATATATTAAGACATGTACATATGCCTTGCTTGTCACTTCCAACGTGTACTGTGGTAGCGTTGCGGATTTTTTATCTTCTTGTCATGAAAACTGCAGACAACCTCACTGTCAAGATTCTGAGCAAACTGGCAAAAATATGCTGAAATTTTACAAACTCTTTTCCCCACTAAAAAAACTTACATCTAACAACACCAAATCCAGATGAAACAGGTAAAACAAAGACTGTCTGGGCACACTCTTGTTTGTTAATCAACATCTGCTGCAGAATCCATTCCAATGTAACAATAAGTGGAAGACTGTTACATTTCAGGTGCAGCTTTGTGAAAATATGACTTCAGGTTTGTGAAAATATGACTTCAGGTTTGTGAAAATATGACTTCAAAAGTAATTATTCATCTTCTTCAGACTCTTCATCATCATCAGCCTGTTCCAACCAGTTCAGCCACTGGTTTACCTGCAAGAAATAAACCAGGTTTATGACTGAGTAGTCAGGTAAAATTGTATATTTATGACCGGGCATGTTTATGACAGGGCTGGTAAATAAAACAGATGTATGACAGTTTTAGACAAAACAGGTTCATAACTGAGTTATCTGATGAAACAAAATATTTACGCCTAGATTTTGATCAAACAAATGTAAGCCACAGGTCTAAAGTAAAGGTACGAGTTGTGAACCTGCCACACTGCACACAGTCAAACTGTAAGTGCGCTGCTGTCTAGTCAGCAGCTGACCAGAATTTGCTGACTGGTGTTGCCATCAGCGTGAACTCTGTAGCTAGTGGCATCATTCCTCTCCTTCCAAAGCGTTAACCCTGATACACAGGCAGGGTGAACCCCAGTAGATTCTGTGAGCCACAGTTTGACTGCCACTGTGGATAGTGGAAATCAAAACCAGGCCACCTGGTCAGCAGCTCCCTCTAGTCTATTTTAAGTAACAGTTTATTATTTATAAATCTGTTTTAGAGATCTATATATTAAAAAAACACAGCTCATGACTGAGTTATTACACAGATCTTATATGTGATGGAGTTGTAACTGTAAACTACAACAAAAATCTGAATCAGTGTTCCGTCTTGTTTTTCTCAAAATGTAGATAGTATGGGAACTGCAAAGCCATAATGAGCCTAAGTCTCATTTGTAAGGTGGCACGTTTGAGCTCCAGCGTCTATGATAACCCCAACAACATCAGCCTAGAAAGCAAGTACGCCAAAGTGAACAATACCATGAAAGGACTTGAGTCTACAAGGGAATCATCAAATAACCAAATGCTGTGGCAACTTTCACACTTCCTCCATAATTATGTTTAAAAAATTAGCATCCCAATCACCAAAAAAAAAAAACAACAAAGAAACATATACCAACACTTCAAGCAGATTATAATGTACCTGGAATAAAGCCTTTCCTTTGCCTGGATATTGATCATTTACTTCTTCCTTCCAGTGCAGATAAACATCCTCATCAATGACCTCCATGTCATACAAGTTCACAAAAAATCGGAGGAACATACCTAGAAATAGTACACAGGTTATTCTGACAATTTCCTACAAATAATTTATATTAAAACGTGCCCCCCTCCTTCCTTTCTAATTTTCAAGAATATCTTACTCTCATCATCATCTTGTGTCACCCGAAAAAAAAAGAGGAAATCATATGTCACAGAGTTGCCAGTTAACTCTGACCCTAGCCTTACTGAACCACCTGGATAAGCTTATTCTATTATCTGTAACAGTATGAGCACAGCAAAATTCTATTCCTAAAAAAGCAATTGAAATGCCAGTCACTTTCCGTTTCTACTGGAGATGGCACTACAAGAAAATCACTTCAAAATATGAAAACGATATAATAATATTCAAAGTTATGTGATAAGAAAATGTGGGTAGTTACCTTTAGGGAACTGATTTGTGCAGCAGAAAACTTGTACAGCGTACAAAGCAGCCATCTGCAGGTTTGTGTGATCTTGAAGGAAGTGCTGGAGAACGCCCTGTGGAAGTTTGGAACAAAATAATGCCTGGAATAATAACTATACTGCTTTGTTATGTGTCCACCTAACATGTACAGGGTGGCTCACATAACTAACATGAGCAGCATGGCTACATGTACTCACATACCTAACACATACAGAGTGAAGACATGTACTCACAAACCTAACACATACAGGGTGGCTACATGTACTCACATACCTAATACATACAGGGTGGCTACATGTACTCACATACCTAACACATACAGGGTGGCTCACATAACTAACATGAGCAGCATGGCTACATGTACTCACATACCTAACACATACAGGGTGACTCACATGTACTCACATACCTAAAACATACAGTGTGGCTACATGTACTCACATACTTGACACATACAGGGTGGCTACATGTACTCACATACCTGACACATACAGGGTGACTCACATGTACTCACATACCTAACACATACAGGGTGGCTACATGTACTCACATACCTAACACATACAGGGAGGCTACATGTTACTCACAACTTCTAACATAACACACTCAGGATAGTTACAAACTGCCTGTGTAAACTGCTTATAAATGATCTGTACACTCTAGCCACTACTACATAAATTCCAGTTCTACTCCACTTCTTCCTATTCTTCCATGTTAATGGCCAATTTCTCTAACCAAGACTGCATGGAACACTGACTGCACCCTAACTTCCATCCATCTGTTATAAAACCTGACCCACACATTTTCTTTTTTTTTTTTCTAGATTTCAGTTCACACTCTTCTTCTTATCACTTTCTATCCCAGTTGATGTGGGCTGCTGCTTCTCACAAAAAGCATCTGGAAATTTCCCAACATGCATCATTCCCACCTGTCTGGAAACTCACTGGCCCTTGAAAATGACAACTAATATACTCACGGAAAAAAAGTAAGTCTGCAATGTTTTAAAAAGCACCATGAACGTGCTCAGATGATGATTGAAATAAAATTTGGCACACATTATGTTTGATTATTCAATAACAGATAAAATGATAACTTTCAGACCAGTCACAAGTCACAAAAAAGTGAAAAAAAAAAAATCATCTAATGTGGCTCACCACCTCAATAAAAGAACATCAGGGTTTCAAAATCGTCTATGTCCTCCTCAGGCAGTTACCACTCCTTGACACCCCCTTCTCATCGAACCAATGACACGTTGTATAAACTGTTGAGGCATGTTATTCCATTCTTCTTGCAACGCTTGGGCTAATCCTTGGCAGTTTCCAGGGTGATTATATCATCTTTGCAACCTGCAGTCCAACTCATCCCAAATGTGCTCAATAGGTGACAGGTCGGGTGAAACTGCTGGGCATGGCAAAACAGTAATCTGATGCCACTGAAAGTGGTCCCTGACCACACGTGTGACATGTGGAAGAGCGATATCCTGCTGCAGTATCACGCCTTGTCCATTTGCACCAGAAAAGGCATTACGTGGTGTGTAATGATTTCGTCCCTGTATCATAAACATGTAAGGTTGCCATTGAGGAAGACTAGGTTTGTTCGGCCAGCATAGGAAATTCCTCCCCAAACCATTACACTGCATCCTCTCCTCCTTATCCACCTCTAGCACAGTTATCCGCAAAGCGTTCTCCTCTTCGTCTGTACACTAAAGCACGCCCAACTTCGCCTGTACATTAAAGCACGGCCATTATGGCGGCCTTGCAGACAGAATCTGGACTCATCAGTGAATAGGATCCGTCTCCATTGATGAAAGGGCCATGCCATGTGGTGCTTGGCCCAGGTCAAGCGGATCTGTCTGTTGCGAACTGTCAGTACTGGTCTAACTATGTAGGCCTTTGAGTAAGAGATTTACCTCTCCGAGTCTGTTCTGCACTGTCCTGCCCGACACATGTCTTAAACCTGGAATGTTGCTGGCAGTTCATGTCGCCTGGAGAAACCTGTTACGAAGGTGCATGAGGTAGCGGTCTTGTGCAAGGGTAGTAACTCGTGGTCTACCGCTTCTATGGTGGTCAGCAATGGAACCATTTTGGTTAAAACGACTTTGAAGGCATTATACTGTGTTTCTGTGAATATTAAAATGTTGATATACTTCTGCTACTGTTGGTCCAGCAATTAACATCCCAACAGCTATTTCTCGCTGATGTTTGTTCAATCTTGGCATGATGAAAAAAGATGTTTATGTTGGAATTCCACTACTTTCTTCAACAATTACGTGAAGAGATCTCTGAGAACAGAATTACATACTTACCCTCATTTTATTTGTGGTCAGTAACCAATCACGGATCACTGCACGTGATTTCACTGGAGCTGTGGTTATCTACCCATGAATAGTGCAATCAACTCTGTGCAGAACGGGGAAATGGACAACACTCAGGCAAAACTTTGTGCCAAATTTGATTTGATTTCACTCATGACAACGTGATTGGTGCACTTGACACCACTGCACACTTACTTTTTTCCATGAGTAATGTCCTCAGAACATGATGAAGATAACAACTAGAATCAAACCCAGACAAGATCCCCTTCATAATTACTGTCCACAGCTTTACAATAGTGACTGTGTGTGTGTGTGTGTGTGTATGTGTCTGTTTCACACTTTTGAATGTATACAAATAATTGTACTTATCAACGGAGTTCTGTATTTAGAATCTTAGACCAGCATGCAATGCTTACCTTAAGTTTCTCAAGCAGCTCCTTCTCTTTGTCCATGAGAGCTTTCTCTGGTGTGACAGTTATGTCAGTGTTTGCTTTCAGGGTGCTCTCTGATGTGATGTATTTCAAGATGCTGCGGGCAGAGACGGCAGAGTGCTCGGCTTAGTCACTTACAACGTAAGACATTAACAACTGGCTTATACACAATTCTGAATCATGCACCAGGCAACAGCACAGTCCAGAATCAATGATCACATACAGACTCAAGCATCTGTATACACCATGGGGAAAGAATGAAGAATATCACTCAAGAAGATTGAGATAACTCATGTTAGAAATGCAATAAATGCAAGAAGAAAACCCACTAGCATGTGGGAGATATCAGTCACCTGTCTGTGCCCTAGTATGCTCTGGCTGTGGGGCTGTCTTGTCAAAATAAAACAAGGGGAAAAAAAAACCTACATAACAACCAGACTTTTTGAAACAAAAACTAATTTAAACTATAAGAAAAAAAGACAAGACAAAATATCCTGAACATGTCATGAGGAGACAGAAGTCTGAATTTAGTAATGACTGGACAATTAAGGGAAAAATACCGAGTTATTAGGGGGTCGCCCGTGCCACAGCTACAAGAAAAGTATCTCAGCAGACTTATGTGACATGGAAAAAGAAAAGCACTTAAACTAACTGGAAACACCCACCATCACCTAAATTGTCAATAACTACCTGGCAAGGCACATAAATGAATGCATAAGCTTAACTACACACCCCTAAGATTGCTTAAATGTGGCAAAAGATTGTTTTCACAAAATTCTATACATTTCATTTTCTTTAGAATGAGGGTTCTTTCCCCTAAACAAATCGATGAACAGCTTCCAACATGAATACTACAAACACAGATACTATACCAAGCACTAAACACAAATCATGTCCTCACCTTGTCATAAGAATGTTTATGAATCCAGGATCTGACTGCAGTGATGGCTCCACCTTCTCTTTGATCCACTTGAACAAAGCAGTGGCTGTTGGTTCAGCAGAAATCTGCCTTCCTAACTCAGACTGGATTTGAAGGAGTGGGAATATAAAGCTGAGGCCTCGATCCTCTAATATCTCCAGCATACGTTCTTTACGCTGGTCCAGTTCTGAAATTAGAACCATCACGAATCTCACAATTAAGAAATGCTTTTTTTTTTGTGTTCACCTGTTGTAGATTTAACTAACATCCCTGAACTCTTGAGTTTTACATATTCTATTTTTCCCTCAGTTTGGTCAGGGTTGTGCACAATTAGTGTTATCACATCACATGCGGATGTTTTCTATTCTCTGATTCTGATTCTCCTCATCACTTGTTGTCAAGTATCCAATTTTACTAACAGAACTGAGTGTAGGACTGGTAGTATCTGGGTATCTTAGATATGTCACCTGGAAAGCAGAAGCATCACCCCTCACACTGGAACTGGCAAACCAGAGCTGAAAAGACTAATAGATTCCAAGTAACAAAATATGCTGCATCACAGCACTCTGACAAATGAGGTAAGGGCCAGCTCACTAAGAGGTCTGGGGTACTGTTCCCACTAACAGGTCTGGGGCACTGTTCCCACTAACAGGTCTGGGGCACTGTTCCCACTAACAGGTCTGGGGCACTGTTCCCACTAACAGGTCTGGGGCACTGTTCCCACTAACAGGTCTGGGGCACTGTTCCCACTAAGAGGTCTGGGGCACTGTTCCCACTAACAGGTCTGGGGCACTGTTCCCACTAAGAGGTCTGGGGCACTGTTCCCACTAACAGGTCTGGGGCACTGTTCCCACTAACAGGTCTGGGGCACTGTTCCCACTAAGAGGTCTGGGGCACTGTTCCCACTAAGAGGTCTGGGGCACTGTTCCCACTAGGAGGTCTCGGGTATTGTTCCCACTAAGAGGTCTGGGGCACTGTTCCCACTAAGAGGTCTGGGGCACTGTTCCCGCTAAGAGGTTTGGGGCACTGTTCCCGCTAAGAGGTCCGGGGTATTGTTCCCACTAAGAGGTCTGGGGTATTGTTCCCACTAACAGGTCTGGGGCATTGTTCCCACTAAGAGGTCCGGGGCATTGTTCCCACTAAGAGGTCTGGGGTATTGTTCCCACTAAGAGGTCCGGGGTATTGTTCCCACTAAGAGGTCCGGGGTATTGTTCCCACTAAGAGGTCTGGGGTATTGTTCCCACTAAGAGGTCTGGGGCATTGTTCCCACTAAGAGGTTTGGGGCACTGTTCCCACTAAGAGGTCCGGGGTATTGTTCCCACTAAGAGGTCTGGGGTATTGTTCCCACTAAGAGGTCTGGGGCACTGTTCCCACTAAGAGGTCTGGGGTACTGTTCCCACTAAGAGGTCCGGGGTATTGTTCCCACTAAGAGGTCTGGGGTATTGTTCGAACTAAGAGGTCTGAGGCACTGTTTCATCTTGCTGTAAACCCTAGGACATGAGAAAAGTCAACACAGTATGATGTCAATCAACATTTAATATGATTCATTCCCTAGAAATAATATCTTGTTGGCAGAAATGCAGATGAAACCACTAACAACAATTATTGAGGAAAGATGCTGGCGATGGTTGGGGCATGTGCTCAGAATGACTGACAACCCACTACCAAAAATAGCACTAAGATGGACACCACAGGGGAACAGAAGTAAGGGTAGACCAAAAGAGACATGGAGAAGAACAACAGAGAGGACGTTGAGCAACAGAGGGCTCACCTGGGCAAGAGCAGAAAAAAAGGCGAAGGACAGGCATTTGTGGAAAACCCTTGCGGAAGCCCCATGTGCCCTGGGCACTTAAGGTTCAGAGAGAGAGAGATTCCCTAGATACAACAACCAAGATCATGCTTGCGTTCCATTTCAAGCAAAACAAAGAATAATACAAATCAGTAGCTCATCCTTATGGCCACTAATCTACTGAATTTAATAATGTATAATAAGCTGAAATTTAAACTGTAAATATGATGACAACAATATCAACCAACCTGGCAACATTTTCTGTAGATCCAGTTTGCTCCTGTTGAAGGTGTCAACCAGCCATTCCTTGCCCTTGACCTTGTGCATGTGCTGGAGGCAGAGCAGGAACAGAGGGTAATGAACTCCTCCCTCAAATGGTTCGGCCAGATCCGTCAGTGCAACCAGGCTAAGTGTCACCGCCATGGCTCCGAACCGTGCCATGTGAGACTTGACCAGCGGCACATCTGCTTCAAGCTCACTCATGCGGTTGCAGACTTGCCTGAATCCCTGTAGTAAAAGTTCAGTTCCACACTTATTAAATTTGGGATGCTGAATGCATGACTAAACATGACAGTAACCAATAGCTGGAGAAAGTGAAACATGTGCATTGTCTAGTGTAGGACTGCTTCAAAACATGGTCAGACTAAAGATTCTTGCTGGTGTTACAAAGTATAAGCATCTCTAGTGAAATTCTCTGAAGAGACTGAAGCAATTCATGATCGTGAGGAAAGCAAGATCACCACAAATGTTAACATACTCAAAAAGTGCAATAACTAAGACTGACATCTTACATCCTTCCCGCGCCGTTAAACGTCACACAGGGCCCACATGGTAGTTCATCAAGATTTCCTGCCTTCAGTGAGTTTTTCAATCTCATCAAGAGATGTTATGCCCACTGAAATGGCCTCTCTTAACAATGTCCTCTTTACAGTTTCACATGGTCAACCTCTTTTTCTTCGACCTGTTGTGTTCCACTTGATAGCTTGTTTGGGGATCCTCTGATTGTATATTCTCATCACATGACCAACATATGTTCATCTATTTTTTCTGATCACCCATGAGAGGTTGTTTGTTCATCTGTCTTATCTCTGCGTTTTCTTGAATTTGTTCCACTTTATACAGAGTATTTTCCTGAGGCATTTGTTTTCAAAAGAGTCTAATTTCTTGTCTATTTCTTTAGTTGTTTTCCAGCTTTCACATGCATAAATGAGGGTGGATATCACATTTGAATTGAATAATATAACTTGGTTTTTGTGCTTATAACTTTTGAATGCCTATGTTCTCGAGATTCTTGAAGGTCAATGCTGTTTTTGCAATTCGAATTCTAACTTCCTTTCTGGTGTTACCATCCTGGTCTATGTAGCTGCTGATATATGCAAAACGGTTTACTTCTTCAACAGCTGTTCCTTCTACGTATAGTTGTCCTTTGTGGTTAATGAGAAGTTTCATTATTTTTGTTTTATCCTTGTTAATTTCAAGTCCTATTCTACTAGCCCGTGAAGACAAGCTATCTGTTTTTACTAGCATTGATTTCACATTGTCACTGTTAAAGAGTTATGTCATCTCCAAAATAACTAAGAATACAACTGTTTTAAAAATAGTTTTTCCTCCTTTTTTCCACTCCTTTGAGCAATGAAGAAAGGAAGGTTGAGTGTGACTTTTAAAGAAATAGCAGAGTTACAGGGGACATAAATGGATGAAGAGAAACAGCTACACGTGAGAGAATGTAGTAACAAACTACAGTGTGAACATCTAGTCAGACAAGCCTGGCAAACAATCAAAAGCACAATTATCTATCAGGTCAATACACAAAAATTAGTGTATAGGTATACAACTATACACAAAGCACTGCAGTAAAGATGTGATACCAAAATGCATAAACTAGGAACAGTTTTATTATTTAACAATAACACACTTGTTAGGTTTTAGCGCGAGCCTTCTTCAAACAAAAACAAACAGGATGAAGAATCAGAGAGAGGAGACAAAATATAGATTCAAATCGTGCTTATGTAAACAAAATAACAAAACATGAAAAAAATTAATGAAAAATTGCAGATGACTTAGCTCCTGGAACAGCGTAGAACCACAATCTCCTTTATGTCGAGGAACATAAACAATATGCACCGGTTACTATGTAAACAAAGCATTCACTATCAAAGGTGCAAACTGTGCATGGTTGAGTGTAGAAAATGTTAAGAGACAAGGATGTGCACAGAAAGAGCAGAGAATTATTTCAAGAACAGGAATGACTGGAGAACCCCCATCCATGGCCGGTGCTCTTAAGGGAGTGAAAGGCGATGATGATGATGGTAGTGAATGGATAGGGATTTGTGATGTCTGATGGTAGGGAAGGGAAGGGATGGCAATCTATTTAGGAGAAGGTGAAATGAATGATTATGGTTGTGGTAGAGGAATAGTAATGTGATGATGCATGAGGGTACTAAACTGTGCAACAAGTGAGAATGAGTAACATTGTGGAAGATTATGTGTAGCTGAAGTTCAAACCATGTGGTTCTAGTGTCCCATAGTTCTGAATGTAGTGGTCTTCAATCGCTAGGCAGCTTGTGTCATCCGCGTGACAATGATGGCTGCTACCAGAAATTCTGATTTGCCTCTATGGCTGGGGCCAGTGAAATGATTAGGGACTGGTTTCGAAGCATGCTGGGTGATATTATACAGATGTTTCTGTATGCGGTCTCCTAGTCTGAGGCCAGTTCCGCCAGTATAAGTTACCTGCATCTTTTGCATACGATGGCATATATTACATTGCAGGATTCGCATGTGAATCCCTCATGGAGAGTCAGGATAGTTTTAGGAAAGGTGATTGTTTTCACCTCCCAAACTACAGGCCAGGTAACACAGCGAGGGCAGTTACATTTTCTGGTTCCAACATATGGAAGGTTCTGCTTTAAAGTGGCTGTGGACAAAGATGTCCTCGAGATTTGGCTCACGCTTGTATGCTAATAGGGATGTCATGCAAATGACACAAGCTGCCCGACGCTTGAGAACCACTATATTCAGGACTATGGGACACTAGAACCACATGGTTTGAACTCACTATTCAGCTACACATAATCTTCCACAATCTTACTCATTCTCACTTGTTGCACATAGTTTAGTACCCTCATGTGTCATCACATTACTATTCCTCTACCACAACCATAATCATTCATTTCACCTTCTCTTAAATAGACTGCCATCCCTTCCCTACTATCATCTATTATCAGACATCACAAATCCCTATCCATTCACTATCATCATCATCATCATCGCCTTTCACTCTCTTAAAAGCACTGGCCATGGATGGGGCTCTCCAGTCATCCCTGTTCTTGAAATAATTCTCTGCTCCTTCTGTGCACATCCTTGTCTCTTAACATTTTCTACACTCAACCAGTTTTGCACCTTTCAGAACAGACACTTTGTTTACATAGTAACTGGTACATACTGTTTATGCTCCTTTTGACATAAAGGAGATTGTGGTTCTGTGCTGTTCCAGGAGCTGAGATAAGTCATTTACAATTTTTCATTAATTTTTTTCATGTTTTGTTATTTTGTTTACATAAGCACGATTTGAATCTATATTTTGTCTCCTCTCTCTGATTCTTCATCCTGTTTTTGTTTAATAAAGGCTCGCACCAGAATGTTACAACTGTGTAATCGTTAAATAATAAAGCTGTTCCTACTTTTTTTCCTACTTTATACATTTTACATATCAGGTCAATAATGCTGCCAATGAAACAGATGAACCTAACAATCATAAAAATAAAACCAGGTATCATTTACCTCCATGAACTGATGCGCAGATATGATATTTTCAAACTTGAGGCCTTCAATCACCTTCATAGATAACTCCCGTTCCACATCTGAATATAACAAACACACACAAAAAAAAGTAATTTTATTTCTGTGATTACAGATCTTTACATTACTGATTTTAGGCAAATATAACTGGGGTTCCCTACTGATATCAAAGCTGGTTAGCCATGGTTTCCTTCATGTGCTACAGTCTGGTGATCTGAGCCAGGTAATGACATTTTACATCTTTCCCGTGCCGTTAAGTGTCACATAGGGCTCGCATAGTTGTTTGCCAAGTTTTTCTGTTTTCAGCGAGTCTTTCAACTTCATCAAGGGATGTTAATGGCCACTAAACTGACTTCTCTTAACAATATCCTCTTTAGAGCTTCATGCGGTCGACCTCTTTTTCATCAGCCTGTTGTGCTCCACTTGATAGCTTGTTTTGGTATTCTCTGATTGTTTATTCTCATCACACAGCCTACATATGTCCATCTACTTTTTCTAATCACCCATGAGACAGGTTGTTGTTTGCTCACCTGTCTTATCTCTGTGTTGTTCTTAAATTCGTTCCACTTTATATCAAGTATTTTCCTGAGGCATTTGTTTTCAAAAGAGTCTAATTTCTTGTCTATTTGATTTCCAGCTTTCGCATGCATAAATGAGGGTAGATTTACATTTGAATTGAATAATCTTAACTTGCTTTTTGTGCTTATAACTTTTGAATTCCACACGTTCTCAAGATTTTTGAAAGACAATGCTGCTTGTGCAATTCGAATTCTAACTTCCTTTCCGGTGCCACCATCCTGGTCTATGTAGCTGCCAAGGTATGCAAATTGTTCATTATTTTTGTTTTGTCTTTGTTAATTTCAAGAACTATTTTGCTAGCCAGTGAAGACATTTCACACTGTCACTGATAAGAGTTATGTCATCTGCAAAATCAAGATCCTCTATTTGGGTCCCATGTACCCAATCAATGCCTGTTTTACCTGTACAGCATCTTTGCATTATAAAGTCTATGGCTCCAAAAAGCACTGGAGATAATATGCATTCTTGTTTCACACCTGTTTCAATCTGAAACCATTCACTCATTCCTTCTTCTGTCTTGACTGCACAAACATATCTGTTAGAGATCTCTAATGATGTTGACAATTTTAGATGGTATTCCATATAGTCTTAAAATTCTCCACAATGAATCTCAATGTATGTTATCAAATGCTTAGTTCAGGATTAATGGTTTCTGCTTTTCAGTACATTCTTAAAGTATTATTCTTAGAGTAAAAATCTGGTCGAGACAGCTTCTCCCTTTTCAAAATCCTGCCGGTTCTTCTCTCACTGCAGTATCCACTACATCCTTAATTCTATTCAGAATCACTTTACAAAACATCTTTGACACAACTGATAGTAAGGTTACACCCCTCCAGTTATTGCAGTCACTGAGATTGCCTTTTTTGGATATTTTAACAATGATTTTTTCCATTTAGAAGGGACTTTTTCTTATTTCCAAATTTTATTAAACAATCTTTGTAGTTGGCTCATGTTGTCACTGTTAACAGCTTTTAACATTTCAACTGTTATTTCATCTTCACCTGCAGCTTTGTTGTTAGGCATTAGATTCACTGCTGTTTCAATTTCATTCAGTGTAACTTCATCTAAGTTGACATTTAGTTGTGGGATAGATAAATCAGTTTCAAGATTTATCAATTCATTTGGGTGTGGTTGATTAAGAATTTCTTGGAAGTGTTCGGCCCATCTTTGTTTTTGCTCTTTACTTGATGTTAATAGATTGCCTATTTTGCTAAAGACTGGTCTTTCTCTGGAGGTAATAGTACCTGTTAGCTCCTTATGTATGTTATATAGAGTTTTTGCTGTCTCTTGTTTTTTGCTGCATTTTCTGCTTCTTTTGCCATATTGTCCATATATTCTCTTTTGTCTCTTTTTACTTTATTGTCTAGTGCTTTGCATGTTGCTTCTGCCAAAACTTTTCCAAGATCTACATGGCTAATTTGGCTGCTCGTCTCTCATGTATGGATTTCCATGTGTTATCTGATATCCATGCTTTTCTACTTGTTGATTGCAGTCCAGCACTTGCTTTTGCTGCCATGATTATGGTGTGCTGTATGAATTCCATAATTCATCTATATCTGTCTCATCTACCTCTTTGAGTGCTGCGAAATGTTTGGTAAGTTCCAGACTGAAATCACTGTTGGTATTTTCTTCTTGTAGGCTATGACTGTTTATCTTTCTGAGTATTGATTTCTTGTGTTGGCTTTTCAGTTTAAGTCTTATCCTCCCTATACACAGGTTGTGATCACTGTTGACATCTGTACCCTTATATGTTCTTACATCCATCAGAGATGTTCTTAATTGTTTTCTAATACAAAAACGATCTATCTGGTTTCTGGTTCTATCATCTGGAGATATCCATGTTGTTTTATGTATTTCTTTGTGTGGAAATATTGTTCCTCCAATGACCATGCCCTCTGTTAGACATATTTCAATTAATCTTTCTTCATTCTGATTTATTGTATCAATTCCTTCTTTACCCATTACTTTTTCAACATTGGTGTTATCTTTTCCTACCCTAGCGTTGAAGTCTCCCACGACAATTAAGATGTAGTGTTTAGGTACTTTGTTGATAAGTTGTTGTAGATGGTAATAGAAACGACTTTTATTTCATCATTTGTATCATTTGTGGGTGCATAGCATTGTATGACTGCCATTCTTTCGTGCCTTATTTTGTATCATGCTCTTATCATACGACTGTTCACTGGTTCCCATTCTGTATGGCTCTTTGCTGCCGCAGATGAAATAATTATACCCATTCTTTCCTGGTATTTCCCATTGTCTCTGCCGGAATATAGTATTAACTTACAGTTTTCCACTGGTCATTTCCCTGCTTCTGGCCATCACATTTCACTGATGCCCAACACATCTAAGTGATATTTATCCATTTCTTTTATTACCTGAGCAGTTTTTGTTGTTGTGGCCATCGCTCTTACATTCCAAAATCTGATTTTTGTTATGCATTTGGGGCCGATGAATTTTCTATCATTGTCAATGGCATGCAGAGTTGGTGACCTTGATGTTCGGTTACAACTGTTGCGAGATTCCATAATGGCAGGGTTTTTCTCCATCTAGAGTCGCCTCCAGACGAGTCTCAGGATGAGGCTGTTGGCCTCACGCCCAACTCCCATTTAGGTAAGGACACAGTGAAGCTAATAACACTAACATTGCAGATCACTACGAGAGCTGTGATCTACACTCCTTTCATACACTCCAGGAAATGAGGAAAGCTATGATGGTCTGCTGCTGCTACCTGTCATCAACATCATCATCATGGAACAGAAGCTCAAACAGCTCAGTTCTACTGAACAAGAAAAGAACACTGTCAATACCAGTATCATTCTTCCAGCCAAAACCATAAATCCCAGAGTATCGCAGGACAAGGAAAAGATCACATGGCAGGACTCTTAGATTAAGTAATAACCATAAAAACCCAAATTCCAGATTTTCTAAAAAATCCAGAATCCTAAACCAAAAATTATGGTTTACTAATCCATTAAACTGTGTGATTTCCAGCATCTTTGTACTATAATAATTCATAAGTCTTCCAGTTAACTTTTCATTGTTGCTTATAATTTGGATCAGAACATAATCAGAATCTTACTTAGGCAGGCTGCATGGGGTGAGTGTGATCTGGCCATTTCTTTCCGTTCTTCAACATTCTGCTCACTATGAAAGCATGGATGGGTTATAGCTTTTATACAGTGTTACTTTGATTTTCTGTTCTACATTTGTTTAACTTATAGAAAGAAAACTCTCACAACTAACAGTAATTTATTATGACATTCATTTTGAACAGCAGTTTACAAGTGTTGACATAGTTGTTATATATAAACTTGCCTGTTCTCCCCAGGGAGTCCAGCATGATCTTTTCCAGAAGATCTGGAGTCATTTTGTGAGGGACATTCATATCCTTGATGTCAGCTACTAGATCACCCACACTGTGGCTTACATAGCACTCTGACAGTAGGTTAGTCTGATGAGGACCAGCAAAATGTGGATTACTTAACAACAAACAAAACAAAAATATATGTTCAGGCTTTGGGGGGGGGGGGGGGGTGTTTAATAGGAAAAAAAAGCAGATCCACATACACTGCTATTACCTGTCTGTAACAGCCCAAAAGCTAAAAGCTAGTATAAGTACACACTTAACAAACCCAAATTGGAAAATACATCTTTAAAAAAAAACAGAATATTCCAAGCTAAAATTACATTCACGAAAATCAAAATTCTGAAGCATTCAAATATAATCTAGCAAATAAAGAACTGAGTGAATTTATTTGTTCTGTCTTCTCCACTGATAAAGCAATTTTGTCAAAATATTAGGTTGTTGTTGCTGTTCGTAACCACTTCACTGTCTTTATCTCTTACTGCTAATTTTTCCTCCTCTACTTCCTATTTCTACCCTATTTTGTACAACTGCAGCATACACCTCCACCAAACTCTAATTTAGAACTATAACTTCTGAACTTTAACTGGCGACAAGTCGTCACCATAAAGACTACTGAGAGCAACAATGGTGTGGTTTTCCTGAAGAACTCTAACAACACCACAGACAGCTAATATGAATAATGAAAACTACCTGATAAAATCTAGTTAAAAAAAAAAACAGAAATTTAATTAAACAGGACGGGTAAAAGTATCATTTATTCTTAGAACTTACTAATCTGGTGAGCATTTTTTCCTTAGTGAGTTTCTCCTTCACTGGGGATTTAGTCTTCTCTTCTTTAACCTGTTTGGATGAGGCAGGCTGTTGTTGCTGCTGTTGCTGAAGATTAACAACATTTTCTTAGAAAATATCTACAAAAAGTAAATAGAAAACAAAAAAAACCAGGATATTTTTAGTTTAGTCTCAGAAATAAAGCGCTCTGGTGAACCCTGAAGCACAACTGATAAAAATCATCAGACTAGACCTGGAGTGATCTTGTTTTTCTTTCTTAACTCAGAAATGTTAGAAAAAATACTTTTCAGATAGCTCCTCCACCACCACAAAGAACATGTGGAACCTTTGCCCACTGGGAAGACTAAAGTAGTACAACAGAATGCTCATGTAAGCAATTAGAATAAAAAGGTCTTGACCAGTTCTGGTCCACTGGCCAAACAACATGTCAAAAAAAAACAAAAACAACAGGCATCTTCTCTTCTAGGACAGCATCAGAGTCATGGCTTGGACTCTTCCAATCAAAACCAGTTGAAGACGGTCTTTACCTGCTGTGGATCACCAGTCTTGATGGTTGTATAATGACTGACAATCTTCTTGGCTCCTAACTACAGAAAGTAGCATGCTATGTTCATCTTACCTGTTTGTCCAGGAGAGGGTTGATCATCTCTGAGATGTCTTTACTCTTCTTGGCAGCAAAGCTAGTCTCTCTAGGGGCTGGGTTCTGTGCCTGGGCTGACCTTGGCAGCATGGACGGGGTGTTGGGCTTAAACATGTTGAAATTCTTCACTGGGCGTAGGCTTACTTCATCCTTGATCCCGTTGATGGATGGGGTAATGGTGAGTGGTGGAGAAGCTGATGGTGGCGGCTGGTTAGGAGCACCGAGCGGGGCTGATCCTGGTGCTCCTGTCATCATACCACTGCTGCCACCAGTTAAACCCCCAGCCTGGTTCTGCTGAGCCATGCGCAGGAACCGAGGTGGTAAGTCCCTGTTGATACCTGCACAAGGAAAATATTTTATCATTTACAGCTGTAAGAATCACACATTTTAGCTCAATTCCTGATCTTTATAATGAGGAACAGAATTGTTTTTTTCTCCATCAATGACTATCAGAGCTTTCTCATGATCCGTGTCATACACAAAATGAATCCTGTCCCTACATTGAGGTGCAATGCCAGGAAGACAAGCACACAGAGAGGTACAATGTCTCTCAGCCATAGATATGCTAAAATCACATGCCCCTGCCCCATCATTTTAATCACAATAAATCTGTTACAGCTGGATTTTATGAAGCTGAGATACCATTACACCTGATATAGCTGTGAAGAATTAGTATTATTAGTGAAAGCAGCCAGCTGTATACACCTTTATCTGCTCCACTCCCTACTCCAGCAATTATCAAAGTGTTCATTCTGCTAAATGTCCCTGTCAAAAGCTGATTATAAAACTTGTCTTGAAAAACATCCTCCAAAGGACCAGCTTCTTTCTTGTCAATCTGTCACACCCAACCCCTTCATATTCTTGACACAAACATCTTATAGTGAAGGCACCACATCTGTTTGGGAACAGGGACTGGCATTTTTTTTCCTTCTGAAAGTGGACCTCAGATGGGGAAGGGCTGTCATCTAGTTCTATCACCATGTACACTAATTCCTTTCTTCAGGTTACAACAGTATGTTTACCAGAAGCATTGCTTGGATTTGAGACAAGATCTTTATTCCTACTGATAACTTTGAGAATTTTTGTCTCCGTGCAAAGCCTCAACAAAATGCTAAAATATCAGCATTACATGAATGAAGGTTGCATATGTGCTTAAGAGCACAAATGCAACAAAAAAGTATATAGACAGCAGGCAGATCTCCCTGACTACAGATGACAATTCAGGATCTCATGCCTACAATAATATGAGATCTCCCTCTTAAAATATAAAAATATGTGATCTCTCACCGGCACCTCCTTGCTTATTCTGTGCTTGTTGTTGGTAGTTGTTGCTGTTGGCCTGGTAATTTTGCTGCTGGCTGTTATAACCACTGCCACCAGGACCACCCTGGTTATTGTAACCACCCTGGTTGTTGTTGCGCCGCTGGTTGCCAGGAGACCCATTACCATCCTGCTGTTGTTGCTGTGACTTGCCTCTTCCTTTGTTGTTGAAGTTATTTTGATAATTGTTTTGATAACCTGAAAATAAACAAACTTTTCTGATTCTCCAGTCACACACTTTCTGATAATATCCTTTTCCTGGGAACTCCTTTTCACACATATTACTAAAACAGATAATGCATACAGTTATCTTCACTATATTCACTTCACATGGTCTAGTTCACTCAGAATAAATCACTGTAAAGAACTACTTATGGAATCCGACTGTCTGTGTAAAGTAGGTACCCACGGACATAATGGTAAATTTTATTGTGAAATATCACGAAATGAGAACATATCCAAGTTAAAGACGGCAAGCAGTAACGAAATGTCCCCGTCTCATATTATCACAAGAAAAATTAGCTAAAAACAACATTCAGCAAGCAACCTCCGGTTTTCACACACTAGTACTATGGTACAATGGACACAATCAAACCAAAAAAAAAAAAAAAACACTGATAAAATGGTTTCCACCACAAAGACCACTATGACACAGTGGATAATAGACACACTGTGATATTTCATACTGCAAGAGGATTATGTGAAATGAAGAAGCTGACCAAAGGGTAAAGTTATGAGATAATATACTCTGAACCAATACAATACTGGAATGAATTGTGAAGATGTTAACTATTCAACATAGGACATCAGAAAAATTATGCACTTCATGAGTTCAGCAGAAGAGAACTACCTTTAATATTCAGACTTTACAAACATCATAACATAGTGAAAAATGACATACAGAAGAAACTCAGGACCGGAACTACTGAGCAGTGTTCTGGCAAAAATGACTTTTTACATGAATGTCATTTTTCTGAATATTTGAGAAACCTTTTTTTTTTTTTTCTTGATTGGTATTTGTGCTGTTCTTGACAACCTGCAAAGGGAAATGTCTAGAGTTTCTTTATTAAAAAAGTATTCATCTTGATAAAAGATGTGCGAGAAAGAAAAAGAAAAGTGTATAAAAATTGAAGCTCCGTGTATATATAGTTTTACAGCTGGTTCAAAAATACCTTCAATTTCCACCTGAAAAACTGGACTGGGTAGTAATATGCACTGACAATTTGACATGAGTAACTGAACATTGTTCTTATAGTAAAACTACCAAAGAAGGGTGACCTCAGAGATTGCGGGAACTGGAGAGGCATTACCCTACTGCCACTCACTAGTAAAGTATTTTGCAGAATAATCATCAAAAGAATTGTACCAGCACTTGAGGAAAACTTCGGAAAGAGCAGGCAGGATTTAGGAAAGGAAGATCATGCATAGACCACATATTTGTACTTAGACAAATATTAGAACAGGCAAATGAGTGGCATAGCACAACATATGCATTATTCATAGATTTTGAGAAAGCCTTTGACAGTGTCAACAGAGATGCACTGTGGAAAATCCTAAGATGGCATGGCCTCCCCCATAAAATAGTTAATGTAATCAAAGCCCTATACGAGGGTTTTCAGTGCAAAGTTATCTGTGGAGAACATACCTCCAGCAGCTTTAGGGTACAAACAGGAGTGAAACAGGGATGTGTACTATCACCAACATTATTTATCTTGGCAGTAGACTGGTTAATGAAGGAGGCAACATCAGACAAACGCAGAGGATTACAATGGACCCTTGACACAGTGCTGGAGGACCTTGACTTTGCGGACGACATTTGTCTATTATCAAGCAGTCACAAAGATATGCAAGATAAATAAACAAGTTAACCCAGAATGCAAACAACATAGGACTAAAGATCAACGTAGGAAAGACAAAGTTAATGAAGCAAAATGTGAACAACAGAAATGTACTCAGAGTAGATAACAAGTTAGTGGAGGAGGTCAACGAATTTGTATACCTTGGCAGCAGAGTAGTAGAAAATGGAGACAGCACAGAGGACATCAACAGCAGACTTACTAGAGCAAACCAGGCTTTTGCAATGCTGCAGAATATATGGAAATCAAATAAACTAAGCATAAATATGAAAATCAGGATATTTAAGAGTAATGTTCTAAGTGTACTACTCTATGGAAGTGAATGCTGGAAAATCACCAAAACCATAGAAAACAAGTTGAATTCTTTCCAGACTAAATGTTTACGAAGAATTAAAAAAATATTTTGGCCAAACACCATAAGAAATAACATTTTATTAGCAGAAATGCAGATGAAACCACTGACAACAATTATTGAGGAAAGACGCTGGCGATGGTTGGGACATGTACTCCGAATGACTGACAACTCACTACCAAAAATATCACTAAGATGGACACCACAGGGGAGCAGAAGTAAGAGTAGACCAAAAGAGACATGGAGAAGAACAACAGAAAGGATGTTGAGCAATAGAGGGCTCACCTGGGCAAGAGCAGAAAAAAAGGCGAAGGACAGGCATTTGTGGAAAACCCTTGCGGAAGCCCCATGTGCCCTGGGCACTTAAGGTTCAGAGAGAACTGAACATTGTGTACATGTGTTCTAGGAGTAAAGACTGGGAAAACATCATCCAAAAATAAAAGGTTCTCCAATAGACAAGAATATCAACTCTACAAATTATTTTGGACAACAGTATAGCTCATTTTGGAAAGAAATTAGAACATGAGTTTTGGTGAATGAAAAGAATAATAAAAACAAATATCTGTCTTAGTCTTTCAACCTTTGAAACTCACTTTCTCCTCATCTCAGATGAAGAGTTTAGTGAAATGCTGATAATGAGCGATTCAGGGCTAAAACAATTCTGGGGTGTGACGCTTACCAGGATTCTGTTGGTTGAACCTGTTTCTGTTGTTGTATGTTGGTGGCATGGCAGAGAAGGAATCCATCTGAATCACACCAGGACCTACACCAATAGCACTACCTGTTGATTAAAAATATACTCTGATTTACCTGCACTGTCCTGCTTAGCCTGTCTGATTTATGAATGTATCCTGACATTTAAAACATCACTCTCCAATCATCAGTGTCATGGACATGTTACTGTGTTGTGTATTTTGTGCTGGAATTTCCTTGTTCTCATGGCAGTAAACTACCAACTCTCACTCTACTACAACAGACATTACTGACTGATTTTTAGCACAAATAAAGTCAATGCATGTGACAGTGACACTTTTAAGCATGTCTTTGCTTAGCCAATGGTGTCACTAATTACTTGCACTGATTTTTGCTGCTGGTAATACATGTTTACTCAGAAGCAACAAAGAACATACTGTAAAAACTGAGACTGGACTTCCATGTTCCATTCTGTCAACAGCCTATTTTCTCATCTGTGAATCTTAAACTTTGTGTTCTGTATGAGGGGTTCCTCTCTCAAGTGCTACCAGGTCAGCAATAATCTTCTTTCTCTTTCTAAAGTCCAGGTCAAAATTTTCCTTTTTTTTTTTTTGTTCTTTTCAATCTGCAGTACACAACCAACCTTCATCTTTCAAGAGTTAGGTTACTTACTCCAACATGCTTCCAGGTTACCTGCTCTGGGCACAGGTAAAACCTCCTTACTTGTAGCACAAGCTTTGGTACAATATCTTACTTTTTCCCATCACTCACTGTCTCTTGTTACGTGCAGAACAGTATGTCTCACTTTGCTAGGGGATACTATCTTCACAGCTTTTTTCCTCAGTACCAGGTACCTATTTTCACTGCTGGGTCAATGACTGAAGGGCATTATTTGCAGGTTCATTATTTATAACCTTTTCAACTGTTCTACACTCATTTTGGACTTCCTCATTTTTCAGTTCTCCAAAGTTATTCCTGATAACTTTAATGCTTTGCCATTAAAACCTCCCAGCTGGTTTTCTGTTTTTTTTTTTAATCAGTTTTAGATGTTTCTACTTCATGCACAATAACATTTGGTTTTTTTTTTTTCTTAGATCCAACACTGGTAGAGTCAGTCATGAGAGGAGCTGTTTAACAAGCTGACGTCTGGCAAAGACTCACAACAGCACACGTCTGCTTGCTTCAAAACTGTCTTCTCAGACAAAGGAATGTCAATGTTACATATTATAAAGTTTGAGTATAAAGTTTAAGTTTGAAAAAAAAAAAAAAAAAACCACCAGAGGATTTGAGATACATCTGAAGCTTACCCAAAGATCCAACTGGCATAGAGAAGATGTCTCCCATACCGCCTTTCCAGCCGCCCGCCGGGATGTTGTTCATGTTCATCATGCGTGACTGCAGCAATGATTGGTTATTCTGTCCACGAGGACCCTGCAACATCAAACGCTGCAAATCATAAAACTTGAAAAAAAAATAAGGAAAAATAAAGGAACACAGAAACATGCAGACAAAACATACAAGTATGAAAGATGAAAATTTAAACATTTTTTAAAACTCACAAGAAAGTGCTGAAAGCTGAGCTTTATGTTCCAGAAGGACAGCAAGCAGTTAGGGGTGACTAGCGCAATAATCAACTAGTCCGAAGCATACACTTCATCAGCTTTCCCCAGGATGGATTTTTTTTTTTTTTTTTGTAATGCTCTTCAGTGCATATGGACATGAATGTTTCCAAGAACATTATCTTGTTAGCTCATGTGTTTCTAATTTCCCCTGGCGTAGACACCACAATTGACTGCCTCTCAGCTTTTTAAATTCTGTGATGCAATGTGCACTCAAGTCCAATCAGACCTTCCCTTCTTCGACTCACTGTTAATTAGCATGAATGGAATGTTCCCAGACACAGCTTTTCAACAAACTTACAGTGAGGCCAGCTTCTTGTCTAATCTGAGTGATGGTTTTAGGTCCTGCCTCTGAAGCGCTTTTCCGTGGTTTCCACTGTGAATAACCAAACAAATGTTTTTCACAAAAGAACATCTAAATAGTTCATGACTAAATACATGAAGAGTTAATGAATGGAGATCTCATACACAAGTTTCTCCCTCTCTCACAGATGTTACTAGTTAGTTAGCAACACTCACACTTATCAATATGATCACTTATATTATTGTATGGTATATCCCTCTTTGCCACTGCACCAGCTCCTTTTATTTCTCACTTAAAATCTTGTGTATGCTACTTTTCTGTCAGCTACTCCATCACATCATATCAGTGACTTAGCACCATGTTGCACATTTAGTCTCTAAAAGTCATACAACACTTATCAGTGACAGAACAATGCTGTACAATTAGTCTCTAAAAGTTATACAACAATTATCAGTGACAGAATAATGCTGTACAGTTAGTCAATTCATAAAACACTTATCAATGATAGTGCAATGTTGTATAGTTTCTAAAAGTCACACAAAATTTATCAGCGCTAATGTCGTGTATACAGGGGACAGTACATGAAAGGAAAACAAGACACCACCAAAAAGTGGGCCTGTTTTTGTGTAAACAACAGAAATATGTGAAAACCAAAAAATCTCCACAAACATTAACTCATTTTCTTCCTGTTGTAACGATTCTCAGCAATTGAAAACATGATCTAGCAGAACAAACTTACATCACTCTCACGAAGTTCTATGACATCCTGAAGCATGAAACGAATACGCGATGGGAGATCGCTGTTGGCAACAAACTGGTTGATTCGCTCAAAGTACTGATCCATCCAGGCCTGAATAACAGTAATAAACTGAAACTTCACAACAAGTTTGTTACAAAATGTTAAAGTACACAGCTGGCAATATATTCCATGTCCCCCCTCCCCTCCCCTTTTGATTTTTTAAGTGCTTGATCATTATAAATTCAGGACACTGTCTCAAAATGGCAACAGCTTTTTATCTTCTCCAGAATGAGACCCTTGGGTCAAGTCTGTCTAACTCCATTTACATCAGACACTCAAGAAATAAATGCTACAGAACTGAAGCTGTCAGTGTGGGGTTTTTTACAGAGAATACTTCTAGTAAAGTTGTCCTTGTTCCATTTCATTAAGGTCAAAATGGGATATGGATTTAATGCCCATATTTTCCTTCACCTGTAGGCACACTGGTTTGTAACATGACCAGAACATGTTTACTTGCTTTTCCTCAACTCCACTGAGAGTCATGTACTCATTTCCACAGCTGGGTGACTATGGCACCCCTCTAGCCAGATCTAAATCATCTACTTTTCCATGAGAGATGAGTGTGCCAACCACTTCATTACAAAAGCACTCCTGATCAGTAGCAGTAACAGTTTGCATATTTATCGCCACCTGTTACCTCATAACTCATCTGTCACTGAATATTAACAAGAAATATTACATTAATGCTACATTAAGTCTATCTTAGTCTGTAGGAATGACTAAATGTTTACGAAGAATTAGAAAAATATTTTGGCCAAACACCATAAGAAATAACATCTTATTGGCAGAAATGCAAATGAAGCCACTGACAACAATTATTGAGGAAAGACGCTGGCGATGGTTGGGACATGTGCTCCGAATGACTGACAACTCACTACCAAAAATAGCACTAAGATGGACACCACAGGGGAGCAGAAGTAAGGGTAGACCAAAAGAGACATGGAGAAGAACAACAGAAAGGATGTTGAGCAATAGAGGGCTCACCTGGGCAAGAGCAGATAAAAAGGCGAAAGACAGGCATTTGTGGAAAACCCTTGCGGAAGCCCCATGTGCCCTGGGCACTTAAGGTTCAGAGAGAGAGAGAGAGAGAGAGAGAGAGTCTGTAGGAATAAGTCATGGATGTGATAAGCCAACCAATACAAAATTTAATGGAAACACGAAAGATGTGCTTTCTCTGTACACCTCAGGCACCTTCTGACATTAAATGAGAAAGTCTGACAAGCATTAATACAGAAAGGAATCTAATTAAAACTTCAAGAAGAATACAATCATTATTTAAAGACTTGTAAGAGAAATAATGGATGTGAAAACATTTTAACAGGAACAAAAATACAAGGGGAGAGAGGCTGAGGAAGGCAAGAGAAATAATAAAAGGTCATGTGACACTCTGGCATGAGAGAAAATCCAAATCACAAAGACTGAGATTTGGAAAGATATGATACACCCTCTCCACATCTCATGCTGCTCTGTATGGATGATCATATACAGACATCTATGCACCTTCACTTTGGCCTGCTCCTTAAAATCCATTCCAAAAGTTCATAAAAAAGTTTATTCAGTACTGTGGTTGATCTAGAGCAATGAGCAGTGAAAAGTTTTTTTATGAGGGGCTAAGGATGTGACCTGAAAGCAACAATAGGGGTGACAGCATCCCAAACAAGTCTGTAAAGGGGGTGACTTTCAGCCCAAACAAGTCTGTAAAGGTGGGTGACTTTCAACCCAAACAAGTCTGTAAAGGTGGGAGACTTTCAGCCCAAACAAGTCTGTAAAGGGGGTGACTTTCAGCCCAAACAAGTCTGTAAAGAGGGTGACAGCATCCCAAACAAGTCTGTAAAGGTGGGAGACTTTCAGCCCAAACAAGTCTGTAAAGGTGGGTGACTTTCAGCCCAGACAAGTCTGTAAAAGGGGTGACTTTCAGCCCAAACAAGTCTGTAAAGGTGGATGACTTTCAGCCCAAACAAGTCTGTAAAGGTGGGAGACTTTCAGCCCAAACAAGTCTGTAAAGGTGGGTGACTTTCAGCCCAAACAAGTCTGTAAAGGTGGGTGACTTTCAGCCCAAGCAAGTCTGTAAAGAGGGTGACTTTCAGCCCAAACAAGTCTGTAAAGGTGGGTGACTTTCAGACCAAACAAGTCTGTAAAGGGGGTGACAGCATCCCAAACAAGTCTGTAAAGGTGGGTGACTTTCAGCCCAAACAAGTCTGTAAAGGGGGTGACAGCAGCCCAGACAAGTCTGTAAAGGGGGTGACTTTCAGCCCAAACAAGTCTGTAAAGGGGGTGACAGCAGCCCAAACAAGTCTGTAAAGGGGGTGACAGCAGTCCAAACAAGTCTGTAAACCACTGATTTAAAAAATACAGCTAAAGAAAATTATAGCTAATTCTAAGAAAGACCTACCCGCGCTTTGGATGTATCGATGCGCGGGCCAATAGTACGCATTATTTGACAAAGACATTCCAGGTCCTCTGACATATCCTTAAGTTGCGAGTTTTTCTTCTTCTCCAGCAGTTGTTTGATGCACCTGTGTAGAATACCCTCATGCAGCATGTCCAGTTTGCCAAGCTCACCTGAAAAGTACACAAAGCATGACTTACGCAGTTTCATAAACAGTTCTTAATTCCTGCTGAGAAAGTGTAAACCTGACTTCTTCGCAGCTGATGTTTTTGGTGAAGATCTTCAAACACTGATAATTGTGCTGCATGGGGCTGGGGGCTACACTGCTTTTTTTGCTTTTTTTCCAAATCCCCAGAGAAAACTCATTCTTGGAAGGCTCCATCGCCGGTCAGACTTTGAGGACTGTTTCCATGAGCACTGTGGGAACTCTTAACCAGTAATGGTTTGTTAGATGTAATAATTATGAACAGAAACTCTCACACAAAAAAAAAAAAAAAACACTTCTGCCTGGATTTTCCCCACTACTGCTAACATATAACTTTCTCTAAGCTATTGACACTAATTAAAAAAAAAAAAATCTTAACACTAAGAAAAAATGTCTTAACAAAGACATTGGTTTCAGATAGGGAGAAAGCATAGATTGTTTTCTCTGAACTCTTGTACTGAAACTAAGAAACAGCAAAAAAAAATTTCATGTTTGATTCCAAGTCCAAAAAAAATTTTTCTTTTTTTTTTTTTTTAATATTCTTAAATCCAGTTAACATAAAAAAAAAAAAAAGTAAATGAAAAGTACAGATTTTTCTAGAACCATCAAGCCACATTTTCTAAACACAGAATTACTGTTTGATGTGGTTTCAGGGATGTAAGTATCTAACTTTTATATTTCTTTTCCCGCTGAATAAGTCAAGGTTTGTTTTCTTGTGCTTCTTTTAACTGACTGACAAGCACAATGAAGATGGTGGGATCTGGAACAAGTATATGTTAAATCATACTTCTTAACAGATCCATCTCCATGAGGAGCTTAAATAACCTCTTTCCAGTCATGGATAGCGGTGGGTGAGAAGATCATAGAGAGGATATGCAACCCTGAAGAAATCCCCATGGTTGACGACGACTGGATTGACGCCTGAAAATATCCACACCTTACCAAAGTTCATATATGGCTCAGTCAAGAATCCCTAAACTGGGCAGCAGGACAAGCAGAATCAGAAATCAAAGAGTGAATTTGTAACGCTCCAACCCAGATGACCCTGTAAAATATACAGATGGACTGGTCATGCACGGACAAAGGCGTGGACAGGGATTCATGGTCTATCACAATGGATGCCCCATTGTCATCACGTCCAGAGCCTTCACCACAACCACGTCCAGCATAAGGATGGAGACTGAAGCAACCACTTGAACAAACCAGCAACCATCACAATCCATAATATTATCAGACTCACAATGCATGCTTAAAAAAAAAAATTGAAAACCAGGATCTCCTCCCTAACACATATTTATTGCCCAGGACATGCCAGCATCGAAGGTAATGAAATGGCAGACCAACTGGCAAACAAAGCAACAACCTTGCGCAACCTACAAATGGACTTTGCAGACTTTATAACAGCCACCCTATCAAAATTACAGGAAGATGAACAAAAAAACTTTGAATGTAGTACCTATCACCAAAGACTATGGAAAAGGGGAATAACAGGGCAGTGGCAGAAAAGAACTCTGCGGAAAAGGTCGAGCTGTATTCAATCAATGTGCCAAAGGCAATATCATCCACCATATACTATGAACAACACATGTAGGAGTGTCCTGAGTGCGAGGAGGCCCATCTCTAGGCTAGCACCAAAGCATGGCCTTGTTCAGGTTCAAGCTTTCAAGTCTAGCATCACAGACCATTTCTAGCAGCTTTAGCTTGTTTAGACAATCTCTGATAAAAGAAGAAAAAAACTTCATGTGTTCAAGCTGACGGAGATCCTAACAATGAATTTGATGCATACAACTATGAAACTCACCAATGAATTGATGTGTACAACCATAAAACTGAACTTACCAATGAACTTGATGTTTCCAAGCATCTTCTTCTTGACAATATGGTACTGCTCACACTCATCCTCTGTAAGTGGCACATCTTTCTTGTCAAATGCTGTGGGGTGGAAGTGTTCACACAATAAGGTATAATTAGGACCCCTGTGCTGTCTTACAGATGCATCTAAGGGATACAGTGATAGTGCCAATATATTTTCCTACACATCAGAAGATGATGGAGCCAATGTCAAGCAAGGCCCCAACTTTTCTACTCCAAAAGAAGCCTGGTACCTGTTTTTACGGGTGGGCCAAATGGGATGAATCCTGCCATGACTGAATGGGATGAATCCAGCCAAGATTGAATGAGATGAATCCTGCCAAGATTGAACCATTCACCCTGATCACATGAGATGACTGAATTTGCCAGCGAATTTGGCCTGGCTGCCTACATCACGATTAGGCCATAACTTTTTTTAAATACTGTATTATCTTCATCATTTGAAAAACCTCCTTGATTTGAATGCAATGAATCTACTTCCTTGAAATCAAGAAGAGTGAAAGCATATACTACAGTTTAACAAAAGGTAGCACGATCAAATAAGACCCAAAAAAAAAAAAAAGCTTTCAAAAATAAGAACCACAACCACTATTTCACCAAAATGTCATTCAGTGACACATTAAAAAAAAAAAAACACCTGAAAACAAAGACTCATTAAGATGTCTGGTTTCTCCTTGAAAACACTACTATTTTGACTGTCCTGAAAGTATTCAATTAACACCTTTTCCCAAATATTTTTTTTTCCTTAAAAAAAAAAAAAAAGCATCTGTTAAGCACAAATCAAAAAGATACTTGCAACAAACAGAAGATAAAATTTCTTCACGACTTCTAGAATTTCTCAAGCAGTTTCTAACCATTTCCAATCCATTAAAAAAAAAAAAAACAACCAATGTCATGCTGAAGAACTAGTCTATTTTCACTTGTTTTTGCCAATTTTATTCTGTCTGGACACATATTTTGTCATCTTTGTATTAAAGATTATTATATCACCTTCTTCTTCTTCAGCCTTCCCAACCATTAAGGCTCCTCACTGCTGCAGATAAAGTTCATCTCCATTCCTCTTTACTCCTAATCTTCTCTATCCAGTTGGTGACACCAATTTCTTTTATATCCTCTCCTATGTTGTCTTTCTACCTGTCTCGGTCTACCCCTTGGTCTTACTTCCCTCATCTCTTGTGCATACACCATTTTCATTTCTCTGTTCTCTTCCATTTCTACTTACAACCTTCATATCATTTTATTCTACATTGGCTGCTGAAAAACCTACTTGTTGAGAAACTAAAACTAAACTGGAATATAAAAACTGATCTAATATATCCCTGACAATAGTTAAGAAAGATTTTACAATTATTCCATATCAGTAACATTATAAGTTGAAAACCATACAATACCCTCTGTTGCATGAGATCTATTTTCAAACTCATCTTGGCACTTATTCAACAAGAGTCGCCGGAAAGTCTGAAAACAGATAAAACCATACCCTGATCGCATCAAATGCTAGACTGACATGGTATGATACATGACTTGTAAATATCCATGAAGATAAAAATATATTCTAAAGCTACATCAGCCACAAAAACTTGAAGAGTGCAAAATGTACTTAGAAAACATATAAAAAAACCTGTTTCAACACTTTAACAGTTGAATTTTTCCCCACAACTTTACAGCAGAAACCTCTTATAAGGATACATAAAGTGTACTTTAAGTTGATTAAATAATTTAGGAATACCTGAATCACCAGTCACTTTATCATTACATGTCACAATAGCTTTAGTTCAAAAGCACAGCCTTTTTAAACTCTTAGCCTCCTCTGCAACTTCCCTAACACATGAACATTTTTTGTTATCAAACACGTTTTTCCTATGAAATGATGTAAGGCCTATTTTTGGAACTTTAAAATTATGAACTCCCAACTACAGAACAAAACTATTTGACTGTCATTATTTTAAATTTGTATTGTCTTGTAAGTGAATCATGGTGGTCTAAAAGTTAATTATGTAAAGTAATGATTCAAAAGTGTAACTCTGTCACTATGCTAACTTCAACTTACATTAACGTTATTGTTGGGGGGATCAAAGTTTGGTGAATCTTCACATAATCTGTGACACAGCTGAGCATACAGTGAACTATATTTTGGTTCTTCTAAAGCCTTCTCAAAAATCTGGTGACAGAAAAACATAAATTGCACACTAGATAGTAGTATTATGCATCAAACAGCGGCATCGTATGTTAGATAATGATATGTTAACCAGATAGTATCAAACATCAGATAGTGTCCAAATATTATATATCAGGTGGTGTATCATACAAGAGACGTTATAACCAGATACTGACATCTTCAAATATCATGGACACAAAAAAGAACAAATATATCCATACTACAAGAAATTAATATTGAAGAAGGCTAACTAGTAAAGAAGAATAAACAGAGAAAACTTAAATATTTTGGACACATTAAACATCATGCGAAGTTAGAGAAGACCGTCTTGGACGGGTACATAATGGGAAAAAGAAAGAGATGAATATCAAGGCGAAGATGGCTGCGAGACATTGTTGATAATCTGCAAATGGATGCAACAGCAGCATGGCATCTTGTTTACAACCAAGAGGCCTACAGGAGTGCTGTTAGGGAGGCAAAGTTTCACAAGGGACATGCAAATGACTGACTGACATCAAACAGTCATACATTATACAATGTTTCATACACCATATAGTTGTATTATATATCAGAAGGTGCTAATATCAGCTTAAGAGGATTATCTACAAACATCATTTAAAGGGGGCATACACCAAGTTCTATCACACGCTATCATATACAAAATGATGCTAAAATATCTGGCAGTGGCACCGCCTGCAAAAAAACCTATTAGAAATCAATAAAGACCAGGCCTTCTCATAACTGGGTGATGTAATAAATTCTGAACCACTCTGCTCAAAACCTCATATTTATTATGAAATACCTCAACACACTTACACTCACACTGCATGACTTATGGTTTCATTCAATCTTACTTACCAAAAGAATAACGCCTCTAAGGATGACCTCTGTTTCAATTCCGACATTTAAAAGTTCCAAACTCAGCTTATCAAATTTTTCTGGGGTAAGTTTGTTGAGAATCCTGTTAGCAGGAAAGGAAAGAATGATAAAACATCGGTCACTGAAAGAAAGATTATAGTTCTTTCAAATTAGGGCACATTTCATTTAGTTCTTTCCCCATAATGTGAAGAAAATGTTTCCCTTAAAGCACTGCATGCCATATAAGGTGATGTAATGTGTCTCTCTCTACTGACACACTCACACAGGCAGTTCTAACATATGTGGTTGGTACCCACTAGTGCAGCCATACTCATGAGAAAATGATGGTATGACCATCTAGAACCCATTCCTTTTCTTTACAAGTCAGTTCACTGTGACCGTGATACTCTCACAAAACACATAAAGTTAGGATTTAGATAATTCTTTTATGCCTATTCTGGCCTGAAATCCTCTCCCTACTTCTCGCAATCCTTGTCCTTTTGTTTTTTCTATGTACAATTTAAATAATAATGAAACTATCCTTGACATTTTCTACACAGCTACGAAACGAAAAGATAATTTCACATACCCTCTGACTCGTCGGAAAATCTGGTCATTTCCATCTTTGTGCTTGACACCTTCTCGAGGTTGGGTACTGGGTGGGATCCATCGACTATTTGAGGTTTGCGACAATGCGCCAGAACTGGATTGGAGAGTGGGTGGCCTCTCGTCCCTTAGGAAACAAGCCAAACTAAAATGCGGCACATTTTCAAATATTTTAGTTTAAATGTTGTAATTTAGTTCTGCAACACCTGAATAAAAACACGACAGCAAAAACAGGAGTGTATCAAAGGATTTGTATAATGAAGGAGTGATATTAGACGTGATATACGTTTATTAAATTTTGAAAACTCAAATTAGTTTAAAATGATTACAAATGACAATCCTACCACCATTGATTTTCAGGGTGTTCTTCCTCTTTCCTGTACAAAATAATTGGGCAAATGTTCTCTATACCCATCTAATTTGTAGATTTAACATAAAATATATCACATCATTCAAACTCATCTCTCCCCTTGGACATGTCACTCCTTTAAACTGCTTCCACAAAGTCTGGTAATTATCAAACATCCATTTATCTATGTCAAGGAGTTTGGTTCCCTGCCCCCCCCCCCCCCATGCTGATGCTCTCATGATGATTCTGGCCACCATTATAAGAAGTACAGGAAATCAGAAGCAACTGAATGAAAAAAAAAAAAAAAGTTCTGAGGTGTGCTAGAGATGTGGCTAAGGAGTTGGCAGCCTGAAAAGGTTTTGGAACCGCTCATGCAAATTAATCTTCCAGCCAGAACTCTAAAAGAAAACCAAAAAAAAAAAAATTCAAAAAAAAAAAAGGCTGGCTTATGATACAGAGAGATTTCTTCTACACAGTATCAGCACCTCCACATAAGGAGGCTGGATGATGATTCAGGTCTTACCGTCCTCCTGAGTGTGGAGAAACACCACCCTTGGTTGACTGTGAGTCCAGTATGCTGCTTATCTTTGACCAGTCAATTACAAGCACTTTCTCAAACCAAAAAAAAGAATAACCACAAAAGCTCTACAGACTGTAGGCTACCTGAAATAATAAATAACAAATTCAGTTACTCTCCCAGGCTGAAAAAAAAAAAATGATAAATCATTAAATAATTACCTGATTTGGTCTATAACAGAAATAAGGCCTTTTGATAGTATAGTGAATTTTAATCTGAACAAGGAGTTTTAGTCAAAATATTAGTCATTTTAATTACAAAATGTTATCTGTTCTTATCAATTTTCCCACCTCATACAGAACTGCACACCTGAACACCAAGATTTGCTATAGGAGAGTGATGACAGCAAAACAACTGTATCCTAATGTAAAGTTCTCTAACAACTTCAGAGCCGAGGCAGAATCACTGAAAACAGCAGCAGAAACCCTGATGGCAAAAGAGGCTGCGGGCAACCAAGTTGTTCTGCTCACAGTTATAACAGCAAAATGTTCTTAAAATCTTTTATGGGGAAAAACACAGAACTTGGAGAACTACATGAGGCCCTCTATAAGATGGCACAAATCTTTACAACAGTTGTACAGTGGATACCATATCACTGTAACATCCAAGAGAGAGAAGAGGCCGACACAATGACAAAGAGGTGGAGAGCTCTCCAGGCTGACACAAGTCTACCATATGATGAAGCCAAAATGCTGATAAAGGCCTAATACAAAAACAAATGGGAAAAAGAACATACAGGACACCATAAGAATGATTCCTACTACAAGCTCAGCAGAGAAGAACATGTCAAGATCTTTAGACTCAGAACATGTCACAACTGACTGAAACACTGCATGTTTGAGGTTTGCTCAAGATAGGCACAACCGATGAATGCACCTGTGGTGCTGACAAAATGAAAGACCAGCACTTGTTACAGGACTACCCTCATTCGAAGAACCAAGATGGCACTTTTGGCCATCAACTGTACCAATCCATGACAAGCTGTATGGTGATCTTAACAGTCTAAGACAAATGGCAGCATGCTTCAGATATCCATGCTGATGTCAGAAAGTGTTTGATGAATAAGAAGACATCCTAATGTTAATTTTGTACTAAACTCATCTTAATACAATATTTATTTATTGCTGATTTCATCCTAATATAAATATTAAAATTATTGATTTCATCCTAATACATTATTAATGACAAACATCCAAGACCTCCCACTTCTTCAGCTGCCGAGTTGCACATTATATTCAATATTCAGCCCTGTTATTGAATTAATTAACTTTATTTGTAAAAGAGTGAAGAACTGTGCATGCAGACCAATCTGACATTCAGGGCAGGGAGCACAGTTTTTTTTCCAGCTTTTTTTAAATGGCTGTACTATATTTTCTGACTTAGAAGTTTTCTCTAGCCACATCTGGCTGATGTACATCTAACAGGGTGGCATTGAATCTCCTTACAGCTGTGAGCTAAAAGCTCTTGGTAACTGATGTTTTAGTGAAGAACATGCCCATCTTTTTGTAGTTGCCAAGTTTTTCAACTAGGGCTGTATTGAAATGGTTTTATTTGTAGCACACTTCATTTGCTGCATTTAAGATGGAAGCTTGGGCTAGGCTTGTACTGCATAAGCACAAGCTTAGTGTATAGTATATACTGCAAACGTTTAGATATCATTTCCAATATCCACTGACTCATGTAAAGTCCTAGTATGACTTTCTTCCTTACACAATATTCTTGCTATTATAAAAAAAATGCATTATTTGTTCACAGATTAAGTGCGGTGTGCTTGAGCTTACCACACTAATATATCCTAACTTGTTAACTTTCAGCCTACAACATGCCTTTAAAAAGTTTTTTTTTTAAAATAACTCATATGGTTTTGTTCCATGGTCAGGAGTTCATAATTTTTTAACTGCTGTTAAGTTCTAAAAACAGGCATTTTATTTTCTTGTAAACTTCACAGCAATGACCTTTTATTACAACAAAAATTGTGTCATGGAAGTTGTGTTAGTAGGTTAAGAGATAATCTAATTTGGGAAGTATGACTTACATCAGTCAGCCAAGTGAAACACTAACCCTACACATCAGAAGTGTACCAGTCTATGTTAAATGTGATGAGGAGAAAAGTATACCAACAACCTACATACCCTCAAGTTATCACTAGATGGTTTGAGGGGTAGGGTAGGTGGTGTCACTCAAATCCGTCAAGGGCTTATATCTGAGACGCTATAAAGCTATTTAATTTTGTGTGCCAGTTTTCCTACTTCTACTAAATATTACTGTCCACAACACAAAAAGGAATGGAAAAACTAATTATGTCAGTCAGTAAGAACAAACAGTGACGAGCAGAACCTCTATCTTAATGTGAAGAAAACTAAACTGATGACAACTGACAAAACAAATAAGGCAGCTGAAATATGTATCAATGAGGAAAAATTGGAAAAGGTGGAGAGTTTTGAATATCTTGGATCATTACTAAATAATAATGGAGATACAATGAGGGAAATTAAAAAGATATTTATCGCTTTTCAGGAAATAAATCAACTAAAGAAGATGTGGAGAGGAACAGACAGAACTACAAAAATAAGATTTTTAAGGCCGTGTGTCTTTCCCATCACAACATATGCCTGTGAGACCTGGACAATTAACAAAACAGCTGAGAAACACATAAACAACTTTGAATGTAAATGCTACAGAAGAGTTCTTCAAATATCATGGACACAAAAAAGAACAAATATATCCATACTACAAGAATTTAATACTGAATAAGGCTGGCTAATAAAGAGGATTAAACAAAGAAAACTTACATATTTTGGACACATTAAACGTCATGAGAATTTAGTGAAGACCGTCTTGGAAGGGTACATAATGAGAAAAAGAAAGAGGAAGACCAAGGCAAAGATGGCTGCAAACCATCATTGATAATCTAAAAATGTATGCATCAGCATCATGGCATCTTGCTTACAACCAAGAGGCCTACAGGAGACCTGTTAAGGAGGCAAAGTTCCCCAAGGCACATGCAAATGACTGACTGACTAAACATTATAATATTTATAATAATGAGCTAAGCTACATAAATTATCATTATATTTTACATTTAACATCAGTCTTAAGTTAGTATTGCAAATATGTTCATATCTGTGATATCTTTTAAATATATCTTTAATAATCCCCTTTCTACTTTGTGTCACAGATTTCTTACATAATCTAGGTTGCCAGTAATGTGTACAAACAACTAATTTTACTATTAATTGTACACAAAAATAAAAAAATAAATGTCCTGGTCAATTATCTGTTCATGTATTAAATGTATCATCTGTCCCAATTTTCATACAGCAATTAGATAATAATGACGGTGACACAATAACATCAACAACGTAATAGAAACTGACCTGACAGGTCTTTCATTGTAAAGACATATAGGTAATGTTTCAAACTGGAATGACAAAGATATGACGAGCCTACAACATATATAAATACCCACCAAAAACTAACTTTTTGTTGTCGGGGAAAACTAAAGTCACTACTTTACGTACAAATTACTGATAAAACACTACCTTTGAAGCTATCTCGACTAAAATATTACTTGTAATGTTAGTGTGGGAGCCACTACCTTTGAAGCTATCTCGACTAAAATATTACTTGTAATGTTAGTGTGGGAGCCTCACCCAAAGACTTGATAGAACACGCACGTAACACTAATGAGTGCGTGCGGAAAGCATTGCGTTTTAAAGATTACTGTCGCTTTCCAGGATATAACATCATCGGTTTCTATGTTGTGTGAAATCCCACATAAATTGCGCAAGAGATCTGCGTCACTCCCGTATCCTGTCCTTCCCACGAAATCCAGAATTGGCCCCTAATGGGGCTAGACGAACAGAGGTTCGCCGCGATTAACAAAATGTTCTTAAAATCTTCAGTGAAAATGACAACTAAATAACCAAAAATTCTTCTGACACAAATACGAAACATTTCTTAATCAACTCTTACCAGTGAATTTGTAATATCTTCCGGCAGATAATGAGAAAATGAAGGTTAAAAAAAAAATAAAACGCTCGCAGCCGTCGTCAGACACAGACCACTTCTGCTCTGAAGTAGACGACCCACAATGCCCTGAATTGGCAGTGATGCATCATGGGAAGAGGTTCTCATTATACACAATAGTACATTACTTCAGTACAATGAGGGCACGAGTTCACTTTAAACATCCACATTAAATTTTAATTTTAACATCAATCTTAAGTTAATATTTCAAATATATTTATATTAAAAAACAAGGTTAATTAAAAGTACTCTCATAAAATGGAATTATGAAAATAGGCATGACAAAATTGTCTAAATTTAACTCTGACGTGAGTCTTTTGCACTAGGTCGAGGGGTTCTGTGTTTTTTAAGTCTTTGTTCAGGTGGAAGAAAAGTAGATCAGTGGGTCAGAGCGTCGAACTCCATGTTTTGCGCCCTGGAATTGAAACACAAAACAAAGCAGTTTTCTAAAGGTTTTTTGTGGCAATTCAAAAGTTATTGCCAACATTAAAATATCTACGTAATATTAAGTTTGATGCACATGCAACTGTAAATTTGACAATGTCTGTAAACATTGTTATTTTGGAAGAAAAAAAAAAGGACGACAGAGAGAGAGAGAGAGAGAGAGAGAGAGAGAGAGAGAGAGAGAGAGATGTCAATATTTGCGCTGATACATATATGCGACCAATGCCTTAAAACTATGGAAGCAGCTTGTGATATTTCATTAATGGGAACAATACAAGTAACAGAGAAATTAAAGGGAAATAAATCTGCTACCTGCGATCCATCAAAAATACCTTCGCCATAATGGCTACTTAACTAACGAGTACAGTGATTAACAAAATGGGATGTAGAAAGATACAGGTATATATGTATGGAAAGGGATGAGGGGAAAAGGGACATCAGAACCAAATGAGCAAAAAACGTTCAGAGGGTGCTAAGAATGGATCTCTGGGGGAAAAAAAGGGGGAGGGGGTTAGTCCAATAAGTTTTCAAACCACTGATCTAGCATGTACCACAAGCTAGCCTACAAATAATTAGTGTATAGTCATATGCAAAGCACTGCAGTAAAGCTGTGGTACCAAAATGTATAAACTAGGAAGAAAGTAGGAACTGCTTTATTATTTAACAATAACAAACTTGTAACGTTTCGGCGCGAGCCTTTATCAAACAAAAACAAACAGGACGAAGAATTAGAAAGAAGAGATAAAGTATGGATTACATCAAACTAATGTAAGCGAAATAAAAAAAAAGAAAAATCAATGAAAAAAAAATGGACGAAAAATAGTAACGGATTGAAAACTTATCTTAGTTCTTGTAAAGGCACAAAAAAAGCTTGTGTGTATCCAGGAACATAGCAATATGTCTTCACAAAAAAGGCTTGTCTATATTCAGTAACAAAAGCGATATGTCTTTACAAGAACTGAGATAAGTTTTCATTCCGTTACTATTTTTCGTTCATTTTTTCATTTATTTTTTTTATTTCGCTTACATTAGTTTGATGTAATCCATACTTTGTCTCTTCTCTCTAATTCTTCTTCCTGTTTGTTTTTGTTTGATAAAGGCTAGCGCCGAAACGTTACAAGTTTGTTATTGTTAAATAATAAAGCTGTTCCTACTTTCTTCCTACTTTATACACAAGCTAGCCTGTATTTGGTGGAAAGAACGTCTTTTTGGTTCGTTTATTCTTAAAGACAGAACCACGCGAAGAGTAGCGGTGCCAAAGGGGGCAGCTTCGTTGGACAATGGAAAGAGAAGCGAAGATCAAACATGACGTTAAAAGATACAGAAACTATATATATATATATATATATATATATATATATATACACCCGCGTCTTCATTTGACAACAATTTAAGCACTATCCCCTTAAAAGTAACCCCCTCTAATGGCGATACGCTCTTCCTAACATTTCTTCCACTGTTCCAATGCTTCTTCTAATGAACTTTCTGTGATGGAGCGCCGTTCTCTTACTGCATTTTCCTGAATCTCCTCCATGGTTTGGAAACGATGTCCTTTCAACTTGGTTTAAGTTTGGGAAACAGGAAAAAATCTGTTTGTGCTAGGTCCGAAGAATAAGATGGATGGGTGGGGCACAACGGATGTCTGATGATGTGTCAGATAACTGACGAGCGACGGGTGAGCTGGAACATTGTCTTAGTGCAACATCCAAGTCTGGTTTTCACACAGTTCAGAACTCCGTGCGAACAACATCCCTCAAACGCACTAGACCTTTTTGGTATGACTGTTTGTTTACTGTCTGACCACGTGGTTCACGTTCATGGTGGGAAATTCCTGTGCAATTTTAAAAAAAAAAATACACACAACCAACAAAACTTTGATCTACGACCGACTCATCCGTGCTTTTTTTGGAGACCATTTCCTCCACCCACTGCGAAACTGCACTTTGGTTCCAACATCATAGCCATAAACACATGTCTCATCTCCTGTTATGATGTTCTTAAGAAAGTTTCTATGACCATTTGCATTTTCTGACTAATTTTCACACAGTTCTCTTTCTGATCGCCAGTAAATCCGACGGGACAAAAGTAACGCATCTGAAGCTTTTCGGTCAAATTTTGATGGCAAAATCCCACGCTGTTGTCCACTTCGTCAGCATCTTCTCGGACAGTTAAGCAACGATTTTAACGAATCAGAGCACGAACCCTCTCGACATGGTCGTCGTCTGCTGATTTGGAAGGTCGTCTAGCCCTAGGATCTTCACCTATCTGTCATCTTTAAAAAGCTAAACCACTTATAGCACTGGTTTCGGCGCAAACTTGTACAGTCTTTCCGGTATGCTCGGTTACGCAATGTCCTTGTTTCTGTTAAATATTTACCAAGTTTACAGCAACATTTCAAACACACAGACACACCTACGTTGTCTTCAAGCTCCTCCATTGTCACTTTGTCACTAATTCAAAGAACAGTTTGTGCGCGTGCTCACTTCAATGGATGTTGCTGGTCGACTAATGCTCATAGAGAAACGGGGTAAATGGCAGTTTGTTATCAAGACCTGCCGCTAGGTGGGCTCAATAGTCAACCACGCCATTTTTGCCATTTGGGGTGCTATTTTTAAAGTTCGCTCTTCTTTTTAAACACACTTCGCATGTACAGGAAGTGAGTGAGTGAGTGAGTGAGTGAGTGAGTGAGTGATATAAACATGAACAATTTGATGTGTTATCTAACTACAGTTGTGGAGCTGAGTCATTTGTCGTGGCAGTCATTTTCAAATAGCAATACTGAATTAAAATGAGAAGCAGTTTCCTGGAATTCCCGTGAATGAAATACGAGGAAGTATACACCACCACTATGGAGATTACATCAATCCAGTTACTTCTGGTGAGGCTGAAATACCACAGAAAATCTGCTTCTATTAGCAGAGTGAGGTGGCGGTACTGGGACCTGCAAACATACATGTTGTGGGATTACAGAGCCCGTTTCTTAGAGTTTCTTCTTCTTCTGTTCTTCTCCTTCTATACGTACGCTGCAATTATCAGTATCAAAACTGCGTCTAAGACGTAAAAGCCCAATGTGTTTTGCGACATCACTGAAAAAAAAATTCGCCAGTTACAATTCAGCTAAGGTTCAGAAATGAATATGGACGAGACTTGCCAGATGTTAAAAGTGTCAAAGACTGACATGCAAAGTTTAAAGAGACTGGCAGAGATAGTGACCTTAAAAGAGCAGGTTGGCTTAGAGCGAATGAAGAGACTGTTGACGCTGTGTGTAAAGCTTTTCTTACAAACTTGTCAGATAGAATCATTGCAACAGATATTGCAATAGATCATGCGTGGCAATAGACAATACGACAACAGGCAAAATAGGAAAGGAGTTTCAGGAGTTCAACAATGCGTAAGAGACGAACCCGCGTGTTTTTTTTTCTCCCTTGTTATCTTCACTTTCCCGTCTTAGTTGTCAATGATGCCGCAGTCTCATCTATAGAAGTTCTATTTTCTGAAACAGTACAGAATGTGTATGTCTTCTTCTTCGTTCGCTTCTACCACCAAAACCGCCCCGTGATCCTACTGAATTTACGCCTGTGGTCCTCATTAGGTCCCGTGGTCTCCTGTGTGGTCCCCGAAAGGACCACGCGAGATCCACGAGAGGACCACAATGGGTTCAGAGTATCGCAGGGCTTTAGCCTGTATTCTTGGTGGGTCTCTGAAGCGGATTGCGTGACACGGTGGTTTTCGTTGCACCAGTTTAGTCTATAGTTGGACTTTCTCACCGGAAGACCTCGACGTGTTTAGGATATCAGTGCATCCCCGCTGGGTGACAGGCGGTAGCCCACCCAGGCCAGAGTTGGACCTTCTCACCGGAAAACCTCGACGTGTTTTGAGATACCCGTGTATCACCGCCGGGTGAGAGGTGGTTGCCCATCCAGTCCAGAGTTGGACTTTCTCACCGGAAAACCTCAGCGTGATTAGGATACGCAAACATCACCGCCGGGTGAGAGGTGGTTGCCTATCTAGACTGCCCTGGTCCAGTGTCTCCGACTTCAGCATTTTGCGGTCGTGGCCGCTACCCTTCCTAGTTGTGACCAGGATGGAGCTTTTGTCCAGGAGGACGAATCCTCGCCACTAGTGACTTCCACCCCTGGGTTGAGCCGGTTTAGGCATATTATCCCAGTATGGACATGTTTGGGACGTGACCGACCTCTAGAGCAGAGGTACTGTGACATGCATAGCCTTCAAGATTCACCTCTGGTGTTCTTCTTCTTCTTCTTCTTCGTTCACTTCTACCACCAAAAAACCGCACTGTGAACCTACTGAATTCACACATGTGGTCCTCGTTAGGTCCGGTGGTCCCCTGTGTGGTCCAAAATAGACCACATGAGTTCCACGAAGGACCACAAGGGGTTCAGAGTATCACAGTGCTTTAGCCTGTATTCTTGGTGGGTCTCGGAAGCGGGATTGCGTGACACCCTGGTGAGCCGGTTTAGGCAAAATTCACCAGTATGGGTGTTTATCAGGCGTGACCGACCTCTAGAGCGGAGGTGGCATGACATGTCTAGCCATCAAGTTCCACCCCTGGTGTGTGCCGGTTTAGGTATATTTCACCAGTGTAGGTGTATTTCGGACGTGACCGGCCTCTAGAGCAGAGGTGCCGTGGTATGTCAGCGATACTATTGGACATACCGATTAAACTTAACTTTATCCTTTCCACCATCTTTTCACATCGGCACCGCACAGCAACCTTTATTTCTTTTCCGCATTTTCTTCCTTGACCGGGAGGAGCTTCACTCCACGCGCGGCATTCGAAGAGTCTCGCCAGCAGTGTCTTAACCTCTGGGACAAGTCGGTTCATGCATTTCACCCGATAGGACTGCACTCAGGACGTGGCCAATCTCCAGACCAGAGGTTCTGTGATTTGACTGCTTGCTTCGCTTTATCCTTTCTACCACCTTTTCTGCAGTGATGCTGCGTGGCAGCCACATTTGCACTTTTCTTCGTTGTCCAGGAGGAGCACCGCTCCACGCACGGCACCCGAAGAATATCGCCAACAGCGGTACGAGCTTTTTAACTGCAACAACTTTAATATACGCTATTGGAGCTGGAATTACCGCGGCTGCTGGCACCAGACTTGCCCTCCAATAGATCATCGTTAAAGGGTTTAAAGTGTACTCATTCCAATTACGGGGCCTCGAAAGAGTCCCGTATTGTTATTTTTCGTCACTACCTCCCGAATCGAACCCTGATTCCCCGTTACCCGTTACAAACATGGTAGGCATGTCACGTACCATCGACATTTGATAGGGCAGACATTTGAAAGATGCGTCGCCGGCACAGAAGGCCATGCGATCAGCACAAAGTTATCCAGAGTCACCAGTTGGGACGCCGCGCCCCGCGAAGGGCAACGACGATTGGTTTTGAAGCGCTCTTTCCACGAGGGTCGGAGCTTGGTAAGCATGTATTAGCTCTAGAATTGCCACAGTTTTCCAAGTAGGATCGTGTCATCTAAGGAACCTCGACTGATTTAATGAGGCATTCGCGGTTTCACCGTGAGACAGTGTGAACTTAGACATGCATGGCTTAATCTTTGAGACAAGCATATGACTACTGACAGGATCAACCAGATAGCTTTCTTCACCGAACCTTAGTCTACCGACAGACCAACGCGGGGCAAGGGAGACAGCGCTCTGCTCAGAGCGGATCCCTTTCGACCCCGGCGGCTTTCTCTGCTCTAGCGAACGAGACGAGAAGAGAGCCCAGCCACCCACAACATACGCACATTACATACTGCAGACCCGATACTCTTTGCGAGAGATGGGCCAATTTCAAGACCATCGGTCGACAAAACCGTACTACATCGTTAGCACGAACCTGACTGGCTAGCCCTTTTACATGCTTCGCTCGACTGACAAACCACTTGCTTCTGCATCGAAACACATTAACTCTCGCCGTCCGGGAAGGGAGCGAAAGCCTGTCTCCCCACGCACGGAAATCGAGAGCGCTTTTTCGCCAAAAGAACGGTCGGCCTGCGCAACAGCAGCAGCCCGCGCTGTGCAGCTCGGCGCGGCTCTGCGCGGCTGACGATGTGTACGTATTTTTCGCAGCGTCAAAAATGAGTTGAGGAAATCTTATTAAAAAAAAAAAAACAACAAAACATTAGAACTCTAACGCCGAAGCTATTAAGTACTATTCGTTGGGAATCTAGAATCGAAGCCTTTCATTTGGGAATCTAGAATCGAAGAGTTTCGTTCTTCGATGAATTCTGTTGACGAATTTTATGATGCTTTGATAGAAATTGCTGATGATAAGTCAGTGGACAAAATGGCAAGGCAGAAAGCTGAAACACTTGTCCTTAAAATCACATATTAAAATTGTTTATGTTGTCTTATTATATGGCAAATATGTCTTAGATCAAATTAATGTTGTAAGTAAACTTATTTACAGTCAACAATGTGTAAGAATAAAAAAAACTAATGTTTATGGTAGGTTTGTTGCCTTGGTGCTATAAACATATATATGTGACTATCAGATGTTTCCCTCCCACTGTTAAGTACGACCTTACATTGGATCGTAAACTGCACCCCTCCAAAATATACCAGCCCAGGTTCTAGTTCCGTGCCCACCTTGCTACCCTATGAATTGTATCTAATATGAAGAAGTTAGACACATTAACACAGCATATATATATATATATATATCTCTCTCTCTGAACCTTAAGTGCCCAGGGCACATGGGGCTTCCGCAAGGGTTTTCCACAAATGCCTGTCTTTCGCCTTTTTTTCTGCTCTTGCCCAGGTGAGCCCTCTATTGCTCAACATCCTTTCTGTTGTTCTTCTCCATGTCTCTTTTGGTCTACCCTTACTTCTGCTCCCCTGTGGTGTCCATCTTAGTGCTATTTTTGGTAGTGAGTTGTCAGTCATTCGGAGCACATGTCCCAACCATCGCCAGCGTCTTTCCTCAATAATTGTTGTCAGTGGTTTCATCTGCATTTCTGCCAATAAGATGTTATTTCTTATGGTGTATGGCCAAAATATTTTTTTAATTCTACGTAAATATTTAGTCTGGAAAGAATTCAACTTGTTTTCTATGGTTTTGGTGATTTTCCAGCATTCACTTCCATAGAGTAGTACACTTAGAACATTACTCTTAAATATCCTGATTTTCATATTTATGCTTAGTTTATTTGATTTCCATATATTCTGTAGCATTGCAAAAGCCTGTTTTGCTCTAGTAAGTCTGCTGTTGATGTCCTCTGTGCTGTCTCCATTTTCTACTACTCTGCTGCCAAGGTATACAAATTCGTTGACCTCTTCCACTAACTTGTTATCTACTCTGAGTACATTTCTGTTGTTCACATTTTGCTTCATTAACTTTATCTTTCCTACGTTGATCTTTAGTCCTATGTTGTTTGCATTCTGGGTTAACTTGTTTATTTTATCTTGCATATCTTTGTGACTGCTTGATAATAGACAAATGTCGTCCGCAAAGTCAAGGTCCTCCAGCACTGTGTTAAGGGTCCATTGTAATCCTCTGCGTTTGTCTGATGTTGCCTCCTTCATTAACCAGTCTACTGCCAAGATAAATAATGTTGGTGATAGTACACATCCCTGTTTCACTCCTGTTTGTACCCTAAAGCTGCTGGAGGTATGTTCTCCACAGATAACTTTGCACTGAAAACCCTCGTATAGGGCTTTGATTACATTAACTATTTTATGGGGGAGGCCATGCCATCTTAGGATTTTCCACAGTGCATCTCTGTTGACACTGTCAAAGGCTTTCTCAAAATCTATGAATAATGCATATGTTGTGCTATGCCATTCATTTGCCTGTTCTAATATTTGTCTAAGTACAAATATATGGTCTATGCATGATCTTCCTTTCCTAAATCCTGCCTGCTCTTTCCGAAGTTTTTCCTCAAGTGTTGGTACAATTCTGTTGATGATTATTATATATATATATATATATATATATATATATATATATATATATATATTATATCATTCCCGTGCTGTTAAACGTCACATAGGGCTCGCAAAGTAGTTCACCAATTTTTTTCCTGTCTTCGCCGAATCTTTCAACCTCATCAAAGGATTTTATGCCTGTTAATTTGGCCTCTCTTAACAATGTCCTCTTCAGAGTTTCCCGCGGTCTGCCTCTTTTTCTTCGGCCTGTTGTGTTCCACTTGATAGCTTGTTTTGAGATTCTCTGATCATTTCTTTTCATCAAGTGACCAACATATGTCCATCTCCTTTTCCTGATCACCCATGAGACTGGTTGTTGTTCAGTCATCTGTCTTATCTCTGCATTGTTCTTGAATTCGTTCCACTTGATGCCGAGTATTTTCCTTATGCATTTGTTTTCAAAAGAGTCTAATTTCTTTTCTATTTCTTTAGTTGTTTTCCAGATTTCGCATGCATAAATGAGGGTGGATATTACATTTGAATTGAATAGTCTTAACTTGGTTTTTGTGCTTATAACTTTTGAATTCCATATGTTCTCAAGATTCTTGAAGATTGATGCTGCTTTTGCAATTCTGATCCTAACTTCCTTTCTAGTGTCACCATCCTGGTCTATGTAGCTGCCAAGGTATGCAAATTGATTGACTTCTTCAATATCTGTCCCTTCTATGTGTATTTTTCCATTTTGATTGAGGGGAATTTTCATTATTTTTGTTTTGTCCTTGTTAATTTCAAGTCCTATTTTGCTAGCCAGTGAAGACAGGCTATCCGTTTTTTCGTGGATGGAATTCACATTATTACTGATAAGAGTTATGTCATCAGCAAAATCAAGATCTTCTAGTTGGGTCCCATGTACCCAGTCAATACCTGTGTTACCTGTGCAGCATTTTTTCATTATGAAGTCTATTGTAATCCCAAAAAGTAAAGGAGACAGTATACATCCTTGTTTCACACTTGTTTAAATCTGGAACCATTCACTCATCCCTTCTTCTGTCTTGACTGCACACACATATCCATTGTATAAGTCCTTAATGATGTTGACAATTTTAGATGGTATTCAATATAGTCATAAAATTCTCCATAATGGATATCTGTGTATGCTATTAAATGCTTTTTAAAAATCTGTGAAGTTCAGTATTAATGGTTTCTGCTTTTCAATATGTTCTTCAAGTATTATTCTTAGAGTAAAGATCTGGTCGAGACAGCTTCTCCCTTTTCGAAATCCTGCTTGTTCTTCTCTCATTGCAGTATCTACTATATCTTTAAGTCTATTCAAAATGACCTTGCAAAATACTTTTGACACAATTGATATTAAGGTTACTCCTCTCCAGTTGTTACAGTCACTAAGGTTGCCTTTTTTTGGTATTTTAACAATGATTCCTTTTTTCCAATTAGAAGGGACCTTTTCTTCTTTCCAAATCTTGTTAAACATTCTCTATAGTTGTCTCATGTTGTCACTATTGATAGCTTTTAGCATTTCGGCTGTTATTTCATCTTCACCTGCAGCTTTGTTGTTAGCCATTAAATTCACTGCTGTTTCTATTTCATGCAACTGAATTTCATCTAGGTTGACATTTAGTTGTGGGGCTGGTAAGTCAGTTTCAAGGTTTAACAATTCTTTTGGGTGTGGTCGATTAAGTATTTCTTGGAAGTGTTCAGGCCGTCTTTGCTTTTTTAAAATATATATATACAGAAGTAACAACATAAACCACCTAATGATCAAGGCAAATAATAATCAGTTTTAACCATAAAACAAGAAAATATATCACACACGACGAACTGAGAACCATGAAAACTGTATGCGTCACAAACAAGAACATACAACCATAAAAAGTTGAGACACTTCATGAAATCAAACCACATGACAAAACTAACTGCCACTGTATGTGACCCTAATATTAATCACACATCTACTTCAAAACTGGTCCCTCTTCACGTAGAAGGCCTCACTAACGCACTAATGTTCGACAATTCTATCTTCTTCTCAACACAAAGCTACATCAATAATTCGTGAGGTAGCATCCATATTCTTAGCAATACATATTATATTCATGTCAACTCATGAAACAACATATTTAATTTGCGTAGTGCTAATGCCTGCATTTTATCATCACCAAATTATGGTTCTCAAATGAAACATCAACATACAGTCGAACACGTTTAATATCACATCGTCGGGACCGTCATAATGTGGTGACAATAGGCGGAGTTGCCATAAACAGGAGTCCATTAAAAAGGATTTAACTGGGCCAGTGTGTGTGCGTGTGTGTCCGTCCGTCCGTCCCACATTTGCTACATTAAACACATAACAAACAGCCAAAGCTATCATCATCGCACACAATATGTACTAATCACAAAATATATTAGTCACAAAATACAGTAAGTCTTAGTCTTACGATATAAAAAACACTATAATTAAGCAGCATCTGACTTGTCAGCAGTAGTACTAAAAAATGCGTGACTCTGCGTTGTGTAGTGATAACTTCGGCCGCTTCACCTGAAGCGACCTTAAATGTTGTCTTGTGGCGTTTCTTAAAGCGCTCAAGAAAGCCGTTCGAACACTTCCAATCAGACATATCCATTTCTTTCACAAAATGTTCTGCGATTTCTGCCAGCCTAGGACTGCACACAGGCAGCTGTGCAGAACGTGTCTGTTTGAACCATTTCAGCAGAGCACACTCAGTATCCAATATCTATATAGGAACTCGCAAGTCTTCGCTTACAGTTTGACCTTACTAAAGACGAGTGAAAGTCTCGTTCAGTTTTGTCTCGGTTTTTATCAAGTTTCGATATAGTTGAAACGTCACTTTCAAATTTATCTCGTAACGTTTTCATGAACTTGCTTCAGAATATCCATTTTACTGTTCGAGTCCAGACCAACACGTGTGCGTTTAGTAGTCATTATCTATCACAACCAGAACCAGAGAGCAGTTCCTGGATATACGATTTAGAGTAAACTATTCGAGTCTGACTAACTATCACCTCACGTTGCCAATTTAACACCGTCCACGTATTGATAAAGAAGCCAATGACAGGAAAAAATCAGATTTTAATCACGAAAGGGCGGCCGTGGTAAGCTTTTCACTCACATCACGTGAGTTTCGATGCCCACATGTTCAAAGGGTTGATGCGGCAATTACTTGGTTATCAAACGGCCGGCTCCTTCTTTGATGAATCGCGAAGCTGATAACGCTTTATGAGATGTTTGTAGCTTGTACTCTCCCAGTCTGTGATACACAGAGGGGTCATTAGCTCCCCTGAGTGTAAAAATACCGTGACATTAACTGATTTGTGGCAGTAAGCGGGGTGATATTAACGGGAGTAAAGCCCATTGATTACTTATGGGAGTTGACCGGGCATACAAATGTATGTGACAATATCCAAGTGGTGACATAAAGTGATGTGATATTAACTGAGTTCGACTGTATATAAAATACGATATATATGAATGAAAAATTGTGACATTATGAATGTATGACAGATGAAAGCTGGCAAAAGTAAAAGTGCGCATAATTTCAATGAACATTCACATGAATGTTTCTGATTACACACACGATGTGCACGTAATATGTAACACTGCAAATGGCAATGTCAATGCAATCAATCAAATATATATCAAATATGTCAGTGAATCAATTGTGATGGGTTTCGTGTTACACATATCTTAACTAGTTCTATGTAACACTGAACACATTTAACAGTTCACTACGAACAACTTATTTACATAAAACAGTACTTCTTCTAACTAAATTTACGTTTAAGTGGTACATAAACCAACATTAGACGTACGACAACTTACACAACCTTGAGGATGCACAGGAGGAGAGGACTGGTCAGATACACATCATAACTCGACAACATACAAGCCAGTCACATGTCCTAAAGTCATGAGGTGCTACTTTGACCCGTCCAGTCGGGCGTTCCGAAAGCGCCAAGGCCACCAACCTTCACAAATGGTCAAGAAACTCGACTGGAAGGACGTACCATTATTTCAACTGAACGTGAAAGCGGTAAAAAAAAATTAGATTATTCTGACCTCGAATACTTTTGGCCAATGTTTGGAACAACTAGAAATTTCCACACATCATCTGTGTGAGGAGATGATGGCGACGACGTTAGTGGTTATGATATTAAATGTATAGTTTATCTTATGATTTTTTTTCATTAATTTATACATTGCTGATGATGTTATTTAAACGTAATATTCGGGCATAATCTCGGTTTAAAAATATTAAATGTTCATTTGAAAATCGTGTGGGGCGGCAAGGTATGTTACTGCGCAACGAGGCAAAACTATTGCTGCCGGCCCGATTACGAGTTTACGCCATCAATTTGTTACATAGTCTTATTAACTGAAGGACTATGACACTTTATTGGCTACCAAATATTGACAATGTTTAAAAATGTGCACAACTTTTACTAATTTGAGAGTAATTCTGTGTCCGAAACACATAATCAAAGTTTCGCATTGCTTTTTTTTTTTTTTTAACTATAATGATTACAATAGTTCTTTGATTGTAAAACAAATCTATGAGTTTTTATCGATGTCTTATTAGTTTAAGTATTGCAACAATCTTGTTTGATCTAGTCTTATTGACTACGATTTAGTGATACAGGGTTGTAGATTTAGTCCAAGCAAAGATCTTGAATGCAGAAGATGATTGATTCTCTTCGGCATAGTTCTGAAGTTGTAGGAAGTGGAGGAGAAAGACGAGGCTGTATACAAACCCAGGATGTTAGCAGTGGTGAAATAGCCATTAGACTGAACAATCTTAAGTCTAGGGGGACGGGCCAGGAAGGGAGCCTAGCGTCAGTGAAAATAAACATTCTGAAAATACAGACTGTTGTTTCATGTAATTACTGTTTAAAACTAGTTTTGCTGCAAGTGCACCTTATATTTGTGCATAAGACGGTGACGATTTGGCTATGTTTTGTCTGTGTAAGAAAAAGTCTAATAGTGGAGATTGCAACTAGAGAGGAATCAGGCCATATGTCAGGAGATAGACTGCACAGGTCGGAGGCGATGGGGTCCAGTACTAAGTTCAGCCTACGGGCCTGAGTTTTTTTTTTAATGCACCATTGGTTATAAGGAAGTGCAATACCAAGTCCACCGTTTCTGCTCACAGTTAATCTTATTGTCTTTCTCTCTCTGTCACGTCTAAAGTTTAAAGGTTAAAACTGTTCATATCGTTCCTTTACTTTGATATACACGAGCCTCATTGTTCCTTCATTTTTCTGAGATCATTCTCAGTATCCCAGAGAGGATACCATTTAATATATACAGATGGACCAGTGAATCATGGTGAGTATTGTTCATGTGCTTTTACAGCGACATTCTGTGGTAAAATAGTTAAGGAAGATAAGGGTTTTACAACGACAATCCGTGGTAAAACAGTGAAAGAAGATAAAGGTTTTACAGCGACACTCCGTGGTAAAACAGTGAAGGAAGATAAAGGTTTTACAGCGACACTCCGTGGTAAAACAGTCAAGGAAGGGTGCTTTTGGAATCACCACGGGGATCAAGTCGCTGTCCAATTAGGTCATCTGCGATCCATATCATGCTAGCGTCAAGGTTAGCGAACCATAGCTGACCAAGACCCTGTCCCACCTCCCTGTTGGTACCCCTAGTAACAGGCACAGCCTGGCTATCAGGGCAGGGATCGCCATGGTCCCCATGGTGGTGGAGTCTACTAAAGAAACATTACACATCCCTTACTTTTTAGCTATATTCCGGGACTGAAAAAGTAGTTGCCATAACCCGCTCCCACGCCGATACGATGATGTACCTCACTACTTCTACAGCATGGGCTGCAAAGAACACCAGCTCGCAGTTACATGGAGATAGGACAAGACAAGACAAGACAAATTGGAATCACCACAAAGCGGCCTCACAAAAGAAATCATGACAGCTACAAAGATTTTGAAATGGCTGGAAACACAGAGGTACAGGCTTGCATGTATATTGAGTAATTCAACAAACATGCTAAAAAAAATATCCAAGTTGGGATAATCCGACAACAGTGGAGTGAACCGGTTCATAGGTCACATATCTGTCAAATAACTTTTAATTTTGTTCCTGGTCATGACGGAGTCAGGGGAAATGAAAGAGCGGATGCATTTGCCAATTTAGGGGTCATAGAGAATGGTCACGCTGTGGATAGAGCTAAAAGATGCCATAAAAGATGCCGAAAGATCAAAGTCTTTTTGGTTTATTTTTCTTCCTGCATATATTAGAAATATGTGGTTTAGCAGTTTATCAAGAATTCTGGTTACAGGCATTAAATCTGGATTTGCTAAACGTGACGTTTTTCAGCACGATAGCAGACGTTTGGTCAGTCAAGATCGAACAGGTGACATCAGTTGTCGTACGTTGTGTGACATACTGAGGGGAAGATCGGAGGACCTATGAGCGTGTCCTGAATGCGGTGAAGATAATCATAATCTATCCCAGAGAGACTATTTGGTATTTGAATTGTAAGAGAGATAACCTCTGTATACTATATGTATTAAGTAAATGTGGAGGCAATTATTCCCCTTGTGTTATGTGCTATATGCTTATTGACGGCACTAAAAATTCGCGCTGGGGGCGAAGCTTAGCAAGAAGCACGGTACTGCAGTCAGCTAGTTGGCCAATGTGTTATCTGTTTGTATACGAAAAGATACTTAGAACTACCAAAGAAGCGTGACCTCAGAGATTGCGGGAACTGGAGAGGCATTACCCTACTGCCACTCACTAGTAAAGTATTTTGCAGAATAATCATCAACAGAATTGTACCAGCACTTGAGGAAAAACTTCGGAAAGAGCAGGCAGGATTTAGGAAAGGAAGATCATGCATAGACCACATATTTGTACTTAGACAAATATTAGAACAGGCAAATGAGTGGCATAGCACAACATATGCATTATTCATAGATTTTGAGAAAGCCTTTGACAGTGTCAACAGAGATGCACTGTGGAAAATCCTAAGATGGCATGGCCTCCCTCATAAAATAGTTAATGTAATAAAAGCCATATACGAGGGTTTTCAGTACAAAGTTGTCTGTGGAGAACATACCTCCACCAGCTTTAGGGTACAAACAGGAGTGAAACTGGGATGTGTACTATCACCAACATTATTTATCTTGGCAGTAGACTGGTTAATGAAGGAGGTAACATCAGACAAACGCAGAGGATTACAATGGACCCTTGACACAGTGCTGGAGGACCTTGACTTTGCGGACGACATTTGTCTATTATCAAGCAGTCACAAAGGTATGCAAGATAAAATAAACAAGCTAACTCAGAATGCAAACAACATAGGACTAAAGATCAACGTAGGAAAGACAAAGTTAATGAAACAAAATGTGAACGACAGAAATGTACTCAGAGTAGATAACAAGTTAGTGGAAGAGGTCAACGAATTTGTATACCTTGGCAGCAGAGTAGTAGAAAATGGAGACAGCACAGAGGACATCAACAGCAGACTTACTAGAGCAAACCAGGCTTTTGCAATGCTGCAGAATATATGGAAATAAAAAAAAAACTAAGCATAAATATGAAAATCAGGATATTTAAGAGTAATGTTCTGAGTGTACTACTCTATGGAAGTGAATGCTGGAAAATCACCAAAACCATAGAAAACAAGTTGAATTCTTTCCAGACTAAATGTTTACGAAGAATTAGAAAAATATTTTGGCCAAACACCATAAGAAATAACATCTTATTAGCAGAAATGCAGATGAAACCACTGACAACAATTATTGAGGAAAGACGCTGGCGATGGTTGGGACATGTGCTCCGAATGACTGACAACTCACTACCAAAAATATCACTAAGATGGACACCACAGGGGAGCAGAAGTAAGGGTAGACCAAAAGAGACATGGAGAAGAACAACAGAAAGGATGTTGAGCAATAGAGGGCTCACCTGGGCAAGAGCAGAAAAAAAGGCGAAGGACAGGCATTTGTGGAAAACCCTTGCGGAAGCCCCATGTGCCCTGGGCACTTAAGGTTCAGAGAGAGAGAGAGAGAGAGAGAGAGAGAAAGATACCTAGGAAAGCAGTGGTCTTATGCTGTAATGAAGTCTAAAATAATAATACAATCATAACAAGGGCATCGTTTAGATGACGATGTTAGTTAGTAGACTATAACATTATAAAGCATATTCCGAGTCTTATTATTAAAATACTTGAAGACATCAATATAGACGACAAGGACCTGAGGATTGTAAAACATCTATACTGGCAGCAAGAAGCAGCAGTTCGAGTTGAAAATAGAATTGGAAAATATCAACCTATAAAACAAGGGGTGCGACAAGGATGTGTACTATCTCCAGACCTTGTTTCTCTGTACTGCGAGAATATTCTAAGAACAATCATCACAGAACCAGGCATAACAATTGGAGGATACAATATTAACAACCTTCGGTGTGCTGACGACACAGTACTTATAGCTGAGAACCAACAAGACCTGCAAAATCTCTTGGATAAAGTCGCCAAAGAAAGTGAACAGAAAGGCCTTACTTTGAACATCAAAAAGACAGAGACTATGGTTATATCTAAGAAACAGAATCCACCAGCATGCAGTATTAAATTAAACGGAAATATTATAAAGCAGGTGCAGAAATTCAAATACCTTGGAGCAGTAATAACTTCAGATGGGAAATGCAGAACAGAAATTAGGAACAGAATAGGCCAAGCAAAGACTGCATTTCAGAGAATGAGAAACATATTAGCTAACACATCTTTATCAATGAATGTTAGAAAACGAGTCCTAAAATGCTATATTGAACTTATCTTGTTATATGGAAGTGAATGGACAATAGGCAAGTCTGCACAAAAATCATTGGAAGCAGCAGAAATGTGGTTTATTAGAAGAATGTTGCGAATCTCCTGGACAGCAAAAATAACTAATGAAGAATGTATGAGAAGAGCTGGAGAGACAAAAAAACCTTGTCAAAAAGATAAGAGAGAGACAATGTACTTTCATAGGACATGCAATGAGAAGAGGGGGCATTGAAAATATTATAACAACAGGAAAAATAGAAGGAAGAAGATCAAGAGGAAGACCAAGAGAAATGATACTGGACAGTCTGACGGGATGGTGTGAGAGGAGATCACCAACTGAACTGATGGCCTGCATGAAGGATCGGGTACTCTAGAGAAACATAATAGCCAACACCAGTCGGCACGGCACCTGATGATGATGATGATTCCGAGTCTTACACATAAGGTAGCACAATGCTCTCTATAAGCTGTTCTACAACGCAAATTTCTAGATATAGGAAACAACAAGACTTTCACACGGTAGAGTCATTATTCTTTCTCTCACGTCTGTAAGTGCTTTCTCCAACCCACACGTCTAACCATACAATGCTGTGTTCCATTACAACACAAACCACCTCTACCCACTTCCACCTTCATTCGCCAGTTATTGCCTGGAAGCGAAATGCTATTTTTATGTTTATTCATAGCTGACATTATTATATTTTATGGACGAGAAAATACACGCTAAAATTAGATTTTTCTTTCTGTCTTTATATTATTTATTCTCAATGTCTGTGTTGCTCGATCAAAGCTTTATGCCGAAATATCGCTTACCTTTTTGTTACTAAGTAAAGTCCTCTCCTAACATTTGCATTGCTGATATTATTGCTATGAATCAAATAGTAGCATTTTGTTATGCAAAAATATTTGAAACTGGGTTCTAATCTAATATACACAGTACATTTTTATTATTTAGAAAGTCAAATTTTGGAATAGTTTAAAGTCTTTTCGGTAATACAATTTGCGGCACTATTTCTCATGCGCGCACGAAGCCTACTTCCGCCTGTCAGTTCTCAGGTTCCTGAGCAGACGACAACAGTTCGCATAGAAGTCGTCTGTTATAGGGAGAGAGAGAGAGAGAGAGTTACTGGATTTCGTTATACATTTTTTGTTTCTGTTTAATTCTGCTGTGAATATTAACATTTGGATTATTTATTACCTAATTGATTCACCAGCCGTTGAGATTTTGAGACTTAAGAATAAACTCCTGAAGGCCGTGGAGGTAAGTTGTGTTTGTTTGCGGTCAAGCCTTTGCAATGCTTTGAATATATGAGTGAAGGCAGATGACTGCTAGAGTGAAGACATAGCTACCGGGACAGGCGAGAAACACAGTCTCATTTCTTCACGGCGTTCCTAGAAACAGGCTTATGTACCCCTTCGACCTGGCTAACGGATAATCTCCGTAGTGGGTGAATTTGCTAAGGAGTTATATTTAAAGTCTTTCCCTGCCCTCTAGTAAGACACCGTAATCCACTTCTCATCCGACACTGCACGTTCTCTAGCATCACCAAGGCGTCGATTGCAAGGAACAACAATTCGCAGTTCTTCAGGGAAAATAACACAAGCATGAAACAAAAGCAGTAATATGGCGAAAGATGAGAGAAATAAGATCGGTAAAACTGGTAATAGCAGTAAAAGGTAGACAGAATTGTGTCGTTCAGTAGAAAGACAGAATGGGGAAAATGGGCAGAAGCGAGAGTGGCATAAGATGAGTACGTATAAATGAAGAGTGTACAGCAACCCAATATTTCAGAAATGCCTTTGTCAGGGGCCATATACAAAAACATCACATGCAATAAAGGCAAGAAAAACACATGACAAATATCAACCAGATGCACTATTCTTTGGACAGACCTCTCAGGTTGTTCAGCTTCAAGTTTACAAAGTCAGTATAAAATAAAGGTAACATAAACTAGAGAGCAAGGTGAAAAACAATGGAAGTGAGTTGAAATGTGAACAAGAAGTCATGTTAAGAATAAAGGTTTTAACTACATTTATCAGCAGACATAGACTTGGCATATCTCATTTTCTCCAAAAAACCTTCATCACTTAAGAACTAAACACACACACACACACATGAAAACACATTAGACTAATATTTTGATAGGATTATTCATCCCTAGTAGTAGAATTAGTAACATCACAGAGATTGGTCATCCAGTGTAACATATTTATGTGACTGACTAAGATGATCATGCATATCAGTTGTTATATTCAATAAAATATTTATAAAGTTAGTTGTGCAAACTGCTAACATTTCTGCTTTATACATGATGTGACTATTCTGATGTAGTGACAAGTGGGAATTTCAATTTCTGATCAAGGATTAACAGTTCTGTGTGAAAAGTAGAATAGTTTTTGTGTAGTTCTTAATGTCTTTAAACTCCAGAAGCTTTGTCTTCAAGGCTCTTTGTTAGAGCTGATCATTTGTTTTACTGCTTTGCCCAGATAGACCTTGCAGTTGTCACTTTCCAGATATTGAAGATAGACCTTGCAGTTGTCACTTTCCAGATATTGAAGATAGACCTTGCAGTTGTCACTTTCCAGATATTGAGTGGCCTTATCATAAAAATGTTTGGATTTTTTTTTTTTTTAATGGCCACATCAGTGTTTTCTTTTGTTTGGAATGGAATTCCTGTAAGTTGCTTTTTTTTTTATATAAACATTTATTGGCAAAGGTGGAAGCACCCATCCAAACTTCACCAGCTCAAATAATTCTCTTGTAAAATCTGCTAAGAGTTCAGGGAGAGGAAGATAGTCTTGAATTTCAAGTTGATCAGAGAACTTTAATCCTTTCTCACCCTGTGTCACAGGTCTGTAGTTCTGGTACTCCAGTCACCTGTCACACTTTTCATAGACCATTAGCTAAATTATTTTCTTTCATAAATTTCTTTGTAATGTAATCAGAATATAAGAAAACTGAAAAAAAAATCTGGTAAATAAAGCTATAAAAGTATTATATTCTGCAAGAATACTTTTTCAAAACTAATAAGACAGGGCTAGTGAAGTGTTTTGGCATTTAATGGTGAAGCAGCTAGTGCATTAGTCTCTCATGTTGAAGTGGTTTGAATCCAGCCAGAAATACTTCAGTCACCCTGCCACATAATGGGTCAGCCAGTCAGTCATTTGCATGTCCTTTGCAGAACTTTGCCTCCCTAACACCTCTCCTGTAGGCCTTTCAGTTGTAAGCAAGATGCCCTGCTGCAGATCATCAACGATGTCTTGCGGCCATCTTCGTCTTGGTCTTCCTCTCTTTCTTTTTCCCTGTTATGTACCCTGCCGTAGAATGCCTACCAGGATTTTTCCGGAGCTGGAGAAGGAAAGGTTACCAGGCATGATGTTGACCACATCACTCACTAGTGTTCCGGCAGGTCAAGGAAAACAGAGACACTAACACTGTATTCAGTGGGTGCCACCATGGCATGATGTAATGAGATATTTGATAATGAATTATTCCTTCTGGGTACATGAGAAAAAAATGACCAGCATCAAGTTGAGACTTAATATGAATTCATAGAGACTCACAGGGTTGCAGAAGAAAGCAGTGATGGTGCTTCATTATCATCATCGCCTTTTACTCCCATGAGAGCATAGGCCACGGATAAAGACTCTCCAGTCATCTCTATTCTTGGAATTATTCTCAGCTTCCTTCCATGTGTATCCCTTGTCTCTGAGCACTGTCATAATTTCTCTTCTCCAAGTAAGTCTAGGTCTTCCTCATTTTCTGTTTCCTTGAGGATTCCATGTCAGTACCTGTCTTGCTATGCTGGTGTCAGGTTTCCTGAGTGTGGCAAATCCACCTCCACTTCTTAGACATGATTTGTAGGTTCATAGGTTCTTGTCCTGCCCTTTCCTAGACCTCCTCGTTCCTGACCTTGTCCTGCTTAGAAAACACAATTACTTGGGTCAGTGGAAGAAAGTGTGAGCTTGATCAGCTTTCTCTCCTTGGTGGTGGAGTTTGCAGGAAAACTGCTTCTTAGGTAAACTCTGAAGAGTTCAGGGATCAGGCATAATTGTTTCTCCAGTCTGACTTGCTGTTTAACCATAGGCATCATATTTCTGATTGTAAAATATAAGGTAAAAGGTAAAGGTAATCCTTGTCATGCCTTAGAGGCACATAGGGATGTAAAATATGGAAGACACAAAATGCTACCAGACTTTTCTTTGTGAGATAACATCAATGATTGGCTTGGAAGTTGCTTCATTTATTCATTAAATGCCATGTCGAATGGCGTTGGTGATCATGCTTTTCTATTTTGTATGATCACTTTTCAGTGAATTCAAATGCCTTTATTTTTCCATGTCACTTGATCAGTCCACAGAGATATTTTTTTGTTGGCCACTCTTTAGCTCTTTTTTCCCCTTGAATTTTCCAGTCATTACCTGGCTCTCCAGTTTTCATTTTCACATGATATAGTCAGGAAACTTTGACTGTCAATTTCTTGCCTTTTCAACTAGTTTTTGCTGATAGAAATTCACCAGAATAAGCCAGAAAGTCAGGAATGAACACCTCATATGGGACACTGCATATTTTAGTTTTTAGCCAAACATTTATTGTTGTTTTCTCGTTGTGTATCATAATAGTGATAATATAAGAAGAAGATGGCATTGAGCGCACTTAGAAAAGTTGTTGAGTTTTGAAAGTGTGAGATACTGAAAAAGTGAGATAGATATGCTAGAAGAAATTACACATTTTGAACCAGCAGGGGGGTGGGTTAATCCAGCAAGTAGGAAGGGGTAATTTACCCCCAGGTATCTGTGTGCTGATATGATCAATCACAAGGCAGTCACTGCTGTGTAGATACCAACAAGTTGTGCAGTGGTTAACCACAGTTTTTTTTTTTCCAAGTGAAATCATATCATATGTGTACAATCAGTGTAGTGGTGTGATGTGATGTCTATCATTGGCTGTTTTTGATTATCTCATGCATGATTATGGAGTTTATGATAAGTTCAGAGAGGAGGACATGGTGACTTGCAGAAACTTTAATAATATGGGGTTGTTAAAGTTTGCTTCTGTGATCAAACACTATGCATTATTGTCTTGAAGCAGTGACATGCAGAAAGGGGGTAGGGGGAGGGGAGAGAAAGGAATGGTCAGGTCTGGCTCATGTGATAGTCAGAAGGAACTTGTGGGTGGCTATGGGAGAGATGAACATCTTGAGGATTTATAGCAGTGTTTCCTTATCATTATCATGTGCATTGTAGGAGCCATGCCAAGTCTTGTTAGCAATTTTATACATGTGCAGAAGGTATGTTGCTACATGCTGGGTTGTGGTGGAGTTGGTTCTGATTGCTAAACTGATCTCATATGAAGATTCTGGTTCTCACTTTGTAGGAAAGTGGGAAAATTTAGTTGACCTAAGCTTTGGCTTCATTCATAAATGACTGACTCTTCAGAAACACAGTTTGAGTGACATGGTGGTCTGTGGCCTTTCTGGTGCTGTTTTTTTAGTTAAAGAGAGAGTTTATTGTTCTTTATATATTTCTTGAAAGCACCGCATCTGTTTATATTCTTCTTCACCATGCCATTGTAAAACCAAAACTGGTAGAAACCGGAATAGTCTGCATTACAGAACAAAAGAAAAAGCCTTAGTTTTGACCTTTTTGAAGTGGCCTGCAGTGTGTCTATCCGTAATAATAGTGAAGAGCAAAATCTCCATCATAATGCAAAGAAAACTAAATTGATGACAACTGACAAAACAAATAAGGCAGCTGAAATATGTATCAATGAGGAAAAATTGGAAGAAATGGAGAGTTTTGATTATCTTGGATCATTACTGACAATGAGGGGAAATTAAAAGGAGGACATCTGTCGCACTTCAAAAAGTAATACAACTAAATAATCTGTGGAGAGGAACAGACAGAAATGTATAAGATTTGTAAATAAGATTTTTAAGGGCGTGCATCTTTCCCATCACAACATATGCCTGTCAGACCTGGACACTTAACGAAACAGCGGAGAAACACATAAATGCCGTTGAATGTAAATGTATAGAAGAGTTCTTCAGATATCATGGACACAAAAGAAGAACAAATATGAGGGAACTATGAGAACTTAATATTGAAGAAGGCTGGCTAATAAAGAGGATTAAACATAGAAAACTTAAATATTTTGGACACATTAAACATCATGAGAATTTACAGGAGACCATTTTGGAAGGATACATAATGGAAAGTAGAAGGAGAGGAAGACCAAGGCAAAGATGGCTGCAAGAGATCGTTGATAATCTCCAAATGGATGCATCAGCTGCAGGGCATCTTGCTTACAACTGAGAGGACATACAAATAATTGACTGACTGACTGACTGGCATGTTTGAGGTATCTCCAGGAAAATGACTTTCAGAAAGATTTTTGATAGTCTTTGATTTCAAGACATCAGTGGAAAACAGTGTTCATCAGTTACAGGATCTAGTAGTTTTTTTTTAATTCAAGGAGTATTTTTGTCCAGTTTGTTTCCTATGTGTTATCTTGGTGTCTTTTAAGTTTTATCATTTAGCTTTTTTTTTTTTTTAATGGTCCTTCTGGGCTACCATTTTGGTTTTGCTCATTTCATGTAGACTGTCACTGTCTGTTGTTGGTTCAAGAACCCCCAAGTAAGCATTGAGATAAATCAGTGGTTAAGATATTCTTCAGAAGAGATATCTCAGCGTAGCTGACCACAAGAAAACAAAACAGATGGAGGAATCAGAGATGTATAGCTACTCAGAAGGTTGGGTTGCTGAAAAATTATATGAAAGATCTATATCTTCTTCTTCTTCAGCTTTCTGAGCCATTAAGGCTCATTGCTGCAAATAAAGTTCACCTCCATTCCTCTCTGTTCCTAGTATTCTCTCTCCAGTTTGTGACACCAGTTTCTTATATATCCTCTTCTATGTTGTCTTTCCATCTCTGTCTTGGTTTACCCCTTGGTCTTGTTTCCCTCATCTCTTGTGCATACATCATTTTTGTTTGTCTGTTCTCTTCCATTCTTTCTGCATACCCCAGCATGAAAGATCCATATACAAATTTAAAATATTTTGTTTTGGTCAGGACTGGTCTTATGAAACACTGATGGGATTTTTGAGCATCATCAAGAAGTCTGCTTTCAGTTTCATATGAGCACAGATCATGATGCCTCTTCCAGACTCTGTTCTGTTCTTTTAAATCCTGTTCTGTTATTCAACTCCATATTTTCCCCCCTTGCATGCATAAGATGAGAGCACTGACTGTTTCACCTAGTCAGGGGTTGACTTACTTACTTGTGCCCCACATTTATTTCTAGCAGTCAGCTGAGTCTGTACTTCACTTATAAAGAGTAAAGTTATGCTTGTAATAAACCTTAGTGCTCAAGTTTCTTTTAAAAGAAATCTTTCGTGTTTGTGATTGTTTGCTTTTGAAGACATTGAGTTGTTTGCTTTGAAAAATGCATGGAAACTGCAGACTTAACATTTCAGTGTCAAGAAGGACGTTCTCTGTTTAAATAAACATGCATCTTGTTCACGTGACATTTTTGTGCAGTCATGCATGAAATATAGCAAAACTTTCAGATTCTTCATGTGCTTTTTTTTTTTTTTTGCATTTTGTTTTCATTACTTGCAATAGCTTTTTTGTCCTAGGGTTGTCAGATATGCTTACTTGTAGGACTGTAGCGTTAATTATTGTAGAGACTGGAATTGTAAAGTCGCATGTCTTTGTGTGGTATAACTCTGAAGTTGTAGAGTCAAATGTCTTTATGTGGTATCATTTTGGAGCCATAGAGTCAGATGTCTTTGTGTAGTATCATTCTGGAGCCATAGTTACATGTCTTTGTACAGTGTCATTCTGAAGTTGTAGGGTCACATGTCTTTGTGTGGTATCTGTTCTTTATGTCCAGTGATGTCCAGTGGCAGCATTTGCTGGGATCTATGTTCCACTGTATCGTGCAACCCCTGGTATTTCAAGTCAGTTTCTCACAACACTTGGGATGTACCACTGAGATTCTTCTCTTAGCTCTCATATTGTTCTTTTTTTTCCCCCCTCCTCAAGATGTATCAAAAAATTTTGTGTGCCTTTTCAGTGTGGTTTTAATCAGTTTTGTTTCTTGTGTAGTATCAGGCTCAGAATTTTAAAACTTTCCTTTATAATATTCAGACTTAGTTCTTAACCCTAGCAGATAACATTGTGAAATTTGTAGGGAAACATGGTTGTATGACAGGTTATGTAAAGAAAATATTCCCTTGTTTGTATCTTTTCTCTCTCCCCCCCCCCTCCCCCAGTGAACCCATTTTTTAAAAAGTCAATTCTAGGATGAAAAATGAACAATTTAACTTCCTTATCACGTTTATTGCTTTGTGTCCATTGTCATTATGATCCATTTAAGCATTCTAGATAGGGTGTTTCTTTCGTTTTTATGAGTCATGCTTTATTTTTGCATATATCCGCAAGATGTTTTTTTTTTTTAAATTAAAGAAAAAACAAACTCAGGTTGGCTTCTTTTCCTCTTTAGGAGACAGGTACATGAGCAGTTGTTCAGGTAAAGTATTACTTTGAAAGTAGCTCTTTGTAAACCATGAGCCATGACTCAAACATCCATTGTTACTATCAGTCAGAAGCATTTATTTAAAGTTTTTTATGTAGAAATATAAAGCTCCTGATTTTTTTTTTAACCTGTAACATGTTGTAAAGCCTCCCCCACCCCCTTTTTTGTAATAATTAAAATGCTGCTTTTGAGTAACAAGATAAATTTTGGGTTGTGGACATCATGTCAGTCATTGTATTGAGGAAGTGAGGATCAGGGTACCAGGTCTAACACAGACGTGCTACCAGCTGGGAAGTTTCATCTTTTGCTCTTCGCTTGCTTCAGCAGCTAAAATAGCTTCGGTGGCTGGGCTCCGCTACAATAAATGGGGTACATACTGAATCAAAACTTCTTCTAGGTTCAGCTATGGCTCATGAAGTTGTACATATTGTTTTCTGTTGAATTCATATATGTGTATGATTCAGTGTTGTATGTTAGGCACTTTTTAGCATTCAGTGTTACACGTGCTGGGTCTAGTGCAAGTTATCTTAATTCATCCTCGGAGCAAGTGCTACATAACATTTTGTAGTACTGATTCCATTTGTAACATTTCATGTAATCAGCGATGGATAAACCACCATCCAGGTCCCTAGGTTAAACTTAGTAAGGGTCACCCCTCCCCCCCCCCCCTTTTTTTTCGATCAATAGCGGCCATCTGTTGATATATGGCTTGGTTCCCCTCTGTTGTGATCTATGCTGCCTTCATATTACACTGACCAGGCACAGCTGATACATTACCGTGAGCCTGTTTCTTTTCCACAGACTTTATTTATTTTAAAGTTTTTCGTGTAATCGTGGGATCTGTATCTGTAGTTTTCTCCCCCTCCCCCTTGATTCAACCTTTTCCTGCCCCTAGCCTGCTCATTTTAACAGGTAACCCACCAATACATGTTAGCTTCAGTGCTGCTTGTTTGGTATGCGGAGCAGCGATAACGGTGGTACGTTTAGTGAATTGGGCGAGAGCTGGCCAGGACACTATCCCACTTCCTCGCGGTTGTCCTGATAACAGCCTGGCAAATTTGATACGGTTTGGCATGGTCTTAGCGGTGGTGGAGACTCAAAGATTTCGTTTTCTTATGTCCGTTCTGAGTCTTCAGGCAACCCCATCCGACACGATTCTCATGTTCTGAGTCTTCAGGCAACCCCATCCGACACGATTCTCATGTTCTGAGTCTTCAGGCAACCCCATCCGACATGATTCTCATGTTCTGAGTCTTCAGGCAACCCCATCCGACACGATTCCCATGTTCTGAGTCTTCAGGCAACCCCATCCGACACGATTCCGATGTTCTGAGTCTTCAGGCAACCCCATCCGACACGATTCCTATATTCTGAGTCTTCAGGCAACCCCATCCGACACGATTCCCATGTTCTGAGTCTTCAGGCAACCCCATCCGACACGATTCCCATGTTCTGAGTCTTCAGGCAACCCCATCCGACACGATTCCCATGTTCTGAGTCTTCAGGCAACCCCATCCGACACGATTCCCATGTTCTGAGTCTTCGGGCAACCCCATCCGACACGATTCCCATGTTCTGAGTCTTCGGGCAACCCCATCCGACACGATTCCCATGTTCTGAGTCTTCGGGCAACCCCATCCGACACGATTCCCATGTTCTGAGTCTTCGGGCAACCCCATCCGACACGATTCCCATGTTCTGAGTCTTCAGGCAACCCCATCCGACACGATTCCTATGTTCTGAGTCTTCAGGCAACCCCATCCGACACGATTCCCATGTTCTGAGTCTTCAGGCAACCCCATCCGACACGATTCCCATGTTTCAAAGTCATCGCGGCGTCGGCTGCTCACTACTCCTCTTCCCCAACCCCACCCCCCCCCACACACACACCAATCCCACACCAGTTCGCAGGTTTCAGGCAGGTTAGAGCAGAAACAAGTGAAAGCACCACAGTCCTACCAATCATTGCATGGCATTAAATTTATTGTTACTTGCCATAGTTCGGTGTGTAATTTAGCTGCAATTTTCATTTCATGGCGTTTGAGTGTTGCATGTCAAAGCATTGTGTTGTACTATGTCGTGACACATCGTGTTTTGTTGTTATGTTGAAATGTTTATCTTTACTTTAGTAAAAACACTCAAACATTTCAGTATAATTTAGCAACTTTTTTGTATCAAGAGCCATTGGTATAGTACATAATAATGTGTCTTCTCAATGTCTTATATTGTGATTTCGTAATGTTGTATAACTGGGGGATCTGCCAGGATTACTTCTGTGTCCATGTCAAACTAACAATCCTTACTTAAAAAACACGACATTGACAACCAGTATCTGACACTATAATTTTCAGTGATTGTCCAACAGTACTCGCCTTTATCACATTCTGGGGAGAGGGAAGAATGAAATGTTGGTGTTTGTGCGTGCTGGTGTGTGCGAGAAATTTATCTCCCCTTGCATTTTCTTATTCAGAGGTGTTAGATGAAGTGAGCAGAGGTCAGAAACATGGCAAGGGGTTTTCATTAGAAGTAATGGGGGTTGATAGAGTGTTATATAGTCATGTAGAAAATTACACTAACATTTCTCTTTTGAGAACTTATAGACATAGGCCGTTTATGGTGCCCAAAATAAAACATTTGGAAATTCACAGGGTCTGCTCTAACCCCTGAAGGAGTCTTAGCTGGTTCCAGATTGAGAACCCATGTACTTGTAGAAATGTTAGATGTCACCTGTATTTTGTGTTGGGTTGAATGGAGTGCACCTGGGGACGGAAGTGTTTTAACTGGGGTGTGGGTGAGGAAGAAAAAATAGTTCATGCATCCTGTTCCTTTTGTTCATGCATCCTGTTCCTTTTGTTCACGAACAAAAGAAAGTCGAGAAGTGGAAATCACTATCACAGGTTACACAAATAGAAGATGAGCGGGTTCGTGTAGCATACTGTAAGATACATGAGAAACAAAAGAGTGAAGCCATAATAGGTAGTATGTTGAGACAATGTGAAGTGCGAATGTCGCGCAGTGAGCAGAGCTTTCTAAAGAGATTAGATGCACCCCATCCTTAAACATAACGCTTAATCTCTATAACACAGAGAGGGCTGATACTGTACAAACATTTTCAACAAAGCAGAAATTTAAGCCATTGTTTACTTAGGATGGGTGATAATGGACTTATCCTCTTTGTGTTTGTATATATATATATATATATATATATATATATATATATATACATACAAACACAAAGAGGATAAGTATATATATACACACACATATATATAATTCATTTGCATGTCCCTTGCGGAACTTTGCCTCCCTAACAGCACTCCTGTAGGCCTCTCGGTTGTGAGCAAGATGCCCTGCTGCCGATGCATCCATTTGCAGATCATCAACGATGTCTTGCCGTCTTCGCCTTGGTCTTCCTCTCTTTCTTTTTCCCATTATGTACCCTTCCAATATATATATATACCTTTATTACACACTCTTATTTTGTGTTATAATAACACTGAAGAGAACTCGTCACCGTATGAGTCCGTTACCGTACAGCACAGTGGAGAGAGTGGGACTGGAGAAGCCTCCATTAAAAGTACTGTAGACCAGTGGTTCCCAACATTTTTACGTCCGTGGACCAATTTTCCAACAACATATAAATTGGGGACTATGAACTTATATGCAGTTTCAGATGCCGCAAACATTTAATTGTTTTTATGCAATAGATGACGCTTAATGTCGTATTGATAAATGCACGAAACACTTGATAATGCGTGGCAGATGACTTGTGTTTCGCTGGGCACAGGCTGACAACCACTGCTTTAGCCATTAGTGGGAAGCGAGCTTCGCGAGAATAGCTAGAGTAGAATCCGAGTTCCAGTGGGATAAGCAAACACTCCGTCCAATCATTCAGATTCAACGGGTTTACTGACACCTTGCTGCCAAGTGCACAGATTTAATTACTTGTTACTGCTAGCGTTTCAAGGCCACGGCGTGGCGTAATTCTTACATTTCCATCTCACTTTTCCGCCTGTATTTAAAAGCAGCTATAAATAGAACTCTCCTCGTGTCCAAGCTGTTAAACTGCTATAAAATGTCCGATAAGGACATCAAGCATGTCTTCTTGTACATTAGTGAAAATCCATTCCGGAAACTTCTCTAGGCATTGAGACTTGTTTTTTCTTTTTTCTTAAGGTGTTTCCGAGGGAGAGGGAGGCACATACATTTTACTCAGGTGAATTTTGTTAAAACTTCCGTATTATATACCCCCAAGATTCTTCGTGGCTGGGAGGTCAGTACATTGTCCTGTGTTTTAGGGTCTTCATTTTATTACACCCACAGCAGATCTCCATGTTAGTTTAATATAGTCCTATTATTCTTTTCATTAAATTTTCAGCTGCTGTTGGTTAGTTGGTTACTTTTTCGTATTTAGTCACTCTTTCTCTTGGTGGCCAGTTAACAAGTCGTCGTACAAAAGGCGGTGGCGTTAGATCAGTTTATTTTGCGTTCACTTTCTCGGTAATGTGCTGTCACTAATTTTGTGTCTGTGATTATGTCTAAACTCCATCAGCACAGTTACTCCATTATAAGACGCCAAACTAAACTGTGACTTGGCTGAGAACTTTGGAAATTTCTCAACCACATTGGCTGCAACAGTCGATTTTTAATGCTTCGTTTTTGGTTTTTTTACCCCAGTAACTGATATCCTGTCTTCACTGGCTAGCAAAATATGACTTGAAATTAACAAGGACAAAACAAAAATAATGAAAATTCCCATTAATCAAAATGGAAAAATACACATAGAAGGGACAGATATTGAAGAAGTCAATCAATTTGCATACCTTGGCAGCTACGTAGACCAGGATGGTGACACCAGAAAGGAAGTTAGAATCAGAATTGCAAAAGCAGCATCGATCTTCAAGAATCTTGAGAACATATGGAATTCAAAAGCTATAAGCACAAAAACCAAGTTAAGATTATTCAATTCAAATGTAATATCCACTCTCATTTATGCATGCGAAATCTGGAAAACAACTACAGAAATAGAAAAGAAATTAGACTCTTTTGAAAACAAATGCATAAGGAAAATACTCGACATCAAGTGGAACGAATTCATGAACAATGCAGAGATAATACAGTTGAGCAAACAACAACCAGTCTCAAGGGTGATCAGGAAAAAGGAGATGGACATATGTTGGTCACGTGATGAGAAGAAACGATCAGAGAATCCCAAAACAAGCTATCAAGTGGAACACAACAGGCCAGATAAAAAGAGGCAGACCGCGTGAAACTCTGAAGAGGACATTATAAAGAGAGGCCAAATTAACAGGCATAAAATCGCTTGATGAGGTTGAAGGACTCGGCGAAGACAGGAAAAATTGGTGAACTACCTTGCGAGCCCGATGTGACGTTTAACGGCACGGGAAAGATATAAGATATAAGAACTGAACTCAACTTCAGCCAGGTGTTAATTGAACTTCCCACCACAAACATGCTCTACGAATTATAATCTGAAAATGTTTATGGAATAAACAAAGGGTCAAACTTATCAAATGCAAGTTTTTCCCCTGCCAAAGGATCATGGTTAGTAACAAAGACGCAAGGTTTAGGAAAAAACGAAATGACTATCTTTTTCTGGGGTCTGTGACTGAGTTTATATATCAGATAGTTTGTTTATACATCACTGTGACTACAGAATTACTCCGCTTAAGGCTGTCTAAGCTTTGGCTACTTTACTGAGGATACCAATACAGGTGCAGGGTACTTTATAGCAATAGCGAGACCAGCGACTTCGGAGATAGTTCTTTAGTCTGAGAATTAACGTTATTACTGTTTCAGATCTTATGTTTAAAACGGCCAGAGTTCTTTGCTAAACTTACTGGTCACTTATCTAAACTTGGGCTTAAAATATAAGCTCTCTGCAGAGATCGGAGATATTATACTAGAAAATGTTGTCAGACTTTGTGATCGTGGTCACTGATGTTGCCTTTCAGCATTACATCATGCTTAGGTTGTCAAGCTTTGAAAAGACCTCGTGGCGGAGGCCATGTGAGACAGGAGAGAGCGTCATCTACTTTGAACATTTTCATGTGTCATCTTAAATGTCTTTGACGATGATAGTGTCAGTATGCAGTTGTTGCCGCCACTGCATAGTTTACCATGATGTAGTGGTCAGTACGAGATTGTTGGTGCCATTGCAAACCATGGTTTATTACTTACAGAACTTCCCTGCATGCTTTCTTCCTTCCTTGTAAATAGAGCATTCTGGCAGCAGGTGTTCATATGTTGTTGTTTTTTTCCCGGTGCCACAGGTGTAGTTTGACACTCTATCTTGTTACACATGTATTTATCATAGTTTCTCTCTAGCGTGCTCATATGTAGGGCTTTTGATAAGTATCTAGGCCTGTTGATAAGGCACTTTCGTGTATGTTTTCCAACTTTTCACTGATATTGTCAAGCCTAAGCCGCTGGATGGGAGTTTAAATTCTGAATTACCTGAGGATATCCCAACGTTGAAATGTGCATAGAAAAGTATGGTTGCTGCTGCTTGTGATGTTAGTATAGGTGGTGATTTTAGTGAAGTGGTTGTGTGTCATGTTTGTGAAGTTGGCGTGATAGTGTTAGTGAAGTGGTTCAGCCAGTCAGTCATTTGCATGTCCCTTGCGGAACTTTGGCTCCGTAACAGCTCTCCTGTAGGGCTCTTGGTTTGTAAACAAGATGCCCCGCTGCTGATGCATCCATTTGCAGATTGCCAACGATGTCTTGCAGCCATCTTCGCCTTGGTCTTCCTCTCTTTCTTTTTCCTATTATGTACCCTTCCAAGATGGTCTTATCTAAATTCTCATGACGTTTATTATTTCCAAAATATTTAAGTTTTCTCTTTTTAATCCTGTGTTTTGTTTGTTTGTTTGTTTGTTTTTATTTGGAAGTGGTTATGTGTCATAATATTTGTGAAGTTGGTATGGATGGTAATGTTAGTGAGGTGGTTATGCGTCGTAATTTAATTAATTTAATATGAACTGTAACGTAGTTTTTAAGTGATAATGTTAATGAAATGAATGTTAGTGGATAATGTTAATGATGTGGGTAGTAATGTTAGTTAAGAAGTGAGTGTGGATAGTAGTATTAGTGAAGTGGGTATGGGCGGGGATGTTGATGAAGAGGGTGACCATGTATAATGTTTGCTGGTAAAGTTGGTTGCTATATTACTGCAGATGCTAGTGTACATGAGTGGTTATATAGCTTGTAGTGTTGGTGGTAATGTTGAGGAAATAAGTATGTGTGGTAATATTTGTGGTAATATTGATGAAGTGAGTTTGTTTGGTAATATCAGTGGTAATGTTGATGAAATGAGTATTTGTGGTAATATTTTTGTGGTGATGTTAGTAGAATGATATTGTGGTATTATTTGTGGTAATGTTGATGAAATGAGCATATGTGGTAATATTTTTGTGGTAATGTTGGTGGGATGAATATATGTAATAATGTTAATGAAGTCCTTGTGTAGTTTTTGTCGTGTGCCTTAGAAATTTTCGCTTCTATTGACGATGAGTACAGTTATGACTGACCAGCTGAAGCAGATAAATACTTTCTAGTTATCGCCAGAAAAAAAAATTGATGAAAAACATACATATTACAGTCAAATGTCAGTTGATCTCACTTTAATAGAAACTCGTGGTTTTTTTTTAAACAGTAATTTACGAGGTAAAGATTTACACTGTATGTATGGTAGAGTGTGACAGCAGCACACAAACATTGCTGTACTGAATATGTTACAGTTAACAGCTGGCGTGAATGCTGTTTTCAGCACTGATATTATGCAGGGGCACGCGTCCGTGAGGTTTACGGCAGCGTTCAAGGGTAGGATCCGGCTAGATATTAACACAGCATGAATCATTCAGTGATCTCATGTCCTGATTTGGAAAGACGTAAAGGGGGAGTGGGGGGGGGGGGGGGAAAGAGAGGAAACGGAGATGAGCATTGGATGTTGTGATCGTAAACTATTGTTTATTTCCCTCACCGGAGATATTCGAAGATACATGGACAATTTTTTATTGTTGTTGTTCATTAGTCTCTTAGCTGACATTTAGGTCGCCATTAAGCAGACACATTATATATATATATATATATATATATATATATATATATATATAATGTAGGGAGGGAAAAGAACATGAAGAATAATACCATTAAAAAAAAATAAAACACCAAAAGAACTTTGCCGGATATTACAACAAATTTGGGATCTAGAAAAAGCCCCAGAGGAGTGGAAAACTGGGCTTATAGTAAAACTACCAAAGAAGGGTGACCTCAGAGATTGCGGGAACTGGAGAGGCATTGGCCTACTGCCACTCACCAGTAAAGTATTTTGCAGAATAATCATCAGCAGAATTGTACCAACACTTGAGGAAAAACTTTGGAAAGAGCAGGCAGGATTTAGGAAAGGAAGAGCATGCATAGACCACATATTTGTACTTAGACAAATATTAGAACAGACAAATGAGTGGCATAGCACAACATATGCATTATTCATAGATTTTGAGAAAGCCTTTGACAGTGTCAACAGAGATGCACTGTGGAAAATCCTAAGATGGCAATGCCTCCCCCATAAAATAGTTAATGTAATAAAAGCCCTATACGAGGGTTTTCAGTGCAAAGTTATCTGTGGAGAACATACCTCCAGCATCTTTAGGGTACAAACAGGAGTGAAGCAGGGATGTGTACTATCACCAACATTATTTATCTTGGCAGTAGACTGGTTAATGAAGGAGGCAACATCAGACAAACGCAGAGGATTACAATGGACCCTTGACACAGTGCTGGAGGACCTTGACTTTGCGGACGACATTTGTCTGTTATCAAGCAGTCACAAAGATATGCAAGAGAAAATAAACAAGCTAACTCAGAATGCAAATAACATAGGACTAAAGATCAACGTAGGAAAGACAAAGTTAATGAAACAAAATGTGAACAACAGAAATGTACTCAGAGTAGATAACAAGTTAGTGGAGGAGGTCAACGAATTTGTATACCTTGGCAGCAGAGTAGTAGAAAATGGAGACAGCACAGAGGACGTCAACAGCAGACTTACTAGAGCAAACCAGGCTTTTGCAATGCTGCAGATTATATGGAAATAAAAAAAACTAAGCATAAATATGAAAATCAGGATATTTAAGAGTAATGTTCTAAGTGTACTACTCTATGGAAGTGAATGCTGGAAAATCACCAAAACCATAGAAAACAAGTTGAATTCTTTCCAGACTAAATGTTTACGAAGAATTAGAAAAATATTTTGGCCAAACACCATAAGAAATAACATCTTATTCGCAGAAATGCAGATGAAACCACTGACAACAATTATTGAGGAAAGACGCTGGCGATGGTTGGGACATGTGCTCCGAATGACTGACAACTCACTACCAAAAATAGCACTAAGATGGACACCACAGGGGAGCAGAAGTAAGGGTAGACCAAAAGAGACATGGAGAAGAACAACAGAAAGGATGTTGAGCAATAGAGGGCTCACCTGGGCGAGAGCAGAAAAAAAGGCGAAGGACAGGCGTTTGTGGAAAACCCTTGCGGAAGCCCTATGTGCCCTGGGCACTTAAGGTTCAGAGAGAAAGAGAGAGATATTAACACAGCATGAATCATTCAGTGATCTCATGTCCTGATTTGGAAAGACGTAAAGGGGGAGTGGGGGGGGGGGAAGAGAAGAAACAGAGATGAGCATTGGATATTGTGATCGTAAACTATTGTTTATTTCCCTCACCGGAGATATTCGAAGATACATGGACAATTTTTTGTTGTTGTTGTTCATTAGTCTCTTAGCTGAAATTTAGGTCGCCATTAAGCAGACACATTACATATATATAATGTAGGGAGGGAAAAGAACATGAAGAATAATACCATTAAAAAAAATAAGGTTCCAAAATGTTTCTAGTAAATATTTAAAGGATTAAAGGGGAGGGCTCCTTGTCTGTTGTTCGCTATGAGAAGGTAGTGCTAATTACTTTATTATACGGATATTAGCCAAGTCATATTTTTCTTTTATTTCACCAGTATACATGCTGCAGTCATTTCTGTACACATCCTGTTTGACGAGTTGAAGTTGGTTTTACCCAGTGTCATTGGTTGAAGAATTAAGCGACTGTCGACTGTCGATTATTTTAGTTGGTTACACTGTCCTCAGGTCTGTAGTATGTGATTCAGTTCCTAGTGGTTCTGTTCTGTTGAGCGTCAGAAAGTGCCTTGGGCCGGGTGTTGATAACCTCAGATAGTGCCTTGAAACGAGTGTTGATGACCTCAGAAAGTGCTTTGGACCGAGTGTTGATAACCTCAAAAAGTGCCTTGGACCGAATGTTGATAATTTCATCATATGAGGACCTCATAGGACATGCCTGTTTATTGATGAAAGACCAAATTTTGAAAGTATCGCGACTGATGTGATGGTGGATATTCAAGTGTCATCTGTGTATGCGGGCTTATTGATGGAATAATAACATTGCATGTGCTACATTGAAGTCACCATATTTTAAAGATAAGCAAGCTACACGTAGTGCACACTACAAAGCGCTTCTTGTGTGTTTTTGTGGTAGCAGATTGTTGAACGCTCAGACAGTACAAGGTGTCCCAAAACATTACGATATAGGTAAAATAATTAGATTACCTGCTAAAATAATTAGATTACTTGCTAAAATAAATAGATTACTTGCTAACGGTCTTGGAGAGAGGAGAGGAAGGAAGGTATTCTCCGAGCATACGTTCGAGGTTTACGATTTTATGAGCGAGAATTGCAGCCACTGTTTCATCTTCACTGGAACTTCTTTAATGCTGTTTACCTTCTACAGTCCCCATTTCATTATTAACTCTTAGCCTACTAAACAACGAACACGACATACATACATTTTTTTGTAATTTAAAAAAAAATCACTACCGGGATGTTTTACCAGGAAGTGATGCTGTATTTAGCGTCTACAACAGTAACATTTCTGAATAGCCGACTGTAGAACAAAACAGCGTGTTTGTAGTTATTTAATTAAAATTTTTTAATTTTTTATTTTTGAAAAGCCTTTCAAGTGGCTTGTGATAGGTTAATAATGAAACTTTTACAAGCCTCCAGTGTTTTTGGCCTACGTTCTACGTGCAGTCTGTTCAGTTTGTTAACAGCCTATCTTTAACTTCAACTTGTTAGAATAAAACGATCTGTATTCGTTTTTCCCTACCCAGTGACATTGTGGCCTGCAAAACCAGAATATAATTACTTCCGTTATGAGAAATCTTGTGCAGTCCCTGATGCGGCTATCATTTTATATCGAAGTCATAAAATTATGAATTTCCAAGAAAGAAAGACCAGATACCAAGAGTCGGACATTTCAGTCATGGTGACCGTAAGCGAAGATAAGTGTGCTAGAGTGAACCATAACCATTCCACTTCTCCGTTGATGTTCCCAGTAACAGGCTCAGTCAAAACAACAACAACAACAACAACAACAACAACAACAACAACAACAACAACAACAACAAAGAGGATCGTTGAGGCTCCCTCGACGATGTCTGCCTAGAACCACTGCACTGTAACCTGCTTTTTAAGATTCAGTATAGGCCATCAAAGTTGCCACCAAAACCTCCTCCCCATTCGACACCACCCCCTGTCCTTTGACACCTTCACTACATCGACTGCAGAGGACATCACGCTCTCAATTTCGATGAGGTAGAACAAGAGATTGTAGTTAGTGAGATCACTAAGATACCAAGGTGTTTTACAGAGAACGTGGTATCCAACCTTCGGTTAAAAAAGTTTGCTCGAAAATATCACATTTCAGCCTCCTATGTTAAAGTTATGTGTGTCATTTGCTTGATTTTGTCAAAATTAATGGCGAAAGTATTGTTTTGCACCATATATTGTACGATTTAACAGTCGTATCTGTCTTGATAAGTGTAACGATATTCTGAAACATTTTCAGTGACTGTTGCTATAGCAGGAAATCTAGTGGTCACATTGAATATTGAAACTAATGGAAACTTAATTACCACAGTTCTGCTTGCTTTTGTCAGAGGTAGTAAAGATCGTAGAAATATTGTCTTCTTGTTGGTAAAGTTATAACAGTTTATTAATTGCTTTAGTGGTGCCGGTATAACGGAATTTTTACCTAATAGCTTGTTTACGATGTCATGTTGGCTTAGTTATACGGTCCACAGCGGTCTGTGCTGTAAGTAAAAGTGTAACAGTTTCATGTATGTGTCGTACTGGTGATGGTGTTGACTTTTTTGTCCACTGTTTTGCTGGAACGTATGTAACGACTGCACAGGTCTGTGTTACTGTTAAAGGTATAATGATTTAATAACGGTTTTACATGTATGTAGACATACGCTGATTATAGTGAGTTTTTGGAAATAAGTGGAATATAACCACGGTACTTTAGAGTGTTGTGAAGTTATTATCTACAGATGACTAACTTTATTGGTGAAGGTTTAACGATTTTGATTGCTTTTGGTACATATATACTATTTTATTTTTAAAAAGCTGTTATTGTTGGAAATATAATAATAATAATAATAATAATAACGTGTAACAGTCATAATCATTACTAATAAGATTGTATTTTCCGGATATTAGAATTATGTATTCCTACAATTCCATCAATGGATTTCAGATATTTTCCCATGTTAGAAGTAGTTTGTGAAGATCAGGTTCATCCAGCACTGTCTCAGGACTGACTGCATTAGATCTCCAGATTATGCTGTCTTGTACTGTTATTGTGCAGCCATACAGTTTGCCTCATGCCAGTCTTGGATTTTGAACACTCACCATTACAGTTATTGCTGTCTTACTCTTTTTACTGTAGACATAATTTCTGTGCAAGTATCTCAGCTATACTGAGGCAGATAGGACGAGCATAGAGAAATATGGATAGACAGCGAAAGAGATTAGAGATTTAAGACAGCAATGAATGCGATATAAAGAAAAGACAGAATCTGCCTATATATTTCGGACAGCCTTCTCAGTAAAGATGGATGGCGGGGGGGGGGGGGGGAAAGAGTGAACTTATCGCTTCAGTCAGTGCCAAATAAAAGATTTGAACTATTTGTATACGAGCTTTTGATGCAGATTTGTCAGTGTATCAGATATATTCTATAACTTTTCTAATATCAGAACTTGCCAATACCAGATCGCATACTTCAGTCTTGATGGGATCTAAAAGCTTGGCCGAGTCTTCTTGGCTGTGGATCCCTACCATCTCAGCCACAAGAAAAGGATGCGTTAGTCTGGCCTGTTCCTATTCCTTAGAACAATCCAGTGTAGGGCTATGTTTTATTTGATGCTGCCTTGATAAATGTTGATAAAGATATCACTGTTTTATTTCTTAAAGCATAGACTACGTTGATCATTGCTTCTGTCACTGCAGAGTCGGCGCTCCAAAATGGCCACAGTAGGAGAACAAATACAGATCAGCACGCACACCATAGACAAGGTGACCAAGGCGAAGGTCACGCTAGAGAACTACTACACAAACCTTGTCTCGCAGAATGATGAACGGGAGAGCAGGTGAGCAGTTGTCAGGTAGAAATTACTGGCTAACAGTCATATGTGAAATACTACAAAGGTATAAGGCCGGTCATTAACAGCTGGAGTTTAAAAACAAATTTTCATCACCCATTTTGAACTCCATATAATTAAATAGTGATTTGAGCGAGGTTAAAGTTTTGAACTCCATATAATTAAATAGTGATTTGAGCCAGGTTAAAGTTTTGAACTTCATATATTAAATAGTGATTTGAATGAGTTTGAATTGTTTTTCCGTATCTCACTGAAAGTTGTATGCGGAGTAATCCTTTGTACCCCCGCCTTGCAGGCAAATATCCTAGTTTTTAGAAAACATAACAGCTATAGTTCTGAAGCGTGAGTAGAAAACGTTTTCGTTTCCATAACATAAATATGTCAGGGACTTGTTTTATACAGTTGACCAACTGCCACTCATTCGCTTCTGTGGTTTTTTGGCTGATGAATTGTTTATCTTACCTTCACAAGAGAGACAGAAAGGGGAACACAGCTATCCCACTGTGAAATATTAATTTAAAACTAACATAATTCAACACACGCGACATACAAACAAAAATAAACAGTTTTTCAGAGGCATGAAAGATCACCGGAAAGCGGCTTGAACCATAGCAAAAAGAATGGACACTGAGATTTCTTTGGGCATGACATAAACAAGGGAGAAACTAGAGAGTTTGATAATCGCAGATACACCTAAAGTAAACGAGAAAAGGAAGAGATAGATGCCTGAAGGAGCTGACCAAGAGAAATACGCCCATTCATTCATCTTCTTTCAACTGATTCGATTGAAGAACATTTCTAGTCTTGTAGTAGTAGTAGTTTAATTGCTGACATTATTTACACGTAGAAGTGATTCACTCATTAGTATCAACGGTTTTTTTTTAAATTTCTCCAGATATTAGCGTTAAGCTTAAAGCCCTAGGTTGTGTTCAAAAATTTTACCCCAGAACAGGAAGCACTTGAAGGTCTTCTGTTTTTGTACTATAATCGTCGGAGATCCACTGATTATGTTGCTAGCAGAACAAGGGGGGGGGGGGGTGGAGAAGAAGAAAGGGTGGTAACAGAGTGCATGTTACGGAATCTGCCAGGTAATGTAAGATATCTTGTAGGTAAGAATGAATTAATATCGTTTTGAAGATTTCTGTAGTCCCTTGTAATTATAGCAAGCATGTGGACCTGCCACAGTCTGAGGCTTTGAGTTTTTGTGCGTCTCTGCTGGTCTGTAGCTGCGGCAGGGTCAGCAGGGAATGCACAAATATTGTTACCGTTAAATCTTTGCGGCCTGGCGAGGAGGCGCTTTCCAGCAGCCGGTCCACCAATCGGCAAATGTTTATCTGTTGACTGAAGGAATGTTTCGAGCCCGGAGTTATTGTTTGGCCTGGCCGGGACATAGTGGCAACTGTTCACATCGTCTTGTGGAGCTTGACAAGGGAAGGAAATACTGTGCAGTGTGAACGCTGAAAGGGAGGAGAAGTTGTCGAAAGCTTTTGAAAGTAAATCTTGTCCTTTCATGTCTAAGTTTTTGGTGAATGCCTTAAAAAGTAAATTTTTGTTTTTTTAACTAAGAGATAAATTAAGCTCCTAGTGGCAATAAAAGGGTCAAATGCCGAGGAAGAGTAAGAAAACGAAATGAACTGAAGCATAAGCATGTACTGTACATATGTAGGCGTGTTCCATTTTTCCCATTGACGTTTCTTGTCTACAGCAGTGAGCCTCAATGGGTGGGAAGACTGCTGAATTCAACAGCTGCTCAAAAAAAAAAAAAGAAGAATCTAACAGCGTCTTTTGTGCTTTCTAGGAAGCGAATGAAGGCGTATAACCTGCTGTTACAATCACTCATTACTAAATACTGAAGTCGGAGACACTGGACCAGGGCAGTCTAGATGGGCAACCACCTCTCACCCGGCGGGGATGTATGCGTATCCTAATCACGCTGAGGTTTTCCGGTGAGAAACTCCAGCTCTGGCCTGGATGGGCTACCACCTCTCACCCATCGGGGATAGATATCCAAAACACGTCGAGGTTTTCCGGTGGGAAAGTCCAACTCTAGATTAAACTGGTGCAACGAAAACCACGGTGTCACGCAATCCCGCTTCCGAGACCCACCAAGAATACAGGCTCAAGCCCTGCGATACTCTGAACCTCCTGTGGTCCTCTCAAGGATCTCGTGTGGTCCTTTCGGGGACCACACGGGGGACCAGGGGACTTATCGAGGACCACAGGCGTAAATTCAATAGGGTCACAGGGCGGTCTTGGTGGTAGAAGCGAACGAAGAAGACTCATTGCTAAACCATCACTCATCACTAAGTGAAATCTAATATTTAATGAAAATGATATGTATTTCAGTCCTGCTAGAATTCAGAAGAACATCACTACCAAAAATTGTCCGTACGAAGCAGCGATTCTTAATCTTTCTTTGACTGTGGACGTCCTTTCTGGCGTGAAAACGTCTGTGGACCCCCTATTAAAAATAACGCAATACATAGAACCCAGATAAGTCGAAGCTTTTTTTTAATTGAGCCAACCCTTTCGATGGTCTGTGGACCCCTAAAAATCTTTCCTTGGTCCCCTGGGGGTTCATGTACGCCAGATTAATAACCACTGCTATGGAGAAATTAAAGAAACCAGTAAATAATCCAGAAACAACGAATGTTCTGAGATGAACTTTTCGTTATGTCTTCGATAGTAATACATTAAGATCTTTGTAAACTGAATCGAGATTATCATAGTTTCTGCCTTTGTGTAGCATACACTTTCTCTGTCGTGCATACACTTTCTCTATCTTAACGTCCAATTTATCATACAACACGCATACCAATTGTGAACCTATCTTGTTTCCAGATACCGTCGCCTGGAGAAGACGATGACTGAAGAGGGCCTTACAGATGAGCAGGTATAGATCCACCATCCTTTCTGTCGTCCACTTTTTATTACTTTCTGTTTGTTCTCTCTCTGTCTCTCATACTTATCGGTAATCTCTCTAGCATGAAAACGTTTTAGGCCGATGTAGTGAGTTAGGTCTTTTGTGCACGGTCAGTATTAAGACAGGATATAATCTTCACTGATTGCATTGTCAGTAACACGACAAAATGCATCTTCACTGATTCACCATCAGTAACAAGACGTGATGCATCTTCACTGATTCACCATCAGTAACGAGACAGGATGCATCTTCCCTGATTCATCATCAGTAACGAGACAGAATGCATCTTCACTGATTCATCTTCAGTAACGAGACAGGATGCATCTTCACTGATTCACCATCAGTAACGAGACAGGATGCGTCTTCACTGATTCACCATCAGTAACGAGACAGGATGCATCTTCACTGATTCATCATTAGTACGAGACATGCATCTTCACTGATTCACCATTAGTAATGAGACATGATGCATCTTCACTGATTCACCATCAGTAACGAGACATGTTGCATCTTCACTGATTCACCATTAGTAAGAGACATGCATCTTCACTGATTCACCATCAGTGACGAGACATGATGTATCTTCGCCGATGAATGCTCGTAAACGTTCTCACGAATCTCTGAATGGAGCATCGCTGCTTACAGTGTACTTGTGCTTATGATACACTAGGTCCTCCTCTGACATCGGCATCCACATGAATGAGGACAGACAAGTTTACAAAGAAAAAGTGAAAAAAACTAGCCTAGATGGACACAGATATAACATGACGGAGCCCAGGATACAGAGTGCCGCACGGTAAAACCAACCCCAGCAGGCGTCGCAGCGTCCAGTAGCCAGCAAGGAAAAAACGAAACGACCTAAAACCTATATTTTGTGTCGTGGGCCGGCTTTATGTTCCCCACCCTGTATTTCTTCGATGACAGAAATCACTGAGGTTTTTCTAAGAGTCAGATAACCTTTTACTTCAGAATACATAAACTATGTATGTTCATAAAAGATAAAAGCTTCGATAAGAAACATAAAAAAAATTACACTGGAGTAGCTGTAATGTTACACAAAAAAGACGGAATTGAGCTTTAGCACTGCCGGTTGTTAGCAAAGGAGGGTACTTGTAAGATCTGGCAGCTGTAAGGTAATTTTCCGTCATACATTTTTACCTGTATAGAGAAACACTTGTCAAGTTTCAGAGCATTTGGAGGCCATAGAGTTTTTTATTTTTTTATTTTTTTTTTAAGCGGATATCGAATTAGGCTCGTCTTATCAGTTTATCGTGGTGATCTGTCTCGCTGTCTGTTTGACTCATTCTGCAACTCGCAAAGTGTGACCGATAACTTTGAGGCATGGCTACTGCCAATTTGTTGACGGAAATACCCATACACTGTTGTGTATACTGTTTTAAGTGTAGTGATTGTCGTAGTCTTCCTTCGTCTTTCAGGGTAGCATGTGTATACCAGGAAGTTTTCTCTCCATCTCTATGAACTTTGCTGTTGACACCCCCTCCCCCCCCCGTTTTTGATTGGTGATCTGATATTGATTTACCTTTCCAGACGTTTCATGAAGTGAAGATCTCTCTTGTAGGACACACTCACCGTTTGTGTTCAGAAAGAATATTAAGATCTTTGTAAACTTTTTTAAATACCATCCAGTAGTCACACAACACTGTCATATTATTTAGTGAACAAAATGTTAAGTAGATGGCTAGGGCAGATCAAGTTGAAGGTCATTACCGGTGACCTTTCCTGGGGGACAATACAGGATAACGATGATGATGTGACTCACCGTCCTGAGAGAGCTCTGTTGTCAGTCACGCAGAGTGGAAGCGTGTTCTGAGATACCAGTTTAAGAAGTGACGAAGAGAAACTGCATCATTAGTTGGCATAGAGAAAGCTACAGAAAAGAAGCCCTATACAAAACTTACATGAAAGATTGGCCTTCCTTCAAGAGCTTCTCATTATGGTCAGAGATGATTGAAGCAAGCTTCCTCACTGTTACTTCTTTCCTTCAAATGGTTATCCTTTATTATTTTCACTGTATGTTCCTCCTAGTTTATTTCGTCACTTATACAACCTTCCCAGAAGTATTTCCTAGGACCTGTTCTGTTCAGTTTCTGAGCAGGGGACTAATTTGATTTGGTTTTCAAGTTGACTTTGGTGACATGTACTGTTCCTTCAGTCTTGACCACTGAGAAATTTTGTAGCGACTTATACATACACGTATATGTGTGCATGTGTCTGTGGCCGTGTCCCTGTCTATGAATTAATGTCTTGAGACCAATATTTGTTTCACAGGGAGTTTTAGGTAGCCAAAGTCTTTGTGAGAACTGATCTAGTTTCACATTTTGCGAGAACTGGTATAGTTTCACATTTTGAACTTACCAACTTCTAGAAGTAGACACAACACGAAGCACCAGACCTGTACACAAAGCACTTCTTCAGTCAGTAAACAACTCCAAGTGTCGGCTTAACATTACGCTACAAAACAAGGCCAAGTAGTTCTTCAGCTACCTTGACTGCCAGCAGTAAAATTCAGGCACGGAATAACGTCACCAAAACTGCGATTATTTACATAGTTCATTACCAGTACTACAAAGTTTCCATTCCATCAACATATTCCAAAGAAGGGAACACTTCCTGCTTAGAAACTCTTATCTTTAAAAAAGGTTAAGTCGCTATTACGCGGCAGTCTATACAAATAACAGTTCTTATAGCGAAGCACGGTCGTATGATAAGAAGTGCAGTCATTGGCGACCCCGGAGATTTGACTTAAGGGACACGTGATGTATAACATCTAATATGTAAAAAAAAAAAAAAACAGCCGTGTGACCGTCAGCCAGGAACGCCTACCTGAGCCAACATTTCATTTAGAAACCAGTATTGCGTTATTAGAAATATGATCGCCCACGCCCATTTACAAGAGATACGGATAGTGACATTGTTCTTGCCTGCCTACTTTCACACTCTCAGTAGTATAAAGAATATTTAATTCCCTTCCTGCAATTTTCATTTCATTCCTGTTCTTTGTAACTAGAAGGTGGGCAAGAACATGAAGGGCATTTGTGAGCTGTAACTGAGGTCTGTCGGCTACCGACGGATAGGTCCAGTGGGAAAAAAGGAAGACTTATTATAAGGGAGTCTGTAGAGGGAAAACTGAAGTGTTAGGTCTGGACAAATGTGAATAGAGCAAGTAAATGACTTCAGCTCCAGAGTTTCTCAAATTTTTCTGCTTGTGGTTCCCCCATTTTTTTTTTTTTACATAAAAATTTTCTTCCATCTTCCAACCATCTTGTGCTGTAGAAAATCGTATTTTAATGTTCTTTAGACTTGTAGCCCAGAGATTTTTGACGGGCCACGGAGAGTGAGGGCGTACAGTTCAGGTTGAGAAACTGCTGTGGATGACTGTAAGGATAAAGAGAGAAAGGAGCTGAAGTGGCTGGTCGCGACAGATCTGAATTGGGCAATTAAATGACTGGTGCTGTAAATGACTTCATGGAGTAGAGCCAGAATGCAGCGTAAACTGTTTCGTTTTCTCATTTTCCTGTATCAGTTTTTTTTCGATGTAGGAAGGTCAAAGCAAGGACAGATATTAAAAGCCGTCGTCGCACGACTTGTTATCTCCTCACGTCCCGTCACCAGCTGTCATAGGATAGTTTATCAGTTATCCATTTGCTGTCTCTAATCCGTCGTCTCCAAAGTTATGTCTTAATGAAGAAATATGGGCTATGAAACGTAGAAGGGACATCGTACATTTGAAATGGATAACGTTATAAGGGGGACATTGCACTGTTCAGGCTTGGCTAAAAAAATTTTGGCCAAGATCGTATTGCACGCTTTCGTAGTGCTTCTACTTCCAGGCTGTTCTGATCTCTTGGTACATTTTGTATAGCTAGATTTACTCAGTGTTGTTAGACTTACTGGGGATAGCTGGATTTACAGGGACAGCTAGATTTACAGGTTACAGATAAATTTACACGGTATAACTAGATTTACAGGGTATAGCTTGACTTACTGGGTATATCTAGATTTACAAGGTGCAGTTAGATTTGCAGGATATAGTTAGATTTACAGAGTATAGATTTACAGGTTATAGCTAGATTTACAGTGTATAGTTAGATTTACAGGTTATAGCTAGACTTGATTCCCCCCCCCCCCCCCAACTCCCCAATTAGTGAAGTTTGCCACAGCAGAACCTCACGGAAGCCAACGGAGCCCATTCACCGTCCGAGACTGTGTGTGCATTTCAAGATATCCCTAGGTCTGCTGCAGAGGGCACAGATTTGCAGTCCCAGCGAGAAACGTGAAGAATTACCAGCAACAGGGGGACACTGTTTGCGAAAGATAATTACAAATCTGAGGTTTAAAAAAAAAGTCCAGATAATTTATGATATTCATTGTAAATGAAGATGTATGAGCATTCAGAAATCTTGTCAAGGCCCAGAATTACAAAGGAAATAAGGTGTGACTCATATCTGAGCGACGTGGTTAAGTGGCTGTGAAACTGTTTATTGTTCGTGGGGTTTTGTCACGTTTCGGCAAGTCTACAAGGTAAGTTTACAGAGACTGCCCGATTTTGCCGGTCTTTATTGTGAAGGTAACGGGCTGAGAAGACCTGTTGTGTGCCACTGGTGCCAGTGAAGCATTTAGTGTTAGTGCTTATATTTTCCTTGGTCTGTCGGCACCCTGGCCCATGCGGTTATCAGAGCTGAACCCAGCTATCGTTCCATCCAAAGCGCAAGAAAGAGTTGTTGCACTCATTTCTACTACTGGATTAGTGGAGCAACTCCTAGAACGAGAGACTGGAGCATAATTACTCGCTTGGAAATTTCAGTCTATAACGGGATAGTAAGAATGCGATTAAACATGTTAACAAAAGTTGAACTACATCTCAGAGTGATCTTCACGCCATGGTGGCCCAGTAAACAGAAGAATGTCATCTCACTACTTTCAGGGCTCGCGGCTTCCTGTCTGAACCCCCCCCCCCCCCCGAAAACAATGCGGTTCTGTATATAGTATATGCGTTCACGCTGTCGCAAAGAAGGCTGTGTTGAGCTATTAGTCCCCCGAAATGCCATCTTGACTGACATAATCATCGTACGATATGTGAGCGAACCTGGTGTCCATTGCCATGAAAATCCATATCCATATCCCTATCCATTTCGCCCAGTTCATAACATGGATTAGGAGTTTAAACGTTTTGTGCATGTAGAGATAGCCATTTGTAGTGCAAAGTTGACATCTCGAGAACAGTATCAGAGAAGTTAGTTGCACTTTCCAGTGTGAGAAGCAATGCAGTAAGTCCTTCTCACATAATTAGTTTTTTGTTTGTGTGTTTGTTTGTTTGTTATTAACACAGCGCTTATTGTTTCATTTCAAGAGACATTTGTTTATATTTGACGCGGATATGCAATTACAATAACACAAATCCCCCCCCCCCCCCCCCCCCCCCCCAAAGATGCCACGCAAAATAGAATGCACGCACAAGCATAAAAGAAAAGATTTTTTAAAAGTGAAGGTAAAGGTAATCCTGTTATGTCATGGACACACCTAGTGGATATGGTGTCCATACTTTCCATGACTTATGTACACACTAGAGGGTGATGTGGTCAGCATCACGCCTGGCCATCTTTCGTTTAACAACTCCAGAAGAAACCAGGTACTCATTTTTATAGTGGCCGCATCCTGTCGGATGGATTCGAACCAGCGACTTTCGCCATGAGACACTATATACTAACCACTTCGCCACTCAGACGTCCATACAAGCATAACTTTGACATATATATAAGGCAGAGACATCCTTAATCTGAACTGGCATGCAAGGAAATACACCCAGACGTCTTGCAAGAAATTCCGTCAAACCCATTAACATATACAAAGGTAATCGGCTGCTTTCGTGCAGTCCTGCCGTATCTGGTTCCAGTTCTTACGGAACCACGACAACATATAAGACATATCTTGTAGTTATGGATCGAATATGACAAATAGAGAGAGTTCTAATGTCGTGGACTTTTGTCCGCACCAAATATACGCTTTTAATAAACACGCAAACGTATGTTTAAAAAAAAGGTAGTCTGTACATGTACACATAGACGCCACAGTACCTCAGACTAGGAAAACTGTGTTTATTAATGAGGCGTGACTTTATTGCCAGATATCATTGGAGTTGTTGCATTCGTTCGTGCAAATATTATATGACTTACATCATCTTTCTGTGCAGTCCCCATATCCATGATTGACCGCATTGTATCTCCAGGGCGCAGTAGTTCTTGCTCATCGATCGCAGCGTTTGTCGTCCTTGTAGTCTTTAGCTCCTTTCATTATCGTCATCAGATTTAGCTCTGGCGAGCTTCTCCGACGCTGTCCCTAGCATTTCATATAAGATTGTTTGCCTTTCTTTTCATGAGCTCGGTATCTGCTCGTACTAAAGGTTTATGTTTACTGGGTGTTCATATTTATTATATGAATCCATTATTGTTGTTTTTCTTCATCCCAGTTTTGAGTTTCTATATCAAATACCATTTCTCATTCCGGTTGTTAGTTAGTTTTTTTTTTAAAATTATGTCACAGTGTTTTAATTCTGTGTATGTTCCACAGAAAAGCGAGCGGCGACAACAGCACGCCCTGAAGGAAACAGAGTTCCTGCGCCTGAAACGTTCTCGTCTTGGCGTGGACGATTTCGAGTCCATCAAGGTCATTGGTCGGGGAGCGTTTGGGGAGGTAAGTTCTTGCTGAGGCGACAGAGAAGTCTTAAGTTCTTGCTGAGGTGACAAGAGAAATCTTAAGTTCTTGCTGAGGTGACAGAGAAGTCTTAAGTTCTTGCTGAGGTGACAAGAGAAGTCTTAAGTTCTTGCTGAGGCGACAGAGAAGTCTTAAGTTCTTGCTGAGGCGACAGAGAAGTCTTAAGTTCTTGCTGAGGTGACAAGAGAAGTCTTAAGTTCTTGCTGAGACGACAGAGAAGGCTTAAAGTTCGGCTTAGTTAAAATAAGGGTGAGGACAAACGAAAAGCATTAAGAGGATGGTATAGCAGAATACTTGGGAGACAGACGGTAGCATTAAGAGGATGGTATAGCAGAATACTTGGGAGACAAACACCAGAGGATGCTATAAACTATTCCTGCTGTCTTCTAGAGGAAAACCAAAACTCATATACTAGAGATTTATAAATCATACATGATAGATTCTTCCACCAAGCGCGAGGACTTGGGAGAGCTGGCGAAAGATGGAGCCAGAGGAGTATGTTAGCAGAAGCAGGTGCTGTGGGTAAGTCTCAAAACACTAACATATACCTGCTTCATACCCATACTTTTACGACGAAAAATGCCCTCTTGACACTCTTGCAGTAATTAGTTCCAGGGCTATAAAGCTGACAGAATGTGATCAGGCGATCCAGGAGCAACAACCTACGCAGCCATAGGCAGCGGCAGGTGTCTTCGTAATGGTCCCATGGGGTATAATTAAAAGTACAGTACTAATATCTACGAGCCTCTTCATTTTGATCTTTCAGTTCCCGTCTTGTAGAATAAAGACCACGCTGGTATGCTTCAGTGATCTTACTTTAAGAAAAGGTATTAACACACTTGACGGAGCTGATTTCCCATTGGAGTGCAAGTCGCTGGGATGACCTAGATTTTATTTATATGAGTATAGTCACAAGTCTGTGGTACGTTTTGCAGGGGGGTTGGGGTGGGTTGGGTTTGGAAAAGGGGGAGGGGGAGAGAGAAGAGAAAAGAGAAGTATGGAGATAGGTTATATTTCACGCTTCACGAATTATAGTTTCCAGATTTTCTTTTGAATGTCTGACTGAAGCCGTATTCTCAACTATTACATTACCATGGGCCATTAAAATGGCTTTTTTAAGAAAAAAATATGGCTATAATCACATGGTTTTATTCTGTTCTTACAAGTTGGGAATTGTAAACTGCCTAGAACGCTAAGAATTGACAAAGCGTCATCTCCAGGCTGAATAGTTACAAAAAATGTTCATGTGGCGTGGAAGGTGTTAGATAGTCGAAGAGTAAAAGACTGACCAAGTGACAGCTCAGAAGAAAGGTGACAGTACTAATTGGAAACGCTAGTGCCGTACAAAAATGATCGCCAACACCTGTGAGCACGGGATGGTATTAATGAATGAATCGTGCAAGGACCACGCCAAGTATACTGCTGTAGTAAATAGCGCACAGCGTTGTGTTAGAAACAAGGAAGATATAAGATAAAAGTATCTCCGTGTCGTCATACAGCTGAAGCATGTTAGGGCGGGTCGGCGCTAGTACCTTGATCTATCGGCACGCTACTTGTTGATATTGTTAGAACTATTTATACAGCAGGGTTGGCTGATTGCTTCTCCGACCAAGACGGAATCACAGACATTTTGCAATGAGGGACAAACGCACTGACCACTTGGTGGCGCTTAATGCATGTCACATTTAGTAGGGCTAGTGAAATATGTATTTGGTATTAAGCCGAACTGCGTTTGCTACTGTGTGAGAATAGATATGGTACATTCTGTGGCATTTCTTAAGTCTTGAACCTGTTTAGCGGAAAGTCTGAAGTATGATCGATTTTCACTGACTTAAGAGTGCGTTACTCAGTCATCAGTATTTTCCACAACAGTTGGAGACTTGTTATATATAAATAGAACACACTATTTGTTACGGGTTGGAGACTTATTATATGAAAGTGGAATACAGTATTTGTTATGGGTTGGAGTCTTGTTATACGTTAGTGAAATACAGCACTTGTTAAGAATACAGAGGAAGCGAATATGACAACTAAGGCTATATTGTATCGTTATTAGGACTGGGTAACCCCAGTTGGTTAAGACCCTGTTCTAACAGGTGTTTCGTCAGCCTGGCTAACAGTGTAGATCCCCTCGTTGCGGTGGGGTTGACATGTCCAGAAGTTCGTTTCTTGGGTCCAAACCTTGCCTTGAAGCTAGCCACCGAACCCCACTCCCTATCCGACACGGCGTGCATGCTTCAAAGACATCGACTGCGAGCGAGGAGAATTGCCAGTTCTAGGGAGATAAGAATAAGAGCAAGCCATAGTACTGATGTCTGTTTTCTCAGTCGTTTCTCATCTTGTTTAAACTTCATCAATTCCGCGGCGACCTCTGGAACGCCAGTCATCCGCAGGACGTGAGCGGACTGGGCTGTAGTATTTAGAAGCACCTGAGATAATTGCTTGGGACCTCTGAGACCAGTCGCCCGCTTTCTAATCTTATAGAAGTTGGGGAATGTTGGAGACCCAATCAGCAAACATGGAGCACAGGGAAATACTTCAGTTCTAATTGTTCTTGTAACTAACTTTAGTACAGAGGGCTAAACGCGGGGCGGGGGGGGGGGGAGTATCTATACCACTTGGGAGTATGAGAACCAAATTAGAGGGATTTGGGACTCGATGTCTAAACAGTTTAAATGTCTGCAAAAACTATCGCTAGATTAGACTTTTCTTTCTGCCACTTAGTTCCCAGCTATGTACAGTAGAATCAAGCTGATGTCATCTGTTGAAATCATACTGGTACATAGTAAAATTAATGATGATGACTTTGACACTCTGGCTAAGAGGATATAGAGATGTACTGGCAAATCCAGTAGGAGTCTGTAACATTGGAAAAGGTTAAGAGCTTCATCTCCAGAGCAGGTGGCTTTTAAGAGAAACTATTCTTCCTCCAGTGCTGTTGAGGAGTGTTAGTGCCAGTAGTGTCTTGACATTTGGGCATACTGTAGGGTGATGCGGTCTTGACATGTGGGCATATTGTAGGGTGATGTGATCTTGACATGTGGGCATACTGTAGGGTGATGTGATCTTGACATGTGGGCATACTGTAGGGTGATGTGATCTTGACATGTGGGCATACTGTAGGGTGATGTGATCTTGACATGTGGGCATACTGTAGGGTGATGTGGTCTTGACATGTGGGCATACTGTAGGGTGATGTGGTCTTGACATGTGGAATTCCTGTAGGATGATGTGATCTTGACATGCCGACACACAAGAAGGTAACGTAATCAATATCACGTTTGACCGTCTTTCTATCCTTAACTCCAAGAAGAACCAAGAACTCCATTTCCTTTTTAGACAACCGGTTAATGGAAGCGCCAGCTGTCCCAAACAATCGATACAAGAAACGAGTGCACAAATGACTTTCACAACTCTGGCGCACGCAAGAGACCTCAAGGAATATACACAGAGTTTAAAGCTTAACAACAGTACACATTAAAGTCGCCGAACTTTCTTCATCTCTCCGCCCCCCCCCCCCTTTTTAAAAAAAAAAGTCTATGTTGTGTTTAAATGTGTGTATGATATTCATTCATTCATTCACTTCTTCTACATCTTTTCTCCAGTGTAGGACGCATTTCCTTCATGTTGAGGGTGCGTGAGATGTTAAAGGTCACTGCCATTAACACTTTCATTATTCTGTACTTCGCTTTTGTTTTTGTCGCTCTGTCATTCCGCCACGACAGCTTACAGGCTATTTTCATATAGGAGAACTGTCTCTGGACACTTAATTCCTCGCTCCCCCTCACGCCACAAAGGAGAACATGCTGAAAAATGTAACATACAGATCACTTTAATTCAGTCAATAATCTTTCAGTGCCGGTTACAAGACTTGAGGGAGGCCAATATTACTTGACTGACTACCTTCATTCTCACGTTACAATCAGTCACATATATCCTGCATGGTACACTACAAAATGAACAAGAACACATTATATCACCGGCAACAGCTTTAACGTAAAATAAAGCGAAAACTAACACAATGTAACGCAGTCTAGACAGGAGTCCACTAGAACAGAAAGCACACCACCACACAGAGTTTTGAGAACACTCTCCACCTCAGTCGTGATCTTACTCGTCCTTTTTCTTCTTCTTTTTTTTATAGCACTCATTTAAAAAAAAAGATTACATTTGCATTTTAATCCACAACTTGTCGTTGGCATAAACAAGGTATCAACGAAAGAAATCATTTTAACATAGTATAATTAACAACAATCATTTTCTGAATAATAATAATGATAAATGATTTCCCCATCGGCGCCGTCACGCATAGGCAGGAAACTACGGCGCATTTAAAGCTGGGGGGCTTGCTCATTTGTCATGCCACGACTGGGCATGTCATCACATTCAGCAGTTACGTTATATTTCCATGACAGCGAAAACAACAGACTTGCCCACTTAGTGATGCTGCTTGCAACCACGCCCAATCAGAGACTGTCTACATCCGTATTTACTCTTGCCAAGGCCAACTCCTGATCCATCCAGTGTCTTCAGTCTAGCTTGTAGCACATAGAATTCCTACTTCATTCCTTTTTTTTTTCTTCAGATATCTGTTACTGGATGACCATGTCTTAGATCACTTTGCCATCTTCGTTACCGTATTCGCTAGTTACCTGGCTGTTTCATATTAATGAGCTATGCCGGCCGTCTCTTTCTTCTTCTTCGTTCGCTTCTATCACCAAGACCGCCCCGTGATCCTCCTGAATTTACTCCTGTGGTCCTCGATAGATCCTGTGGTCCTTAGGACCACAAGAGGTTCAGAGTATCGCAGGGCTTGAGCCTGTAATCTTGGTGGGTCTCAGAAGCGGGATTGCGTGACACCGTGTTTTTCGTTACACCAGTTTAATCTAGAGTTGGACTTTCTCACCGGAAAACTTCGACGTGTTTTGGATAGCCGTCTCTTTCAACCTGATGTCCTCATTTGGATAATCCAGAAAAAAAAGCTGCTGTTCCTTTGAGTCTGTCTCTTCACCAGAAACACTTCTTAGTTTCTCGATTCTCACTTTGCCGATTTGTGTATCAGTGATCAGACGTGGCCTTCACAGACATATTGTCAACTAACAAAGTAAACTTGGCATATTTTGACAGCTTGCAGCGTTACGGTCAGCAGAACTACTTTCTATCTTCCCCTCTCCTCCTTGCCCTTTCTTAATAGCATTTTTTTTATCCCATATGACCCAAACCACCCAATTCCCACCCGCTCCCCTTCCCCCTGTCAACTGGGCCTACTGGTAGTAACAGTCTGACCGAGCGAACAGTGATGTAACCCAGTCAAAAAAATAAGCCAGGCCAGAAGAGCTGGATGTATCAAGCTGAAGGCTGTCAGTATCACAGGATACAAAATCTGACGCTGTAACCAGCTCCATCTTGAGGCCGAAGAAGAATTATATCGATACAGAACTGCCTTTAGAGCAACTTTTTTTCTCTCTTAGAAACACAATTCAGATAAACTAGATTTCAGTATTTGTCCGTGTGTGTATGTGAGGGGGGGGGGGGGGTTTGCAGACTCGGGACATTAAAAAAAAAAGATATTTATTTCGTGCTACACATGAATGTTCGCATCCAACAACCATGCGGGCATAATGAAATGGAGATACGAATAGATGGAAAGAAAACGAGGTCTTATTCATATTTGATAGTTTTTTTTTTTCGCTTGCTAAGAGACGTTTCACCAGAGTATTGACACGTGAAAGCGGGGTTCATATTTTGGCAAGCTTTTCTATTGCTTTCTTCCTTCCTCTTTGACCAATCTATCTGAACGCTCTTTTCCCTTGATAGACAAGTATAAGAACACAGAAGGAGAAATACGTGCACTGAATTGTAACATTGAAAATAGGTAGTACTCTGAAAAGACCCATGTTTTCTAGAACAATCACCATGAATGAACAGCCAGGATAAAAGAGGCGGATCCATGACAGCATGAAACAGAAACGAACGGCCTACAGAACAGCCGTAGTCCCATACAAAGGCTGGATATATCTCGTGAAAAGTGGACAGAATTTGTTGGTGTCTTGTAAGGACTTCACAAGGGTTATTGGACGCATCTCCTGTCATTATGGAGTGATCAGAAGAGTATGGAATGTGTCTTGCTTATTTCAGTTCATAACTAAGATGACACTGACAGCTCAGCATTAGTGTTCTGTGTTGTACGCAGAACTTTTTACAAAGTATTTCCAAAGTTTTTAACGTGGGCTTCAGCTCCTCGAAAGTAGATGGAGACAGGGTAGAAGTGCTGTAATGTTTTCATGTGGATTGTTCGTGAGTTATATGTTCATAAAGCCGGCCACCTAGCAGCAACGTGTAACAAAGTAAGGTTGTGAATTATTACTTTTATTAAGGAAGATTTTTTTTTTTTTTGCTTTTTATCTTCACACACATCGTCATTTCCTTACAGATAGAACGAGTTTCAATAAATCAAGTCTCTGCTCAAGTTACAGATTTTATTTAGTTCGGTCTAGTAATGGTTTCAATACAGTTGTTGGTAACATCACTTGGACTAGACAATGCATTTCCCTGGTTCATCATGGAATTACCCGAACAGTGTTTCACAACAAACAGATCTACCATATTCTAGATGCAGCACTTCAACAATGTTCTCAATTTCAAAATCTCTACACGTGATAGGAGAACAACTCCTAACTCTGCACTATATTAGACTTTCAGCACTTGGTTTTCTAATTTTAAGAGCCTTCCTCGTCTCAGTCATTTTTCACAGAGTTTCAAAATATCAAACCTGCACTTCACACACTGTACTAATCATCACTTTCTAACTGGTAGCATTTCCTCTGTCTGGCATAAACTGCGTCTCTGGTCCTAAAAACTCTGTCTCCCTCCTCTCTTCCTATCTGTCTCCGTCTCTCTGTGTGTGTCCCTTTCGCGTCCCGTTTTCTTATTTTTAACTGACCACTCGGCAATTTTGAGCTGTCTTTCGAAACTCGTCCATTAGTTTTGGTATGTGCGCCAGTTGGTTCCTGAGTCATAAATTGCTAGTTGAGTTGTGTTGGATGTCCGCCCTCGTGTCTTTGTGTGTTTCTTCTGTTACACTTGTCAGCGTCCAGTCGTAATGGTCTGTCACAAGGATCATGGGAATCTGTTTTCTAATACTGTGGGAGCGTTCCTCTCCCATATTTTCCGTATTTTCTGACCTGCTTTCTGCGTATCAATAATAAATATAATAACAATGCTAATAATAATAACAACATTAATAATAGTAATAATAATAATAATACAATATCACAACTTACACTTGAATATGCTACATAGGTCCAAACCATACAAAGCCGACCAGCTAGCAGCAAGGGCCAAACCAGAGGGTCTTATCAGAATGGACAAATCGGACCTATACAAACCCATCAAGCAACACACCGACGAACAAATGCAAAGCAGCTTCCTCCTAAGTACCTATTTACCTACGACTAAATGCATTACATGTAGCCCAGGGCAGTTATTGCAAATCCCAGCTAAATGCTAGATCAAGGGCAACACACAATCAACACAACATTGGATTCATCTCCCTAACACTGAAGGAAATCCTGATGTCAAAGGCCGAGCACATATGGGCATGCCCCGAGTGTAATGAAACTGCTCCACAGAACCAGCAACAGAACTAGGCCCCTTTTTGCAGTTACAGTATGTTCACAGCTTTGTTTGGGGGCCACTGAACATGAACGATTCACGCCGTAAAGACACGCGCCTTAACGTGAGCTGGAAATAAGCTTCAGTATTTATGTCAGGTTAGAAGATTAATTAAGAAAAGCATCAGTTCCCGTCTCGATGATATCTGTACGAAGACCTGGAATTGCAGCACTGGCTAGGCGGACATCAGCCTGTGGGTTTTAAAGGCATCCACGACAGCCCATAACTTACTGTTTTCATTTATCGCACAGGACAGTTGAGAGGCAGTGGTTTCCGCACACATGTTACACACAACTAAGGCAGCGCTTGTTCATTCGGACTCCATGATATTAACATCCAAGATCTGGAGCGTCTTCTTGTGTGAGACTCTCAGCCGTATACAGAGTTGACAAGTGCTACACAGCAAAAGGGGACAGTAAAGAGAAAAGGCTGTTGTATTTGTTGGCGCAGGGTAGCTCAAACAGCTAATGCCGTAGTGAAGAAATTTGTAATGAAGACACCGTATCTTATGATGGCTGTTTTACGATAACAATCTGGGGGGGGGGTCAGAGAAGCATACCCTCACCCCAGTGAACATGACTTATCATTCCAGATGGTGAAACAGAAGTATCAACAATACCAGATGCGCTACCAGCTTATGGTACCTAATTTAGTACACAGGCTATCTCTTCTCTCTCGTGACTGATGGACACATTAAACAGAAGAGAGAATTTTCACGTGATTGTGCTTTTATTTATTTTTTTTTATTTTCGTAAAGATCATCATTTTCAAAACACATGCTCAGCGGTGATGGAAGAATGATCATTGCAACACCAAAGGGAAAAAAACAAAACAAAACAACAGTCCGTGCCATCTTGTCTCTTTCATACTTTTCGTGACATATCACAGGAGAAAGATATACCTCAGTGAAGTCTTACAACAGTGTACCAAAATAACGTTTTTGATAGCACAAGGAAATACAAAGATCAGTGTCAGATCTTTAATGGGAATCCCACCATGCGTTTGTTGAAAGGTTCCAAACACATCTTTTAATATTTATATTGGCTATTATACTACTGTATATTATACTACTGTATATTGTACTACTGTGTATTATACTACTGTATATTGTACTACTGTATATTATACTACTGTATATTGTACTACTGTATATTGTACTACTGTATATTGTACTACTATATATTGTACTACTGTATATTGTACTACTATATATTGTACTACTGTATATTGTACTACTATATATTGTACTACTGTATATTGTACTACTGTATATTGTACTACTATATATTGTACTACTGTATATTGTACTACTATATATTGTACTACTGTATATTGTACTACTGTATATTGTACTACTATATATTGTACTACTGTATATTATACTACTGTATATTGTACTACTGTATATTGTACTACTATATATTGTACTACTATATATTGTACTACTGTATATTGTACTACTGTATATTGTACTACTATATATTGTACTACTGTATATTGTACTACTGTATATTGTACTACTATATATTGTATTACTGTGTATTGTACTACTGTATATTGTACTACTGTATATTGTACTACTGTATATTATACTACTGTATATTGTACTACTGTATATTGTACTACTATATATTGTACTACTGTGTATTGAAAACACTTGAGATTCAGAGTCTGGGTCAGCCTTGAGCAGTTAACATTCATGCACTATTAACTGACAGAGAAGAAGTAGGTCACTAAGATTGTGCAGTTAGTGTACTGAAGTGTGTAAGTTTTTAATGTTATTTATTTAATGTAATATTGTAATATGTGCCTTCATCAAATATCAAAGATATTATTGAGAGGTGAAACAAATTTAGGCACTACACGTTAAAATGGAGAATTTAAAATGTGAAAATCTGATAACCAGGTTTATTTATACAATTTTTTGGTATATCTCAGGCCTCATTGAAACTGCACGGTAAGAGGGAATAACTACCGAGGTAGTTACGGATGCGGTAAGTTTTTCTAATCGCTTTCATGTCCTCACCGAATTTGATAAACCCCTCTCTCCACTTGCAGACTCAACTTGACGTATTAATAACAAACCTGAACTTTGCAGGGCCAGTTTCCTGTCGCGAGGTCAGGAGTTAGGGTCCACACCCAAGTATACAGCCGGATATGCTTAAAGGTTGAACATGAAAACTGGACCACTGTTCGAGCAGATGAGATTTGCACTTCATCTGGGACAAGGAAGTGAAAATAGGATCAATTTCTTTTCGGTAGACGAGGTTTACGCTTGTATTTGGTAGTTTGTATAGGCGAGGTTTATGCTTTTATTTGGTAGTTTGTATAGACGAGGTTTACGCTTGTATTTGGTAGTTTGTATAGACGAGGTTTACGCTTGTATTTGGTAGTTTGTATAGACGAGGTTTACGCTTGTATTTGGTAGTTTGTATAGACGAGGTTTACGCTTGTATTTGGTAGTTTGTATAGGCGAGGTTTACGCTTGTATTTGGTAGGTTGTATAGACGAGGTTTACGCTTGTATTTGGTAGTTTGTATAGGCGAGGTTTACGCTTGTATTTGGTAGTTTGTATAGACGAGGTTTACGCTTGTATTTGGTAGTTTGTATAGACGAGGTTTACGCTTGTATTTGGTAGTTTGTATAGACGAGGTTTACGCTTGTATTTGGTAGTTTGTATAGACGAGGTTTACGCTTGTATTTGGTAGTTTTATAGACGAGGTTTACGCTTGTATTTGGTAGGTTGTATAGACGAGGTTTACGCTTGTATTTGGTAGTTTGTATAGACGAGGTTTACGCTTGTATTTGGTAGTTTGTATAGACGAGGTTTACGCTTGTATTTGGTAGTTTGTATAGACGAGGTTTACGCTTGTATTTGGTAGTTTGTATAGACGAGGTTTACGCTTGTATTTGGTAGTTTGTAAAGGCGGGGTTTACGCTTGTATTTGGTAGTTTGTATAGGCGAGGTTTACGCTTGTATTTGGTAGGTTGTATAGACGAGGTTTACGCTTGTATTTGGTAATTTGTATAGACGAGGTTTATGCTTTTATTTGGTAGTTTGTATAGACGAGGTTTACACATGTATTTGGTAGTTTGTATAGACGAGGTTTATGCTTTTATTTGGTAGTTTGTGTTGGCGAGGTTTACACCTGCTTGTGGTACAATTTATTTATCAATTTTTTTTTCCCTGGCAGTCTTACACTCAGTCATCGCATTCTCTGACAATATTATACTCGGTCTGACATTCTGTAGCAGTTTTACGCTCAGTCATCGCATTCTCTGGCAGTTTTACGCTCAGTCATCGCATTCCCTGAAAGTCATAGACCGTTCATCCCGTTCCCTAACAGTCATAGGCTCATTCATCGCATTCCATGAAAGTCATAGACTGTTCATCCCGTTCCCTAACAGTCATAGGCTCATTCATCGCATTCCATGAAAGTCATAGACCGTTCATCACGTTCCCTAACAGTCATAGACTCAATCATCGCATTCTCTGGCAATGCTGCACTCAGTCACACATACACACATACAGATACAAACTAAAATTAGTTCTGATGCCTCCTGCTGCTGCGCTCTCTATTCTCTCAGCATCCTGTGGATCTCCCCTCCCCTTAACTCCAAAAAGACAGTAACTCCCATAGAGTAAGTTGTCTTACAGTCAAGTCACACTGTTCACGTCTGTCAGATTATTCAAGGTCAGATTCACTGACACAAATTTTTAGTTTACTGTTTACATCTGTTGTGTTCTCTTTTGTCCATTTTATTCTCGACAGAGTTTTTTTTTTTTTTTACGAAAATATGATTTACTCATTTACCTGTATTTTATACTCGTATTATGCAGTCTTTAACTGTTGTAAAAACCTTACTTTATGTGTTCATGGATCCTTACTCAATACTTCTTGGTTTCCATGTAGTCGTTGTTTTCTTCGCAGCCAGAAAACAATCAAAATAAACTTTTCTTGCCTTCTACTCTCTCTCTCTCTCTGCTCTGCTCTCTCTCCCTCTCTCATTACTTGTCTGATCTTAACTTAAAAAAAAGTTCAACCCGTGATTGGATATTGCTGGAACAAACATGGCCAAAAGTGAGTTCCCGCTCTCAGAGCCAGGCCACTGTCTTCCTGCGTCCTGAAATAACTCAGATACGCCTCTCCTGTCCATTAGTGTTTCTGAGGAGCGCTCACTCTCAGCAAACTCAAAGAATGGGCGCCTATGTATAAGCATGTCTGGACCTCCCCCCTCTTTAAAAAAAAGATTTCTTTGTTTTTTTTTATATTAGCCATGAAGTGAACAAATAATTCTCGGCTTCTCCCAGCCGTGGTTTTCTTTCATTGTAAGTGAGCATTATTGTGAAAACAGGATATTCAGTATCAGCATAATTAAAATCAGCTTTCGCAGTATGGAGCATGAATGTCATCTTTTCACTTTGGACTCATTTTCTGGACTGCTCAGTAGAAATTTACCCGATGGTTTTTTTTCCCCTTCCTGGGGCATCATTTTGCTACAACAGAAATACAGGCTATTTGTTTTCCTTTTTTTCTTTTACATGTTCTCTTCTTCTTCTTCTTTGTTATTATTATTATTATTATTATTATTATATGCTCAACCATCCTGGGAAAGAGATAAGTGACCTTCATGAGCCTCGTCGTCAGCAGAAGTTCTTCATGCGCGCCTAGTAATTTTTTCATCCATTCCCTTTTCTTGGGGCCAGGAGCCAAGTTTTGGCTGTTAAGTCTGTGCACAAAGTACCCGCCCACTTCAGTTTCATGTTTTCATTCTGCGAGAATTGTATACATGTTTAAACTTGTAATCCACATCGGCGAATTTTCTGGAGCAGGGCACACCGCCCTACTCTGTTTTATAATACTCGGGACACCAGAGTTCGTCGACATTGGCAAACATGTTGAGAGTATATTTAGAAGCAAGTTACAGTATCAAGCACCATCTATGCACTTAATTACTAAGTACACAATATCCTATAATAAGCATCCATTCAAGTGGGTTTTCCCACTGCTACAGCAAACATTCTCTCAGTGCGTGCTGGTTACTCACTGCCGTGCATCATCGTATTCTTTCTTTCTTTCTTTCTTGTGCGACCACGTCTCAGATGTTTCTTACCACATTTGCTGCGGACTGGACTTGTGTATTCGCTGTTGTTAACCTATAAACATATCCGTTGATTTCACTTACCCGAGTCTGACCGTCCTGTATCCTCAAGACCTGCTGAACTCATCTAAAATGGATCTCCAGATTACACAGCCCTCCTTTGCTCTATCTGTACACCCGGCAAAACTGATGTGTAACCATTTCTACAATCTGTCCGCTTATGGCTACATTATTGTCACCACTTTCTTTTATTTTTTCCCCTTTTCAAATGTTCTAGCAGGTGTGATTTTTAAGATATTGTGTCTTTGATATGTCCAAAGTAATTTTCATTATACGTATGATAGTTATATGTGGCATCCAGACACACACTGGAAAATCTGTTAAACGGAGGAAAGTACTCGTACACTCATACAGTCAGCGGAGACGTTAAAAGCGAGGCGATACCGGAGCTTCTTTCTTTCAACACTTGCTACTAATACACAGCTCATCTTTCAAAAAATTCTTGTTCTTCTCTAGGATGTTACAGAAAATGTCTTAGATAATCCACCTACCACCTGTAACCAGAAACACAGATGTGCTGTAGTACAATCACTTGCTGTACGCTAATCTAATATAGAGTCATTTTATATATCATCTCTCTCTCTCTCTCTCTCTACTTTTGGTTCTGCAGACCCCTATCTCCTCTCCATCAGTCGCCGTATTTAGCGTGTTATTTTTGCTGCTGACGCAATTATGACTCGTATGTTAGGCTGTTGCTTGTATGCACGGAGCTCATATAGAGATTGTGAGGGTTTTTCTGTATTTCCAGCTGTTCCCTCTCTCTCTTTTTTTTTCCTTCAGTCTCCCTGCCTGAACAAGTGAGAAAGTTCACATAAGACACATCCTTATTGATAACGTAAAACCTCAGAATATATCATCAGAGTGCGGTCAAAATTACAGAGATACGGGTGGTCTTAACCAGAATAGAAAGTATACACCAGAATAAATACAACTTACAAACTGAGAAACTGAAATATAGTATATGAGTTCCTTATATAGAAAACTGTGACAACTGTAATACATGTGTTTAAGCAGACCCAGAGAGCGTAGAAATAGTGGGGGACTTAATTTTTGTTCGTATCATGAGAATAGCACGTAGGGAGTGTGAGAAATCTTAGAAAGATCAAAGTTAACATAGAAGAAGAAAGAGATTGAGTGAGCGACAAGTGCATGTCCTCACTGGCACTCTTCTGTTTCAAAAAATGGTATAGATAAGAATAGCACCTTCATTGGCACTCTTCTGTTTAAAAAATAGTATAGATAAGAATAGCACCTTCATTGGTACTCTTCTGTTTAAAAAATAGTATAGATAAGAATAGCACCTTCATTGGCACTCTTCTGTTTAACAAATAGTATAGATAAGAATAGCACCTTCATTAGCACTCTTCTGTTTAAAAAATGGTATAGATAAGAATAGCACCTTCAGTGGCACTCTTCTGTTTAAAAAATAGTATAGATAAGAATAGCACCTTCATTGGCACTCTTCTGTTTAAAAAATAGTATAGTTAAGAATAGCACATTTATTGCCACTCTTCTGTTTAAAAAATAGTATAGATTAGAATAGCACCTTCATTGGCACTCTTCTGTTTAAAAATAGTATAGATTAGAATAACACCTTAATAGGCACTATTCTGTTTAGCATTATGTAGACATGAATCACAGATTTACCTTACTGTATCAGTCATAACAGGGAGCCCAGAAATGATTTTAAAGAAAATTTAAAAGCCCTATAGCGCCTTATATTTTCAGAAAGAATTGCTTACAGGATGAATAATTTCTCATAGTACGTTGGAGAGTATCAGAAAGCGGAGCGTTAGTTTTTTTTCTGTTCGAAGCTTATCTCTCTGTCTTGTTATAAAAAAAAAACAAAACGTTATGATGTTAAATAAAAATTGTTGAACAGTCTGTTTTTACGTTGTAGTATACTTAAATATGCATTTTGTTTGTGCATCTATAAGGAATCTGCCCTTTTTTTTCCTTTCTTATTTTCGGCTTAAAACTTGCAGCTCTTAGAGGGGTCCACCTGTTGTACCCTTTCACATTATGAAGGCCGTCCTTGCCTTACATTTCCAATGAGGAAATAATTGAAAAAATGCCAGACCAATCTAGATATGCAGATGACAGTTTGTAACTTTACTACTCCCTCATTCCCCCAACACCCTTTCAATTCGAAGATTAGACGTTTCATGCTTGGCTTTTTCTCTGTTTTTTTTTTTTTTTTTGAACACTGAAAAGTGTTTAAGTAGTTCTTTTTGATGGTAGAATTAACTGAATGTATAGCCAGGCAGTCTCTTGGTCAGTCCAGGGCTGAAATCTGTGGCAGCACTTCTGCCGCCGTGCCTTCCAGTCCAGCCAGCCATAGGAGAGGTTACTCGGCACACAGTGTTGAGAACAGACGTCTCACTTAAGACTACGAATATCTGCCTACATTTTTGTTAGGAAACCACCTCCGAAATCAAGCAGTGTCTGCCAACAGGGTCAGGCGCATCTGATTATAGTTGTCGGTGTATTAGTAGGTAGGCATATTTTCAGGTAAAAATCAGTTTCATGTATACTGGACTGCGTTCGACTTTTCTGTGTTGTCACAAAATAATCTGGCAATGTAGAGATATTTATGTTGGAGGCCGAGATTTTTGGTTTTAAATTTAAAGCACACTCAGTTTCTGTTGTATTTTTAGAGCACATAATCTGTGTGCATATTTGGGCATCCAGATTTGCACTTGGAAGTTAATGCATTAGCTTACAGAGTCACAACCTCTTACTTTTCAAGTGTTACATGCGACGCATTCAGAAGTAGAAGCGGTTGGGTAGCAAAGCTTTTTGGAAGCAAAGATGATTGTGATGGAAGCACCGCAGTTAGTCAGAGCCGTCTGGCTAGTGCATAAGAAATTACTGCCCTGTCTTTGCTCAGTGCGTCAGGAAGCCTACCATAGTGGCGCTTCGTTCTGGTAACTAAAGCGGTGGTCTAAGTGTTCCTGTTGTTGACGGATTATAGCCAGGAGCCTGTTCTTTCTTTCTTTCTTTTTTTTTTTTGGGGGGGGGGTCTTCCCAGCAGTTACAGAAATCTGCCTTACGCCATCCCCACAACAAGATCTTCAAGACGCTAGTGGCCGCAAACAATTTCTAGTTCATACGGCCATGGAGATCAGTGTCCAGCCAACAGCAAAGTGGCAAAGCATCTTGACCTCTTTACCCACCCCATTACACATATGCATACACGGCCCAGCTGCGTAGATCGATATTCTAAAAGTGCTTCCTACAATCGTTTCAGCTACGCCTGCTGATGCATGTACAATGCTGCACATTTGCGTCAGTGATCGAGTGAGTTAGTGAGTCAGCACATAGTGATAGATGGCACATACCGCTGCCGGATTGCAATTTTTGTTCCCCTAAGCGAGGCAAGCAGTGATTGATTTCCTCTTATTTCATGAAAAACCTTTTTTTTAAAAAAATCTGTTTTATCGATTTGAAAACTTTCTTTCACTTTGTTTTCTTCTTTGCTGTGAAATTTGCATAAATGTATCTGTACGCTTTTTGTTTTTGTTTTTGCCAGTGGGCATCAAGTCAGTCATGCATAGAAAGCTGGATTACTTTTGAATACTTATGTTCTTATCCTGTATCGTCTTACTTCTTTCGAAAGTGACATTCACGCATTGTCACACATCTTCTGTTTTCACAGAAGACTTCCAGGTGCAGAAACATATCAAGAGACGTCGTATTGTGACAGTATTTGTTCACAGAGAAGCAGTGTAGACCGACATAAAAAAAAATGGTTTGGTTGAATAATGGAAACCTGCACTAGAGAAAAAGATGTAATGATATCGGTAATAGCTGTCGTTACAGCACTCAGTACGAGGACAGTGGTCACGCGTATTTCATTGATATCAGGTACAAGATCAGCTTAGAGGAGGGTGCCACCCAGCATCCTTCCTGCGCCACCATTACACAATCAACCACGACTATTGCTACTGGTATTGCTACTGCTACAGCTCTACTGTTAGCACTGCTACTACCGTCACCACTATCACTGCAGCTACCAGCATAACAACAAGTACTACTGCCAGCCCTGATTCTACTTCTAAAACTATTACAGATGATAATACTACCGTCGTTATATGCACTTGATATTTTACAGGTACGCCTCGTACAGAAGAAGGACACAGGACACGTCTACGCTATGAAAATTTTGAGGAAGGCTGACATGGTAGAAAAAGATCAGGTACGTACCTCTCTCTCTCTCTCTATTTTATTAGGTTAATTACTTTTTCTCTTTTACTTTGAATGTAATAGTTAAATCTTACACTCTTTTGATATGTTTTTCCTAATTTAATTTGTATTTTTGTACCAAATCAAGTGTGTGAGAAGAATGAAAGATGGAGTGATGAAGGGCAGAATGTAAGACGGGCCTGCGTGCCCAATTCTTTACCATACGGGCCTTTTGTATAGTGATAACTAAACCCTCCCCTCCTCACCTTTGTGTAACTCATCTAACAAACGGATGTAAACGGAAATACAAATCTATACCAAGAACAAAAGAAAACCGCAGGTGCACTGATTTGATGATCGTGTTGTTTAACTTATCAAGCCTTAAAAGTTGCTTCTACATGTCAGTTTTTCTGTTCGATCTGCCTGGAAACCGGGGATCTGGTTTTATGTGGCGGTTGTCGAGGTTAAGTTATTGAAGTCCTGTCATCGTTTAGGATGAGGAGTGGATTATGTTAGCCTCCTTGAAGATCTGAACTGGATCCAGAAACGAGCTTCATGGCAAATTCGCAACCATGTGGACCACTGAAGACCATACCCCGTTAGTAGCTCTGTCAGCATGCCCGTGTTTCTGTTTAAATATGGCAGTGCTTTCTCCTGTCCAGTAATTAGTCACGCTGAAGCAGTGCTTCAATCTATAAGTAGGAATATCATGAGGATGTGCCATATGGTCTTGACCAGCTACGATTTGCCCCGGCTGTCATAAACGTGCTATCAGTCTCCCCCTTTTTCCCCCTCATTATATTTTCAGTCAAGGATTGGTATGCCAGTAAGCGTTTCTACTAGTCCTTGTCAGACTGGCTGATCTATTTGTGGCTCGAGAGAGACAAGAGGTTGCGGCAGTGAACCTCACAAGAACAACCCGGGGGGGGGGGGGGGAAGGACAGTCGAAAGCGAGGTTATTTAACCTGCCAGCGTTCTGCTAACTTCTGCAGCTCCACTCCACTAGATTTTCAGATGTATGGACCTTGGCCTTTCTCCGATGCTGAGTTGGCAGAATCGACGCAAGGCACTTTCTCTATACCAGTTGCCTGGGCGAAGCAGGGTAAAAACTCACGTTCACCTGCTTCAAAACAGTTTTATTGGACCAGTGGTTCCCAGAATTTTCGGGCTGCCGCCCCGTTGTCTTCCACGGTACACATCTTGGGCCTCGCTCCCAAACGCCGTTTCCTCAGTTGGTTCTGATGCCCCTTGTAGCTCACTTTTCCGTCACAGCCCCTGGGTGTTCTCAACGCTCCCAGGGGCGGTACTGCCACTTTGGAAACTACTGTCTGAGAGAGAGAGAGAGAGAGAGAGAGAGAGAGAGAGAGAGACTGTAGTCCAGTACAGTATTCTATGGTCACAGATAGAACAAACTCTTCTGTATTCACCCGTTCACCACTGTTAGCCATAGTTCTTGGATTGTTTTTGTGACTGACACAACTCTTCGTTCGACAGATCGCCCATGTTAGAGCCGAGCGGGACATTCTAGCCGAAGCAGACCATCAGTGGGTGGTCAAAATGTACTACTCCTTCCAAGACACCGGCTGTCTGTACCTGATAATGGAGTTCCTACCTGGAGGTAAGTCCAAGATTTATTTTGTTCAGCGTCGTTATAATGTTTGGTAGCCAGTGGGCTCATTAGTGTGCATTGTTTTTAAAGACACAGTGTAAAGGGAGAGACAGCGTCTTCAGCAATGATGTTTGTGTAGTCAGGTCTGAATCTGGCGCCCCGTAGCTTTGTCCTAGCTTTGTCTTGGGCGTTTTGTTTTAACCCATCGCTGCAACTTTATTTATCTGTGATTTATCCGTGTTTAATATAGCACTGTAAGAACGTAGATTATTATTCACAAACTCTCTTTCACTAGACGTTTTGCGCACGTTGTCTTTAGACTAGGTCGTTGTTGCTGTTCATGAATTGCTCATTCAGACCTGCCTTTAGCTTATGTTCGTTTGCCTGTGTGTCTGCTAGTACGCCAATAGGGGGACTAGAAAACAGATTTGCCTCTCTCTCTGTGAGCGTGCATTTCTACCTGTCTGCTTATCTTCTTACTTGTCTGTCATCATTCCTGTCTGCATGCTTACCTACCTATCTGCCTACTTGTGTTTCTGTCAGCATAACTACCAACCTCTCTGTCTGCTTGTCTTTCTGTCAGCATACCTATCTGTCTACTTGTGTTTCTGTCAGCATACCTAGCTACCTGTCTGTCTACTTGTGTTTCTGTCAGCATACCTACCTACCTAATTGTCTACTTATCTGTCAGCATATCAGTCTACCTACCTAACTGTCTAGCCACCACAACAGCTTGTAAATCTGTATACCGAACTGCACTTTGTGCCTGTGTTTCTGCCTGCATCAGACACTACTACACTGCGCCCATTAGTTTGCTCTCCCGTCACTCAACCACTATACATGGCACTGTCAACAACAACAACAACAACAACATGATACAACATATCATCTTTGTATATCTGCATTAAAAAAAACAAAAACATCTGGACTTAATTTTTTTAAAAACTGTACATTTTAAATGAGCGAACTTATTTTTCAAAGAGTGACATTCTACCCTTCATCTCTTAACTCAGTCTGTGGCAAACAGTAAACATCAACTTCATTTCCACATGTCTCCTAATCTGTGCTCCGACAGTTTGTTTACAATCCATAATTATAGCGGTTTGTAAAACTATTCAGTCATTTTATAGCTGAGTTCTGTCGTTATGCTCGACCACACTACGGAAAACCAGCGTCACAGGTGCTTCACGTGTGGTCATAACTGCGATATCCAGGAGTGGCCTTCACCAGAACTAAGTAAGAAGTCCAGTCGTTCAGATATACACAAGGGGTCATTATTGACGGTAGAGACAGTACCGTACATCCTCACACACAAAAGGGTACTTCAGCCGATCCATTCTCTCCCAGATCAGAGTTAGGCCCGTTTCTCCCGTTACTGCTTCTCGTCATTGCTTCGCGTCAGATCAGTCTGACCCGTGTTCACGTGACGCAGGTCCTTGTTGACACTTTCTTACTAAGTTAATTTGTTATGTTAGATGTATGACGACATATAACAAGATGTTAACACGATCCTACAGTTCGCCCGTTAATTCATCAATAACTTCCAGCTTTATATCATCTACCTAAATATACCGCCTTTCTTCTTGTCTAACTTTGCCAAACTTCTGGCGCATACCGTGTCTAACTTTGCCAAACTTCTGGCGCATACCGGACTTTGTACTTGCAACACTGCTTACCCCCAAGCCAGATTGTCTTCATGTTACACAGCTACGAGTATGTGATATGAACCCTACCTTATGTCTTATATTTTACCTATTGCCCTTGTGTCTTGTTTTGTTCCTGTCCGATTACTTTATTTTCGTCTATAGTAATGAGGAAGATGATGATGATGATAATTGTAGGTTTGTCATACCTTTTCTTATGCTTTAAGCTGTGCCAAAAAAATCTCAACCCCGTATGTGTTCTAATGAAGCTCCACCACGACCAGGTTCCGTATTGTCTTTAAAATAGAAGCTGTGTCAGGAATACCCTCGTGATATACTTACACTATGACGGTTGTTAAAACGTTTCACCCCGGAAGTTGAGTGTAAGATATTCCGTGTCCCAGACATGGCGTGTTAATGGCGTGTTAGGGGTTTAGTTTCGATCCTTCTGCGTACTTTAATTCTTATATAGTTACACTTCATGTCTGTTGCTAATAGCATGTTACAATGAAGTCTGTGGGTATTGTTTTGCAGCGACTTTGTCTTCTCCTTTATAAAGGATTATGCTGTTCCCCCTTGAATTTTTCTAGTGATTTCCAGATTATGCTGTTCAAGCCCAGGCAATAAATCTTCCTTTCCGTGCAAGAAATAAAGTATGCCGTCGTGTAACTTCCCCGAGAAGATTTTTCTGTCTGTTCAGCGTTCTCCTCACCACAGTGTCCTTTCGTCTGAATACTGGCACACTGAGGTGTGAAAGAGGCAGTTACGGTTAATTAGTACGTAGCACTACACCTTTCTTGCTAATTCATCATTTGCCCACCGGTGCTTTCAGAAGAATCCTTGCCGAACAGATCATATAAAAAGCTGTCTCTCACTCGTAATTAACAAAGCGTTATTAAACGGATTCGGTCTCTGCAATTCATCACTGTTTGATAACGGTCTAGAGGTGTTTTTTCCCATCAGTCTGTGCTCTAAAATTGATTCAAGTGATCGATCCCCACTCGGGGCAACTGGCTTCCTGCTGGGATATTTATAACAGATCGTACGAGTTAAAAAGCGGCTAATAAATGTTGGGTTTTTTATGGGCGTCCTCATCGTATTTATTGCGTCCTAGTATGTGAGACTCGCCCTTGCAATATCACCTTCAGCTTCAGTCATTATTAGCGTTATTACCAGAGTATCAACGACGGAAAAATGAGAATTAACAGTATCTTAGCGACGCAAGTAAATGTTTGAACAGCGACAAATGTATTTCCACCGCACCCCCAAGCTAATACAGCCATTCCATTAATAGGATGACATTAATATAACGAAGTTTAGTGAAGTTTGGTTAGGCCTTGACTTTCCTAGAAGTGTCACGGCATCTCAAGTGGTAGGATTACGATACCAAATGTACGTGTGTTACTAACTGTCCCTATATCAGTTGTGCAAGTATGTCCACAAACTATAAGATGGCTCAAGCAGTTTCCGACATTTCATCAACACAGACGGCATCATTCATTTCAAAGCAGCAAAGATCTCTGGACATTACGAAGTATGTAAATCGGTTTTATTTACAAAAACCTACATCTATATCCACAAGATAACAAAAAGCATTGCTAGGCAGCTGTTAAGCACAAAGAGCGCCATTAGCATTAAACAGATGTAAATTCAAGCCCAGTTTTCAAGCCCAGAAACAGATGTAAATTCAAGCCCAGAAACAGATGTAAATTCAAGCCCAGTTTTCAAGCTCAGAAACAGATGTAAATTCAAGCCCAGTTTTCAAGCCTAGAAACAGATGTAAATTCAAGCCAAGTTTTCCTCTTTCTTTTCTTTTTTTTCCCTTAGCTTCCTGTTTCCCCCTCTTTTCCGAAATATAACCTACATATTTCCTCGCGGACATCTAAGAGAACTCTGACATCATAGCCAAATGTGAATAAACCTCTGTAATTTGTATATTTCATTCTTTAAAATATTTAATAATTATTTACTGCTGTAACTTATTGTAATAGAAATGGACTTCAAAGGTGTATTAATAACTGCCCTATTTAAGGATTCTGTTAATACTGAGGACGGTTATCTGCCTGTTACAAAATCTAGGAAGAAAAAAAAACAGTACAAATTTTATCAAAAATCTAGTTGCAGTTCTGCATCTAAATCCCACTGACAAAATAATCTCGCTTTCGCATAACGAGGCAATATCGCTACATGTCTCTCTATAACGATGTCCCCATACGGGCCTTGTGTCATTTAAGGAAGACGCGATGGCCATATCTGGAGACAGAAAACTCAAGTGCAGAGAAAGAGACTGGGTTTCTTGTTGTCAGCATTTATCAAATATTGGTGGAATCAGCGAGGAGAGAACCACATAACAGCCGGGAAACTCCCGCAACCATTCATGTCCGCCTGTAGAAGTATTTTAAGGCTGTGAGAAATTGTATAAGAATTCAGAGAAGAAAAACCCGTTTTCATTTTGATGCAAACAGCATTAACGAAAAAAAAACCCAGTGTTAAACAAGTTTTTTTTTTGGTTGCATTTATGAAACAATATATGACATGTGAGATGAATCACCTTCGTTATTCTTAATGCTCATGCTACGAGCAGAACTGCCCCGCCTAGTGTGTGTGTGTATGTGTATGTTGTGTATGTGGTTTTATTTCATTTTAATCCTTTGAAGATCTGATCGATAAAGACCGTTACTGGCTAGCTGTAACTTGAAGCTTTGGGCGTGCTATGTTATTGCTTGCTTGTCAAGGTGGCTTTTGTGTTTGTTTTGTTTTGTAGTTTTGTGGTCAGGCGTTTCGTAGATTTGTGGTCAGGCTTTTTGTAGATTTATGCATCATGAAGTAGTTTGGCTTCATTTTACAGTTGTATGTGGCATGTTGTTGTTTCTGTATCTGTGTACATGTGTGTGATTTTTGTATTTATGAATTTATTGTTTGTAAAGGTGATTCATATACGAAGGCGAGTCAAAAAGTAACCGCAAATAAAGGGACGTAACCGCTGAGAAAAGCTGAAAAGACTCATGTATGGGTCCTCGTGGATGTGAAAGGGTGATGCTATCAAGTGGCCAAGTTTGTGGAGTTTGGCGTGATCTGAATTTGGAGTTACTGTACTACCAGGACGCCAGCAGTATCCACGTCTATTATGAATATTCTAAAGGGGCCATAACTTTTCATCTGTCCCTGTACAGCAGTTGGAATGGTGTACGAATGCAGCTGAGAAGTTGTGCCTTCTTTGGAATATTCAGTCAATACTGGTTTCTTGGCTGTTACGTGGGATATGGGGTCCAATATTTGGAAGGGAGGTTACTGAAATTCCAAGCAGCTTGTGAGTGCCAGTGTATCAGTGTAGTATCAAGACATTCAGTTCGATAAACACGCTTCTGAAAAGATCTATCCTACTGAGATTTATGGAAGATTGCAAACAGTTTATAGGGATGTATGTGTTTTGATCTGATCGTCATGACACTTTTGGGAAGTATAGTCTACAGATGAGGCTGGAAAAACACAATTGAATAGCAAGCCAACGGTGAGGACTATAGAGTTTCATAGAAAAAAAAGGCGTGTCAGAGATATAATTCGCGAGAGTCTGTTGAAGAACTTGGCTCGTTAAGTCAGATCTGAACAGTGAAGATGCCCATGGTAATACTTTTCCATTTTATCCTTCATGGATCGATTGCGGAGAACAAGAAGTTAACTGTTCCATAAGAAAAGTAGATGTTATGCTGTAAACTCTTGCTATTGACCAGTATACAGGTGGCTTCTCTTGTGGGGTTTTTTTTTCGAAACCATTTTTTTTAAAAATTGACGGCGTCTTATTGGCATTTCTTCAGGATTTCTAGGTACGGCTTCACATGCACCTCCTGAGCATTAACTTCACTCGTCTGAGTTGACTGGTCACTACAGCTTTCACGAGACAGTGCTAGTGCCAGTAACTAGTTCAGTATGACTGGGGTTGCTTGCATATATGCGAAAAAAAGTGTAAGAAATGTAAACTCTTTGAAAGGGCGTGAAATTAAGTAAACACAGATTCAAAATATAAATGGCTATGTATATTGATCGAGACTTCACCTAAACCAGTAGCGGGACTACTCGTGTAATAAATGCTGTTTACCACTGTCATGGATGACTTGCCACGGCTGTTTGCCCTAGAATCATCCGTATGTTAATTGTGTTTGTATAAAATGTTTATACTGCCAATGGGTTTGTATTTGTTTGGTTGATGTTTAAAATATTTTTGTTCTGGTGGCGTTTATGATCAAACCTGGTGGAAGAAATTAGGAAACAGTTTATTTAAGGCACGGGAAGAGGTACCTGGAGTTGCCCGGGAAGCTACCGTAATCTGTCATCTCTAGAGCTAGCCGGGAAGCTACCGTAATGTATCATCTCTAGAGTTACCCGGGAAGCTACCGTAATCTGTCATCTCTAGAGCTAGCCAGGAAGCTACCGTAATGTATCATCTCTAGAGTTACCCGGGAAGCTACCGTAATGTATCATCTCTAGAGCTACCCGGGAAGCTGCTGTAATCTGTCATCTCTAGAGTTACCCGGGAAGCTACCGTAATGTATCATCTCTAGAGCTACCCGGGAAGCTGCTGTACTCTGTCATCTCTAGAGCTAGCCGGGAAGCTACCGTAATGTATCATCTCTAGAGCTACCCGGGAAGCTACCGTAATGTATCATCTCTAGAGTTACCCGGGAAGCTACCGTAAACTGTCATCTCTAGAGCTACCCGGGAAGCTACCGTAATCTGTCATCTCTAGAGCTGCCCGGGAAGCTACCGTAATGTATCATCTCCAGAGTTGCCAGGGAAGCTACCTTAATGTATCATCTCCAGAGTTGCCAGGGAAGCTACCGTAATGTATCATCTCTAGAGTTACCCGGGAAGCTGCTGTAATGTATCATCTCTAGAGTTGCCAGGGAAGCTACCGTAATGTATCATCTCCAGAGTTGCCAGGGAAGCTACCGTAATGTATCATCTCCAGAGTTGCCAGGGAAGCTACCGTAATGTATCATCTCCAGAGTTGCCAGGGAAGCTACCGTAATGTATCATCTCCAGAGTTGCCAGGGAAGCTACCGTAATGTATCATCTCCAGAGTTGCCAGGGAAGCTACCGTAATGTATCATCTCTAGAGTTACCCGGGAAGCTACCGTAATCTATCATCTCTAGAGTTGCCCTGGAGGCTACCGTAATCTATCATCTCTAAAGTTGCCCTGGAGGCTACCGTAATCTATCATCGATTAAATGTATGACTTAAAACAAAAACATAACATGTAATCAGCTTTTGTGTGTTGAAGAGTACTTTAGGAAGACAGGTGCTATGTGAAATTAAAAAAAAGGTTAATTTACTAGGAATAAAACCCAGGTCGTTCACGTTTCACGCATGCTCTGTGTCCTGTATACTGGTACTTCATTGTGTGAAGTCGTTTTCAGTTTCACAGTTTGACAGCGTAACTGTTTAGATCAATCTATCGATAAGCTGCAAAACATCACAGTTATGGATTTCAAAGTATAATTTCTATTTTAGTTTTATATACAGGCGTCATAAATATTTTCCAAAAATAAAAGGTGTGTTGAAAAATACGTGGGTTAATACATATATAGTTCCTCTACAAGGCTGGACTGTATTAAATCACTATTTAATTTGGACTTTGGCACAGTTCTCAATTGTTTATTTACAGAACAGTTCTACGGCAATCCTGAATGTTTACTTACTTTTTGAACACTTTATAGCAATCCAGGATGTTGACATACTTACTTTATACCAGTCCTGGATGTTGACATACTTACTTTATAGCAATACTGGATGTTGACATACTTACTTTATAGCAATCGTGGATGTTGACATACTTACTGAACACTTTATAGCAGTCTTGAATGTTTACTTATTGAATACCTAATAACAATCCCGGATGTTGACATACTTACTGAACATTTTATAGCATTCCTGGATGTTTACATATTTATTGAACACTTTAATAGCAGTCCTGAATGTTTACTTATTGAACACCTAATAACAATCCCGGATGTTGACATACTTACTGAACACTTTATAGCAGTCCTGGATGTTTACATACTTATCGTACAAACACTTTATAGCAGTCCTGTATGTTTACTAACTTACTGAATGCTTTATAGCAGTCCTGGATACTTGCTGAACACTTTAAAGCAGTCCTGGGTGTTTACTAACTTACTGAACACTTTATAGCAGTCCTGTATGTTTACTTACTTACTGAACACTTTATAGCAGTCCTGTATGTTTGCTTACTTACTGAACACTTTATAGCAGTCCTGTATGTTTACTAACTTACTGAATGCTTTATAGCAGTCCTGGATACTTGCTGAACACTTTAAAGCAGTCCTGGGTGTTTACTAACTTACTGAACACTTTATAGCAGTCCTGTATGTTTACTTACTTACTGAACACTTTATAGCAGTCCTGTATGTTTGCTTACTTACTGAACACTTTATAGCAGTCCTGTATGTTTACTTACTTACTGAATACTGTATAGCAGTCCTGGTGTTTACTAACTTACTGGACATTTTATAGCAATCCTGTTTAGTTTATTTACAGATTATGTCTCTATTTTATTTATTATGGACATTTTTTTTTCATGAAAGCAAAGATTTAATTTGACCAAACTCGTTTCTTTTTAGTGCTGTGGATTTGATTGAACTTACCACAGTCAGATTATTCATATCATTGTTGTTTTGTTTTAATTTGCAGCTGTTAACTAGCACATATTCACAGTAGACTGAATAGATGTTTCTAATTTCATAATATAGTGATATTGCTAAGTGTTTTGTAGAGCTAGATGAAGGTGTATGGTACAGTTTTATCTACATTTGTAGAGTCAGTGACACTGCATAAAGATTTATGGCACCTATTGCTTTCACACTTCCTCCAGGAGACTTGATGACACTGCTGATGAAGAAGGACACTCTGACAGAAGAGCAGACTCAGTTCTATGTGGCAGAGACAGTATTAGCCATTGACTCTATACATAAGCTTGGGTTCATCCACAGGGACATCAAGCCTGATAACCTGTTACTGGATAATAAGGTCTTTACATGGCTCTCAACCTGCTTTGTATCTTGCACCATACTGGGTCTTGTTTTGTCTTCATTATGTGTCTGCTCTCCTAACTTTTTTCTGTATAAGTTTTCTGTGACTGTCCTTTTTTGTCTGCTTTCCTTTTTCTGTGTCTGTTTTCTGTGACTGTCCTGTTTTGTCTTCATTATGTGCCTGTGTTCCTAACTTTTTCTGTGATTATTTTCTGTAACTGTCCTGTTTTGTTTTCATTGCATGTCTGCATTCCTAACTTTTTTCCCATGACTGTCCTGTTTTGTCTTCATTGCATGTCTTCATTCCTAACTTTTTTTTCCATGACTGTCCTGTTTTGTCTTCATTGTGTGCCAGTGACTTTTTTCTCTGAGTGTTCTGTATTTTCTGTATTGTGTGATTTTGTACGCACAGCTAATCAAAGTCACATGTCTGTCAGCGACAGTGGTTTCCAGTTTTTTATCAGAACCATCTTTACTTCATCACAACATCTCAACATTCCCTCACCATTTGGTATAAAATTCAAAGTCTGAATATTTGCATTTTGAGAATGTTTGAGTTTGTGGGTCTTTATGATATAGAGAAATAAAAATTTTGTTTTAAAATGTCTGTTTTCTGTACTGGCTTCCACATGGTTGTTAAGAGGCCCATGGTTTGGAAATGATGATGTGTGAAATGTTTTATCATCTTTGAATTGTCTTACATAACTAGAAAGTCGCTATAATTTCCTCAGGGTCATATCAAGCTGTCAGACTTCGGCCTATGTACAGGGATGAAGAAATCACACAGGACAGACTTTTACAAAGATTTGACCTCTCATTCGAAATCTTCCACCAGCTTTGGTAAAGATTTAGCCAGTAAGTCTTGTATTCTTATATCATATGGCAATAAAGAATCATTCGTCTTATCCAGTATGTCATGTATTCTTATGTCATATGACAGTGTAGAATCATTCCTCAGAGTCCACTGATTTTGAGAAAGAAATAAATAGCTATAATAAGAAATAATGTTTACAAGTGTTGTTTATATACTATAGTATATTATAATTATTGACACTTTTCTTCTAAGAAGGCACATATCAGCTGTTGGGGTTTTTGCCAGACATAATCTTGCTCATAGCTGACTCTACCAATACTGGATTTGCATAATCAGCCATAGAATGCAAGCAATGTTTGTGTTGCAGCATCAGATTTCCTTGCATTTGTGTCTTCTAATTGCATCTTATAACTTCCACTTACATTTTTAAATTTCAGGTTTGCTCCAAATTTCTTTCTCTTTCAAGTTTGCTCCTCATTTCTTTCTGTTTCAAATTTGGTCCTCATTCCTTTCTCAAGTTTCAGTGTATTAATAAGTTCATATTTTACATTTCATCATGTGATATTCTACATCACATCCTGTAGACAGCTGTTGAAGAAAACATTTTTGCTAACTGTAAAGGGCTGCAGTGTCATCTAGTGACCATGTTCATGTCCATTTACCAGTTGTATTTACCAGGATGCTTAGAGCATAATTTTAAACCCAAAAGACAGACTACAGATATGAATGTATATGAAGCTTACAATAAAAGATTATTGGACCTGGCTGGCTTAATTGTGACATCATATACAACATGTATTATATTACTGTTTTTGTACTCAGTGATATGGTGTTACATGAAATTCTTTATCAGTTAGTATAACTAACATAAAGGCATTGTTTGTATATTGTTATGCACAACTTCACCATTATTTGTTGCACTGTTGAAACAGATGTCCAAGGTTTCTGTTTATTTTGTCATTATTGTAATGATAATCAATATCAAAATGGATTTTTAAAAAACAATTTTCAGATGGGAGTCTCATAGACTCTAAAAGAAAAGCAGAAAGTTGGAAGAGGAACAGGCGAGCGCTTGTAAGTTGTAGTTTTTCTTTCTGGCATAAAGAGTTTGATAAAGCTCAAAATCATCATGAATATAGCTTCTCTAAAGTTCAAGATTATCATGTAAATAGTTTCTCAAATGTTCAAGATTATCATGTAAATAGGTTCTCTAAAGTTCAAATTTATCATGTAAATAGTTTCTCAAATGTTCAAGATATCATGTAAATAGTTTCTCAAATGTTCAGGATTATCATGTAAATAGTTTCTCAAATGTTCAAGACTAACGTGTAAATAGCTTCTCAGAAGTTCAAGATTATAATGTAAGTAGCATTTTTGAAGTTCAAGATTATAATGTAAATAGCATTTCTGAAGTTCAAGATTATGATATAAATAGCGTTTCAGAAGTTCAAGATTATAATGTAAACAGCATTTCAGAAGGTCAAGATTATAATGTAAATAGCATTTCAGAAGTTCAAGATCATAATGTAAATAGCATTTCAGAAGTTCAAGATTATAATGTAAATAGCATTTCAGAAGTTCAAGATTATAATGTAAATAGCATTTCAGAAGTTCAAGATTATAATGTAAACAGCATTTCAGAAGTTCAAAATCATCATGTAAATAGCATTTCAGAAGGCACTTATTGTTTTTGATCTCTCTGAAACTGCAACTTATTTTTCTTTAGTGCTGATATCATGATGATTGTGATGCATGAGCATTGACTTGGGTAGCAAGTGTGTTATGGTGGCTCACTTCAAGTCCAGGAATGGGTTTAAGGAATGGGACTTTCAGCAGGTTCCACCACCTTGAAGACTATGGGAAACCCTACAATGGTAGCCATGTTGAAAAAAAACGATACATTGGGCTCTAGGCCAAGTCTGGTTCAGTAGCTGCTGATAACCATGCTATTATAGTCATCTTTGCAGGCCACTGAATATCGTTCCCCAAAAAGCAGTGTAAGAGATTTGGAAGGGGGGTTGTACTTCCAAGAGTTTCTTCCCATTGCATGCTAACTGTTTGCTCATTTTAATTGTGACGGGATTCAGGCATACTCAACTGTTGGAACCCCAGACTATATAGCTCCGGAGGTCTTCCAGCAAAATGGGTACACAAGCTCCTGTGATTGGTGGTCACTTGGTGTCATCATGTATGAAATGCTTATAGGTCAGTAGCACTGAGAGATTTATTGCACATCTGTATATTTTTATAAAGAGGCCTAGAAGTTTGTGTTTTGTTTTGTTTAACTTCTTGCAGCTATTAGGTTTTGGATAAATGGTTATAGTAGGAAGCAGAAACATTTTTAATTTAATAATCTTCTATCCTTGACTGTGAAGGTTTTTGCTAAGATGGAAACCAAATATTATTTTTTTTGCCTTGCCAGACTCCAGTCAAATTCTTTTCACTGAGAGATTTTTTTTGGCATTGTCTTTCAAATAGTTCTTTTTTTTTGGGGGGGGGGGGGGAGGGGTGTCCAGAGAATTTACATAAATGTGGCTGTTGGTGACAGCATAATGGATGTCCCATTAACACATGTAGTGAGATAGTGTTGGTGGCATGATCACCCTTGATCTGTCAGCACACTAGAGTGTGGTGTGGTCAGTATCATGTGTTGCCTCTTTTCATTCCCTGACTTAACAAGAGCTAGATACTCAGTTTTTAACAGTGGAGTTGACCAGAGTGTCTCCAGTCTTAAAGTCAAACATCTGACCATTTTTGTTAGGGATGAGTGCACATGCCAGTTTAGTTTTCATTCTTTTGAGCGACTGTGTTTAGACAGACATGGTGTGGAAGAAAAAACCAGTTATTTCAGAAGATCTCTATCAACTTTCTTGTCATCGTTGTTGCTGTCATAATCTTTCATGTCATGAGTTATTAACAGCTAACAGAAGATCTCAGACAAAAAATGAGTAGGTCACAGTGGTTTTTTTTATTCTAATTCATTTCATTGAGCCAAGAAGCAAGCTTCTCACATCACATATTGACAGAATAGAGTTACCAACCCTGTAAACTGCACCACTCCTGTGACAGAATTTTGTCTTGCGTGTTGCATTTTCAGGGTTGTCTGGCATGAGAGGTTTCCATCCAGTTCTTCTAGCACATTTCAGAGAGCTGTAGGACAACCTTTAGAATTTGATATTATAATAGGGGGCTGAAGAAGCCTTACTGAAGCTGATTGAGATAGTAGTCAATGACCCATAGCTGATGCTTGTGTCAGGGTTGACCAACCATAGCTCATGCTTGCATCAGGGTTGACCAACCATAGCTGATGAGGAAGATCTTATGATATATTTTATATAGTACACAAATGATTGATATTGATATTTTCATCATTATATCATTCACTTAACTTAATTTTTTAACAGCAGCATCCTGTAACCTGATCTAACCATATACTGTTGCTTTTTATTTGTCAAAATACATGCTGTAACATTTTACTTGTACAGGATATCCCCCTTTCTGCTCAGAGAACCCACAGGAAACTTACAGGAAGGTCATGAACTGGCGAGAGACTCTCATATTTCCTCCAGAAATGCCCATCTCAAATGAAGCCAGGGATCTTATTAAAAGGTTAGACATTGCTAAAACAGAGAACACCTGATTAAGTGATTATAGTTGTACAGACTTAGAAGAAGGTGCAGTGTAAAATTGTGTTAGTTATATTTTGTAAGATATGTTGTTCCTGTCATGCCATGGAGGCATCTAGGGGATATAGTGTTAGTAGTCACACTTTCCTTGATCTTTTGACACCTAGTGATGTGTTTGGGATCACACTAGACTGCCTTCACTTTCTCAGCCCCAAGATCCCCGTACTCATTTCCACAACCAGGTGACTGGAGCACTGTTGGCAAGATTCAAACTACCAACTTCGGGGATATTAATTTTACTTATGCAAGTGATCTAGTGATTAGTGGTAAATTGTTGTTGAACTTGTGTAAGTGCTGTAATGGTGTGAGATAAAAGGCAAAATTTCATTTGAGATTGTGTGTCTTAATCTTTACCATTTGATATTCATTTTTTGATGCATGTTGAACTATATAGTGCTCTGTTTTCTCTGTCTGTTAGCTAATGTTCTGTTTTCTCTGTATGTTAGCTAATGTTCAGTTTTCTCTGTATGTTAGCTAATGTTCAGTTTTCATCATATGTTAGCTAATGTTCAGTTTTTTCCCATATGTTAGCTAATGTTCGGTTTTCTCCATGTATTAACTCCTGCATTATTTACTTTCTCCATGGATTATTTTCCTGATAGCCAACTCTCGCTATGTGTCAGTTGTGTAATGCTATACTTTCTCTATGTTTTACTCTGTGATAATCTATATTATCTGCTTTCCATTTTCTCTGTTTTCCATTTTCTCTGTGTGTTAACCTACTTTCTCCATGTGTTAGTTATATAATGTACAACATTGCACATGTGTTGACATGCCAGTAGTCTACTTTCTGTATGTATTTTCAGATTTCTCTTTGTATTAACTATCAGAAACTCAACCTCCTCCTTGTTTTAATAATATAGACTGCTTCTAACATCTTTTAACTATATAATATTCTGCGAGGGATGATTGTTAACTCTTTCCGCCCGCGTTACCTCCAAAATGTTCCTTAGTTTCTGACGACGCAGACATTTTGGAGAAGGGCGCGGACATTTTGGAGAAGGGGGTCCCTGTGTAAAAGTTATTGTACCAACTTAATTCCATGATCACCATGTGTGTATCACACATTAAAATAAGTGGAAATGAATGAAGATTCCATAAATGAAGTTATTTGTCATAAAAAAACAAACAAAGAAAAGAAAAAAACTGGTGTGAAACGATGCAACGATTTTTGGCGCTAAAAAAATTTTAGGGCTGAACAATACAATCTACTTTATACTTACCTTAGCTGTGTCATAATCCAATATAGAATACGTAGTCATTCAAATTTCAACACAGAAAAATCAATATTTATGAATTTTTGTGACATCCAATAAACCTAACAGATCTACAGCTACTAGAAACACATATAGTAAGCTAGATCTAGTTGGTCGGTGTGACCATTCTACCACTCAATCTCGAAATAAACTTGAATTTTACCCCCTATATATGTATCAAAAATGGCATCTTTATTCCCCATGCTTAAAACACTAGTTTAACTTTGAGTTCAGAAGAGTTCTAACTGGTTAAATGAAAAGTAACATCATGTTTTCAACGAAAGAAACTCTGATGCCACATAGGGCTCTCGAGGGTGGCATTGCTAAACCACAAAGATCCTTATAGGGCTCGCGCGAGTGGAAAGAGTTAAGTTCTTGGCATAAGGTACAATGGATTATTTGTGGACATCTTTTTTGGATTATTTCTCAACATAGTCCCCTTGCAAGTTTATGCACTTACTCCAGCGATCTTGGAGCATACGAATCCCTTCTTTGTAAAAGTCAGCATCTTGTGCCAGTAGAAAGTGATCTACAGCATGAATGACGTCGCTATCTGAAGCAAATTTGTGACCAATGAGCTTCTTTTTGAGTTTGGTAAACAGGTAATAGTCCAAATGGGCCAAATCTTGGGAATAAGGAGGATGTTCAAGAAGCTGGAAGCCGCATTCATGAATGGCAGCCATTGCCACCACCAACTTATGAACTGGAGCATTATCTTGATGGAAGATGGCTCCTCTCATCAATTTCCCTCAATGCTTTTCCTTCAGTTTGACCCACATTTGCTTCACAAGATTAGTGTAGTAGGCCCTGGTGACTGTTCTGCCCTTTTGAAGATAGTCTATCAATAGTACACCTTCTGAATCCCAAAAGATGGAAGCCATCACTTTGCCTGTGGACAGAAACACTCTTTCTTTCTTTGGAGGTGGGGATCCATGATATTTCCACTGTTTTGACTGTTCTTTGGTTTCCGATTGAAAATGATGAGCCCCTCTTCCATAGTTACAAATTGCTGAAGAAACTTTTCAGGACCTGCAGAAAAATGGCCAAGATTATCTCTTGACATGTTGAGGCGCTGTCACTTGTGATCAGCTTCAAGAAATTTAGGGACCCATCGAGCAGAGACCTTTGTCATTTGAAGATCATTGAGAATAATGGCATGAACATGTTCCTAGGAGATGCCCAACTCAGTAGCAATGTACTGCTCAGTTAGTCATCGATCCTCCATTATCATGTCATGGATTCTGCCAGTGGTTTCATCAGTGGTTACTGTTCTTTGTCTTCCTGGACGGGGATCATTTTCCAGACTTTCCTTTCCATGTTTGAATTGAGCTGCCCATTTCTTCAGTGTGCTGTAAGAAGAGGCACTCTCCCCTAGAGTCTCTACCACATCCTCATGGATCTCCTTCGATGATAAGCCCTTGATGCAGAGGTAGCGAATGACTGGTCGATGAGAAATTTTATCTATTTTCTCAATTTCTGCCACCCCATACTACTTCAGTAGCCTGTAAAAAAAAATTGATTGCAGTTAATTTCTTGAAACTTGCTGTTAATCTTACATTAACCTGATCTACAAATGCACCTAATATCAACTGTGTGTTTCAAGTATTTGTACCTTATGCGGAGAACTTATCAATCACCTGTCGTATATGCCTTGTACATTGACTGAAACTGTGTTAGCAACATGTGATTAAATATCACATAACATACGAGTAGATTTTATGCATTTCACAGCACAGTCTCATTTCTTTGTCCTCAGATTTTGCTGTAATCCTGAAAATAGAATCGGTGCCAATGATGTAGAAGAGATCAAGACCCATCCATTTTTCAGAGGGGTTGACTGGGAACATACAAGGTGAGCTAACAAAGTGACTCTACCTTCAGATCATACTTCTGTTTTGTTAACATGCTTTGGTCAATATGCCCAGGAGACCTTTGTAGGAGCTGTGTTGATGATCCCATCTGCTGTTTCTATGTTTGCTGTGATGATTTGTAGACATCAAAGAGTCTAGAGGTACCAAGGTGGTGTAGTAGTTTGTGCACTAACCACCTGACAAGAAGGTGCAGGTTTGATTCAACATTGATGTGGACAATTTTTTTGTGTGTGGATCCACTGGTAATGATGTCATCCCAGCCTAAAAAAAATGGGTACCAGTTTCCCTTGAAAAAACAAAGGCATCAAAAACAAATACTGACTTCCCTATTTCGCAGTGACTAGAAATGCTAATGTACAAACACTTCACATTCCTGCGGCAGAAAAATAATACGGAACAATTTTTTTTTCTTTTTTTTTTTTTTTTCAGTCATGTCCAGAAATGTTTTTTTCTTGTTTTTAAAGCTCTTTTTTGAACAAATGTTTCTGCTACTGGAGGTCCTCTCAGTTCATCTTGTGGAGTCAGGAGACATGAGAGTAGAGCTACTGGCCAAAAAATACAACAGAAGAAAACAGCCAAAAAGCAAGAGCTTAAAATAATGCAGTGGAATGCTGAGGGTGTCAGCAGTGTTAGAGATGGCTATAGCAAAATGGTGGAAATAGAGAACATACTTTTTGTAGAGCAAGTAAGTATATGCTGCATACAGGAGACACACTTAACCAAAGATGCCGCCTTTAAAATCAGAGGCTACCAGTGTTTTAGATCAGACCGACAGGACAGAAGAAAAGGAGGAGTACTCACACTTGTTAAGAATAACATCAGTGCATGTCAGGTGGGAGTGTTCATGGAAGGAGCCGAATATCAGATGATCCATCTAAAAAGTAGTAATACAGATTTCCACCTCCTTAACTATTACTGTCCTAATGACCCCCCACTTGCTTTAGAAACAATCCCACACAAAGAGAGACTGATGGTCTGTGGTGCTTTTAACAGTCATTCCCAGAGCTGGGGCTATGGCCACATAGACAAGAGAGGAGAGGAAGTTGAGAGCTGGCAGGATGATAATGGACTTCTCCTGATCAACCAGCCAATGGATCCCCCAACATTTTACTCAAGGGCTTGGCATACAACCTCAACACCAGATCTGGCATTCCACTCTCCAGATCTGAAGTGGAACATTACACGTGAAGTTGGAAAACAACTTGGAGGTAGCGACCATCGACCAGTCTTCCTGACAATAGAAAATGAACTCCTTAACACCAGTAGCCCTCTCCCCAGATGGAACTATAAAAAAGCAAACTGGACAATGTACAGACATCGTACAGATATCCTGGTGGGACAGCTATCAATAGAAGGTAAGGATATTAACAGCATAGTGAAGGAATTCAATGCTTGTATCCTTCAGGGCGCTCGTGAAACCATTCCCAGAGGAGCTCGCAGGGACTATAAACCATACTGGTCTAGTGAGCTGGGAAAACTCCATGATGATGTGGAAGCAGCTCGAAAGCAAGCAGAAAATAGACCCTGCCAAGAACACCACAATAATTACCAACATTCTAAGGCCAAATTTCAGAGAGCCAAGCTACAAGCCAGACAGGAAAGTTGGAGAGAGAAAACAGAGTCCCTAAACTTTGAAAAGGATGAAAGGAAACTGTGGAAACTAATCAAACAGTTAAATGATGAGAGTACTGGAAGAAGTACAAAGATTACACTAATAGAGGATGGGAAAACTCTTACAGGTAAGCAGGTAGCAGATCACTTTGCTTGCATGTTTGCACAGGACTGCAACATTTATATCCATCCAGAGAAAGAGTGTGCAGTGCACATTGACCCACAGAAAGAAAAGGAACAAGTCAGAAAAGTGGAGGTCATGGATTCACCAATCACACGCAGCAAGTTAGACCTAGCAGTCAGTAAACTGAAACCAAGGAAATCACCAGGACCAGATGGAGTGTCCAATGAAATGATCAAGAACCTGGGAATGGCAGTAATGGGAAAGCTGTTGGATATTTTCAATATGTGCTGGAGCACAGGTAAGTTACCTCAAATCTGGAAGGAAGCAAGCATGATACCACTGCTAAAGCCAGGGAAAAACAGTGATACTGCCTCCAGCTACAGGCCAATCAGTCTCACTAGCTGCCTATGCAAAACGATGGAATGCATCATTGACCTGAGGCTAAAATGGTACCTAGAAAATGAAAACCTTCTCGTTCCACAAGAAGCAGGATTTAGGCAGTACTACAGTACAGAAGATCAAGTTACCTATCTCTCTCAAGAGATTGAGGATGCATTCCAAGAGAAAAACCTTGTATTAGCAGCGTGGATAGACCTAAAGAAAGCCTTTGATAAAGTATGGAAAAAAGGTCTGCTGTGGAAACTAAGAAACTGCAATGTGAATGGAAGACTGTACAACTGGATAAAGTCCTATTTACACAATAGAAGAGCTAGAGTAGTAATGGATGGACACAAAAGCCAGAAAGTACTTCTGCGACATGGTGTACCACAAGGAGGCGTCCTTTCGCCTACACTATTCCTTGTATTCATTAATGACCTGGTCAAAGAACTTCCCTATGGAATCAAAGCGGCACTGTATGCAGATGATCTGGTCATGTGGTGTACAGATGAATATGCGACAGTTGCTACACAGAGACTCCAAAGAGCAGCAGACATCTTGACATCATGGACAAACAAATGGTGTGTAAGTATCAACACAGAGAAATCAACAGTGCAGAAGCAAAAGCCAGAAGAAAACTAGCCATATTAAGAAAATTGAGTGGAACCACATGGGGAGCTAGTGAAAGAATCCTCAAGAATGTATATCAGCAAAGTATTCTACCACATTTAGAATATGGCTCAACATCTTGGTGCACAGTATCAAACACTACGCTGCATAATCTAGACAAGGTTCAAAATCAGTCACTACGGATTATCACAGGTGCCATGAGGTCCACACCAATAGTAGAAATGCAGAAAATAGTTGGTGTTCAAGCGCTAAAGGAACGTAGAGACACAAAGGTCATGACCATGGGAGAGAAATTCCTTAGCTCTGTAAGCCATCCCCTGAAGGAGAGATTCAATAACTTGGCATTAAGACGGCTTAAAAGAAGCAGCTTCATTCACCAGGCCAAGCGTATGCGTAAGCTGATACCTGACCTTCCAACTGTAGTCGCTCCATTATCATCTGTACCAAAGCATACACCATGGAAAGAAGCAGATTATACTCAAATAACTATTCAGACAGAAGTGAAAGGTGTGCAGAATGGTGAGATGCAAAGCAGCCTTGTAAGATCAGCAGCCACACTTAGTGTTCTAGATGACAAATATCCATGTGACACCTGGATACGTGTGTATACAGATGGATCTGCACACAATGCCATAAAGAACAGAGGGGCAGGAGCACATATTGAATATCCAAACAACACCACTGACAAGATTTCCATACCCACTGGAAAATACTGCAACAACTTTGATGCAGAAGTTAGGGCAATTATTGCTGCAGTTGAAAAACTATCAGACTCCAGAATTGATACATGTCCTGTAGTAATTCTCACAGATGCAAGATCAGTACTGGAAGCTCTTCAGTGCAACAAACTACCAGAACTTAAGGATGCCTTGTCAAAAATTGGCTTACAACATGGAGTCACTTTGCAATGGATTCCCTCCCACTGTGGGATACCAGGCAATGAAAAAGCTGACCATCTGGCCAAAGATGGCACTGAAATGGAACAACCAGACATACCAGTCACCTATAATCAGAAGAAAAGCATGATAAAAACCTACAGGAAGCCACAAACACCACCATATGATGACTATCACATGCTAAACAGAAAGGAACAAGTCACCATCTTCCGTCTCTGATCAGGACACACCCGACTCCGAAGTCATATGTATACAAAGTTTAAGGTTGGTACTACTAATCTATGTACATGTGCCCAGGTGCCCCAAACTGTGGAACATATCCTCCAGAACTGCACCAACTATGAAACACTGAGAAATAATTACTGGCCCAATGAAACCACTAAAGAAGATAAGCTCTACTGTTCCATACATGAATTGCAAAAAACTGAAATTTATCCAAGAGACAGGACTGCAGGTATAGACAGACAATGCGAACGAAAGAAGAAGAAGAAGAGAACAAATGTTTCCATCTCATTCTTTTTCACAGTTTCAATTCTGGACTGTCTGTTAATTCTTTTTGCAATTTTTTAATTCTATTTCCATAAAAATTTGCTTTATTTTTGTCAGATTTTGTTTTAGTTGTATAGCCTTTGCAAAAATCACTATAACTGATTGTAAATCACTACTTTAATCACTGGTGAATGCTTGAAGTAAACAAACCTAGCAGGAAGTTTAGAAGGCTCTCATGATCAGCAGCTGTCTAAATAAATGAATCTTAGGTAGACCCCCAGCATCTGAACAGGATATCTAAGAGTATTGCAGGAGTTTTGTGGACAACTGAGCAACAAATTTGAAGATGTGGCAGAAGTATTGGGAGCAGAGCAACAAAGTTAAATGTCAATCACTAATCAATGTCTGCTTGTTCTCAGTTTCTTACATCACTAGTCAGTGTCTGCTTTTTCTCAGTTTCTTACATCACTAGTCAGTGTCTGCTTTTTCTCAGTTTCTTACATCACTAGTCAATGTCTGCTTGTTCTCAGTTTCTTACATCATTAGTCAATGTCTGCTTGTTTTCAGTTTCTTACATCACTAGTCAATGTCTGCTTGTTCTCAGTTTCTTACATCACTAGTCAATTTCTGCTTTTTCTCAGTTTCTTACATCACTAGTCAATGTCTGTCTGTTCTCAGTTTCTTACATCACTAGTCAATGTCTGCTTGTTTTCAGTTTCTTACATCACTAGTCAATGTCTGTTTGTTCTCAGTTTCTTACGTCACTAGTCAATGTCTGCTTGTTCTCAGCTTCTTACATCACTAGTCAATGTCTGCTTGTTTTTGTTAGGGAGCGTCCGGCTGTTATACCTGTTGATGTGAAAGGTATAGATGATACGTCCAACTTTGATGACTTCCCCGAGATTGACCTGAAACTGCGTAAGTTATGCATTGTTTTTATTTTGTGTATGTGTTTATTAGAACTGCTACAAACAGTGTAGTTACTGCAGCAGAAAGAGTTTGTAATAAACTGTTATACATGGAATGTTGTTCATTCTGTACATTCCTGAAAGGTGGTCAACATTCTCAAAATTCTTTGAAGAGTGTGATAAGTACATATCTGTTTATGTATGTATAGAGACTTTTTATCTGTGGCTTGTGTGCTTTTGTGCTTACTTTGTATTTGCAGATGGTTTTGACAACAGGTAGATGTTAGCAGACTGAAATTTGCAGAGTTACCTCTCAGATAGCTGGTTCTCTCAATATTTGATTGACATAATTAGCCATGAGTAATAACAAAGAGTGCTGTGGTGGTGTAGTGGTTAGTGCACTCATCTTCCAGTCAGAAGGTCCCTGATTCGATTTCACATTCAGGTGAAATTTTTCGACTGACTGGCACTGGGATCAAACCAGCCTAAAAAAATGGATACCTGGAGTTTCCCTAGGGAAAAAAAAAAGACCGTGGACTCAGGTACTGATATCACTACCTCAAATGCTGTAGTGGCCTAGAAATATGAAAGCACTAAGACTTCACACCCCTACGGCAGATGCTACACAACATAGAATAACAAAGAAAAATACCATGTTTGTGTTACAAGTTCAATCTCTTGGTGCTTGCATATTCTGTCTTCAGTTTTGACTCTCACCTCTTCCATAAATGATATAGCACTTGTGTACAGTCACTGTCTACATTGCACTGTCTTGTCAGTTCTTCCCAGTTCTTACAGGCATGTATTTGCATCATAATCCCGTTATATTAAAAATTTTAACATAATTTATGTATTCCTTTAATGTCTATTGTATCGTTTTGTTTTTTTTTGACCAGTATGAATAAATGTGTCCACTTATTCCTTTTCATACTCTGTTCATGTTTCTGTTGTTTAAAATGATGATTTTTTTTTTCAAACTTTGTAGCTGCATCACAGCACAATGAGCAGGAATTTAAAGACCCCAAATACAAGGACTGGGTATTTATCAACTACACCTTCAAACGTTTTGAGGGACTTACACAGCGTGGGGCACGCTCTTCGCTCAACAAGAGCTGAGAAGTTTCTAAAGTGTCTGCTAGTTTTTACTTGTATATGTTCAGTAGCTGAGCAGCTTTTATAGATTTTTAAAGTTTACTTTAGTTCACAGTTTTCTCTCTCACCCCGATGTCCGTCATTAGCTGTGTCATAGGTATGCTACTAAGGTTGTCCTTTCTTGAAATCTGTTTTATGAAATGTTTATTTTCTGTGGCTTATCTGTATCTGGTTGTCAGTGTGATGAGTATATGGTTAGCTTCCAGTGGTTTAAGACCAGTTCACATAGAATGTTTATTTCCACCATTCACTGAAGACAGGAAACTCAGGTTTCAGGAAACACAATTACCAGATCATCAGAGGAAGTACTGACTTACAGACAAGTGTTTTAATCAGACTCCTGTCATTCTAAAGATAGATTATTGCAGTGGTTCTTAACATGAGGTTTGTAGGCCCACAGGGGATCAATGGAAGGATTTTTAGGAGTTCACAGACCAACAAATGAAGCAACTTGATGAAGAAAATCTTAGCGGCATCTGGGTTCTGTATGCTGCTTTATTTTTAACAACAGTTGTTTTCTACTAGTAAGGGAGTCCACAACACAAAAAAGAGGTTAAAAACTACTGTACTGCTGTGTCTGTTGAGTTCACAGTCAGATCATCATAAGGATTCTGTGTTTAATTATTCTGCTACATGTGGTCTCATGCAGTTTTCAGTAGAAGAAAAGCCACTTTATAGTAGCACACAGGGTTTTTTTTTGTTTATAATTACTTTATGTTAGGAAAAAGTGAATTGTGATTCTTTGTATGAAATGAGTGAGAAAGATAAAGTGCAGATTTGCTTATCAGGCACAAGAATTTTGTTTCTCATTTTACAAAAATTCAGACCTTTTAAATGTGAATTAGCTAATAACAGATAATTGATTCAGTGGTTTTTGGAGATTTCTGGTTGATGCATGATCAACTAGTGAACTTATTAAGTTTTGAATATGCTGTGTTTATCTCCACAGGTTAAGTCACTTTTGTAACCCTGTCGTATGTCTTAAGATTGAAGGAAAATAATGAAAGTAATGTGAAGGATTGATGTTTAATGTTAAACTTTATACTGCATTATTTGTGTCTGGGACAAGACCTTGTCATTTTCATGAATATCTCCAACCACATTCCTGATTCATTAAATGCCCATTGTATTGTACTTTTCATGATTGCAGGGGGCAAATTCATTGCCTAATTGTGTGTATGACAAATTAGTTCCCATATATACACTTTGTATGGAGTCTGTGTTGCTGTGTCTTGCAGGACCTGTTTGTCATAGTAAAGCAGAAATCTAGCCACATATCGGAAAGATATGATCACTTTTCTTGCATTGGGAGAAATTTCCTTCATATAGTTTCACTTGACCATTTTATTTGTATCTCATTTGTTTTCACAAGACAGTTTCCAGTCCTGACATTGTTTTTCACTTGACTGTGTGTTTCTGTTTGCTTCAACTTTGTGTTTTCAAGCCTTATGTGAAATGTTACTGTTTAATGTTATATATATTCATAATCTCTACAAATTTGTTTATGTTCTTTCATGATTGCATTCCATGACTTTTCTGTGTAGCATGTATACCTGGATCATCTAACCTTTTTGGTTGCTTTTTTTTTTCTGAGAAAAGGAGTGCTAGAGGCCTGGTGAATGTTTAATCTTCTGTAGGGAAACATTTAGAAGATGACAACTGTAAAATCAAATAAACTGTTGAGAAATTTTTTCTGTATCTCTTGGGAGTCATTATAAAAGAAATTTTAAAACAGAGAGATATTTATGCATGTGTTTGGAGTTTAGAAGCATATAATTTTCACTTTTTTGTTAGAGACATGTGATTGATCACATGCATTCTTTCGTGATGGAAAATAGAGAGGCTGGTGGCTAGCTTCTGTAGAGAGAAGCAGTTTCAGCTTTAGGCCTAGTCCTTTGATGAGAAAGTTTATTTTGTCCTTTGTTTTTTTATGTTATTTATCAGAACTGGAGAAGAAAAACGGCTAGGGCAAGCTTGCTCTTTTGTCATCATGTATACATTTGGTGGGCATGTTTCATATACGACTAATCTCAGCTGAGAGGATAAATATATCATTTTGGTTGAAGTATATATTTTTCTTTATTGTTCATTCAGATTTTAGCACCAGTCTCTTTCACAAATGCAGCCATTTGTCTCTGGCTGTCCACATTGCCGTAGAGCTTCTCCTTTAGGGAATTGAGTCTAGCCAGATCTGTTTCCTGAGTTATGTTGTGTAGCTGGCATGTCTGGAGGTTATGTTCTGTTGTCTGGGAATCTTTGAACCAGGAACATAGATCTCTTGACCCAGTTTTCAGCTGAAGTGTGTGAAGAAGTGTACTCATGAGAGACTTTCTGTTTTGGTTTTGAAATTCTGCTTGCGTTTTGACTTCTTGAGATTCTGATTTATGTATGTCTGACCGAGGACCTGTTGCAGAGATATAGGCAAGATAAACATCCTGTAAGTTTTCAGTATGTGGTCATGATCTCCATACAGAGTCATAGTTTAAACATCCTGTAAGTTTTCAGTATGTGGCCATGATCTCCACACAGAGTCATTGTTTCTTTGTATCTGTCCACCAGTTGCTGTAAGCCTGGATAATCTTAGCATGTAAATCTCTGCAATCTCAGACAGCAGAAGTTTGTTTTAATTTGCTTTCAAAATTCTGATACTGTGGTAGGTAAAGCTTCCATAGTTTCTTTCTTACAGCTGATATCCCCCTTTTTTTCTCCTCCAAAGGAACAAAGCTGTTGCTGTGATTAAATAAGAATTTGGCCAACATTTTCCTGGTAGTGACAGTTCATACAAATGGCTTTTCAGTGTCATCTGTTTGCTTGTAAAGTTAGAATGAGAATACATTTTGACATGCTTTCATTTCTGAGGCAGTGTTCAAGGGCCCAGACATTTATAGCCGTGCTCTTATATTGTTTACATTTTCATGTTAACAAAAATTTACAAGTATATGTTGTCTAAAACCAATACATTTTAAAGTACATTTAGTGCTTTTAAAGTTTTGGATTTAAAATTTTTAAAACTTTGTTCTTAGTCTTCTGCTTTGTATTGCACTGTTATTTCAGCCTCTTCCTTTGAGATGTTGCAAAGTCATTTGAGCATAATGCTCACAGTGGCTGTGAAGTCATTTAAACCTCATTGAATGGCTGTGAAGTGATGTGAACCTCAGTAGAGTGGCTGTGAAACCATTTTGAACCTCATGTTGTTGCTGTGAAATCCCTTGAACAGCTTGGCCACAGTGACTGTTAAGTCCACTTATTATTTCAGTAGAAATTGTGTCTGATAAACAAAGAGCATCATTGTCATTGTTAGTTCTACAGTGTGCCAGATAATTGTTAGGTTTTAGCTCATGCACAGTGGCCGTTCTGTGGTGTGCCAGTTTGTTGGATGGGATGAGATCTGTTCTGTGTCTGACTTCCTCAGCCATATATTGCTGAATGTCTGTTTCAGATATCATGACAGTTGTTGGATATATCTAGAGCCATTGTTCTTGTTTGTGGTCTTATTTGTTGTCAGAATGTTGTGTACCAGTATTTTGATGATAAAACTCATTTTCTGATCGAAATAAAAGGAATTTTAAGTTCTATGCAAACAGTTTAGAAAATCACTGTTTGAGTAGCTGGATATTGATTTCTCTCAGACTACAAGTACAAGCTTCAGTTCTGTCAGATAGTGAATATCTTGAAAACATCATCAAATTTGATTAACTTGTGTGCTGGGATTCTCCAGCTACCAGAAGTGAATTTAAGAACAATATTTCTCTGCAACATTCACCTCCATGTGGAAACATATTCATCCGTACACATAGCCAAGTTCAAGTAAGTCTCCAGCCTCATTCCCAGGGCACAAATCTCAGGCAGAGTAGGGTCTTAGCCATTTTCATCTTAAGAAGCTTTTTTATGCAGGTAGATGTTTGATAGTGTGTTGAGGCTGCTCAGCATCATTGTGTGAGAAGTTTTTCTCATGGTTGATTCAGCCAGTATTTGACTTAGCTTAACAAACAGCCTGGTTTCATACTTCATGTGAACATGTTGCACACACCTAATCTACATTCCACCAGTCAGCTCCAAACAAAAAAAAAGAGGCAAAGTCCACCTCATGTGGAAAGTTAGCAGAGTTGTAGATGATAAGTAGGGAAGAACCACGCAGATCAGTTGCCATGGGATCCTTCTCTCCAGATTTAACTATCAAATCTTTGACTGCCCAGCTTTCTACCCACAAAGCCATGGGCTTGATAGTAGCATATACTGTCAAAACAGAACCTGGAGATATTTACCAAGAGCAATCATTGTTCACTTATATCACCAGCTGAATAAGATTGTGTGTGTCACTCCAGTGAATGTAGGTCACTGCCGTGTTTTAAAAAAAAGGGAGGGGGGGGACTTTTTCTGTCTGTAAGTTAATATTTTTCTTCTTCTTTTTTTTCTTTTACATTCTGACATTTGACCTGGTTCATGTTTGATTTGCTGTGTTTCCTGTCTGCTGAGTAAACCTTAATATCCATTTTTGTTACTGGATATTTGTGTCATAGTCTTGGATACCATGTGTGTGTTGTCTCACATAACATGTCCCATGTCTGACTTGTCTCACAGCTACATTCTGTCTCTTCATATCTAGGTGTCTGTACACACCACACATGTCAGTGGTAATGACCAAAATCTAGTCCAGTTTTTGACATCTGGCACATAAACTTGATATGGTTGAAGTTTTGTGTAATTATCACATGTCATAATGTCTGTCTTGTAATTGTCATAATGTCTGTCATGTATTTTAGCTGTCACTTTTCCCATAATAATTGAAATGTTCCTCCCTAACATTATTGTTGACTATGATCAATCCGTGTCATATACTTGCAGCATGAGGGGCATGTACTGAAGCACACTGTACAAGTTTCAGCTCGTATATTTACCTGTTTCATGGGCATGTTGTCTTGTCCATTCAGTATTTACCATCCATTCTTTCTAAGATCTTTTTTTTTTTTTTTTTGTCCTTCTTTCATTTCTTTCTGATGTAGAATGGTCTTGGCCAGGGTTTTACTTTTCATGTTTATGTGGTCATTCCCATGTTTTTGTTCCTTCAGCTGCAGTTTTGAAGCAGATTTAAACATATATTTGACAATATTTTTAGAACGTATAATGTTTTGGTATATGTTTCTGGGTGTTCACTTTCAGACATTTTTATGAGTTACGGCTTGTGGTATAGTTGTCATTTATGCACATTAGTACACATTTTATGACAAAACTCTTAAACAAGAAAATATGTTACATAGAGTTTGGCAATACTGTCTCTTATAGAGAGTAGAGGAACTTTGATTGTTTCCTTGGTCATCAAAGGAGGTATCACTTATGTGAGTGACATCATTTGGGAGTAATGATACTTTGCATGCCAAAGCCACTTGCCGCAAGATTTGCCTTTCATTGCAGAGTGGAAACTTTAGGTCTTGTGCTACACCTGTAAATTCAAGGTCGGCCACAGTGAATGAAAGGTCATATACAGGTGTAAGGAGTAAATTTGAGTCCAGGAACTTAATATTGTGGAGATGTTTTTGTTATATGTCACATATTGTTACTATATACCAGCCACATTCAGTGTGTGTTCATAGAGAGCTTTCACTTTGCATACAGTTTTTAAATGAAATTTATAGAGTTTGTGAGAACCTATGCCTTTTATAAACTGAGAAATATTACAGAATTTTTTTTTTTTAATGAAGAGTTTATGAGAACTAATACTTTCATAAACTGAGTGAAAGCCATGTGAGCTTTTGTAAACCAGAAGGTTATATTTTTACATGATTGAAAATTAGAAAAGAACATTTTAAAAAAAATAAGAAATAGGCATGTTCTTTGTAAATTATTTTGCATTGTTTGAAGATTTCTTTTATGCTGTGTAAACCATTTGTATTTGTTGTTTGTTTTATGAGGGGGGGGGGGGGTTGTGGTAAAATGGATCTCACAGTCAGGTTATGAGAAGGCTGGCTTGACAGGTTTCAAGTTTGATAGTGACTAGATTTAGTGTCCATTTGGATGTCACATTTGGAGGTGGATAGATTAATGTTACATTTTGAGGTGGCTAAACTTGGTTTCACATTTGGAAGTGAATAGATTTGGCATCATATTTGGAGGTGGTTAGACTTGGTATCACATTTGGAGGTGGATGGACTTAATGTCACATTTTGAGGTGGCTAAACTTGGTTTCACATTTGGAAGTGAATAGATTTGGCATCAAATTTGAGGTGGTTAGACTTGGTGTCACATTTGGAAGTGAATAGATTTGGCATCGTATTTGGAAGTGGTTAGACTTGGTGTCACATTTGGAGGTGGCCAAACTTGGTGTCACATTTGGAGGTGGCCAAACTTGATGTCACATTTGGAGGTGGCTAAACTTGGTTTCACATTTGGAAGTGAATAGATTTGGCATCATATTTGGAAGTGAATAGATTTGGCATCATATTTGGAGGTGGTTAGACTTGGTGTCATATTTGGAAGTGAATAGATTTGGTATCATATTTGGAGGTGGTTAGACTTGGTGTCATATTTGGAAATGGTTAGACTTGGTGTCACATTTGGAAGTGGTTAGACTTAGTGTCATATTTGGAAGTGGTTAGACTTGGTGTCACATTTGGAAGTGGTTAGACTTGGTGTCACATTTGGAGTTGGCTGGATTTAGTTTCTGCATGAAGATGTCCAGATTTACTGTCTTTAATGAGATGTCTCTCTAGACACTTAATGTCCCTATGGAGGTGGCTAGTATGACAATTTATGGACCAGCAGTTTCTGTGAGTATGTATGAGAAGAGCTGTAGGAAACGGGAGTGGTATTTATCACATCACATTTTGTACTGCGATTTGAAAGCCACAGGGCCATTTCCCAGTTTCCAGATGCTTGTTGTTTTATATATATATATTTACATATTTTTTTTTTCTTGTAGAGCTGTACCTGTAACCATCTGTGATTGGCTAGAACTATATCATGTGACATTTCCCAACATTCCATGTGCTTGGAGATGCTATCATCCCTGCTTGACTTATGTTGTCTTTGATCATGTCAAAAGTTAGATTTCATGGAGTCAGGACTTTTTAAAAAAGAAATGATTTATGTGATATATTTTCATTTGAAATATTTCTTTTTTATCTCTTTCTAAAGAAGACTTTTTCCTGTATTTGTATTTCCTAGCTGAATGAGTGTATTTCCTAGCTGAATGAGTGTATTTTCTAGATGATTGAGTGTATTTCCTAGATGATTGATTGTATTTCTTATGATGATTGAATGTATTTCCTTGATGAATGAAGTTATTTCCTAGATGGATGAATGTATTTCCTAGATTGATGAGTTTATTAATGTGGATAATTCTGGTGTGTTCAGTATCACCAGTTTTGACCTTCATGTAGATATTTTGACCACAAATGGCTTTGGTTACATTATTGACTGCTTTGATGTTGTAGTCAGAAAGTCCAATTTGGCAACAAATGTTTGAGTTGTTGAGTGAGCATAGAAATATTTGCACACTTTATTTTCTGAACATTTTTTGTCGACTTGTTTACATATGTACATTTAATTAAATTTAGGCATCAGTGAGTTTTTATCACATTACAGATAATCATTATTGCAGTGTGTTCCATGTGACAGTTGGTGATGCATGCATTTTGTTTAATGAATCAAGGAAACATGCCTTTGCCATAAATCTTTCTTGCTGTTTATTGTCTCTGTTGTGAGTATCCATTGAGTGTTTTTATCTTTTACTTTTTAACCATGTCTTGTAGATTTCTTCACTGAATGTCATATGTTTAATGGGCGCTCAATAATGTCTAATTTGCTTTAGGAAAAACTTTATATTTCAACATTTTACAGCTGTTTTCAAAATATTCGGAAAATGTCACATGTAACTTTTGACAAAGTGTTTCATTATTTAGATTTCTGTAGTTGCCACAGTGGTTCACAAACTGTTTCAGGCCACAGATCGCAGTAGCCAGTATGTTAAAAACTTTCATAGATTTAGATTTGCTATGCAGGCCTCCATCTAACTCATCTCAGACTCAAAGGGTCTGAGGATCATGGTTGGAGAACTACTGTGTTGCAGTGTTTACAGTTGGCCAATGAACATTCATCAAACAATGAAGTTTTTAGGCTGTTCCTCCCCTCTCTCCCCCACCCACTTGTCCTACTTGTTTAATTCTGGGGGCACACTTTTCTTCTTTCAACAAGTCACAGTTATAGATGTTTGGGAACTCATCACTAATCCAAAGTGATTCAGTATGACAAACTAAAAGTAATAATAGTAGGATGTTATTTCACATTGAAAGTAATACTGTGATTCAAAATCAATAAAATAGGAGAACACATAGGAGAAAAGTCTGCAGATTGTGTACTTCTTATTGGATTGATTTACAATAGAAGTTTGGTAGCAGTGCCTTTCAGAGGTCTAACATAGACATATCATCTGACAGTGTTTCTCAACATTTTGCAGTGGCAAGTATTCAGTACCAACATAAATAATTCATTTCTTGTGAATTTGAAGAATTTTAGCAAAACATGCCCTGAGAGCTGATAGTGTCAACATCATCAGTTCTTTTGTTATGTGCGTTCTTGAAGTGTTGTCTTCTTTTCAAATATCAGGTCAGGACTTGGCTTGATATTAAGTGTGAGACATGTGTGAAATGAATTTATATATTCATATGGAAGATCTCACAAGCTTTGGACCACAGGTTGAGAAACACTATTGTGGGAGCTAAACGTTTTGGCAGAGATCTAGTGCCACCTGTGGCCACTGGTTGCACCGCAGATATGCATTCCAGACTGTTCTTTTATCACTGAGGCAGTTGTGTTCTGTGAAAGAAAACCTCATCAAAAGAACTTATGTTTGCTTGTTATGTATAGGGCAAACTTATCTGGCTGTAGTTTTGTTGTTAGAAAAGTCTGTATTGCAGAACCTGTTCCATCATTTGCCGTATCTGTCTGCCACCTTTATTTCAGGGACTAAATGCATGTATTGTCAGCTGCATCTTACTTTACTCGTCTGATGTGAGGAGTTCAGCTGCTGTAAGCTGGTGCTTGTTCCTTGTCAGTGTCCACTGGCCTTTCAAGTTCAGCTCTTTTCTTGCACATTGTAAAGTGGCTGGTACAGGAGGGTGTTTTTGTTTGAGGTCTCATTTTGCAAGTTGTAAAGTGGCTTATTTACAATATTGTTTTTAAGATCTCATCTGACAAGTTGTAAAGTGGCTTATTTACAGTATTGTTTTTAAGATCTCATCTGACAAGTTGTAAAGTGGCTTATTTACAATATTGTTTTTAAGGTCTCATCTGACAAGTTGTAAAGTGGCTTATTTACAATATTGTTTTAAAGGTCTCATCTGACAAGTTGTAAAGTGGCTTATATATGATATTGTTTTTGTTTGAGGTCTTCTCCCACAAGTTGTAAAGTGTCTTGTAAAGAGTGTTGTTTTTCTTTAAATTCTCATCAGACAGATTGTAAAGTGACTTATCTAGGGTACTGTTTACTTACACTTGAGCAAGGAAGCTTGGTCTCTCTCTCTCTTCTCTGTTACAGCGTGGTCAAAGCTAAGAGATTTGATTGAATGATGTCATGACATAGTGGCTGGACTCTCATCACACTCACTAAAGATCAGCACAAGCTTACAGTCATTTCAGTCATCAAGTTGTCTGCTCATTGTAACAAACCCATCAAAATGTCATCAGTTTTATTTTTAACTTATATGCACTCGATTTTGTCAGAACACTAGTACTACTGAGAAGATTCTTAAGTCTGTAACTGTAATAAAGGCTTGACAGTATCTTACATTATTTGCCCAGATGGCTGTGAGATTGTATTTTTGTTCTTGACATTTGACTGCAGTTGATCATTTTTTTTTTGTTCTTGACAGTTGAGTGCAGTTTTTTTTTTTGTTCTTCACAGAAACTGCAGCTTATTTGATTACATTTGTACTGTGTGTTTTAGATGACATATTTTTATTATTGGCAGTAGACTTTGCTACAGAATTGTTTACACTTGTGGTATGATGTGGTGTAGTGTGGTGTGGTGTAAACCAGTGTTTGGAATACATCTTTACATTTTATGTCTCAGATTTTAGTGGTTTTTTTTAAAAGATAATTCTCAAAATCATCAGCATTCAACGTATATTTAACATCTGTTGTATCTAATTTTTAGGTTCTTTTGTATGAAAAGCACAAGCATTATTCTTAATCATCATCTTCAGTCTTCATGGCACACTCAGGCACAACACAAAAGCAGAAAACTTTGTACTTGTGTCCGAGCTTTTGTTTCTCAGTCTCTTCTTTCCTGCATTGTGGACTTCTGTCAGAAAGTTTCATCTCCGTGTCTTGTTCTTCTCCTTGCTGGACCTGGTCTTTAGCTTTTCTTTCTTATCTCTTCTTTATGTCGTAAAATATGAACCATGCGCATGTTTTTCTGTGTCATTTGATCAGGTACATGACCTCTTCAACAGACTAAATCTGTGATTGTATCATTCATCAATGTCTGCATAATGTACATTTTTTTTCTGTTTGGTTGTCATATTTAATGAAATATTTTCTGTATTTTATGCCTTCATATAAATTTTAGTTTGCTTTCAGCTTATGATTCTGACCACCAGATAATGTTCATGCAGAAATATTATCAGCCTTTCAAGTCCAATTTGGCAACACAGGTTTGAATGAACTAGCACAGTGTTATTGTTAGACATAAACCTTATTGTAGATCAGAGATATGTTGGACATAAACCTTGTTGTAGATCAGAGATATGTTGGACATAAACCTTGTTGTAGATCAGAGATATGTTGAACATAAACCTTATTATAGGTCAGAGATATTAGACATAAACCTTATTATAATTGCAGATTAGAGATAAATTAGACATAAACCTTATTATAGGTCAGAGATATGTTAGACATAAACCATATTATATTTCAGAGATATGTTAGACATAAACCATATTATATTTCAGAGATATGTTAGACATAAACCATATTATATTTCAGAGATATGTTAGACATAAACCTTGTTGTAGATCAGAGATATGTTAGACATAAACCATATTATATTTCAGAGATATGTTAGACATAAACCATATTATATTTCAGAGATATGTTAGACATAAACCTTGTTGTAGATCAGAGATATGTTAGACATAAACCTTATTATAGGTCAGAGATATGTCCCCACAAGCTTATCTCACAGCATAATGTGTAAAGAACTGTGGAAAGAAACTTGTGTAAGGCTGTTTATAATCAATGTTTTTAGTCCAGTGTTGTGACATTGATTTACTTGTGTGTTTAATAACAGACAGAGTACAGCTACAAGTGTATCATATTTGCTATAAATGTATTGGCAAAAGAAATAGATATGATGTTTTACTTTGCTTTCAGTTCATTGCTTGAAATGCACATATCATTAAATTATTTCTTTCATGGAAAATTGTCTTTTCTGTTCTTTATATTTTTTGGTCTTTAACATTTTTTTTTTTTAAATGATTGTGTTTGTGTGAGTTTTACCAGATTTATACAAGTGTTCATTTGCTGAGAATATTTTCAGACATTTCTAGATAGATACTTATAACAGTTTATCCTAAACACTGGGCACTCCACTAGCAGATTGTATAAACTAGGAAAAAGTAGGAGCAGCTTTATTACTTAACGATTCACATGAATGCTATTTTTAAAAAAATTTTTTTAAGAGTACATAGCTGTAAATTGTAAGGTGTGACTTGTCCCGCGGTGTGTGTCAGGAGTGGATTTAGTAGAACGTGGAGACTGTTTAAATAGAGACCTGTGATATGTGGTCAGTGGGTTGTAACTGGGGGTGGTGGATGGGGAACCGGGGAGGGAAGAGAGAATGATACAATGTTGACCTAGCCAGGAGAAGTTGAAATAGATGATTGGGGAAGAGGGGTTGCAAAATGATGCTGTGAGGAGGTTTGAAAAGAAGGGGTGGAGAGGTACTATAATGATTGAGGAGAATGTTAAGTGTAGCTAAACAGCGAGTTTAACCCATGTGGCTCCAGCGTCTCATAATTTTGAATGCAGCGGTTCTCAGGCGCCAACCGGCTTGTGTCATCTGCATGACATTGTTTGATGGCTGTTACCAGAAAATCAGATTTGCCTCTGTGGTTGGGGCCATTGAAATGATTTGGGACTGGTTTCGAAGCATGCTGGGCAATGCCGTACAGATGTTTTTGCATGCGGTCCCCTAATCTGAGGTCGGTCTCGCCAATATATGTTATCCTGCATCTTTTGCAAACGATGACATATATCACATTACGGGACTCGCATGTGAATTCCTCATGAAGAGTGAGGATAATTTTGGGAAAGGTGATTGTTTTCGTTTCCCAGACTACTGGGCAGGTAACGCAGCGGGGGCGGTTACATTTTCTGGTGCCAACATATGTAAGCTTCAAGTGGCTGTGGACGAGGATGTCCTTAAGGTTTGGCTCACGTTTGTATGCCAATAGGGGTGGATCAGAGAAAATGTCGCGAGTGTTGGGGTCCAGTTGGATTATCGGCAGATGACGATAAAAAATTTTCTTAACCATCTGACCGTGCGGGTGGAAAGGCAGTACTAACTTAACTCTGTCAGATGGACCAACAGGCTTTTTCCTGAATGCTTCTTTGCGGCTCACTAGTTGGATACGGTTGAAGGCTTCACGAAGGACCTTTTCTGGGTAGTGGCGATGACGGAAAAATTCTAATAACTTGTTAGACTGATCTATAAAGTCCAAATTATCCTGACATATGCGGCGAAGACGGAGGAGTTGGGAGTATGGGATGGAGTTCTTACAGGCTTCAGGATGGGAGGTGTAAAGCATCAGATGGAAAAAAAGTCTGGACTAGCTGGAACTAGATAGTGTTTGCCATATGCACGTAGGCTACATGCCTCACAAAGATTCTGGATATTTGGTGTCCACAGATAATAAATAATAGAGACCTACTTGCCAATTTGCCAATGTCAGCTAAAAGATATCCATGTCGTAACAGCAAAAAAAAAAGCACAAAACGCTGGAAATGGATTGGTCAGGTGCTCCGAGGAGACCCTAGTAACATCGCTAAAACATCCATGACATGAACACCTGAGGGAGAAAGATTCTGACCGAAGGCTACCTGATGGAGAACTGTAGAAGCAGAAATAAGTAACATGCAGCACAATACAAAGGCTGGCCACAGACCATGAGAGGTGGAGAGAATTTGTTTCTGCCCTTCAAGATGTCACAGGACGTAGTGAGAGGTGATTGCTTAGCGGATCGTCGACCAAGGACATGGGTGGATTAAAAAAAAAAGGAGGAACAGCTTTATTGCTTAACGGCTACAAAGAAAATAATGTAGTCATTAACCAATAAAGCTGTTCCTACTTTTTTCCTAGTTTATACATTTTGCTATCATAGCTTTACTGCATTGCCTCGTGTATAGCTGTATACGTATACACTAATTATTGTATACAGGATACTGGATATTGCATTGGATGCAGGCTACAGTCCGCTGTGAAGCTGCTTAACTGTTGGAAGACAGGCGATGGGAACATCAAAATTATCCCAATACTGTCATTATAGAGTTTGGCTGTTAATCAGAACTGAAACACTTTTGGAGTCCAAGCCATGAAAATCTCAAATAATAGGTTTTGGATTCAGACAGGGAGTGCATTATGTTGTCTTGTATGATTTTATAATGGACACACCAGAGAGACTTCAAGGCAATCTCTGCCACCTCGATCACAGCTTTGCTAGCTAAGACAAAGACAACTATGCTAGCTAAGATAAAGACAACTATGTTAGCTAAGAGAAAGACAGCTATACTAGTTAAGATAAAGACAACTATGCTAGCTAAGAGAAAGACAGCTATGCTAGTTAAGATAAAGGCAACTATGCTAGCTAAGAGAAAGACAGCTATGCTAATTAAGATAAAGACAACTGTGCTAGCTAAGAGAAAGACAGCTATACTAGTTAAGATAAAGACAACTGTGCTAGCTAAGAGAAAGACAGCTATGCTAGTTAAGATAAAGACAACTATGCTTGCTAAGAGAAAGACAGCTATACTAGTTAAGATAAAGACAACTATGCTAGCTAAGAGAAAGACAGCTATGCTAGTTAAGATAAAGACAACTATGTTAGCTAAGAGAAAGACAGCTATGCTAGTTAAGATAAAGATAACTATGCTAGCTAAGAGAAAGACAGCTATGCTAATTAAGATAAAGACAACTATGTTAGCTAAGAGAAAGACAGCTATGCTAGTTAAGATAAAGACAACTGTGCTAGCTAAGAGAAAGACAGCTATGCTAATTAAGATAAAGACTACTATGGTAGCTAAGAGAAAGACAGCTATACTAGTTAAGATAAAGACAACTATGCTAGCTAAGAGAAAGACAACTATGGTGGCTAAGAGAAAGACAGCTATACTAGTTAAGATAAAGAGAACTATGCTAGCTAAGAGAAAGACAGCTATGCTAATTAAGATAAAGACAACTATGCTAGCTAAGAGAAAGACAGCTATGCTAGTTAAGATAAAGACAACTATGCTAGCTAAGAGAAAGACAGCTATGCTAATTAAGATAAAGACAACTATGCTAGCTAAGAGAAAGACAGCTATGCTAGTTAAGATAAAGACAACTATGCTAGCTAAGATAGACAACTGTGCTAGCTAAAATAGAAAAATGTGCTAGCTAAGATAAAGACAACTGTGCTAGCCAAGATAAAGACAACAATGCTAGCTAAGATAAAGACAATTATGTTAGCTAAGATAAAGATGCACATTTGTCTCCTTCTAGGACAATGTCAAATGTTTGTATAGAACAGAGATTGTCAACCTTTTCCACCAGGCAACAACAAAAAAGTACCCAGGGCATATCAAGAGTTTCCAAAAACATATTTTAGCATGTACAACCACTTTATTTCTGTCCTTCCTCCAAATTTCTGCGGCATATCTGTAGAGTCCTTCGTGGCACATTGGTTGACAATCGCGGGTTTAGGTTATTGGCCAGTTCTTGTCTGCTGTGAGATTTCCCCACCGTTTCTCTAGAAGAGTCGCTTAAGGCGGCAGTAGTTCTAAATAGTTCTAAACAAAACAGGTTGTAGGAGCTGTCGAATATATCCATACTACAAGAACTTAATATAGAAGAAGGCTGGCTAGTAAAGAGATTTAAATAGAGAAAACTTGAATATTTTGGACACATTAAACGTCATGATAATCTAGAGAAGATCGTCTTGGAAGGGTACATAATGGGAAAAAGAAAGAGATGAATATTAAGGCGAAGATGGCTGCAAGACATCGTTGATAATCTGCAGATGGATGCATCAGCAGCAGGGCATCTTGCTTACAACCGAGAGGCCTACAGGAGAGCTGTTAGGGAGGCAAAATTCCGCAAGGGACATGCAAATGACTGACTTAATAGCTGTGGTTATCTCGCTCACAAAGCTGTCACAGTGATAGCTTCAACCAACAAAGTCAACCAATCGCAGACACAGTTACAAGTGGGAAAAACATCTTTATTCATTACTTTCATCGTTAAATGGCTGAAAATGAATACATGCCGAAAAAATTATTAAATACATTATTACAATGAAAACAATCATAAACGCACCAGCGCAGATTATGTATGGACGTCCTTTTGCTATAAAAAAGTAGATTGTTTTTTAACGGCTTCTGTGTTTGAAAAATAAATTATGTTTGGACGGCTATTTTGATCGATAAAGTAGATTATTTTTGGACGGCTTTTTTTTGTTTGAAAAGTAGATTATTTTTGGACGGCTTTTTTGCTTTAAAAAAGTAGATTATTTTGGACGGCTTTTTGTTTTAAAAAGTAGATTATTTTGGACGGCCTTTTTGTTTAAAAAGTAGATTATTTTGGACGGCCTTTTTTGTTTTAAAAGTAGATTATTTTGGACGGCCTTTTTGTTTAAAAAGTAGATTATTTTGGACGGCTTTTTTTTATTTGAAAAGATTATTTTTGGAAGGCTTTTTTTCTTTAAAAGGGCAGATTGTTTTGGACGGATTTTTGTTTTAAAAAGTAGATTATTTTTGGACGGCTTTTACTTTTTTAAAAAGTAGATTATTTTTGAATGGGTTTCTTTGTTTGAAAAGTAGCAGATTGTCACTGTGAGGTTACGCTCTGCTGGAAAACATCATCCCAGCGCGCCGGGGGGGGGGGGGGCTGTACATTGTTACCGGCGTCATCAGTTGTGGCGTACTGCCGGGGCTTGTTAGAGGGTAGATGGAGGCCCGACGGTTCTCTTCTTAGATCTCTCTCTCTCTCTCTCTCTCTCTCTCTCTCTGAACCGTAAGTGCCCAGGGCACATGGGGCTTCCGCAAGGGTTTTCCACAAATGCCTGTCCTTCGCCTTTTTTTCTGCTCTTGCCCAGGTAGACCCTCTATTGCTCAACATCCTTTCTGTTGTTCTTCTCCATGTCTCTTTTGGTCTACCCTTACTTCTGTTCCCCTGTGGTGTCCATCTTAGTGCTATTTTTGGTAGTGAGTTGTCAGTCATTCGGAGCACATGTCCCAACCATCGCCACCGTCTTTCCTCAATAATTGTTGTCAGTGGTTTCATCTGCATTTCTGCTAATAAGATGTTATTTCTTATGGTGTTTGGCCAAAATATTTTTCTAATTCTTCGTAAACATTTAGTCTGGAAAGAATTTAACTTGTTTTCTATGGTTTTGGTGATTTTCCAGCATTCACTTCCATAGAGTAGTACACTTAGAACATTACTCTTAAATATCCTGATTTTCATATTTATGCTTAGTTTTTTTAAATTTCCATATAGTCTGCAGCATTGCAAAAGCCTGGTTTGCTCTAGTAAGTCTGCTGTTGATGTCCTCTGTGCTGTCTCCATTTTCTACTACTCTGCTGCCAAGGTATACAAATTCGTTGACCTCCTGCACTAACTTGTTATCTACTCTGAGTACATTTCTGTTGTTCACATTTTGCTTCATTAACTTTGTCTTTCCTACGTTGATCTTTAGTCCTATGTTGTTTGCATTCTGAATTACCTTGTTTATTTTATCTTGCATATCTTTGTGACTGCTTGATAATAGACAAATGTCGTCCGCAAAGTCAAGGTCCTCCAGCACTGTGTCAAGGGTCCATTGTAATCCTCTGCGTTTGTCTGATGTTGCCTCCTTCATTAACCAGTATACTGACATCTTCTTAGATGATGCCCATGTAATTGATGTACCCAGTAAAAGACTGAGACACTACCTGACTAACTACAGAGGGTGATTTTGCGTGTCTCCTTCCTCGTGTGGCTTTCAGTGTCGATGAGGCAGACTTCTTGACAGGATTCTGGGGATCTGCTTCCTACAAGGATGTATTTAAAGTATGTGGTATCCCCTCCATCCACCTCCTTCATGGGGGGGGGGGGGGGAAGGGGGCTATTTCTTTCTCTTACCATTCTCTGTGATATACGGTCTGTTGGCGGTTGTGTAATCTTGGCCAGACTACAGGCGATGTTGTCAATTACGTGCTTACGTTTTTGTAATCATTATCGTGGAAATCAACCTCGTAAACAGTGAAAGATATTTTTGTAGTCCCCCAGAAACAAATGGGTCATTGCTGTGCCGGAAGTGTCTTTAATTTGTTGAGAAGTTTCCCCCATTGTATGAGACCACAGGAGTACAAAATTGGATTTACAATGCTGCCAATCATGTTTATAGTCGACACAAACATGCCACCAGGAGTCTGTACGGCACTGACTATCCGGTCCTTCGACAGACACGCCAACCAGATAGTGTAGACGGAGGAAGGCAGGTTGACAAAGCAACACCACAGTGTAAATATGGTCAAAGTTTTGCTGATTTTTCTCATCTTTGGTCCACATTGTGATATCCGTATTTCGACCAAATGCTTGGTTATTTCGGCTTTTCTGGTCACACCCGGGGAACTCAGGACTGAGAAATCTGGTCTGTTGACGGCGGACCCTGTAACTTCACAGTTTTCTCTACCTGTGCCCCCGTGTGGGTCACAACTGTATGTGCTACAGCCAGATTTATCTGCATCTGCGAGAGATTCAGAAGCTGGGGTACGATGACCAAGCAGAATGTCGCTGTGTTTTACACCCATGGGCGTTTCACAACTGTTAACGACGGTTCTGTTATTTGATCTCTCAGACAAAAATTCATCTGCTCCGCCTTCGACTTCCCGTGTGCGTAGCGTCACGCTTATGTGCTGCTGTACACTGTTGCATGTCGGGGTATCTGTTGTTGAATTCCACTTCCTCTTGATGTGAAATGGCGTCACGACAGTTCTTAACGAAAGAGCCCGTGATTTGTCCCTTATAACACGGCATCGTTGGCGGATTTTGAGTATAATCCGAACATTGAGAAAAATCACAAGAACTGATGACGTCACTATAGTGAAAGCAGTTCCAAATGCCCGGAAACCTCTAACCCGAATTGCTGGAAAACAAGGATATTTTGGAGGCAGGCTAAAACCAACACAGCCAATGTTAATTATAATGGCGTATATCCAGCTGGATACTGCATAAATTACGGCAAACTTGATCTTAGGCCAGGCTCGAAACTTGACTGGGTAGAAGATTGCTGCGTAGTTGAAAATGCTTTGCTGCGCGATCGTGCAGTAGGTCACATCGACCGAGATAAGGAGCAGGTAAATGATTGGCAAGCAGGCTGGCTCTTGCGTCATGTCCGACCAGACCACAATTTCTGACGTGACTGTGGATGACATGTTGACAATGTCGCTGAAGACCAGGCTCAGAAGGGATATCTGAATCGGACGTTGGATGTCCTTGAGTGTCAGCAGGACTATCATGGCGAGAAAGTTAGTTCCTAGGCCCATGAAACCGAAGACCAGGTTTCTGGTGCTGTAAGTTGGTGACATGTGAATTACGCGACCGCTGCTGTTGAAGGGCAAGGCCGTGCTTATTTGATTGGTCCAGTTCTCCGTCTGTGAATAACTTCCGGCAGGCCACTCGGTTGCTGGGTAATTAGATTTGAATTAGTTATTGAAGGTATGTGTGTGTGTATGTGTGTGTCTGAGAGAGAGTGAGAGAGAGAGAGAGAGAGAATGAGTGATCTTTATTTTTAAAGCACGTAGGGCCGTCTTACATTCTGCCCTTTATCACCCCATCTTTCATTCTTCCCACACACGTAATTTAATACAAGTATACAAATTACATTAGGAAAAAATATCAAGAGTGTAAGATGAAACTATTCCATTCAAAATAAAAGAGAAGAAGTAATTAACCTAATAAAATAGCACTCACACACACACACACACACAGACATATACAAAAACAAAAATACATTGTCAGTACAGGTTTTGAGGACTGTTATAGCTGGAGGTGGGGTGGGGGATACGCTTTCCATTCCAGTTAAATGTCTCCAAGGCGTGCGTCTCAAATAGCCTCTGACAATCAAGTCCAGCTTCTGGCCTTCTCGTAGCAGACTGTTCAAATTGACAGGAGAAGCGGCGAAGGCGAATATCTGGCGCCTGAAGACCAGACGCTTTGAGTAAATGAGAGTCATGTTTGGTAGCTCATTTACCGCTGTTGGCGAGATTCTTCAGCTGCCGTGCGTGGAGTGAAACTCCTCCCGGCCAGTGAAGAAAATGCGATTAGGGTTGCTGCGCAGCGCCGTCGTGGAAAAGGTGAAGGATTAAGTGAAGTTACCAGTAGCCTCGAGGTCAGGACTACTCAAATCACGGCACCTCTGCTCTAGAGGCCGGCCACGTCCTATATAAACCTATACTGGGGCAAATTGCCTAAACCGGCTTAACCCAGAGGTTAAACTAAGACTTTGCTGGCGAGATTCTTCGGCTGCCGCGCGTGGAGCGAAACTCATCCCAGCCAATGAAGAAAATGGGACTAGGGTTGCTGTGCGGCGCTGCTGTGAAAAGGTGATGGAAAGGCTAAAGTGAAGTTTAATCGGTATGTCCAGTAGTCTCGCGGCGATAGCTACTCATACCACGGCACCTCTGCTCTGGAGGCCGGCCACGTCCGACATACACCCATACTGGTGAAATGTGCCTAAACCGGCTTAACCGAGGGATGAAACTTGATGATTAATCATGACACAGTACCTCCGCTCTAGAGGTCGGTCACGTCCTAAACACGCCCATACTGGGATAATACGTCTAAATCGGCTTAACCCAGGGGTGAAACTTACTAGCGGCGAGGATTTGTCCTCCTGGACAAAAGCTCCATCCTGCTCATAATTAGGAAGAGTAGCGGCCACGACCACAAAATGTTGAAGTCGGAGACACTGGACCAGTGCAGTCTAGATAGGCAACCACCTCTCACGCGACGGGGATGTTTGCGTATCCTAATCACGCTGAGGTTTTCCGGTGAAAAAGTCCACCACTGGACTGGATGGGCAACCACCTCTCACCCGGCGGGAATACACGAGTATCCCAAAACACGTCGAAGTTTTCCGGTGAGAAAGTCCAACTCTAGGCTAGATGGGCAACCACCTCTCACCCAGCGCGGATATACTGATATCCAAAACACGCCGAGGTTTTTCGGTGAGGAAGTCCAGCTCTAGATCAAACTTGTGCAACGAAAGCCACGGTGTCACGCAATCCTACTTCCGAGACCTACCGAGAATACAGGCTCAAGCCTTGCGATACTTTGAACCTCTTGTGATTCTCTCGGGGATCTCGTGTGGTCCTTTCGGGGACCACCGGACCTATCGAGGACCACAGGAGTAAATTCATTAGGATCACGGGGCGGTCTTGGTGGTAGAAGCGAACGAAGAAGAAGAAGAAGAAAAAGAAAATTGCAAATATTTCACCACAAGCACAAACACAAGTGAAATCCAGTGGTATCCATTTCACGTCACAATCTTATGAAATAACACTGGTAAAAATTCAAATGTAGGAGCTAAAATAAACACATCTGATCACAACGCGATATGAAGCAAAAAGGAGATAGATAGATAGATAGATAGATAGATAGATAGATAGATAGATAGATAGATAGATAGATAGATAGATAGATAGATAGATAGATAGATAGATAGAAAGATAGATAGATAGATAGATAGATAGATAGATAGATAGATAGATAGATAGATAGAGAGAGAGAGAGAACTGGAGAAAAATGAAAAAAAAGTTGCAAGTATAAGACAATAAAAATCGACAGACACTTGATTATGCGACAGTAGTTAGAGAACTTGACGATTAATGGAAGGTGAGAGAGAGAGAGAGAAAGAGAGAGAGGGAGCGAGGGAGAGAATAAAAGAGAGAAAAAAGAGAGAGAGAAAAAAAAGAGAGAGAAAAGGGAGAGAGAGAGAAAGAGAGAGAAAAAGAGAGAAAAAAGAGAGAGAGAGAGAGAGAGTTTCCCAAGAAGAAAACCAACAACATTTGAAAGATCCAAGTGGTAAAGATAAAGGCAACTCTGCCATCCCTTATATGAACATAAGATACCTATTTCTACAGCTGGGTGACTGGGGCGCCTCTGGCCGGATTAGAACCCCCGACCTTCGCCATGAGAGACTAATGCACTAACCACTTCGCCACTCAGACACTGTTCAAGAAGAAATGCAAAAAAAAAAAAAAAACCACACAGAGAACCATGGAGGCCAAAGTCTATTGTCAGAGCACGTCATGAATGGATGAATTATCCAGCTTTTAAATGCTGACGTCTTCACTAAAATGTATTTATGACAAATATAACAAATGTGCCAAAATATCTGACTGTAAATACCGAAAAACATGATCAGAAACACGCAGTGAAAATAATTGATTACTGCACGTGACTTTCAAAGCTAAGGTATGAAAATAACTGATTACTGCACGTGACTTTCAAAGTTAAGCTAGTGTAGTGTTAAGATGCTGGCTATAATTTTGTGTTTGTTTGTGAGTTTTACCTGTCATCCTCCAGATGTATTCCTTTCTTCTTCTTCTTTCTCCTGCTCATCGATCTTCTTACTCGGTCATGTACGTCCTTCATATCTTGCCTTATCAGGCATAACTGTGACAACCTTCAAAGCAGCCAGTTCTCCTGGTTTTCTCTCAGAATTTTCACAGGTCTCAAAATTTCCTTCTTATGAAATGAGACGGCTCTGGTAGAAATATGAAATAAATGTTGTGAAATGACACGGATGTGGTAGAAATATGAAATAAATGTTGTGAAATGACACGGATGTGGTAGAAATATGAAATAAATGTTGTGAAATGACACGGATGTGGTAGAAATATAAAATAAATCTTGTGAAATGAGTCAGATGTGGTAGAAATATGAAATAAATCTTCTGAAATGAGACAGATGTGGTAGAAATATGAAATAAATCTTGTGAAATGAGACGGCTCTGGTAGAAATATGAAATAAATCTTGTAAGATGACACTGCTACGGTAGAAATATGAAATAAATCTTGTGAGATGAGACGGCTCTGGTAGAAATATGAAATAAATCTTGTAAGATGACACTGCTATGGTAGAAATATGAAATAAATCTTGTGAGATGAGACAGCTCTGGTAGAAATATGAAATAAATCTTGTGAGATGAGACAGCTCTGGTAGAAATATGAAATAAATCTTGTGAGATGAGACAGCTCTGGTAGAAATATGAAATAAATCGTGTAAAATGAGATGATTACTACAGAAATGTGAAAAATTTGCTCTGAAACGAGACAGAAGAGTGAGAATTCAATAGTTGTGAAATGAGAGTGTGGACAGTAAAAGCAGTCAAGAAACAAGAAAAGGGTCATTTTAGACACATCTGGACAAAACGCCAGAGAGTTTAAACATAAAAAAGAACATACAATTTATCAATATTAGTCTTACCTTCTCTTGCAATGTTGCTGCCGGAAAAGATAAGAATTCTGCTCATGTTCAAAGTCTGCCCAGAAAAAGGTAATGAGAAAATCAGACTCTGAAGCGTCCATTAACCAGTGAATTGGGACTCGGTAAATATTGAGCGACAGTTTGTATGGAGCTAGGATGTGTTGATAGCATTGACTTGACTGTTCGTTTACTTTTAACTTCAATTCAAAGCCCTTGTTAATGGTTGGCGAATATCGATTTCGTTTCAATACGGATGTTGCTTTATTAATTCCAGACTGTTTACGTAAAATTACGTTCACTCGCAACCGTTAAATGTGTTTTTGTTTTCATTTTTTTTCTAAACATGAACGCAAACGTAACCAATCCAGCTTTTTTCCTCCTAGAATAATGCGAGCAAGAAAACAGAACAAAACAAACAGGAGGAATAAAAAACAAAACAAAACAAAAAAAAAAAGTCTTTCAAAAAGAAGAGGAGCAAATGTAATAATAGAATCATAATACTCTTCCCTTCCCTACCTCTTATCCAGATTGTGACCATGTATATCGCAGGAGTAGCGCAGTTAATAGTCATTTTAAAAAAAAGTGAGTCTTGCGTAAACTGGAATTCATTCATTCATTCATTTGCATGTCCCTTGCGGAACTTTGCCTCCCAAACAGCACTCCTGTAGGCCTCTCGGTTGTGAGCAAGATGGCCTGCTGCTGTTGCATCCATTTCCAGGTCGTCAACGATGTCTTGCAGCCATCTTCGTAAACTGGAATACAGGTAGTTTTTGGGGTATATGTAAAACTAAATATACATATATACTCAAGCCACAGCAGTAAAGCATTTCTTTGTGTATCTCTTTGTCCTGCACTTTATTGTATGATTAAGATGTTAAAAATGAAACGTTAAAACTGTGTGCTCGTTAATTAATAAACTGTTTCCGCTTCTTCTTTAAACAGTCTTGACACCTTGCTTAGACTGGTTCTGTTGACGTGTTATCAGTCTAGGCTTTAAAAATTGCTACCTGGCATTGTGTTGTTGTTGTTGAGAAACTGCCTCTGAAAAATGGAGAATATTTGCCTTCAAGGCGATGCGCGCCAGAGTAAACTTGACACAAAATTGCAAATATACTTAGTGAAAAGAAGTTAAGTAAAAATCATTTCCAGACATGGCCGGCCGGCGAGGATAAAGTGAAGAAGGAAAGAAAAATTACTTATTCTCGAGGGGGGGGGAGGAAGGGGAGAATGTTGACAGGGACACGGCTTTTTTTTTAAATTGAAGGCACTGCGTTCTGTTCTGACTGCCGTCACCCTTCCTGTTGATAAGGTTAGTACTAAGGAGTGCATGCACCTGTGCTGAGATTCTACCTACGGAGGGGTGTATGAGCTCCTTGTGGCTTATACAAATTGCAAAGATAATGATCTAACTTTTATATCCTTGGTAAAAGAGAACGCACAAGGTGAGGCACACCGTTTTGTCACAGAGTTTTAAAATTAAAGAAATAAACGGAGTTGTGGCTCTTGGAAAACAAGAAAGCATTTTCAACCGGTCCTCCATCTCTTTCTCTGGCTATTTCTGGACGAAGGTTGCTGTCATGGCATACTGCTGAACGAGGTAGGGATCTATTCTTTGCTTTCTTGGTGGACCTTACTGAAAAGTCTGGAACACGGCGGTTCCAGCTTCTGGTGTACATTCTGGGAAGTGAGGAAATGAGTGCCAAATGCGGCATCATCATCATCATCATCATCATCATCTTTTATAGAAACAGAGCCATGAACAACACATTATGGAGTTGTTATGGAAACACTATCCAGGTTTTCGTTAGTAAAAAAGCATTGTTTAGTCTGTTTGGTTCTTCCATACACACACGCGTACACATGAATATGCACTCACGCACGCACGCACGCAGCACGCATGCACTCACTCACACAGTCATCGTGGAATGACGACAGTGTTGTCTAAATATTCTTCTTCCTCTTCCTTTTAGTTCGCTCAGACATCAACACCAATATCTCTCTCTCACATGCGGCAGTTCTTTGTAGGTTTCACCGTGAGCTTCTCCTGTTGGGGGGGGGGGGGTGGGCGGGGAGGCCTGAAATCTGATCAGGGCCTTTGCCTGAGCGAGTTGTGTAGCTAGCAACTCTGGAGGATGTGATGTGACGTTTGTTTGTCTTTGCCGCAGGCTCTGATGTAGATGGTGTCTCATCCTACAATGTCCTGTTCTCAGTTGGAAGAGTATCACTTGGTCGTTTCTTGTGAGTCTGTGGTATTCACCACTTGCTTTTGCTCTGGGATTTTTGTTTTATTAATATGTGTTTGTATATGACTTTTTAGTCTGTTCTTTGTTTCTTCATTTGTTGAACTTCTATCGGTCTATTGCATTGTTCTTTTCTCTTTACTTTAGACAGGAGAGACAGAAAGAAAAAAAAAGTAGTTTGAGAATGATTACGAACAGGAGCATAGGCTGCTGTAAGAAGAGCAACCAACATGAGCAGAAGAAAAGCCATTAGCCACGAGAAGACAAGGCACTGGCCACGAGACAACAAGGTATTACCCACGAGACAACAAGGTATTACCCACGAGACAACAAGGTATTACCCACGAGACAACAAGGTATTACCCACGAGACAGCAAGGTTACTGGTCACGAGACAACAAGACACTGGCCACGAGACAACAAGGTGTTAGCCACGAGATAACAAGGTATTACCCACGAGACAACAAGGTACTGGCCACGAGACAACAAGGTATTACCCACGAGACAACAAGGTACTGGCCACGAGACAACAAGACACTGGCCACGAGACAACAAGGTATTACCCACGAGACAACAAGGTATTACCCACGAGACAACAAGGTATTAGCCACGAGACAACAAGGTATTATCCACGAGACAACAAGGTACTGGCCACGAGACAACAAGGTATTAGCCATGAGACAACAAGGTATTAGCCACGAGACAGCAAATTATTAGCCACGAGACAACAAGGTATTAGCCACGAGACAACAAGGTATTACCCACGAGACAACAAGGTACTGGCCACGAGACAACAAGGTATTAGCCATGAGACAACAAGGTATTAGCCACGAGACAGCAAATTATTAGCCACGAGACAACAAGGTATTAGTCACGAGACAACACATTATTAGCCACGAGACAACAGGGTACTGACCACGAGACAACAAGGTATTAGCCATGAGACAACAAGGTATTAGCCACGAGACAGCAAATTATTAGCCACGAGACAACAAGGTACTGGCCACGAGACAATAAGGTACTGTCCAAGAAAAGACAAGGCACTAGCCACTCGGTCATAGAGCACCTCCAAACTCGTGGTTCTTTCAGTGTTAAAGGGTTGAAAAGGGTTTTTTAGACCAGTGGTTAGACTTGTGGGTAAGTGGTGGTCCACGGATCCTCTATCGATTTAATACCTCTGTTGTGTAAAAACAATTACATGTTTATGTCACAACGATACTGCATAATCAAAGGTGGTCCGCGATTTATATGTATATATTTGGGAAAGTGGTCCTTGTACGTGAGAAGTTTGAAAACCACTGCTTTATACAAGGAGTAGAGGAGAAAACCGTACACAAACCGGCGGAAAACGAAGGGAAACTACCGCTGGACGATTATTTCCCTTGTCAATTCACAAACACAGTATGGTATTAAAGAGAAATATACCAGAACGGGTCGAACAACTGGAGTTACCATGTAACCAGAGCCTGATTAGAAATGCCTAGGACTCTATAGAATGCCAGAACGTGAAAGCAAACACCTATTGGCATGGCAAATATTGAACTGATTTGAATAAACCGCCATTGCTTGATGATACAGACACATAATTTGGTGTCCAACTAGTGTCCACCATACAACTACATCAAGCGTGCAATTCTGTAAAAGTTTTACTTGAAATTTTGTGATGCAAATTAAAACAAAATTTAAAATAGTTCGCAACTAAGAATGTTTGGCTTGTATGAAACGGGGCTTAAAATATTTTGGGGACATTTCCACGACTATGTCCGATGTAGGGGGAGTAACTGTTAGAAAAGGGAAATTACCATGAGTTGTTTAGTTAGTGAAAAGTAGCCAGTGTTAAATTACATGTGATGACGTTTTTCTGTCCAGGTTTCCCTTCCTCATTCTGTCTTTTTGTGAGACTGAACCACACTCCACACCTGTCATCTGAAAGCCAGTGAAGCGTGGTTTCTTAGAAGAATGGTAAGAATACCATAGACAGCGAAGAAAACAAAAGAAGAGGCTCTGAGAGAGGCACGCAACAGCAAAAGTTAAAAAAAAAGACAAAAAGCAGTCTGTATAACATTCATACAGTTCGTATATACTTGCCTGGCACGGAGGGCATCACGGCCAACAAGGTGGTCCTTCCGTCCAGAAAATTAACAGAAAATTTTATTCCAAAAACCCTCACCACCGGGAGGTGGAGCCCTTGCAGGTGTAAAAAAACAAGAGACAAAACATAGGACACGTTCTCAGGTAAGCATACTTACCTGGCACGGAAGGCATCATTATCAACAAGGTGGTCCTTTCGTTTTTAATCCAAAAACATCTACCTAGCAAGCACCCTTGTGGTTTACTAAAAAAAAAAAAAAATAGGACGCGTTCTACGGCGAGACAAGCTAGAATACTGTAGCAGTATGGGAGATGACTGGGTTTTTTCTTTACACAAATGGCAATTGTTATGAGTCTCTTTTTTAATTTTTCCGTGGTCGGCCGAGATCCTTCGAGAACTTCACGTGGGCTGAGAAACTCGTGACAGGGAATTGTGGGAGAGACTGTGCGTGGGCAGTCAGTCTTGTTTTAGATGTGTACCAGAAAGGATGGTTTTCGTGAGGTCTCTATCGAGAAAATGGACGTTTATATCTGTTATGGAGCTTTCCAAGTATGAATGGACTCGCCATGTGGCAGAGCAAACCTGCCGGCGGTCAGATTATCGTCATCACTATCTGCATTTTCACCCATTTCATCAATAAATCCTCATGTTAAGTGCTATGCAGGACTGGCTTGACTTCCGTATCAGTGTGTTGCTAACTTTAGGCTTGAAAGAGCCTGGAGGTGAAACATGGCTGGAGACAGTGATTAACTAATCCAGAAACGTGAAGTTGATGGCTGGAGACAGTGATTAACTAATCCAGAAACGTGAAGATGATGGCTGGAGACGGTGATTAACTAATCCAGAAACGTGAAGATGATGGCTGGAGACAGTGATTAACTAATCCAGAAACGTGAAGATGATGGCTGGAGACAGTGATTAACTAATCCAGAAACGTGAAGATGATGGCTGGAGACGGTGATTAACTAATCCAGAAACGTGAAGATGATGGCTGGAGACGGTGATTAACTAATCCAGAAACGTGAAGATGATGGCTGGAGACAGTGATTAACTAATCCAGAAACGTGAAGTTGATGGCTGGAGACAGTGATTAACTAATCCAGAAACGTGAAGATGATGGCTGGAGACGGTGATTAACTAATCCAGAAACGTGAAGATGATGGCTGGAGACAGTGATTAACTAATCCAGAAACGTGAAGATGATGGCTGGAGACAGTGATTAACTAATCCAGAAACGTGAAGTTGATGGCTGGAGACGGTGATTAACTAATCCAGAAACGTGAAGATGATGGCTGGAGACAGTGATTAACTAATCCAGAAACGTGAAGTTGATGGCTGGAGACAGTGATTAACTAATCCAGAAACGTGAAGTTGATGGCTGGAGACAGTGATTAACTAATCCAGTAAGACTCGGAAAACACGGCTTCAAGATAATGTACAGATCAGTATCGTGCGCATAAAGGCACAACACTGGCTTAACGAATGCTCCAATAACACAGTCAAGACAGAGGCACACATACGCCTTCCGTGACAACGGAAAAAATAGAGGGCAAAAGAGAGACAGAGTGGGGGGGGGGGGGGAATGCTGACGGACTAACAAGATGGCACGGACAGAGAACGTTAGCTAGCACAGTTTACGCTCAGCTCTCCAAACAAAGAATTACGAAAAAGCATATCCTCCAACGTCAGTCGGAAGGGCAACAGATAGACAGACAGAAACATACTCATCTGTTTACCCGTACTCTGCTAGTTTAAAATCCAGAAGTGAGGAGGAGAAGTTGTGTCAAACAAACATGCCAAGTCAAGAGTGCCAAAACTGTTGCTTAAAACATGTCGTCACAAAAGCCTGACGAACGAGATAAGGGATGGGTGTGGTCTTGTTATTATTATCATGGACAGCGTGCAGGACAGCGTTGGCGAGCATGTTTCTCCATCTTGCGCGGTCCTTGGTGTTTCCAATTAGTTCAGATTTGTTTCCCCATGCCACTTGGTCAGTCCGCTGAGAGATTTTTCTCTTGGACTTCCTCTTTTCATTTTTCCCTTGAACTTTCCAGTCATTACTAAGTTCTTTGTCGACTGTCTTCTCGTGACATGTCCAAGAAATTTTGACTGTCTTTTTTTTTCTTATCATTTTAACTAGTTCTCATTGTTTTCGAATTCAAGGATCTCTTCGTTTGTTTTTCTGTTTGTCAAAGTGTATTTGTTGCACTTTTCTCCAGAACCACATTTCTGTTGTTTCGATTTTTTTTTTGCAATTTGTTTGTTTGTTTGTTTGTGTGTTGACTGTCCAAGTTCCACAACCATACAACAAGACTGACTCTCTATAGCACTGTAATACTCTTTTCCTCACTTTTAGTGACATTTTCTTACTTGCTAGTATCTTCTTTATGCCATAAAAAGCTGCCTTTGCTTTACCTATTCGTGCTTTTATTTTATTTGTGCACTTGTCATCGGCTGTTATTGTTGCTCCAAGGTAACCGAATTTATTGTATCAGTGTCTACCAATTTGAGACGATGTTGCACTTCGGTCTATTTATTCTTTTGGATACTACCGCTGTTTCTGTCTTGTTGCTACTTAGCTCTAGTCTTCTTTTATTGCTCTCTTTAATACTCTTGTTCACAAGTTTCTGAATATTGTTTTTTACTTTCTGTTATTAGAATTGTGTCACCCGTATATCTCAGGTTATTGATAGTATAGCCTCCTATTTTAATTCCTTTCACATATAAAAGCCTCTCGTGATGTTTTCACTGAATAATGAGAATAGATCAGGTGACAAAACACAGTCTTGTCTTACCCTTCCTTTTATGTCCTAAAACTCACCTACTGCTGCTCTTTGCTTCCAATAACATATTCTTAATAATATGCAATATCTTTACCATCTATATTCAATTCTTCTAACATTTGGATCAAATCTTCATGTCTGACTCTGTCAAAAGCTTTCGAATAATCAATAAAGCACGAGTATAGATCTTTGTTTAATTCAAGAGATTGTTCTAGTATAAATCTTTTTTTTTATTTCAAGAAATAGTTCTAGTATAAGTCTTTGTTTACTTCAAGAGATGGTTCTAGTATAAATCTTTGTTTACTTCAAGAGATGGTTCTAGTATAAATCTTTGTTTACTTCAAGAGATGGTTCTAGTATAAATCTTTGTTTACTTCAAAAGATGGTTCTAGTATAAATCTTTGTTTACTTCAAAAGATGGTTCTAGTATAAATCTTTGTTTACTTCAAGAGATGGTTCTAGTATAAATCTTTGTTAACTTCAAGAGATGGTTCTAGTATAAATCTTTGTTAACTTCAAGAGATGGTTCTAGTACATAAACCTTCGAAAAAAAATTGCGTTTTTTGGTGCCTTTTTTTTTACCTTCAACAAAACTGGTGTTGCTCTGCGATTTCAGTTTTTAATCTTATTTTCTTGTTAATGATTCTTAATAATATTTATGGCTCATTAAACTGATTCCGCGATGTTGATCACATACATTCTGTTCGAGCTTTCTTGTGGAATTGCAGTGAAAATTGATATAGACAGATCTGTTGACATATGTTCTGTGTCATTCGTCATGTTTATGAGTCTTGTTACCTTTCCTATGCCACTATCTCCTAGTGCCACGATCATTTCTCTTGTGATGTTATCTGGGCCCGGTGACTTCCTTGCCTGCATCTACTGACTGCATTTCTTACTTTCATTTATTTGTAGTCCTTCATTATTCATGGTTGCACCGAATTGCTCATTTCTCTGGCCGTTATACATGTCTCTAATGTTCTCTGACCATCTCTCCATGATTTTTCCTCTTTCTTCCATAATAGTTTTACCCTTCTTTGTTTTCAAACATCCTGTTGCTTTGGTCCCTTTTTTTTTACCTCACAAAGCTCTTTTGTTGTGAAATTCTTTACTATTATAAAACTTTTTTTTTCAATCTCATCACATTGCACGAAAAGTCATCTCTCTTTCTCTTCATTGGACTGCTTTCATGCGTTTTTGTTAATCTCTTCGTATATTGTCTGGTTATTTTTGTTCTTCATTCTACGTCAGTTTTAGAATGTCATCTGCCATCGATGTTTTCTTGGCTTGTCGCTGTACTTTGGTACTGGTGTCTCTAATGCCTGGTGGAATGATTCTTTTAAGGCTTCTCATTTATCATTTACATCCTGAAATAACATTTTCAGAAACAATTTTTTTTAATACATACCGTCTTCAACTGTAATCTTAAATTTGCTATTACTGATCTGTGGTCACTGTGACATTCTTCTGCTTTAGTTACCTGGAGAGTATTATTATCTTGTTATGGTGGAGCTTATTGAAAACTTTTCAGTGTAGTTAGCAAGATGTAGCCTGGGGGGGGGGGGGGTGAGGTGGGGGTGGGTGGGAGATGTGGGATCCATTTTTTCATTTTATGGATGTCCTAGAAAATGAGAGAATGAATGTGACAGACCGCTGTTAACAACATTTAATCACCAAAATTATCATCATCATCAACATAATCATAATTGTAAACTTAAACCCACGCCACCATATATGTAAACTTAGCTGGAGCTATGCCCACATACTGGGGGCAAATTTAAGGGAAGGGACAGGATCAAAACTCATCTGAAACCCACAGATCCATGGCCAACGTACTATCGTACTGGGGTGGCCATTCCTAAAACCAACCCTACAACCTCAGGATTCCCCTCCCAGGATACTGTATGCCAGCCATGCATCACATCATATACATGTACATCCATACTTCATGGGAACATGAAATACACATTTCCAAGTCCAGTATCAAATTACATCCATTTTATTAACTCTTTACGTATATCACGCCGCGCCACCACAGACATGACATACACAAGACATCCACGTATATCATCATGATAACAAGCATGACATAAATATATGTATCATCAATGCAACGTATTACAGCAAGACACATATCATCAATGTAACACATTATAGCAAGACACATATCATCAATGTAACATATTACAGCAAGACACATATCATCAATGTAACATATTACAGCAAGACATATATCATCAATGTAACATAATAACTTTCTAAAGATAAAACTAAACCTGTATGTGCCTAATGCTGGCCTGGGTTCCCCTGGCCCCTCTCCCCATAAGCTAAGTCACGCGCATTTATCCGTTGGTGCCCTCGCACTTAGTCTAGCCTTGCCTACTACTGATCTATGAGACACTCATCTTCCTGGATCGCGATGTGCCACTACACTTCTGCAATTACAGCACTGCTGTCACGCCCCTCTCCACATATATATCCTGATTCCCTAGTTGTGAAAATGCACTGGAACAATACTACACATCTCCTGGTGTGCTAAATGCATGGAATAATATCACACATCTTCTGGTGTGCTAATGCAGTGGCATAATACTACACAATTCTAGTGTGCTAATGCACTGAAATAATCACTCCATCTCCTCACTTCACAATTTCCATTGCTAATTGCCTCATTGCGTGCAGATGCTGCAGCCAGATTACGTATCTCCAGAATACCATCTCGACATATACATATCTACCAGCCATGCGAACGAAGGCTTTGATGGACTAGATATATGCCCACCCAACTTGTGACGATCATACCATGAATCTGATAGAATTTCCTCATGCTACGAGAAAGACATAATCCACACCACATATGATTTTCATAACACAATATAATCAAATAGTTTGAGTTGGCAGGCACTGAGTATTTCACGATACATGGCCAGACGAACGAACTCAGCCCGCCATAATCTCTCTCTCCTTCCTCTCTCTCTCTCTCTCTCTCTCTCTCTCTCTGCGTGTCAACAACCTTCCTAAATATAGGACTCAAGTTATTACATGGGCGAGTGACGCGCTTGCGCTATTTTTAGCCTTGCGTCCTCGACCACATAACCATCATCATCATTTGGCAGAAAGACATTTCCTTTGGAACCCGGGACAGAAAGTTTTCCTTCATTTTTGTTTAAAGCCATGTTTGTTTCTAGACGGCAGTTGTTGTCCATTCTTTTCAAAACCTTACTCTAGTCTTTATTTTAGTCTTAATTTAGAGAGAAGCTTTATCGTGAGCTCAGCCAACAGGATGTTCTAGGTTATGTCTGCCTGTCTCTTTCTTTGTGTGTGTGTTTGTCTTTGTGGTCTGTCTGTCTTTGAGGTCTGTCTATCTTTGTGTATGTGCTCGCACTTATGTCACCAGAAGAAGAATAAAGGGATTGTTTCGGCATTTTTATAAGCAGAAAAATAGCACTTTTAAATTTCTTGTTACCTTATTATATATATATATATATATATATATATTGTACGCGTCACCTGATCTATCTCATTATACAATGAAAGCATCAAGAGTTCAAATGTGAAAGGAAATAGGAGGCCATAATATCGATAACCTGAGATATGAGGGTTCTAATAGCAGAAAGTGAAGCAGTTTGCAGAAATTGATGAACAAGGTTGTTGAAAAGACCTAGATCTAAACAGCGACAAGACAGAAACAGTTGTAATATCGAAAAGAATAAATAGACCAAAGAGCAACAATCTTCCAAGCGGGAAGACACTAACACAAGTAAAATAAATTCATTTACTCTAAACAATAAAAAAAACAGCTGTTGACAAGTGCCCAAATAAAATAAAATCAGCAACAGATGAAGCAAAGGCAGCTTTTTTTTATGGCACAAAGAAGATACTAGCAAGTAAGAAAATGCCCCTATAAGTGAGGAAAAGAGTATTACAGTGCTGTATTTAGTCAATCTTGTGAAACTTGGGACAGTCAACAAAAAGATGACAAAAGAAAAAGGAAACAACAAAAATGTGATTTTGAAGAAAGATGCAACAAATAACCTGGACAGATAGAAAAACAAACAAAGAGGTCCTCAAAGAAGTTTCAGAACAACGTGTTAGAGACCTTAGTAATAACTGGAAAATCCAAGGGAAAAAGAAAGAGAAGACGGCCAAGCGAAAAATATCTCAGTGAACTGACCACGTGGCATGGAAAAAAGAAAAGCATCTGAACTAATCGGAAACACCAAGGACCGCGTAAGATGGAGAAGGATGACCGGCAAATAATAATAATAATAATAATAATAATAATATACACAACCAAGTCATTTCACAATACAAAATCGTTTCATATAAACACTTTTCTCCATTCCATGAAATGACACATAGAAAGAACACAAAGAAATAACACAGATCTTCGCAAATTGCTACAGACTTGAAAGAAACTTCTTTCTAGATTTGTTCCTTTGTTGTTGTTTTAATCAAATTTTTCAAATTCAAACAAAACTTTCTTTTTGAAAGAGATCTCAAAGAAAAATAGATTTGCAGACGCAGAATACAGAGCCAGACAACGTCACTAATCTCAGATGAAAACTAACAGAAACTGCCAATAAATATTTTTGTGGTATCCGGTTTCCTTGTATGGATAAATTTGGAGCTATTTTCTCCGCGGGCTGCAACTTTATGAGCTGAGTTTTGTAAACAGCGTTCATTTTCATACGCTTGACATTTTTTAAAAATAGTTAAATCCTGCGTACTTTGTAATTTTGCTTGAAAATGTTTGTTTTCTTGAGATTTTTTTTTTCTTTGATCCATATTTTATACTAGCTGATTACCCGGCGTTGCCCGGGTATTTATTTATCCCAATCAACAAATTTCTATTCATTTCCACAACCTTCTAGACGGTTCTACAACGTTCTATTCATTTCCACAGCCTTCTAGAATTGTCTACAGAGGTCTATTCAGTTTCACAATATTCTAGGAGGTTCTACAATGTTCTATTCATTTCCACAACCTTCTAGAAGGCTATACAGAGTCAGAAGGTTCTACAGAATTCTATTCCTTCTGTTTGACTAAACGTGGGCTTAATTGTCATCAGGACTTAGCCAATCAGCTTAGCGACCCCGAACACTATGGATTCGACACTAATCTCGGTCAATTTGGACATTTTATTTTTCACCACTTCTCACCCCCCCCCCCCCCCCATACCGATGGAGGCTGAACTTGTGAGTGTTATTATTCATCTCAGCGACCCCGAAAACTATATATTCGACACTAATACTGGTCGTTTTCCATTATTTGTACATGTCATTTCATCCCATACCCACCCCTGGGACCCCATGTCGATTGAGGCTGAACTTGGACTTACACGGCATAGGGAGCGTCACTATTAATCCCAGCGACCCAGAAAACCATGGATTCGATACTAATATCGGTCATTTTCGATTATTTGTACATGTCACGCCGTGCCATCCCAACCCCTAGGGCCCACCATGCCGTTAGGAGCTGAACGTGGACTTAAACGGCACCGAGAGTGTCATTATTCATCTCAGAGACCCCGAAAACTATGGATTCGACACTAACATCGTTATTTTCGATTATTTTTACAGGTCACCCCGACCCCTGTGGGTCATAGGGGTATCCTAGGAGTGATCTGACCCCCACGGTGCACTGTCTAGATTATAAGTCATATGTGTGCCAAGTTTGGTTGAAATTGCTCCTGTCGTTCCAGCGTGATGCTCTAACATATATATATATATATATATATATATATATATATATATGAGAGGAGTTCAGAAAGTAATGCACCATATCTTTTTTCAGCTAATAATGAAGATTGAATCGTGAAATTTTGCACACTTTAAATATGGCATGTGCCGATTGTGTGAACCAAATTGCATCGCAACCGGTCAAAGAATATGGCTGCCCTAACCGTTGAAATCGAGCGTGTTAGCAACTTGCGGTATAAGCAGCGAATTATGATAAAATTTCTCGCTACAGAGAAGGAAACTGTTGTGTGCATTCACAAGCGTCTATGTGATGTGTATGGAAGTTTTGCAGTCGACAGGAGTACAGTCAGTCGCTGGGTTCAGAGAATCAAAGAATCAATAAATGGAGATAAGGAGTTGCATGATCGGCCGCGCTGTGGACGTCCTGCCACAGCCACCAAGGCAGAAATGTTGAAATGCGCTGAAGGCATTATTCTTACTGATAGGCGTATCACTACTCAACAAATGACCTTAAAGCTGTCAGTCAGCAATGGTAGTGCAAATACAGTTATAAAAGCTCTCGGATTTTCTAAGGTTTGCACAAGATGGGTTCCTCGAAGTCTTACAAATGAACATCGATTGTAGAGAAAAAGCAATTTCTTCTGAATTGGTGGAGCATTTCAATGATGAGGTATTAACTTTTTGACTAAGATCATAACAGGTGACGAAACCTGGCCACATCATTTTGAACCTGAGACAAAAAGACAGTCAATGGAGTGGCTTCATCCGCAATCACCAAGAAGAAAGAAATTCAAGACAACTCTTTCAGCTGGAAAAGTCATGATCACTGTCTTTTGGGACATTGAAGGTGTGATTCTTGTGGATGTTATGCCAAGAGGAGAGACAAACAATTCGCAAGCTTACATTAAGACATTGAAAAAAAACTCAGTCAAAATTTTCGCAGAGTTCTGCCGCAGACCTGGTTCTCCTTCATAACAATGCACGCCCGCACACAAGTCTGGCAACACGGGAAGCAATCACCATATTGGGTTGGACTGTACTACCCCATCCACCCTTTAGACTTGATTTGGCGCCTTCTGATTTCCATCTGTTTTGTCCACTTAAACACGCACTCCGAGGGGTAAGATTTGAAGATGACGAAGGAGTGATTCATGCAGCGAAGAAATGGCTACATAGTCAAGAGAAAATCTGGTACAGGCTAGGAATACATGCAGTTGTTTCGCGCTGGCGTAAAGCCGTACAAGTTGATAATACCGATGTTTACGTGACATTATATTGTGTATAAATTTCATGTGTTTTGAATAAACAGCTCCTGAGAAAAACGATGTGGTGCATTACTTTCTGGACCCCCCCCCCCCCCCACGTAGATTCACATATCCTTCAGCAGTAGCAAATGTTCGAGCTTGTGGAAATGGTTTTAGCAGTACAGTAGTTGATTTAGGTCAACTAAAAATAGCTAGCAAAAACTTCCGGGTTCTACAAACAGGCTGTCGTGATCGTGCAGGCTATCAGATAAGATAGGAATTGATGTTTAATCTGTTGCGGTTAATCATGCTGAGTTATTCCGCTGAAGTAATGGAGAAATCCACCTGAATCCACTCCCCATCCGATTCGATGCCCTCAGTACTAGTGTCTAGCCTGGTTTAAATCGCTTCCTTGACTTCATTCATTCAAGTGCCATGCCGCGTGGCGTAGGCGATCATTTCTCTCCACAATTCCTTGTCTTTAGACTTGATTATGAGATCCGCCGGTGGCTTTCTTCCTAGCCATACTGACAGCCCATCCAGTAACTTCTCTCTCTGCGTTCCTCTGTCTCTTCTTCCCTCAATTTTTATACTTGCTACAGTATGTTCCAATTTTCTTCTTCTTAGGAAATGTCCTATAAATCTCGCTTGTCTGCCTCTGATCGTTGATGTAATTTGCTTTTTAACTCCAGCCTCTCTTAAGACTTCTCCATTGGTTTTCTTGGGTGTCCATGGTACCTTCAACATCCTGCTTATAAACCACATCTCCATGGCCTCCATTTCTCGCTGTACTCTCTTATTCATAGACTATGCTTCACACCCACAAAATAAAATTGGTTCGATGTAACATTAGTACTCGGAATCTTGTTGATATGGATCTGTTGCACAAGATGTGTCTCATTGTCTGGAATGCTGACTTGGCCTGAGCACGTCTGCTTTTTATTTCGTTGTGACATTTCTCATCAGTTGTTATAATCGTTCCTAAGTACTTGAATCTATCAACTTATTTCAGTTCTGTGCCATCGATGGTAATGGTACATTTTGGTGGTATTCTTTTCTTGAGATGACCTTTCAGTCTTCTTTTTATTCAGGCTGAGACCTTTATTTTTACTTTCACGAACCACGATGTCCAGAAGAGCCTGTAGCTCCCCTTCACTTTTAGCAATCAAGACTGTGTCATCTGCATATCTTAAGTTGTTAAGATTGTACCCGCCAGCTGATATTCCTGGGATGTTCTCTTTATTTCTCATTATGTTTTCGCTGTACAAGGAGGTTTTTAAGTCATGTGGTCTGGCCGTAGCGCTCATTGTGTGATCATTTTTAGTCCATCAACCTTTTTTTAGGAGGCGTTCCACCGAAACTTCATAATATGCCTAATGTTTCAAATCACAGTGGTCCGAGTCTAGATCAGCAGGTAAATTTTGCATCACAATAACTGATCAAACCGGAATTATTGATGTTTTCCACGGCAGATATTTGCTAAATATCTTCAAGAAATTTTCAACCTGCAAAATTCAAGATGGCGGAAGATTTTTTTTTTTAGTGACTTATTGTAATGATTACCATAAGAATGAATCGAACGGGTGACTTGTATATAAAGTTAGCAGTTATTGTCATTAATAAAATGATACTGCAGCTATCAATTTCGCCAGCTATCATTCCTGAGAATTGTTGCTTATACTAGAAAAATTTGATTAACGCGTGCACGAACTTTCAAACAAAGATTCTGGTAGCGTCAAGAGATGAAAACGGGAAGGGTGACTTGAGCGACTTTGTTTTCACAGCATTGATAAAACAGCATCTCACATTAGTAAAAATTTCAGATCATTTCTTAGAACTATCTGTATTGTTGATGGAGGCAAATAATGAAGATTTTGACAACAGAGAATTAAACTAAAAGTTTGCGTCGCTGCGTTGTGCTTCATAATGAAATCAGCAGGCCTGCGTACCCAACAGCGACTTGGCGATCTCATAACTGACACCGGGTAGAGACGCTCACGAAAGTCTGTCGGTGGGGAGTTATCTCCTTATCCTAGACAACAGCGCATGAAACATAAATGCAGAAGCAAATAATGAAGGCAGAAATGTGATGACCTGATGTATGCTGTGAGATGTGCAGGTGGTGAACTTCTGTTAAACAAATCAAAACAAAACAACAGCAAATAAGTTGACCACATATAAAATAATAAAGTTCGTCTTTATTATTTCATCTTTACATGCAGTGATATTTGATGACAGCTTATCTGTAGCTTACTCTGTTGCCTCATCAATTTCTTCAGACCATCTCTTGATGTTGTCAATTATTATATTATCCAACATCCTTTTGCTTAGTTGTCATCCCTGTGCTCATTTTCCCCATAATCTTTTTTTTCCTCCCTTAAGAAAGGTTTTCAATTTTTTATCACACTTTAGTATATTCAGCAAGCATTCTCACTGCCTGGTTCCAAACTATTCCATGCATGCCAATGTTTTCTTATCCATCTTTTTTAAAAAAGTGTCATATCAGCAACATACAAAGAACTAGACAATAAAGTAAAAAAGTTCAGCTAGAAGAGATAAAAGAGAATACATGGACAATATGGCGAAAGAAGCAGAGTAGGTAGCAAAAACAGGGGACACCAAAACTCTACATATCATACAAAAGAGGCTAACAGGTACTATTTCATCCAAAGAAAGACCAATCTTTAGCAAAACTGGCACACTGTTAACATCAAATAAAGACCGAAAGCAAAGACTGGCCGAACACTTCCAAGAAAAACTTAATCGACTACACCCATTTGAATTGATAGACCTTGAAACTGACTTGCCATTCCCAGGACTAAAAGTCAACCTGGATGAAATTACATTTGCATGAAATTGAAACAGTGAACCTAATGGCTAACAACGAAGCTGCAGGTCAAATGTTTGCAGGTCAAATGTTATTGACAACATGAACCAACTACAGAAAATGTTTAATAAAGTTTGGAAAGAAGAAAAAGTCTCTTCTAAATGGAAAAAAGGAATCATTGTTAAAATACATAAAAAAGCCAATCTTAGTGATTGCAGTAACTGGAGAGGAGTAACCTTAGTATCAGTTGTGTCAAAAATATTTTGCAAAGTTATTCTGAATAGAATTCAAGATATAGTGGACTCTGTAATGAGAGAAGAACAGGCAGGATTTCAAAAAGGAAGAAGCTGTCTCGACCAGATCTTTACTCTAAGAATAATAATTGAAGAACATATTGAAAAGCAGAAATCATTAATCCTGAACTTCATAGACTTAAAAAAGGCATTTGATAGCATACACAGAAATTCATTGTGGAGTATTTTAAGACTATATGGAATACCATCTAAGACTGTCAACATCACTACAATCAAGACAGAAGAAGAAATGAGTGAATGGTTCCAGATTGAAACAGGTGTGAAACAAAGATGTATATTATCTCCCTTGCTTTTTGGTATTACCGTAGCCTTCATAATGAAAAAATGCTGCACAGGTAAAACGGGCATTGATTGAGTAATATGGGACCCAACTAGAAGATCTTGATTTTGCAGATGACATAACTCTTATCAGTGACAATGTGAAATCAATGCAGGTAAAAACAGATACCCTGTTTCAATGGCTAGTAAAATAGGGCTTGCAATTAGCAAGGATAGAACAAAAATAATGAAACTTCTCATTAACCACGAAGGATAACTATACATAGAAGTAAACCACTTTGCACATCTCGGCAGCTACATAGACTAGGATGATGACACCAGAAAGGAAGTTAGAATTGAATTGCAAAAGCGGCATGCATCAGGGGTGAAACTTGATGGCTAGGCATGTCACGCCACCTCCGCTCTAGAGGTCGGTCACGCCCGATAAACACCCATACTGGTGAAATATGCCTAAACCGGTTCACACCAGGGGTGAATCTTGAAGGCTACGCATGTCACGGTACTTCTGCTCTAGAGGTCGGTCACATCTCAAATACGCCCATACTGGGATAATAATACGCCTAAACCGGCTTAACCCAGGGGTGGAAGTCACTAGTGGCGAGGATTCATCCTCCTGGGCAAAAGCTCCATCCTGGTCACAACTAGGAAGGGTAGCGGCCACGACTACAAAATGCTGAAGTCGGAGACACTGGACCAGTGCAGTCTAGATAGCCAACCACCTCTCACCCGGCGGGATGTATGCTTATGTTAATCACGCTGAGGTTTTCCGGTGAGAAAGTCCAACTCTGGCCTGGGTGGGCTACCACCTCTCACCCAGCTGGGATATAATGATATCTAAAACACGTCGAGGTCTTCCGGTGAGAAAGTCCAACTCTAGACTAAACTGGTGCAACGAAAACCACGGTGTCACGCAATCCCGCTTCTGAGACCCACCAAGAATAAAAGCTCAAGCCCCGCGATCCTCTGAACCTCTTGTGGTCCTCTTGGGGATCTCCTGCGGTCCTTTCGGGGACCACACAGGTGACCTTGGGACTTATCGAGGACCACAGGCGTAAATTTAGTAGGATCACAGTGCGGTTTTGGTGGTAGAAGCGAACGAAGAAGAAGAAGAAGAAGAAGAAGAAGAAGAAGAAACTGTACAAGGAGAAGAGATCAGGAGATAAAACACATCCTTGTCTCACTCCCAATTGTATGTCTTGGAATGCTCCTATTTGGTTGTCAACCCTCATTGCTGATGATTGTTGCCAGTACATGTTATTGATAAGTTTCAGATCTTTCACATCTATGTTGATGTCTTCCAGCATTCTTATAATTTCGGTCTGTCTCACTTTATCAAATGCTTTACAGTAGTCTATGAAGCATAAGTATAGGTCCATCTTTACTTCTGTTGATCTCTCCATCAATGTGCTTATATATATATATATAATATATATATATATATATATATATATATATATATATATATGGCGTTACTTGTACCTTTTCCTTCGATGAAGCCACACTGCTCTTCAGCGATTTCTGGTTTTATTTTGCTCCTGACTCTTCTCATAACAATATGAAGCAGGATTTTGGTAACATGGCTCATAAGACTAATGGTTCGATGGTATTCACATTCAACGGCACCTTGTTTCTTTGGTAGGGCAATGAAAATTGATTGCAAAAGGTCTGATGGGACATAGTTACTGTTATAGATGTCATTCAACAATCTGGTAATTATTTCTATGCCAAGCTCTCCTAATGCTTCCAATTCTTCCTTGGTGATTTTATCTAGTCCTGGTGCTTTGTTGTTTTTCATGTGTTTGATGGCTTATTCCATTTCTGCTTTTAATATGGGAGGCCCTTCATTATTATTTCGTATATCTATTTCGCTTCTATTGTCCTCATGGTGTTCTCTAATGTATTCACACCATCTTGCCATTATTTCATCTCTATCCATTATTGTATGCCCTTCCTTTGACTTCAGGCAACCAGTCTTGTGGTGTGCTCTTTTGTTTGCTAACTCTTTTATTTGTTTGTACATATCTCTTGTGTTTCCAAGATAATGTGTCTCTATTTCATTACATTTCTTATTTAGCCACTCTTCTATAGCTTTATTGCATTTGTGTCTTATTTCTTTCTTTATTTTGTCATATTCATCTTTAAGTCCTTAAGACTTCTTCCTTAGTCCATTAGTTGCAAAATTTCTTCTGTCGTCCACCCCTGTTTAGCGTGTCGTTTATTTGGAGGTAGGATTTCAATATATGTTTGGTGAATAGAGTCTTTAAGCATTGTTCATCAATCGTTTCAATCTTCTCTATAGCATTATACCTAATATTTACTATGGTCCTACACTGTTCTTGTATTGCCTTATCTTTTCATAACAGCTCTCTATCTAGTTCTTTGTTTTTAGCTGCTACCTTTAACCTCTTTAGCCTGATTCTCACTTTTCCTATGACTGGGATGTGGTCACTGTTGCAGTCTGTGCTTGGTCTTGTTTTCATGGATATTAGTGAGTTCCTGAATCTTCTGTTAATCATAATGTAATCTATCTGGTTACGTATGTTATTATTTGGGCTTTTCCATGTCCATAATCGCATTGGGTGTTGTTGAAACCAAGTATTTTCTATTACAATTTTATTCTTTTCTGCCCACTCAATCGACATCTCTCCTCTTTTGTTTCTGATAGCTAGTCCATACTTGGCAGTAGCTTCAGTCCCTACTTTCGCGTTTAAATCACCCACCACAAAGTTTACTTCCCATGGTTTGACCATTTAAATCACCTACCACAAAGTTTACTTCCCATGGTTTGACCATTTAAATCACTCAGCACAAAGTTTACTTCCCATGGTTTGACCATTTAAATCACTCAGCACAAAGTTTACTTCCCATGGTTTGCATTCTTGACTTCCCGCACTGTATATCAATAAGTAGATTTCTCTGCAAGCTCCACCACTCTGTGTAACAAATCTAACCCAACCCCTTTAGCCAATCTGAACGAATGGGCTAGCTGAGGATAGTTTCTAGGGCCACCATGATGACGAGGCGGGCCCCCAGGCCAAGATAGTTTTCCCTGTTTAAAGTAGGGCCCAGAGTGGACAGAATGGCCAGTCAATAGAGTCAGGGGGAGGGGAAGTATGGGGTGGGGGGAAACGAGAAATAGTTTAGAACCGCCTGGGACCTTGGCGCGTGGGTTAACATTTGGGCCTGTCCTGGCTTCCTGGCCCATCAAACTAGGCCGTGTCATCAGCACTTACCTCTTTCCTTACTCCGTCTTCCAGTATGTCTGTTTGCTTGTAAATATTTATTTTAAAATATCTAGATCAGAAGACTGAAAACAATTTTCTACATTTTTTTTTCTGCGTAAAATGTGGCTAGTCCATATTTCTGAAACGCTTGTCCTGTGCTTTCATTGGACGGCATTTTTGTAGCATGACGTCATCAAATTGATTGGTTAGGCTAATTAGCGATAACGTTTCGCAATAATAAACTTAACGGAGAGTTTTTTTGTTTTTTTTTTTGTTGCTTTTGTTTTTGTTTCTCTCATAAGATGAGAGGAGAGATGAGTATTTGAGAGATAAGTGCTCCGAGGAATACTTTCTCTTGCAAACAGGAGAGGGTTTCAAAGTGTTGCGAGTTTTGTGGTCTTTATAGCAGGAGATAAAGGAGGATGGTTTTGGGAAAGAGAGAGACAGAGAGAGAGAGAGAGTCAGAGAGTCATGGAGAGAGAAAGAGTGAGACACGTAGAGAGAAACAGAGAGAGAGAGAGAGCAGAGAGGGGCAGAGAGAACACAGAGAGACAGCGATAACAGGGAGAGACAGGGAGAAACAGTGAGGCAAGACAGACACAAAGAGGGGGTCACAGAGATAGAGAGAAAGAGAGAGAATGAGGCGCATACAGGTAAAGAGAAAAGCAAGCGAGCAATACAGAGACAGAAAGATCAAGAAAAGCACAGGGAGAGACAATGAGAGAAAGAGAGATGGAATCAGAAAGAGTGATGCACACAAAGACAGAGAGAGAGAGAGACAGAGACAGAGAGAGTTGACAGAGAGACAGCGAGACAGAGAGAGAAAGTGAGACATAGAGAGGGAGGGACAGTGAAAAACCGAGAATGAGAGAGAAAAACAGAGAGAGTCACACACAGAGTGAGACAGAGAGAATGAGACACAGAGAGAGAGAGAGAGAGAGAGAGGAGAGACGGAAAGAGAGAGTGGGACACACACACGCAGACACACTACATATACAGACACTCGCAGAATCTTGTAGAGGCCGCCAGAATGTTAAGCTCACTATTGTAAAATTCATGCTTGTTTGTGGCTGATGTTTATATACGTGGATTTTTTTTTACTAATCTATCCCTATCTCTCTCTCTCTCTTCATTCTTTCTCTCTCCCATCTTCTGTCTTCTTGTCCACCTGTTTCCTGCCTATTCTCTCTATCTGTTCCCCCCCACTCTTTCTTCTTTCCTCTAGTCCTGTGTCCCTCCTCCCCCCTCTCTCTTCCTCCTTCCATGTCTATCATTCCCTCCCCTCTGTCTACCTCCTTGCCCCTTTTTTCCCCTCACTGCCTCCCTTCCTCTCCCCCTCTGTCTAAATTCCTTTTTTCTCTATCCTCTCCTTCCTATTTCCCCAACCATCTCTGTCCCTCTTTATAATCCCTTTCTTCCTCTTTCCCCTCCCTGCCCCTCTCCTTTCTTTGGAATCTGTAAACTTAAATTCCAGTTTTCCAATCTTGTTCTCTGATGACGTTGCTATGTTGACTGTTTTACAACAAAACAACAACCTAAAGTTGTATGATGTTTGCTCGCCATTTTGTCCAATCACTTGAAACCACTACAGGTTTTTTTTCCCTACACATGTACAAAATAAATATTTCAAACTTATTTTTTTTTTTAGAAATATACTTCCATTTAATGCACAAAAAACTGACAGAAAACAAGTGGACAATTTTGTCTGGATGAAATGGTGCTTCTCGCAGCAATTTACAAGATTTTAATGTCAACTCCACATAAAACGCTTTCTGCTGACAGCGCTTCAAACTTCTCCAGCAGCTGCTGGCCGTCATTGTTTGGCTGAACTGCATGATGGGAATTATTTTAATTGTGATATAAAAAAAAATTAACCGAATAAACGGAACAAATGGAAGCTACAGGAGAGAATATCACAAGCTAATGGCTGAGTGGGGAGGAGGGGTTCTTTAGAGCACGTGTACTGTAGATTAAAAATATAAATAATTTTGAGATTTATTTAACGCATTTTTGAGTATTTGTTTAGCCATCTCCTTTATCTCTTTGTTTCGTTTTTTTTTAAAGCTAAATCTCCACTTGATTTTCTTTTCATCCTGGTTTTTCTGGTTTTTTTTTTTTTTTAGCTACGTTACATGTTTTTGTTTTCTTTCTGAAATCTTAGTTCTTCATTTCTTTTCTCTTATAATCTTTATCATTAAAAAAAATCTTGGTAGTTTTATTCATCATAATCCGCCCTTCTCTGTGCTTTGTTCGTTCTCTTTATTCTGTCTTTCTCTTCCTTCTGTCTTTCTCTTTGTATTATTTATCTTCATCATTTGCTCTATCCCTTTCTCACTGTTCTGTCGATCTTTGTTCTGTCTTTCTCATTGTTGGATCTGTTTTTCTTATTGTCCCATCTATCTTTCTCTATGTTTATCTTTTTCATTGTTCTGTCTGCTTTTTTTTCGTTGTTCTGTCTTTCTCATTGTTGCGCTTATTTTTTCTCTTTATTCTATCTTTCTCTGCCCTGCTAATCTTTTTCTTTGTTCTGTCTGTTTTTGTCTTTGTTCTATATTCTCTTCTTGCTTCTCTTCTTACATCTTTCTCTTGTTCTGTCTGTTTTTGTCTTTGTTCTATATTCTCTTCTTGCTTCTCTTCTTACATCTTTCTTTTGGTTTTTGTTGTTGTGTTCTCGTTGTTTCTTTCTCGTTGTTGTTGTTGTTTTGTTGTTGTGCTGCTGTTGTTGTTGTTGTGTTGCTATTGGTGCTTTGTTGTTGTGTTGCTGCTATTGTTGTTGTTGGTAGTGTTGTTGTTATTGTTGTTGTGTTATTGTGTTGTTTCTGTGTTGTTGTGTTCTCGTTATTGTTGTGTTTTCGTTGTTGTTGTTTGGTTTTTGTTGTTGTGCTGTTGTTGTTGTTGTGTTGCTATTGGTGCTTTGTTGCTGTGTTGTTGCTATTGTTGTTGTTGGTAGTGTTGTTGTTATTGTTGTGTTTTTGCTGCTGCTGTTATTCTTTTTCTTTCGTTATAGTACTGGTAGTGGTGTTGTTGCGTTATTGTTACCGTTTTTGTGCTATTGTTGTTGTTGTATTGTTGCTGGTGATTTTTGTTGTTGTATTGTTATTGTTGTTGTTGATGGTGGTGTTGAGTTGTTGTGGTTTTGTTGCTGAACCGTTGGTGTTTTTTTTTATATACAAAGCTTTGAAATAAAACGTCATAAAAATCTCACATTCATCATCATCCTGTGCCAAGGCCTCAATTTTGTTAACTGGTAGAAAACTATTCTTATTCTCCACACACAAAAAAAAACAACCTTATGAACTATTCTGTTTTAATTGACTATGGTTTCCTATTAAAATAGGGAAGTCTCTCGGGGCCCGATAGTATTTTGCCCGCTAGACACATAAATAATTCAACTAAATAACCAAAAATTCCACAGTAGAGAATCAAATAACTCGCGAACTAATTAACTACAAAATCACAGTAGAGAATCAAATAACATGCGAACTAATTAACTACAAAATCACAGTAGAGAATTAAATAACTCGCGAACTAATGAACAAAAACAAAAGAATTAATCAAACAAAACGCGAACTAATTAATCAAAATACCACACGAACTAATTAATCAAAATAATACACGAACTACCAAAATAACACACGAATTAATTAAGCAGAATAACACACAGACGAACTAAACAAATAACACGCGCTCGCACATACACACATGGTAATTCAGTAACACACAAACTATTTAATCAAAGTAATACACCAAGTAACTAACTAAACTAAGTAACTGAAACTTTTTGCAAAAACTCAGTATAGAATGCTTTTCTCCCTTTTCAAAATAATCTCATGGTTATTGCCCGTAGCCCAGGATTCTTATTTATTTGGAATACGATTAATTACACCAGACGGTGCATTTTTTATCTTGCATATCCTGTAGGAAGGGGCGTGTCCTGCGATCAAATGTGTCCACCAGTGACAGCTGATGGGGAAGTCTCAGACAGAGGTGACTAGTGACTGGATGATAAAAATCACAAACATGCACAAGATCTGCAGTATTTACAAGAGGTCTCACGTGACCAAACACGTGCTGAATCTAAAATGTTAGGCGCTACTGCACAAGTTGTTCCCAGTCAGTCATTTGCATGTCCCTTGCAGAACTTTGCCTCCCTAACAGCTCTACTGTAGGCCTCTCGGTTGTGAGCAAGATGCTATGCTGCTGATACATCCATTTTCAGATCATCAACGATGTCTTGCTGCCATCTTCGCCTTGGTCTTCCTCTCTTTCTTTTTCCTATTATGTATCTTCTTTAGATTATCATGACGTTTAATGTGTCCAAAATATTTAAGTTTTCTCTGTTTAATCCTCTTTACTAGCCAGCTTTCTTCAGTATTAAATTCGTGCATTATGAATATATTTGTTCTTTTTTCTGTCCATGATATTTGAAGAACTCTTCTGTAACATTTACGACATATATTGCGACGTACATTCAAAGGCATCAATACGTTTCTCAGCTGTTTTGTTAAGTGTCCAGGTCTCACAGGCATATGTTGTGATGGGAAAGATGCATGCCCTTAAAAATCTTATTTTTGTAGTTCTGTCTGTTCCTCTCCACAGATTCTTTAGTTGTTTTACTTTCTGAAGAGTTGGTCCCACATTCATAAAAGGAAAGAAAAAAAAAGGTAAAATCCACATTTCCCGGGCATTAAGGTATTTTGGGAATACAATGTTAGGCCCGTATTTCCACTGCCATAGGCACACGAAAGTGTGATGTAGCCAGTATCATGCCTGACTGTATTTACATCCCAGACTTCTCTGGTACCCGGTTTTAGAGGCTGGATAGACCCCGGGTCATTTTGGTGTGTCAATCATTCATTTGCATGTCCCTTGCGGAACTTTGCCTCCCTAACAGCTCTCCTGTAGGCCTCTCGGTTGTGAGCAAGATGGCCTGCTGCGGATGCATCCATTTGCAGATCATCACCGATGTCTTGCAGCCATCTTCGCCTTGGTCTTCCTCTCTTTCTTTTTCCCATTATGTACTCTTCCAAGATGGTCTTCTCTAGATTATCAAGACATTTTATTTTGTCCAAAATATTTAAGTTTTCTCTCTTTAATCCTCTTTACTAGCCAGCCTTCTTCAATATTAAGTTCTTGTAGTATGGATATATTTGTTCTTTTTTGTTGTGTACCAGAAAACAATCCCCACTGATGGGACTTAACCCAGTACCACCGGATTAGTAGACCGAGTGGCTAACCGCTCAGCTGGTTATTAATTGGTCATTAATTTATGACAAGTTATTGACTGCAGTTAATAAACTTCCAAATCCGTGCGAAGCTGTTACTTTAGTTGCTGGTGTTTTTATTGTTGTCGTTGTTCTTAGTTGTTGCTATTGCTCTATTGATTTATTTAAAATGTAAACTTGAATTCTTTGCAGTCGACGCTGTGGTGGTGATCTTGGAAAAAAAACATAATGGAGAAGGATAGAAGGTGCCTGCAAATGATTTTTACCCAGTTTCTAGATCATGAAATAGCTTCTCAACTGGCTCCACAACCTGCTGAAGCCCTCTGATTTCGCTAACAACCGCAGTAAGATAGAAAAGCGTGGGTTTTTTTTTTTTTTTTGTAGCTGGTATTCACGGACTCAGCCATCGCCAGCACCACAGCCGTGTTTGTTGTGCTGATCAGCGCGAACAATTTCCAGTCCCCCCTCCCCACGCCCGCTTTCTCTCCTCCTTTTCCCGCCCTCTCTTCTGGCCGGGGGAGGGGGGGGGGCTCTTGCACATTTTCTGGCCACTGGTCGAGCCAGGAACAATCGCTTCACTCTCACGTGAAGGAAGTTAATCAGTCATGCAGCTCTAGAGACCGCCTTATTTGTGAACAACGGTGAAATAAACTCGGCCATCTTTTCCAGTTTGTGGTAAGCATTTTCTTTTGTTTCGTTTTACATTTCAAATATTTTATATTTATATCTCCTTTATATAGAATATATACAGAATATAGGCATTCGCTGGCCTGTTCGAGTTCAAGACCGACGTTTAAAGATAGGTTTACTTTCTTTTTCATGTTTGCGTTCATCCAGTGTTTTATTTCATGAACGCATCCTGCCGAAATATTGGTTTTTCTTTACTTTTCCTTACCTTCTTCTCATCCGTGTGTTTTATATTGTCATTCTCTCATTCATTTCCTTTTTCTTTCCGTTTTTTCTTTCATTTTTCTTTACTTGTGCATTAAACTACAGTTCTTGCCTCTAACTAGCCTACTAGACTCAGCCTATGTTTGTCAGGAGGTCAAAAGTACAAAAACTGGAAACTTAACACAAATTAAGACAAAGCATATGTACACTGTGTACGTGGAAATAGAAGCATACATGAACGAGAATTGAACCCCTTACTTCAGTAGAACGAGCCACTGCTTAGTCAAGGGAGAACTGCACACTGACTATTCGGCTACGGAGCATTCATCACCAACTTGGACGGTTAATATTACTCACAGAACTCGAGGTCCATGTCTCATTCATTCTCTCGTGTTTTTTCTTACTAGTATGTGCTCTGTATTAATTTCTGTACTCCCCGCCATTTTTTTTCTTACGAGTATATGCTCTGTATTAATTCCTATACTCCCCGCCATTTTTTTTTGTTACGAGTATATGCTCTGTATTAATTCCTATACTCCCCGCCATTTTTTTTCTTACGAGTATATGCTCTGTATTAATTTCTATACTCCCCCCTCCCTTTTTTTTCCTTACGAGTATGTGCTCTGTATTAATTTCTATACTCCCCGTCATTTTTTCTTCTTACGAGTATGTGCTCTATATTAATTCTTATACTCTCCGTCATTTTTTTTTCTTACGAGTATGTGCTCTGTATTAATTTCTGTACTCCCCACCATTTTTTTTTCTTACGAGTATGTGCTCTGTATTAATTTCTGTACTCCCCACCATTTTTTTTCTTACGAGTATGTGCTCTGTATTAATTTCTGTAGGTGTCATGGACATTTTTTAGCGCCTCTTTATTGCTGGTAATTTTTTTTTTCTTGTCTTCCACTTTGGTATTATCATCATCAAGTGCCACGCCGAGATGTGTTATTATTTTTGTCGTCACACAAAACTGGCCTTCAATTCTTACAGTCTAGTCAAGTGGTGACGTCGTAGCGTGTTGAGTTGACCTTTTTTTTTTTTTTTGTTAACAATTTTATGAAAAAGTTTGCGGTGAAAGAAAAGTTACAGTTTAGTAACACCTGCAAAATTTTAATTGAATATCTCATTTCTTTTCCTGTTATTTTAAAAATGGGTTTTAGATAAAGTGTGGATAATGTTTCTTGTAGTGAAAAGATTTGTGATGGCAAGGAGGGAAATACATGTATTTTATTTCAGTATTTTGAGGTAACTGAAAAATGTCCGTATCCCTCTTTTCCCTGTGTGTTGTCACTACTTTGTGTGTGTATTGGTTCTAAGGACTGTTATCGCCGGAGGTAGGGTGGAGAATTCGCTCTCCGCTCCAACGGCGTGCGTCTCAAATATCCTCTGGCAGTCAAGTCCAGCTCCTGGCCTTCCCGTGGCAGAACTATTTAAACAGACAGGAGAAGGGGGGAAGGCGAACATCTGGCGCCTGAAAACCAGACGCTTAGGGTAGATGAGAGGCACGTTTGGTAGCTCATCTGCCGCTGCTGGCGAGATTCTTCAGCTGCCTTGTGTGGAGCGGTGCTCCTCCATGGCCAGTGAAGAAAGGTGCAAATGAGGTTGCCGCGCGGCACCGCTGCGGAAAACGTGGTAGAAATGATAAAGCGAAGCAAACAGTCAAATCATGCACCTCTGGTCTGGAGGTCGGCCACGTCCTAAGTGCACTCATATCCGGTGAAATGCCTGAACCGGCTTAACCCAGAGGTTAAGACACTGCTGGCGAGACTCTTCAGATGCCGCGCGTGGAGTGAAGCTCATCTCGGTCAAGGAAGAAACGGTGGAAAAGAAATAAAGGTTGCTGTGTGGCTTTGATGTGAAAAGGTGAAGGAAAGGATAAAGTGAAGTTTAATCGGTATGTCCAGTAGTATCGTTGCGAGAGCTACACATACCACGGCGCCTCTGCTCTAGAGGTCGGCCACGTCCGAAATACACCTACACTGGTGAAATATGCCTAAACCGGCTCACACCAGGAGTGGAACTTGATGGCTAGACATGTCACGCCTCCTCCGCTCTAGAGGTCAGTCATGCCCGATATACACCCATACTGGTGAAATATGCCTAAACCGGCTCACACCAGGGGTGAAACTTGAAGGCTACACACTGTCACGGTACCTCTGCTCTAGAGGTCAGTCACGTCCCAAACACGACCATACTGGGAAAATATGCCTAAACCGGCTCAACCCAGGGGTAGAAGTCACTAGTGGCGAGGATTCGTCCTCCTGGACAAAAGCTCCATCCTGGTCACAACTAGGAAGGGTAGCGGCCACGACTACAAAATGCTGAAGTCGGAGACACTGAACCAGGGCAGTCTAGATAGGCAACCACCTCTCACCCGGAGGGGATGTATGCTTATCCTAATCACGCTGAGGTTTTCCGGTGAGAAAGTCTAACACTGGACTGGATGGGTAGCCACCTCTCACCCGGCAGTGATACACGGGTATCTCAAAACACGTCGAGGTTTTCCAGTGAGAAAGTCTAACTCTAGATTAAACTAGTGCAAGAAAACCACGGTGTCACGCACTCCAGCTCTGAGACCCACCAAGAATACAGGCTCAAGCCATACGATCCTCTGAACCTCTTGTGGTCCTCTCGGGGATCTCGTGTGGTCCTTTCGGGGACCACATGGAGGACCACGGGACTTAACGGGGAACACAGGCGTAAATTTAGTTGGATCACAGGGCGGTGTTGGTAGTAGAAGCAAAAGAAGAAGAAGAAGAGAAGAAGTGTGTGTATTGGAACATTTATTCCACATATAGTAAGCACATTTATTCCACATATAGTAAGCACATTTATTCCACATATAGTAAGCACATTTATTCCACATATAGTAAGCACATTTATTCCACATATAGTAAGCACATTTATTCCACATATAGTAAGTACATTTATTCCACATATAGTAAGCACATTTATTCCACATATAGTAAGCACATTTATTCCACATATAGTAAGCACATTTATTCAACATGTAGTAAGCACATTTATTCCACATATTGTAAGTACATTTATTCCACATATTGTAAGCACATTTATTCCACATATAGTAAGCACATTTATTCAGCATATTGTAAGCACATTTATTCCACATATAGTAAACACATTTATTCCACATATAGTAAGCACATTTATTCCACATGTCGTAAGCACATTTATTCCACATATTGTAAGCACATTTATTCCACATATAGTAAGCACATTTATTCAACATGTAGTAAGCACATTTATTCCACATGTAGTAAGCACATTTATTCCACATATAGTAAGCACATTTATTCCACATGTCGTAAGCACATTTATTCAGCATATAGTAAGCACATTTATTCCACATATTGTAAGCACATTTATTCCACATGTAGTAAGCACATTTATTCCACATGTAGTAAGCACATTTATTCAACATGTAGTAAGCACATTTATTCCACATATTGTAAGCACATTTATTCCACATATAGTAAGCACATTTATTCAACATGTAGTAAGCACATTTATTCCACATGTAGTAAGCACATTTATTCAAAATGTAGTAAGCACATTTATTCCACATGTAGTAAGCACATTTATTCAACATGTAGTAAGCACATTTATTCCACATATAGTAAGCACATTTATTCCACATGTCGTAAGCACATTTATTCAACATGTAGTAAGCACATTTATTCAACATGTAGTAAGCACATTTATTCCACATGTAGTAAGCACATTTATTCAACATGTAGTAAGCACATTTATTCCACATATTGTAAGCACATTTATTCAACATGTAGTAAGCACATTTATTCAACATGTAGTAAGCACATTTATTCAACATGTAGTAAGCACATTTATTCCACATGTCGTAAGCACACTGATTAATGCTTTACTGAGGAGACTTGGTTATCACGCTTCTCCCTTTTTTGCTGTCCGGAGACAGGTTGCCTCTTTTTCTTGTCCTTTTTGGTCAGCTCACTTAGATAATACGAGAGAGAATTTAAAAAAAATAAAATAAAACAGTAATGGCAGTTTGAAAATAACTTGGTAACCTCAGCTGGTAGAAGCCGACGCAATTCACAACGCTTGAAAGGGCTGGTGGGTAGTTCGAACAGTATAGTCTATGTGAAATAAAAATAAAATAAAATGGACGCTCCACTGCGAGATTGCGCCACTGTTGAACAACGCGCCGTAGTGAAATTTCTTTGCGCAGAGGGAGTAAAATCTGACGAAATCAATCGTAGAGCGGATGGGCGTGACTGGAGATTGCGTGTTGCAGGATGGGCGTAACTGGAGATTGCGTGTTGCAGGATGGGCGTGACAGGAGATTGCGAGTTGCAGGATGGGCGTGACAGGAGACTGCGTGTTGCAGGACGGGCGTGACAAGAGATTGCGTGTTGCAGGATAGGCGTGACTGGAGATTGCATGTTGGAGTTGTTTTTGCCAAGTGGCGGCAGTGATTTGTAGAAAGAATGGGTAGTAGAACCAGGAGGACTCGTGACTTCTTAAGGAGGTTGACGTATCTGACAAATTGTCCCTTCACGACCATCTCGCCATGTCCGTTGCCCAACTCTCCTTAGGGAAACTGAGGTATTTGACCCACTGTCCCTGCACGTTACGTCGTGATCTAAGTTTGACTCTCATTCTCTTAGCTACACTCTGCTCCACCAAAAAAAATAAATAAAAGTAAGAAAGACTCAAAAAACAAGTATAAAGGATTGTTGCCAGGAGCAACAGAATTTATTGTCCCTATGGCAGAGCTGCTCCACCTACATCCAGTCAAGCCAGGTGAAATTTTCCAGCTTTTCTTAAGTGCAAAGGCTCTCATACTATGATAGAGTACAGATTTAGATCACGTTTATCAATTTCCAACAAGCATGTCATTTTGGACCTGAATTAGACAGCTCCTAATAGCTCTAGAAGCTATAGACAGCTCTAGACAGCTCCTAAAACAGCTCTAGACAGCTCCTAAAACAGCTCTAGACAGCTCCTAACAGCTCTATAAGCTCTAAAAGCTCTAGACAGCTCCTAACAGCTCTAGAACCTCTAAACAGCTCCTAACAGTCTAGAAGCTCTAAACAGCTCTAGACAGGTCCTAACAGCTCTAGAAGCTCTAAACAGCTCTAGACAGGTCCTAACAGCTCTAGAATCTCTAAATAGCTCAAGGCAGCTGCTAACAGCTCTAGAAGCTCTGAACAGCTCATAGCAGCTCTGAACACCCAGGACAGGCAACTGCAGGCTAGGTTATGTCCTGAAAGTTAGAAATAAATACCACACAGATCTATCTAGAATAAATCTTACATCTTAAAATACCTCGTTCTCTTAAGCTACACAAAATGAAACACGTGCCTGAAGCGCAAGAGAAAGTCCCTACATCTCGACACTCACGTGATCTCTGTCTCCACGTGATCGTGCCTATGTCGCATGTTTGACAAATGAAAGTATCACCTTACGGAGTTCTGGAGTCTGTTCTAAATCATTAGAGAATTGTCTAATATAGAAGTAAATAAGTTTAGCATTAATGTGTCATTAAAGATTAGAAAAGCTCAAACCACGAGGTATATCAGACACATTTGTATGGTACATCGTCAGTTTTCTGGAGTAAAATAAACTTTTCCCAGCGTGATCAGTTTTCTTTAAATATAAGGAAAGCAGTTAAACATATCAACAAACGCGTTGAGAAGACAAGTGTTGAAATTGATTAAACAGAACTAGCAATGGACTGGACAAACGAGACAAGAAATGGGCTGGACCAACAAGACAAATAATGTGGTGGACTCACAACACTAGCAGTGGACTGGATCCACAAGATTAGCGATGGACTGGACCAACAAGACTAGCGATGGACTCAACACTCATGACAGGAAGTGGACTAGACCCACAAAGCAAGCAATAGACTAGACTCACAAAGCAAGCAGTGGACTGAATTCACAAGGCAAGCAATGGACTAGACCCACAAGGCAAGCAATGGACTAGACCCACAAGGCAAGCAATGGACTAGACCCACAAGGCAAGCAATGGACTAAACTCACAAAGCAGACAATGGACTAAATTCACAGGGCAAGCAATGAACTAGACCAACAAAGCAAGCAATGAACTAGACCCACAAAGCAAGCAATGGACTGAATTCACAAGGCAAGCAATGGACTAGACCTACAAAGCAAGCAATGGACTAGACCTTCAAGGTAAGCAATGGACTAGACTCACAAGGCAAGCAATAGACTAGAACCACAAGGCAAGCAATGGACTAGACCCACAAGGCAACCAATGGACTAGACTCACAAGACAAGCAATGGATTGGATTAACAAGACAAGCAATGGACTAGACCCACAAGGCAACCAATGGACTAGACTCACAAGACAAGCAATGGGCTGGATTAACAAGACAAGCAATGGACTAGACCCACAAGACAAGCAATGGACTAGACCCACAAGACAAGCAATGGACTGGATTCACAAAGCAAGAAATAAACCAGACTCCACGAAAAAAAAACAACCAGAGAAAATAAGGCTGGCTTGATGATATGTAAAAGCGAATCTTTCAGACAGACCTTCAAGTTACAAGAAAGATGAGATAGGAAATGAAAATGAAAGTACAAGACGAAGCTAAAAGGAAAGGTTTTTATCTTTGCTCTATGTTGAACAGGGACAAATGAGGACAGATAATGGTTTTGAATGCAACTGCTTCATTTGGAAGACCTTAAATAAGAAACACGATTTAATGGACAATAAATGGTATTTTCAGTTCAGAGTAAAGTGAACATCACAATAAAGCAAAAATAGTAATAAATCTAGCATCACAATAAAGTGAATATCACAATAAAGTGAATATAACAATAAGGTGAATATAACAATAAAACAAATATCACAATAAAGTGAATATCCCACAAAGGTGAGTATCGCAATAAGGTGAATATCGCAATAATGTGAATATCATAATAAAGTGAATATAACAATAAAACGAATATCACAATAACATGAATATAACAATAAAACGAATACCACAATAACGTGAATGTAACAATAAAATGAATATCACAATAACGTGAATATAACAATAATGCGAATATCACAATAAAGTGAATATAACAATAAAGCGAATATCACAATAAAGCGAATATAACAATAAAGCGAAAATAACAATAAAAAGAATTGCCCATTGCCCCCCCCCCAAAACCCCCATTATTTGGAATCCCAGTGCATATGACAGTCGTAAACCATTCTCACACTATAATCTATTAAGTGATAAACAGACCAGGTCATTAAAAACAATGTATACACTTTAATAATATTTCAATGCTAAAAACAAAATGCTAACCTTCACCATCTCTGCCTTCTGTGGACGAGGCACAACAACAACAACAACAACAACAACAGATCAAGGGGTGTACGATCTTGACCGAAGAGCCATCGTCCACCTAACTGGTAGTTGGTTTATATATATATATATATATATATATATATATATATATATATATATATTAAAACACTGGCGGCATTCAGTGTAGATAGAGACAATGGCCGGGCGATGTCTTGTTATTTCTGCCTGTGGATGTGCTGTAAATTCATGCGTATTATGGTGATAGTTGGGTATATTCTGACCGTGCCCACCTCATGTGGTATAAATTATGTAGTTGTGCAATAACCTGTGATGTAGGTTTCTGTATTTACTTATGGATATGGAAATTCTGTGTATGATTTCATTGTGATTTATCAGTATAATAGCTGAGTACCCGACGTTGTCCGGGTATTTATTTATCCCAATAACGAATGTTCTATTCATTTCCACAACCTTCTAGACGTTATACAGAGTCTAGACTTTTCTGCAGAATTCTATTCGTTCTATTCGACTAAACTTGGGCTTAATTGTCACCAGGACCGTCACCAATCACCTTAGCGACACCGAACAATATGGATTCGACACTAATATCGGCCAATCTGGACATTTTATTTCCCACCCTCACTCCCAGGCCCCGCATGCCGACGGAGGCTAAACTTGGACTTAAACGGCATCGGGAGTGCCACTATTCATCTCCGCGACACCGAAAACTATGGATTCGACACTAATATCGGTCGTTATCGATGCTTGGTACATGCCACCCCGTTCCCACCCCCAACCCGATGGTCCCCCAAGCCGATGGGGCCTGAGCTTGGACTTAACGGCATCGGGAATGTCCCTATTCATCTCAGAGACCCCGAAAACTATGGATTCAACACTAATATCAGTCGTTTTCGATGATTTGTAAACGTCACCCCCATCCCACCCCCACCGCTAGCCGCCCCCCCCCCAAGTGGCTGGTGGCTGATCAACCTCTGTATGGGCGTTCTCTGTTATGAAATAAACACTCTGACCATTTTCTAAATGGACGCTGAGGTCAACAACAGTAGAATGTCTTTTGTGAATCAGAAATATGCTCCGTGTATAATGTTTCTCGTTATCAATGCCAAAGGTTCAGCACCTCAGAAGACATAACGTCATCGATTTGTGTGGGCTGACCTTTGTCTGTCACGACCGACAATCCAGGCATAAATATAATCCGAGTTACTTCCCGTCGTTCAATGGGGTATTGTTTGCATCGATCGAACCCCCCTCCCCCCCAACCACCCAGGCGTATTGACTCCAGGGGTTTTAGGGATTATCTAACCCCCACGGTGCATTGTCCAGTTTGTAATTCACATGTGTGCCAAGTTTGGTTGAAACTGCTCCAGGCATTCCAGCGTGATGCTCTAACGTACATTTATACACATGCTCATTTTTATGTATATAGATTGGATGGGCAACATGTTTGATTAGGTGTTATGCTTCATGTAGATTGATCTTGTGCTGCAGCAACTCGGTTATATAGAGGTGTGTCATGGCAGCGGTACCTGCGTGGGATAAGCGCCACTGCACATTAGATTCCTAGTGTAGGCCAACGTGCAAGGCCGGGACCCCAGGTCCATCAGATTTTCAATAAAGCAACATGAGAAGTCAATTATTGTACGATACCATGCTTAATTATCATTATAATGACACCTGTCTTGATGTCATGTTGATGTTAATGTCAGTTGTATGTATTGTTGTGGCGTATAGTGAGAATGAAAATACTGTGTCCTTAATTTCAGACTTGGTGATTTGTACTGCATGTCAATGTAATCTGTATTGACTGAACGTTCGGGACTTAAGCATAATTGGTTACAATATACCTGGGTGGGGGGGTGAACCTGGGTTGGCGGTCATGACTGGCTCAAGTACGGTAGTACATTGCCAGGGAATTGTTGGTCTGTAACATCTGGATAAAATATTCCCCCTCCTCCCTACTCACTGGTTATAAATATAAACTTGCACCAACAGGTTTTCCACTTCAACGAATTGTAATATTTTTTATAACCGAGGGTCTTACCTCAGTATTCAAGGCTTTTGACTCACTGAGTGACCAGGTATTGTTGTCAATAATTATTTTCTGTCATAGGAGACCCATGAAAATATAAAATATGAGAACCATCAGTGGCAGATTCGTGACGATGTGAAAGTTATTGCAGTTTTACTTGGAATGCGGTTAGGATACAACAAGTATTGTTGTTTTTTCTGCGAATGGGACAGTCGACAGAGATCTTCCCATTGTATAAGAAAAATCTGGCTTGATAGGAAAATTCTGGAGCCTGGAAAGAAGAAGATCCATCAGACTCCTCTTATTGACCGTAGCAAAACCATTCTATCCATTCATATGAAATTTGGGCTAATGAAGAACTTTGTTAAGAGGATGAATCAGGGAGGAGAGGCATTCAAGTACCTGAAGACAAAATTTCATCTTAGTGATGCTAAAATAAAGGGATCTTTGTAGGCTCCCAGATTAGGGAACTGCTAAATGATAAACGCTTTGATTCCATTCTTCGTGTGATTAAGAAAGAATCTTTGTAGATGCCCCAGAAGTGGAGCACATCTATGCTTGCTGACTTCTGTTAGAATGTGACAAGAGATGCCTCAGAAGTGAAACACATCTGTGCTGGCTGACTTCTGTTGGAATGTGACAAGAGATGCCCCAGAAGTTGAATACAAGAGAAAAAAAGGAAACAATAAGCACTATTTTTATTCTTGATATAGTCATCCTCCAAGGGTACTAAACAAATTAATACGGTTTTTAATACAAATTTTGACATTTAAATATCTCGAAAAATAGAGCTAATAAAAATGTTCTGATCTCATATTCGCTTTTTTTTCATCCCATTTTCAGTAGGAACCGACAAATTGTTAACATATCAATCAATCATGTCCCGTGCCGCGTGGCGTAGGCGATCACTTCTCTCCACAATTCCCTGTCTTTAGACTTGATTATGAGATCCGCCGGTGACTTTCTTCCTAGCCACACTGATAGTCCATCCGTAACTTCTCTCTCTCTGTGTCTTCCTCTGTCTCTTCTTCCCTCAGTTTTTCCACTTGCCACAATGTGTTCCAATTTTTCTCTTCTCAGAAACTGTCCACAAATCTTGTTTGTCTGCCTCTGATCTTTGCTATAATTTGCCTTTTAACTCCAGCCTCTCTTAAGACTTCTTCGTTGGTTTTCTTAGCTGCCCATGGTACCTTCAACATCCTTTTTATGAACCACATTTCCATGGCCTCCATTTCTCGCTGTACACTCTTATTCATGGACCATACATCACACCCGTAAAACAAAATTGGCGCGATGTAACATTTAAGTACTCGGAATCTTGTTTCCATTGATATGGATCTGTTGCACAAGATGTTTCTCATTTTCTGGAATGCTGACTTGGCCTGAGCACGTCTGCTTTTTATTTCGTTGTGACATTTCTCATCAGCTGTTATAATTGTCCCTAAGTACTTGAATCTATCAACTTGTTTCAGTTTTGTTCCATTGATGGTAATGCTATATTTTGGTGGTATTCTTTTCTTTGAGATGACCATCACTTCAGTCTTCTTTTTATTCAGACTGAGACCTTTACTTTTACTTTCACAAAACACGATGTCCAGAAGAGCCTGTAGCTCGCCTTCACTTTTAGCAATCAGGACTGTATCGTCTGCATAACTTAAGCTGTTAAGGTTGTACCCGCTAATTGATATTCCTGGCATGTTCTCTATATTTTTCATTATGTTTTCGCTGTACAAGGAAAATAGGTCAGGGAATAGAACACACCTTTGTCTTACTCCCAATTGTACGTCTTGGAATGCTCCTATTTGGTTCTCAACCTTATTGCTGCTGATTGTTGCCAGTACATGTTATTGATGAGTTTCAGATCTTTCACATCTATGTTGATGTCTTCCAGCATTCTTATAATTTCTGTGTGTCTAACTTTATCGAATGCGTTACAGTAGTCTATGAAGCATAAGTATAGGTCCGTCTTTACTTCTATTGATCTTTCCATCAATGTTATATATATATATATATATATATATATATATATATATATATATATAACACTGTTCTTCAGCGATTTCTGGTTTTATTTTGCTCCTGACTCTTCTTATAACAATACGAAGTAGGATTTTGGTAACATGGATCACAAGACTAATGGCTCTAAGGTCTTCACATTCAACTGCACTTTTGTTTCTTTGGTAGTGCAATGAAAACTGACTGCAAAAAAGGTCTGATGGGACATAGTTACTGTTATAGATGTCATTCAGCAATCTGGGAATTATTTCTATGCCAAACTCTCCTAATGCTTCCAGTTCTTCCTTGGTGATTTTATCTGGTCCTGGTGCTTTGTTGTTCTTCACGTGTTTGATGGCTTATTCCACTTCTGCTTTTAATATGGGAGGCCCTTCATTATTATTTTGTATATCTATTTCGCTTCTATTGTCCTCATAGAGTTCTCTAATGTATTCACACCATCGTGCCATTATTTCATCTCTGTCCATTATTGTATGTCCCTCCTTTGACTTCAGGCAACCAGTCTTGTGGTATGTCCTTTTGTTTGTTAACTCCTTTATTTGTTTGGGCATATCTCTTGCGTTACCTTGATGGTGTGTCTCTATTTCATTAATTTCTTATTTAGCCACTCTTCTTTAGATGTAGTGCATTTGTATCTTATTTCTTTATTTATTTTGTCATATTCATCTTTATCGTCCTAAAGACTTCTTCTCCGATCCATTAGTTGCAAAATTTCTTCTGTCATCCACCCCTGTTAAGCGTGTCGTTTATTTGGAGGTAGGATTTCAATATATGTTTGCTGAATAGAGTCTTTAAGCATATTCCATTGTTCATCAATCGTTTCAATCTTCTCTATAGCATTATACCTAATATGTACTATGGTCCTACACTGTTCTTGTATTGCCTTATCTTTTCATAACAGCTTTCTATCTAGTTCTTTGTTTTTTGCTGCTACCTTTAACCTCTTTAGCCTGATTCTCACTTTTCCTACAACTGGGATGTGGTCACTGTTGCAATCTGCGCTTTGTCTTGTTTTCGCGGATATTAGTGAGTTCCTGAATCTTCTGTTGATCATAATGTGATCTATCTGATTACGTATGTTATTATTATATGGGTTTTCCATGTCCATAGTCGCCTTGGGCGTTGTTGAAACCAAGTATTTCCTATTATCATTTTATTCTTTTCTGTCCACTCAGTTAACATCTCTCCTCTTGTATTTCTGATACCTAGTCCATACTTGCCAGTAGCTTCATTGTCTTGTTCAGTCCCTACTTTTTCGTTTAAATCACCCAGCACAAAGTTTACTTCCCTTGGTTTGACCGTTTCCTTGCCATGTCCAGATTGTTGTAAAATTCTTTTATCTCATCATCAGAGCTTTCTAAAGTTGATGCATATACGCGGATGATATTTGTATCTATTGGGTGGCCCTGTAAGTTAACCATTAACACACTGTCCGATATGCACCAGAAACCTTTCACAGTTCTTGCCGTCTTCTTATCTAATATTATGCCAACTCCATTTGTAGCATAGCCTTGTAAGTAATGATTATAGTTATTATTATTATTAAGAAGGTATTGGAGGCAAAATAGTAAAATCAAACAGCTACAGAAAAGTAGATAATTAGAAAGGCAAAACGCTGACAAAGATGGGAGAGGTAAACTCCCGCGACATAATATTAAGCTGGGACGCTCCGAAGAGCAGATACTTAGTATTGCAAATCGCTCATCAAAGGTAAACAGAGGAGGCAAAAGACAGATACGGCGACGCCGACAGACAGTAAATTAGTCCAGTACTAACAATGCGACGTCACACACACATGCACCTAGCTGAGATGGAACAATAGACGTTGACACTTGACTGATGTAGTTAGGGCCAAGAATCAGGTTATCGACAGAATAGAGAACGGACTAATTTCTAAGCATACTACGTGAAAGAGATGCTGGACTTAATTAAAAATAACAATTGGATAGACGGAATTGAAGTGACTAACACGTATAGCTTGTTACTAATTTTAGGACGTTATTTGCGATTGGTTTTGGAAATAAAGGAAGATCCAACGACCAATCCAATATTTGGAGGCGTGGTCTATTGGACAGTTAACTTACGATATATAAGTCACGGAAGTGGGCTGATGAGAGAGAGATAAAACGATTCAGAGATTTTAGAGATAGAGAGACAGATATAGATAGCGAGAGATGGAAGACAGTAGAACATCAGGAGAATCCGTAAGGAGAACACAAGAAGAGAAAAGAACGAGAAGTAGTGTTAGACTGAAGCTGTGCATCAAGTGATTTTGCAGTTTTGTTTCCTTGAAACTTCGACCACCGAGATTTAGTTGAGGAATTAGTAGACAACGAATTGCAGATATGATATAGTAATGAGTACTCTTGTATGAAATATTGATTTTTGTGAAGTTGAGAATATTGCTGAAATACTGCATTTAGAATATGAGAACGTTTGATATTGTGATATTTTGAGATTATGTGCTACAAAGATGAAAACAACGAAATGTATTCCAAGTGATGTTATCAATTATAAGTCTGGATAATTCTTGTCAAAATAAACGATTCCAGTGAACTTTTCATCAGGTTTGATCTATTGTAATTTATGTGAATCTGCGATGTGTGATGTATCAAATAAACAACACTTTTACTATCAGTCATCGAGAATAATAGTTCACAACTTGTAATTGTGATACAGGTGCAGTCAGAAACAGGATAGTGCACAATGAAAATGCTATACATTTCTACACTGGTTTCCCCCAGAATATATTATTTTGAAGTCTTTTTTATCTCCGCTTCCTGCTCCAGTCCATCTCATTTCACATAAACCAAGGATGTTAATTTCCATTCCTTTCATTTCTTGTTCGATGTTTTCCAGTTTTCCAAGTTCTGTTAGTGTTCTAATGTTCCACGTTGCAATTACTGTGATGTTACTTGTGTTTTATCCGCGTACAATAGTTGGATAACGATCTGGTATCACCTGTTGCACGTGATAGTCCATACCGGACTAGCTGGTTCCACTGGAACCCCCATTAAGGTGGTTATGATTCAAAGAATTGTGGATTGTCATGATTGTTCTTGGGAATGTACAGTGTTGGTTTCCACCGGTTTGTTTATGGTTTACTCCACTAGCCTTTGACTCCAGAGCCTACCCTACAAGGCAGCAGGGGGGTTTGAAATCAGAGTTTTCCTTCTCCTGGATAAGCTACCAACTAAGACTAACGAGTCTCATCTGCCCGAAGCTTCTGGTTTTCAGGCGCCAAATACTCGCCTTTCGCCAATTCTCCTGTCAGTATAAACAATTCTGCCACGAGAAGATCCAGGAGCTGGACTTGGACTGTCAGAGGCTATTTGAGACGAACGCCTTGGAGTCATTTAATTGGAGTGGAGAGCTTATCCTTCACCCCACCTCCGGCTATTACAATCCTTAGAACCAAATTGTTAACAGGAAATATAAAAAAGTGGGGATGAGTTTTTGGTTGCACGGTGTAATCAGTCTCGCTTTAGGCATATCCATGTGATCACCAATCCTTTCTTACTAATCATTTTAAGCTTTTGATTCCCGTTTGTCTGCCATGTTAATGGACGAGCCCTTGGAATAAAAAAGTCGCCATGATATTTTTGCGTTTTCCTTGTCCGCCTGGCTATCTACTAGATAGAGTTGAAGTCAAATACAGTGCTGATGTAGCCAAACCACTGATTAAAAGTCGTCAGTGACCAGACTACCAACCCCCACCCCATCCATTATATCGAAGAAAAATGCGTGTTTCGTGGGCAAACAATAAAACAAAAACAAACAAAAAACAAACAAACAAACAAACAAAAACTACTGAAACAAATTAAATGAAAAACAGAATTAATCCTGTGACTAGGGATGTTTCTTTCACCATATACATTCTTAAAATTCTGCTAGTCATTTAGGTAACTTTGTTAAAGAGAAATATTGGAAAACAATGAATGCATGCATCTGGTTTTGTTTCTTGTTTTGGGATTCAGATTTTAAACTTCTGTGTCAGTGAAATATAGGCCAGTGGTCATTTTTTCGACAAAAACATGGCGACTGTGTTTCTTATACATTTTATATGTGGCCTTTAAAGCTGTATGTGTTTTGTAGAAAAATAGGACAAACCGATATGCACGAAGAACTATTATTTTTTAATGATAAGCTGGAGACAAGGTTGGAAAATAAATAAGGAACCTTTCAGCTTCTTCAAAATGTCAGAACAAAATACTCGGATATTAACAAAAGTTATATATATATATATATTGTCAGCTGTCCAAGCCCACACATAAATAATATTTTAATGCATGTTATTTTATCCATGTAGTAGTCATAAAATGACGGGAGAAGGAATGAAAATGTAGGGAAACTAAAAAGGACTTCAGTTAGCAGATAAACATCAGGAGGCGCACAGCACACGTCTTACATGAGGTAAATATCACACTGTCAGACACCTAACATCGAAGGTTCTCATAGCCAACTATCCACGTGAAGGGTGAGTTCCAATTAATGACAGATAAATGCAATGAACACTATTCGCTGGCTGAAAACTGACATTGCATAAATTAAACGTCGAAATAATCAATTTTTGTGAGCAACAAGATCAGTGGTTTTCAAATCTGGAAGATGTATCACCAAAGGTATTCATGAGCAAAGACGGATGTGCAGAGGAAGGGCCTTGTTTTCAGGATGTTGACACAGGACTAGCCAAGACTGTCACCCCACTTCTAACTGGTACTCCAAGTAAAAGATTCAGCCTCTGGTAGATCACCCCAGTTACATTGTTTCTTTGGATAGCATAAACTATAGACATTGTTCCTTTGGGTAGCATGACCTACAGACATTGCTCCTTTGGGTAGCATGACCTACAGACATTGTTCCTTTGGGTAGCATGACCTACAGACATTGCTCCTTTGGGTAGCATGACCTACAGACATTGTTCCTTTGGGTAGCATGACCTACAGACATTGTTCCTTTGGGTAGCATGACCTACAGACATTGTTCCTTTGGGTAGCATGACCTACAGACATTGTTCCTTTGGGTAGCATGACCTACAGACATTGTTCCTTTGGGTAGCATGACCTACAGCCATTGCTCCTTTGGGTAGCATGACCTACAGACATTGCTCCTTTTGGGTAGCATGACCTACAATTGTTCTGGCACGTGATCATCGTAGTTGAATGTAATGGCAGTAGATCTCCACGTTCTATAGCAGCTGATACAACTGATCAATGGTTTTAAAAAAGTCTTCAGGAAACACGTGTATTTCTACAAATATTCAGACATCTGCCTTCTTCAATTCTCCACAGCGGAACTACCAACACACGTGAAGAGAAATAAAGACAAACTTCTTAAACCGTCCAGTCTAAGGTCCTTTCTCTATCGTCTTCGTCTGTGACATCTCATCTACGTCACGTGACTTGTTTATTGTATCTTCTATTCTGGGTCTTAACTGGTTTTGAGAGCCCTCCCCCCCCTTTCCCCCAACAGGGCAATGTGTCATATAGTGCTATAAACCTGGTTACCTAGTTAGGTTTATCCATTGTCTGAAATCTTGATGAGTCTGCCAACAAACTTGATGTCTTTTAGTGTGGGGGAGGGGAAAGGAGAGGGGGGGGTTCACTCCTGGTCTTTTAGCCACCGTAATCCACTCCAAATCCGACACGATGCTTGTGTTCCAACATTTTCACAAAGTGAACTACTAAGAACATCCTCCTAACATTTCCAGGAATACAAATTCCTCCTAACATTTCCAAGATTATAGATTGATCCTAACATTTCCAGGATTATAGATTAATCCTAACATTTCCATGAATATAAATTATCAGGAACAAAGAATAGCTGCAAATATTTAGAATGCCATCGTACTGTAGGAGAATATCATCTCATCTTTTCAATATGATTTCAAAATCAGTAAATCTTGTCCTGTCTCCGTCTTGTGCTATCTCCCTGTAACTGCGAGCCCGTGTTCTTTGCAGCCGATGCTGTGGAGGTGTTGGGCTACAGCATGGTATCGGCGTGGGAGCGGGCTATGGTAGCTATTTTTTCAGTCCCGGAGTTTAGCTAAAAACCAGCTGGTGTGCAGTGCTTCTTTAGCAGATTCCACCACCATGGGGACTATGCCCCGTTAGCCAGGCTTCGCCTGTTACTAGGGGCACCAATGGAGAGGTGGGACAGGGTCTTGGTCAGCTTTGGTTCGCTAACCCTGACGCTAACATATCAGCTATGGGTCGCTGACTGCTTAATCGGACAGAAGAAAAAAAAATTGTGGCCCTAAAGACACTTTTCCTCGACTATTCTGTGGTGAATTCTCACAATCCATCCTATAAACACAAAGAATAGATGATGATGATGATGACGAAGAAAGCAAAGCTGTTTATTATTAAGATGGTAATATGCATATACACACACTCATTATGCTGCATGGGTTTGCAACTAGTTATTTTGAAGGTTCATTCAAGGGAGACAACCATGACAAGAGATATGCGACGACTGACGTACACACATAACTGTGCCACTTTTCCATCTTTCAGACAAAATATAAATCTTTTCATCCCTGGAGATTAGACCAGTAACGGGCGGCATTAGCAGTGTCGAATGTCCTTAACCAAAAAAAAAAAAAGAGAGAATTATTAACTTTGTCTGTCGCCGAACTGTCTGCAGTGGAGACTTCTAAGAGTTGCGTAGGCATACAAATGTTATGTTGGAAAAAACCCACACAAACAGAATATCATATGTCACTCAAAAGTAGTGTGGGTGGGTGTGTGTGTGTTTAAGCAAAGAGAACTAGTTTGAAATTATCGTTCTCCACATCTTCCTCAACTTGCCCTTCATCTTTTCCTTCTCTTCCGCAGTATGCTTCTAGTTATCACTGTTATACATTATCATTCTTGTAATAATAATAATTTACGTAAATTAAAATCATCGTAATCCTCCTCATCATCTTCATCGAGTAACTGAAACATCATCCACACTAATAGATCACATATATGTAGCTCATCTAAAAAACATTATAGAATGTAAAATCCCTCACACATCACTGATTGATCATTATCCTGTCTGTTGCACATGGACACGACATGGGTTGAAAATTCCCCAAAATAAACATACCATTATTCTTCTTCTTCTTCGTTCGCATTGTCTGTCTATATCTGCAGTCCTGTCTCTTTGATAAATTTCACTGTTTTTTTTGTAATTCATGTATGATACCAGTATTAACTTTAGAAGTTTTAGCGAATTCAGCTTAGAATCATTTCTGAAAGAGTTACAAGTAGAGCCTTTAGATCATGTGTACCAACTAACTGACCTCGATAAGGCACTGGAATACTGGATAAAAATTTTTCTGGATATATTTGACAAGCATGTTCCTATTAAGGAGGTGAGAGTTAACCATCGAGTCTGGAAAGCAATTAACATTCTAGCAAACAAGAGAAAACAGTCTGACTTACAGAGTTATAATCATGTGCCTGCATGTGAAGAGTTCAGCATTCACTTCAGAGGTGAAGTCAGTATCTTAAAATCTTCACTACGAACCCCTTCTTGTGACTTAAGCGAATTAAATAAATTTATATGTAGCAAATTTGCAAATCTAAAGCACCCCAGTATTCCTTTCATGTCAGTTAGTGAAGTTTACAATTTTCTTTCATCTCTGAAGAACAACAACAAAGCAGGACTTGATTTTATTCTTATCTTATATCTTATATCCTTCCCGTGCCGTTAGACGTCACATAGGGCTCGCAAAGTAGTTCGCCAATTTTTCCTGTCTTCGGCGAGTCTTTCAACCTCAACAAAGGATTTTATGCCTGTTAACTTGGCCTCTCTTAATAATGTCCTCTTCAGAGTTTCACGCGGTCTGCCCCTTTTTCTTCGGCCTGTTGTGTTCCACTTGACAGCTTGTTTTGGGATTCTCTGATTTTATTAGCAACAAGATATTACGCTACTCAGCCCCAGTAATTACAGATACACTAACATACGCTTACAATCAGTGCATTGTACATTGTCATTTTCATCAGGCTTTTAAAATTGCAAATATATATCCCTTTTTTAAATTTGGTTCGGAGAAAAATCTCTCAAGCTATAGACCAATTTCCATTCTATCGATTTTGTCAAAACCACTAGAAAAACACATACAAAAAACAACCTTACAACACATGGAGGAAAATGATTTGATTGTTGACTGTCAGTCAGGTTTTAGACCGAAACATTCCTGCCACACAGCTCTCACAAAAATGACAGAATGTTGGTTATCTAATATAAACTATGATAAATTATGTGGTGCTGTCTTTGTTGACTTTAAAAAAGCATTTGACATGATTGATCATGAAATCTTAGTTAGAAAGCTTGAGACTTATAAATGACACCCTGGCTTGACAAAATTTATTACATCTTTTCTTTCCAACAGACAACAGGTAGTTTCCCTCAAAAACTCTAAGTCAAGTTCATCTGTGGTTGATAATGGTTTTCCACAAGGGTCTATTCTTGGTCCTCTCCTTTTCACCACCTACATCAGTGATCTTTCACTTCATCTCAAAAAATCATCTTGTGACCTTTTTGCTGATGACTGCACAGTTTACACTAGTGACAATGACTGTATTAACCTTGAGTCAACTCTTCGAATTGAAATAAACAGTCTAATTAACTGGAGCAACAACAACAGAATGCTCAAAACCACCAGCAAAACAAAATCCGTGCTCATTACAACAAGACAGAAATTAACAAAGTCACCAACAACAACACTACAGCTCCACGCTGGAACTTCACAGGCAGAGAATGTTAGTGAACATAAAACTCTAGATCTCATGACTAACCACCACCTCAGCTGGAATAATCATGTAGACAATCTAACCAAACTCATTGCACAAAAAGTTTACCAATTTACTAAAATTAAACGTTTTCTTAACATAGACACCAGATACAAACACACTTGGACTACTGTTCCACAGTCTGGGATGGTTGTTCCTTGTCAAAGATTAAAAGACTTCATTCACTTCAAAAACGAGCAATAAGGCCTATAGATGACAAACATGCAGCACATATTACAAATAAGGACAAACATCTTGATATTCTACCCTTCAAGAAGAGATTTATTTTCAACAAGGCCAAGTTAATTCATAAAATTCTATCGCTCAATGCTCCACCCTATCTGTGGTCGTTGTTCAGATCCAACCCAAAACACAGTCAATGCTTAAGCATCTGTATTCTCCCAAAACCAAGGTTTGACATGTTTAAAAAAAGCTTGTCTTACTTAGCTGCCCACCTTTGGAATGGCTTACCAATTTATGCAAAACGTACAAGTAATATTCGTTCTTATAACTTCAGACTTTATCAACATCTGTTTAATATGGACTATATGCTTCCCTAAGCATAGTCTGAAGTAAAATATGGCTTGTTTATTCTATTTTTTAACATCATTTCCATAAATGTGTTAGTTTTGAATGAATGTAAGAATGCAAGTTTGTTGCATAAATCAGAGTGTGGAGTGTATGGACAAGAGATAAGTTTATTATTTATTTATGTAATCACTGAATTGTGTCTTCATGATTATTAATGCTCATTAATAAATGCTGAATGACTGTGACTGAGTGAAAGCTGTATGATGAAGGGCAGAATGTTAGACGGGCCTGCGTGCCCAATTCTTAACCCTTTGAAAATAAAGTATGTTCGTTCGTTCTTTCGTTCGTTCGTTCGTAATTATAACCATCATAATAATCATTCTCATCGTCATAATTACACTCCGCATAAAGTCCTCTTTTAAAAAGATATATAATGGTGAAAAAAAGAGAGGAAGACCAAGGTGAAGATGGCAAGACATCGTTGATAAACTGCAAATGGATGCATCAGCAGCAGGGCATCTTGCTTACAACCGAGAGGCCTACAGGAGTGATGTTAGGGAGGCAAAGTTCCACAAGGGACATGCAAATAACAGAGTGATAAAGTCCTCATCATCCACATTATTATAATAACCACAATTTATATCCTCGCAGTTATAATCATCGTACTCCTCCGCTTCCTCTTGACTTTATTGAACTTAACCAACGTACTTCTCATAGTACTTCTCATCGTACTTCTCATCGTACTTCTCATCGTACTTCTCATCGTACTGGTGATTATAATTACCATATTCCCCTCTACTCCATTAATCATAATATTACTTATAATCATGACAATTTTCGTCATCATTATCCATTTCCTTCTAATTACTATCCTCATTTAATCCCAGAATTTCCTTCTCTCTCCGGTCGTCCGGCAAATGATGACAAAGTGGGACAGGATTGTATGCCCTTGTCACACTGTCAAGGTCTTGATGTATAAACTAGGAAAAAAATAGGAACGGCTTTAATTAACGAGCACACAGTAGTGATTTTTCGGTGTGAACCTTGATCATGCAAAAACACACAGGACGAAGAAACAGAGAAAGAAGATAAAATATGAATTCATGTGAATGCTATTTTTAAAAAAAGTAGGAATCGGGGGGGGGGGGGGGGGGGGGGGGAAGAAATGGAGCACTTAGCAGTGACTTATAAGAAGCTGTGACTTGTGAGAAGCTGTAACTTGTAAGAGGCTGTGTCCGGAATGTAGTGTAGAAAATATTTAAATGGGGACTTGTGATTTGTGATAGATGGGTCGTAAGAAGGGTGAGAGAGGCGCGGATAGGAGAGAGAGTGATACAAAGGTAATCTAACAGGGGGAAGGTGAAATAGGTGATTGTAGCTGGGGTTGAGAGGTTATTATATTATGCTATGAGGAAGCTCTGAACTATGTGTTGCAAGTGAGAAAGGAGTGGGTCTCAGTGCAGAGATAATATGGTTGTGGAAGAGGGGAATGTTAGGTGTAAGTGAATTGCGAGTTCAAACCAGGTGGTTCCAGCGTTCCATGTTCTTGAATGTAACGGTTCTCAAGCGCTAGGCGACTTCTGCCATCAGCGTGACATTGTTTGATGGCTGTTAGCAGAAAATAGATTTGCCTCTGTGGTTGGATACACTGAAATAATTAGGGACTGGTTTTGAAGCATGCTGGGTGATATCACACAGATGTTTCTGCATGTGGTCCTCTAATCTGAGACAAGTTCCATTAATATAAGTTATCCTGCGTCTTTTGTATACAATGTCATATATCACATGACGGGACTCGCATGTGAATCCCTCATGGAGAGTGAGGATAGTTTTGTGAAAGGTGATCGTTTTCGTTTCCCAGACTACCGGGCAGGTAACGCAGCGAGTGTGGTTACATTTTCTGGTGCCAGCAAATGCAAGATACCGCTTCAAATGGCTATGGACGAGGATGTTCTTGAGATCTGGTTCCCATTTGTGTCTTATAAGGGTGGATCAGAGAAGATGTTGCGAGTACTGGGGTCGAGTTGGATTAGTGGCAGATGACGATAAAGAATTTTCTTAACCATCTGACCATGCGGGTGAAAAGGAAGTACTAACTTAACCCTGTCCGATGGGGTAACAGGCTTTTTCCTAAATAATTCTTTGCGGCTCACTAGTTGGATGCGGTTGAATGCTCTCCAAAGGACATTTTCTGGTAGTGGCGATGACGGAAAAATTCTAATAACTTGTTGGACTGATCTATAAAGTCCAATTTATCCTGACATAGGCGGCGAAGACGGAGGAGTTGGGAGTATGGGATGGAGTTCTTACAAGCTTCAGGTGAGAGGAAGTGTAAAGCAAACAGGTGTGGCTGTGGGTGGGCTTGTGAAGTAAGAGATGACAAGCCTGCCCGTGCCGATATGTTTTGATGGCAAAAAAGTTGACAGACTTGTCAGAAATTTCACAGGTGAATTTAATGTTCTCTTTTAGCAGGTTGGCGAATTCAATAAAATTTTGTAACTCGTCCCTCGTTCAGAGTACAGATAGGGAAGAAAATATACTTTGCCTTGCAACACTTGTTAAAATCCAAAATCCTGTCCCAAAACACCAAAATAACAATCTACAAAACTATAATAAGACCAGCCGTCATGTATGGATCAGAAACATCGAGTATGACAAAGAAAGATGAACAACAATTGCAAATCTGTGAGAACAAGATCCTAAGAAGAATCTTTGACCCGATAAAGGATACAAGCAGTGGAGAATGGAGAGCTAGAAAAAACACTGAACAGCTTATTTAAATCCCAATGAATTATAAATGTCTTGAAACTGAACAGATTATGCTGGCTAGGGAATGTAGAAAGAATGGAAGAGAACAGGCAAATGAAAATGATGTATGCACAAGAGATGAGTGAAACAAGACCAAAGGTAGACCAAGACAGAGATGGAAAGACAACATAGAAGATGATATATAAGAAATTAGTGTCACCAACTGGAGAGAGAAGATTAGGAACAGAGAGGAATGGAGGCGAACTTTTGAAGCATGCTGGGTGATATCACACAGACCAGTTCCATTAATATAAGTTATCCTGCATCTTTTGTATACAATGGCATATATCACTTTACGAGACTCGCATGTGAATCCCTTATGGAGAGTGAGGATAGTTTTGTGAAAGATGATCGTTTCGTTTCTTCGGAAAGCTGAAGAAGAAGATGAAGAAGAAGAAGACGAAGAAGAAGAAGAAGAAAAAAAAGAAGGAGAAGAAGAAGAAAGAAGAAGAAGAAAAGAAGAAGAAGAAGAAGAAGAACTCGTTCTTTGGTATACAGGCAACTCCAAGACCTTGTGCAGAAGACAAGTGTCTTTCATTCTCTCTAAGAAACAGGTCATTTATGGCGGTATGGGAATTTTTTTGCTCATGGTTATCACGTGTGACAGAACGAACCAATCAGGTTAGTGAAACGACTCAAGTAGAAGACAGCGACGAACGGGTTGTGTGAGTGAGAAAAAGGACTGCCTAAGCCTAAATCTCTGCCTTGTGCTGCCACTTGACCAGGTCACTAAGGTCTCACGTCCATGTTGACGGAACATGGCCAAACACTGCGGCAAAAGCAAACCTTCGGCATCCCAAAAGTAAACATTAGAGAAGGGTCTAGAAGCTTGGCAAAACACACTGAGGATCCAACAAGCAGAGAACGGGATACTTGTTTGGAAGATGGCCAGGCTCAGGCAAAGAAAGACGATGGGGCACAGTTCTCACTTGTCTAAATTTATTATTGCACTACAAACCAAGCACAGGTGTCTCTGTATAGAAGGTTTCTCAGTAAAAACATGTGGTTAACTCATTAACTCCTGGCTTTAATTTACTTGCCTTTCTTCCTCTTCAGCTTTCCGAGCCATTACGCCTCTTGCTCCAGATAAAGTTCGCCTCCATTCCTCTCTATTCCTAATCTTCTCTCTTCAGTTGGTGACACCAATTTCTTTTATATCATCTTCTATGTTGTCTTTCCATCTCTGTCTTGGTCTACCCTTGGTCTTGTTTCCTTCATCTCTTGTGCATACATCATTTTCGTTTGTCTGTTCTCTTCCGTTCTTTCTACATGCCCCAGCCAGCGTAGTCTGTTCAGTTTCAAGACATTTATAATTCGTTGGGATCTAAATAAGCTGTTCAGTTCAGTGTTTTTTTTCTAGCTCTCTATTCTCCACTGTTGCTATCTTAAATTACTTGCTCTACTAGAATAAATTTTGATAAGAAATTTTGGTTAAAAAAATGAGTGGGGGGTTGGGGGAGGGGGGAAGCTGGGATAATATTACTGTATAACCTAAAAATGTGATTCGGGTTAGAAATGTGCAACTTTTTAGTTTATTTAGGCTGCTCAAAATATCTCTCTGAGCATTGATTCACGAGCCGTGTAAGAGCCACAACTCTGCCAGGTGTTGTTCCAGAGTGAAAGAGTTAACAATCACGGTCTCTTATTTGTTAAAAAAAAAAGACCCATCTTTTACAAATCTTCACAATCTTTTACAAAAATACTTCTGATGCTTAAACATCGAGCTTAAAATCCCACTATTTTAAAGTTAGAACCAAAGCATCATGGACACTGAAAGGAACTAACTTAATTATTTAAATTACTACGGAAGGAAATATTCACATCTTTTTCGTCATTGTTTTAAAAATCAAGTTAGTTTTCAGCAAAATGTTTCAAGATTATCGTTAAACTCTGAAATAGTCGTATAGTTTATAGTTTTAATTACGCCAGCGTTAATCTGCAAAATGTTCTCATGATATAAGAGAGTCGTGACAAGATTCCAGTATAGAGCGACAAAGCTTAACTTCTTGGGCGGTTTCACTGGGTCAGTATTTGGATCTCTGTGTTTCATAGTGGGTTTAGTTTTTTGAGGATACGTTCCACAGTTTGAGGTTCCTGGGAATATACACAGAGAAAAGAATTTCCGACCTTAAACTTGGTACACATATGCTTTCTAAGTCGGTTGCGTCCTATTCTGGGGCGGAATTTGATGACTTGTTCATTTCTGTTTGGCAGATGATGTTCATCACCTGAATTTTAAACTCGATGTTTGTGGTGTTTGTGATGTTTGTGGCCTTTAGAGGGCCTTTCGAATATGTCAAAAAATCATGTAGAAGTCAGATTCTAATGCTGAACTCTCAGCAATAAATTATACAACGTTCCATTCTTTTTTTTAATTCTTTGTTTAACAGATAAAAGGAGCAATGACTTCAAACATGGATGTTGCTGTAATTCTTCTGTGGGCGACTCTGAGTGGTAAGTGTGACCATTGTTTTTGTGTGGTGGAGACCCATGTGGAAGCATATGAAAGTCTCACTGTGTATGTTTGTAACTCTCGCTATGTTGTGTTTGTAATTTTCGCTCTGTGTATGTTTGTAACTTTCGCTGTGCTATGTTTGTAATTCCTATCGAATATCTGTAAATTTCATGCTGTAAATGGATATTGCTTCGTGAGTGTCTTTTCCCTCGCTGTGGCGAAGTCTCGTATTCATGTGACAGACTTTAACGTGAAAGTCTTTTTCCCCTTTATACACCGACAGTTGGCTGTTTATCATTATCAAAGGGCCCTTACTCTGAAAAATTATATTATCCGTTTTTCGAAGCAGTTTTCCTTAACACTTGTGTGTCATTTATACATCCGTAGTAGACAATCCAGATTCTCAGGACACGTTCTACGGCCAGCCAAGCTAGAATAAATTGTGACAACAGGAAAGATAGAAGGCAAAAGAAACCGAGGTTGGCAGAGAGAGAGAGAGAGAGAGAGAGAGAGAGAGAGAGAGAGATAACAGGATCTTTGGTAACGGTGGCTTGGAACATTTATTGAGGGAATGATGAATTGCTGATGAAAATAACATTAAATCTGACTGCTGGCTGGTTACCCCTGCCATGTGGCCAGTCCATTCATACGTACAACTGCAGTACAACTATAACGTTCATAAATTCCACGAAGACATCACACAGCCAAAAAAAAAAACGTCCACAAAGTTACACGTTCAAACCAAGACTGACTCCACGGACACAGCCTTGCCCCCACAATTCCCTGTCACGGGTTTTGCAGCCCACGTGACCTTCTCGAAGGATCTCAGCACCAGAAAATTCAAAAAAAAAAAAAACCCCATAATAATGCCCTTACTATCAAGCTAACTGTTATTACACGAATACTGCTAGAGAGAGAGAGAGAGAGAGAGAGAGAGAGAGAGAGAATGCTGGACTAGATGGCACGGACAAAGAATACCAGCAGAGCTTATAATCAGCACTGGGAGCAGGAAGTTGTGGAAAGCCATGATAGCCAACACCAGTCGGCAGGGCAACAGATAGGTAGGCGGATAGATCGACTGGACGGTAACCACTGGCAGGAATCCAAGTCACAACCTTCGTATCAAAAAATCATTTCACTAACGATGAGGACCGCTTCATCACCCAAGGCTGTCAGTGACTCCCCTGTAATGATTCTCACATTGTAAACATGTGTTCCTGTGCCTTTGAAAGATCTGTTTATAGTTCACTGCGATCAAAGATACTAAAGTGCCAAATAAGCCTCACCTTTCATTGATTTCGATATTTCCCTTGTTTTCTCTTGCACCACACCAGCTATTTCAGGTGTCAGATATCTGTCAGCTATTTCAGTTTTTAGATATATGTCAGCTATTTCAGTTCTCAGATATCTGTGCACACCTCAGCGCTGTTTTTATATACTCCATTCTTTTTCTAGTTTCCGTTTGCGATACTCTGCGCTTGATATATTTCCTTTCTTTTTTTTCTGACATTCATTCATTCATTCATTCATTCATTCATGTGGCATGTCCTTTCCAGAACGTTGTCACTCTCACAGCCTCCCTAAATACAATACGGTCTTGCGCAAGTTGACCAGCATCTTGCAGTGACATATTCAGACTTTCCGTGCAAGTTGACCAGCATCTTGCAGTGACATATTCAGACTTTCCGTGCAAGTTGACCGGCATCTTGCAGTGACATATTCAGACTTTCCGTGCAAGTTGACCAGCATCTTGCAGTGACATATTCAGACTTTCCGTGCAAGTTGACCAGCATCTTGCAGTGACATATTCAGACTTTCCGTGCAAGTTGACCAGCATCTTGCAGTGACATATTCAGACTTTTCGTGCAAGTTGACCAGCATCTTGCAGTGACATATTCAGACTTTTCGTGCAAGTTGACCAGCATCTTGCAGTGACATATTCAGACTTTTCGTGCAAGTTGACCAGCATCTTGCAGTGACATATTCAGACTTTTCGTGCAAGTTGACCAGCATCTTGCAGTGACATATTCAGACTTTTCGTGCAAGTTGACCAGCATCTTGCAGTGACATATTCAGACTTTTCGTGCAAGTTGACCAGCATCTTGCAGTGACATATTCAGACTGTACGCGATGTCCTGAGACCATCTGCGGTGACATAATATCTATTTTAATGTTAAATATTGTTTTAAACTCCAAATATTGTTTGAAGTCCATATTTCGCTCGGTTTACTAATCCGGTGGTACCGGGTTCAGTCCCAGCAGTTGGGATATTTTTCTAGTACACACTGAAAAAGGCCCAGGGGTCCACCCAGCCTCTAAAACTGGGTGCCAGAGAAATCTTGGAAGGTAAAGCGACCAGGGCGTGATACTGACCACATCACACTTTCATGTGTCGAAGGCCATGGAAAATACGCGCCTACCACCGTATTCCTCAATATGCCTTAATGGCATGGAAACGGGAATTTGATCTTTTTTAACATAATTATTTTTTTAAATGGCATTATTTAAATGACACCGGCGCACCGTATTTCTGTAAAAAGACAGATCAGTTAAGGACTGCGGTAAAACTGGTTCTAGTAGAGTAGAGACAGTCTGAGGTGTATGGTATAGTTTTACGGGAAAATACAAAAAGGTGAAGGCGAGAAGGAATAGCAAAAGGATCAACTGATATGAGTTCGCAGAAATGTGAAACAAACAGTAACAAAGCAATGTTTCAGCCATACGATGGCTTCAACAAGGACGATGAAAATAACACACACACACACACACAATTTGTAAACACAGCGATGGCACTTAACTGCCAGAGCTCTTCTTGGTTAGGACATCAACCAAGTAATACTCCCCCCTCCCCTTTCCTCCCAACTGAAACACTGCGCAAAATTAACTTAGATCCTACCTCACAAAATGATTGAGAAGTTTTCTGCTGTCACTTTTGATCTGATTATCTTTTTCACTTAAACAAGGCTTGCTCGGGGACTCAAGTTAATCGGTTTGTATATGTCCGTCCATAAATTTCTGATCATCTGATATGGTAAAACTTCTTGAGTTCTAAACAGAGCTTGCCTTTTTTTTCGTCTTTTATTTCAACTTCAAAGTGAACTTTCTAAAGACTGAAACGTATACACTGAAATGAAAACATTGTTAAGTGTTTGTGTTTAAACTGCTCTTCGTTCTACATGAGATGAGAATTATGATGAAGCAGGTAGTATATTTACTTGTATTTCCTTTTAATTGTTTCTCATTTTGTAATAAATGTGTAGTTTGTTTTATTATTTTTCTTTCATTAAATTTATAAACTGTTATTAATGCTATTTACAATTAATAGTCGGACATATTGAAATTACTTAACTTTATGACTTTGAAAATGTTAAGTGTTAATTTTAGAATTTGATGGGATGGTAGGGTATACTTCCACACAGGGCGGCAAAAGTCCAAGTGCCTACTGGGTCTTGGATCTGACCAGCTTCGGGGGGGGGGGGGGGTTCTATGCATCATGGACAAGGTACTTTCGCTGTATCAGCTGACCAGGCGAAGCAGGATCGTGTTTAGACTGCTCAAAACAATATATAAAAGGTGGCCATCTTTTCCCAATCTTTTACCTGCGTTTATCCAAGATGAGACATCTTTTCACAAGATTTTACCTGCGTTTATCAAAGATGAGACATCTTTTCACAAGATTTTACCTGCGTTTATCAAAGATGAGACATCTTTTCACAAGATTTTACCGGCGTTTATCCAAGATGAGACATCTTTTCACAAGATTTTACCGCCTTTTATCAAAGATGAGACATCTTTTCACAAGATTTTACCGGCGTTTATCCAAGATGAGACATCTTTTCACATTGAGAGGACGTTCCTTTGGTGTTAGAGATTTAGTTATTGAGAAGATACCCCAAGTGTTTGGTTAGTATTTCTGTGTGGCTGACTTTGCTTCTAAACGTCTGATCTACCAAGAAAATGCATCGATTTATGTATTAGTTACTGGATGTTGACGGTTTGTATGTGGCTTGTTGCGTGTTTCAGCTCTACCGGATGTTGAAGCCACGACTTGCGCAGAAGTTGCCAAATGTGAGTACGATTCAAAGACATATGCAAATGCTGAGGTCGAAGGTGATATCTCCACACTTTGCAGGTACGTTTTAGGCAACCGCATCATCATCATCATCATCATCATGTGCAGTCTCCACACAATATTCACTACAATGAAGGTTCAGCCTTCTCTTACACTTTAACGATATAAACTGTCGCTCCCCATCCGCTGCCCGTAGCACTGTCACCTACATTATCTTTTGCCATAAACTTTTACTTCCAAAAATAGGCTTACTATAAATTGTTATACTTTTCAGTGGGAACAAAGATGGCAATGTTAAAGGACTAGCGAACCAGACCTGGTCAAGACCTTTTTTAAAGTTTTCTTTAAAGAAAAAACAGACTACAGCGTTTCTTTAGTTTGGCCTGGGTTTGCTTAAGTTTATTTCAGAAAACACAAGAGAAAGAAAAGAAAAAAAGAACTTATTTGGGCGACTATAAGACTAAAAACAAAACAAAACAAAAAACACTCTAACCCACTCTCACGCAACTTCAGTGTGTTTCAACCCACTCTCACGCAACTTCAGTGTGTTTCAACCCACTCTCATGCAACTTCAGTGTGTTTCAACCCACTCTCACGCAACTTCAGTGTGTTTCAACCCACTCCCACACAACTTCAGTGTTTTTCAACCCACTCTCACGCAACCTTATTTCAACCCACTCCCACACAACTTCAGTGTGTTTCAACCCACTCTCACGCAACCTTATTTCAACCCACTCCCACACAACTTCAGTGTGTTTCAACCCACTCTCACGCAACCTTATTTCAACCCGCTCCCACACAACTTCAGTGTGTTTCAACCCACTCTCACGCAACCTTATTTCAACCCACTCCCACACAACTTCAGTGTGTTTCAACCCACCCCCCGCACAACTTCAGTGTGTTTCAACCCACCCCCCGCACAACTTCAGTGTATTTCAACCCACCCCCGCACAACTTCAGTGTGTTTCAACCCACTCCCATCTGGCTTCAAGTATGTGTCTTTTGTACGATCTATGGGGCACAAACACTGCCACACGAACATTATTTGCTGTTACTTGTGCCCGAGTATATTAACCAAACACTAATAACTAAGCCATGAGAGAAAATCCCAGAAACGCTGATATATTCCTGCTCTGTTCCTCCACCTGTTTTCGAAGAAGAAATGATAAACATACCATTAAGTTGTCTTAAACAGGTCAATGTAGACTGCAGCGAACGCGGAGTCCCGTAAGACCATCGATTTTTCACTTTGTTTCTGGTTGTCGTAAATTATGTTTGTCCTAAGTGATAACGACGCTCCATTTGGTGTAGAAGACAGAACATAATTAAAACACTGAATCATTTACTGAAACTGCAGCTAATTCATAATATTGTTATCCATTTATCTGAAGAAGAGCAATAATTTATCTTATAAATGAGAATTTGACTTTTTAGCACAGAAATAATAAGTGGAGTTTTGCCGCCAGACCGTATAACACAGAAAACAGAGATAAACAGATGGAAATGACAACCCAAGCCGGAGATGATAGAGGAAATCGCAGAAAATGTAATATATGATGTGAAAATGCTATTCAGTTGTTGATGGAGCTGGTCTAGTAGCCAACATCTGGGTTCTAAATTTAACGCTACATTGTTACCAATAAAGAAAATCTTTTTTTTTTTACGTAAGAGCAGAATAATGCAAGCCAAAATTATGTTTCAGAAAATGAACAGCATTCTGTGTAATACGTCACTATCACTTAAAGTGAGGAAAAGAGTACTCCAGTGCCTACATCGAAGAAATTTTATTTTACGGATGCGAGACATGGTCAGTCACTAATGAAGTACAACGCCAACTGGAAGCCACTGAAATGTGGTTCCTTATCAGAATGCTACGCATACCACGGACAGCAAAGAAATCAAACGACGAGGTTCTGAGAGAGGCTAGAGAGACGAGACAAACATTAACTAAAAGTCAGAAAAAGACAATCCAAATTCTTGGGTAACGTTCTACGGCGAGACAAGCTAGAATACATTGTGACGATGGGAAAGAAAGAAGCAAAAGGGATCGAGGTAGACGGAGAGAGAAAATGCTGGATGGATTAACTAGATGATACAGACAAAGAGCACCAGCGCAGCTTATAATCAGCACGTGGAGCAGGGAGTTGTGGAAAGGCATGATAGCCAATGCCAACCAGCAAGGCAACTAGATAGGTCGACTAGACGACAGGGCAACAGATAGACAGATATGCCGACTAGATGACAGGGCAACAGATAGACAGATATGTCGACTAGACGGCATGGCAACAGATAGATAGATATGTTGACTAGACGACAGGACAACAGATAGATAGATATGTCGACTAGATGACGGGGCAACAGACAGATAGACATGTCGACTAGATGACAGGGCAACAGATAGGTAGATATGTCGACTAGACGACAGCGCAACAGATAGATTGACAGGTCGACTAGATGGAAGGACAAGAGACAGAGAGATTTCTTTTTAGGTGAGGTACTGCCAGAGTGAAGAAAAGAAAAGAAAAGAAAAGAAGTTACTGGAAATGAAGACAAAACAGGGAATTCACAAAAATGTATACAGCCAGTAGTTTTTACCTCCCAAAATGAAGACATATGGTTACCCTACATATATGTTTTTTGGTCTGGAACATATCTGAAGATTTGATCAGCGTAACTTTGACCTTTTTTATGCTCAGTTAGTTGAATTCTTCACATGAGTACTAATTTGTTTTGAATTCACCGATTAGTCCAAGAAAATGGACACAACACGCCAGGCAGAATATACTACGGAAGCTTTATCACTGAGTGTTATTGTAAAAACATTTTTTTTAATTTCTAGATGCAAAATGGGGTGTATACCATAGCGATTTTATCATTAAACGCATTGCAAAAACCTCAAACTTCTAGAGACATATGAACAATCATCCTAACAAGACTGAAGACTTACTCAGACTCCAAAATATTAAAGGGCAGACAAGTCCATAAACGATTCAGTCTCTCCTCATGGAGAGAGGAAGATCTCAGTACAGTGCACGCACTCTGTAGCACCGACGAGAATACTGATAGCTTGTAGGTGACGGGCGGGATTATGTCATGCACCCATAGTCCGAGAGACCGCATGTCTATTGATTCGGCCAATCCTACCTGACTCCAGACATTTTGAAGACTCGAGTCGAGAGATAGAAAATGACAGTTCGACTCGACTCGACTCGATTAGTTAAGTAACTTGAGACTTGACATGAAGAACTGGAATATTATACCGCTATTTAGTGTTCAGTCATTCCTGAATAGGTGAATTGCAACAGAAGTAATCAATAATGCTTTTAATTGTGTCTTTCCTGCAAGCCTTCTCGGCAAGTCGGTGGAGTGTATGGAAGTTGCTATGAAAGACTGCCAGAGAAACTCCAACTTCCCACTAGACAAACTAAATCAAGCCCAGAAAATCCTGGAGATGCACAAGAAACAAGTTCTAACATTATGCCCTGGTAAACACTTTAGAAGTTATGTGTCATATGACTGTTATTGTCACATAAAAAGTAATATAACATGTCTTAGGCAAGTGCAAACACTCGTAGCAAGAAATGTTCACAATTTTCAGCTAAAAAATATTAGCATTTTCGAAAAAAAACCCCATCAAACTTCTTGATACAAAATGTATGTTACAGGGATTTCACTACTGAGTGTATTGCAAAAACGTCCAACTGCAAAACACAAAAAGTATACTCTGTAACGAAGATATTAAAGGTATTTGGGGGGGGGGGGGAGGGAGTTTGCAGTACTAGATCTGAATGAGACTGTGGCCAGTGACCAATAGCTGGCTGCTCGCGTTAGAGTTGGCAACCATAGCCCGACCAATACCTTCTTCTACCTCTCAGTGTTGTCCCGTGAAAACAATCTGGAGTCTGGCCAAGTGAACAGAATATATAAATGGGAAGGCAAGCCCGGTCCTAAAATACACTGTGTCGAAGTTGGAGCTGTTGGATCGAAAAGTGCATAACGGCAGCACAACGCAATCAACATTCTTTTGACGGCAAACGCTGAAGAAGAAGAAGAAGAAGAACTTTGGCCACCGTCAGCTGGAAGTGAACAGTCATTGTATGACGAAACTAAATATGTAAGACAGCAACAATTCAATCTACCACAGCTTTCATGAATGGATACACGCCCATCATGCAGGATGATAATTTATTGCAAATAATTTCGGAAACTGGCGGCCCCAGGATTAGAATTGATGAAAAACTACAAACAGTAAGCAGAATTCACATTCTAATTTTTCAGTGGTTCTCAGGCTGTGCTGCTCAGAAGTTCCCTGGGAACTCATGGAATAAAAAACCAACTATTTATAGAGTAGCTGGCACTATGGGTGCGAGAGATAAAAGGGATGGCGACTATGGGTGTGATCGTATAAGATGATCTGCCGTAACAAAATCCCAATAATGACTTCACTGACATGATGGATCAACAAAAAGAATTGCTCTTGCAACACAATGAACAACATTTATTTACACATCTGCCAACCAAAAACTGAATTTAGCCAAAAATAATTGGAAAAAAAAAGCATGAACATCACGCAACTCATTTGGCCCAAAAAAACCTCCTTGCACGCGACGCCTAGAACAACCAACGAATGAACGAAAATACTTTTATTTTCAAAGCACTACGCAGGCCGTCTAAATTTAATCTTTAATCTTTGTAATGTTTTTAACTTCATAATAAATTTAATACTAATTCCAGCTATTTTAGTGATATATTAATTACTACTCGCAATCTAATGGCTATTAATAAGGTTCCAGTGATTTCGTCTAATACATTGATTTCATCACACATTCAGTGACAATTCCCACTGATTACTTCATATGACCAATCCTGTATTGTTTCCTTTCGATTCCTTCAGTTATAAATTTCTGTTACTCCCCAGATATTAGTGATAACCCCAGGTGTACAGATATTGCGACATGTATGTTCGACGTGGGCCAGTTCAAGGCTACGCTCAAGGAGAACCGACTGGCGGAGGCTTGTGGGTAGGGCACCCACTCTCTTTTTCTTGTGTGTGTGTGTGTATTTGCCTCTTATATTGGCAAGAAACAACATTATTTGTGGAAAAGGGTACGACCAAACATATAAAGAAATTAGAGAGAAACAAAATAGTTGCAATATAGGATTAAATGAAAAATAAATTGGGCAGTTACACAAAAACTGACCCTTCTAGCGAGCTGACAGTCCTATATTCTTTCTCTGTCTTCGGAGGCTGTCTTCCTCGACACCAGAATATCAGGTAACCATTTCTGTAGCGGGGTCATTATTTGTCCTCATGCTGGCTGTGGAGTATGCGAAACAAGCATTGGGAACATAAGTAATTTCATTTGCCACAACCAATACCAGTCCTCCGTAGCTAAATCGCTAAAGCGCACTTAAAAAAAATTGCAGTGCCAACTGGAAGATCCTGGGTTCAATCCCGGGACCGGGGAAAAAAAAGCACCAACTCACAAGACCTCTGGGAGTCATGACCCAGAGGCCCCCCCCCCCCCTTTAGAGTGTCAGGAGTTTAATAGGGCCGAAACACTTGTCTGAGGGGGGGGGGGAGTACTTCCTCTGATGATCTGAAGGAGTTGTTTTGTTGTTCCGCTCTCTACAGTAGAGAGTTTCCTGCATATGTCTAAGGACGTGTTAGTGCAGATTACTAGGAATTACAGGATTACACTAGGGTTACACTGAATCAACTTGAAATAGTTGCAGAAATAATTATCCTTTTGTGAATGGAATTTTTGACTCTTTCTACATTTTCAGACCAGATCAGAGGGAGTGGATCTGAGACAGAAGCTGAAAGAACCTGCACAAATGTCAGAACTTGTTCCTGGTGACAGGACTTAGGATAACCAGGGTGCTTGCAGAAGAAGAAGAAGAAACAGAATAGTTTCATGTGTGTTAATAATATTGTTATCATCATCATCTTTGTTATCATAACTATCTTTCATCATCATCATCATAATCACTACTAGCATCTTTGTAATCTTAACCATCTTTCTTTATCATCATTATCTCGAAACACGTGTAAAGATATAAACGTTAATAGTGTTTTTTTTTCTGTTTCATTCACAGCATGATAAACCCCAGTGTTAAATGCCTTCAGTCTGCTATCAAAGACTGTAGGGATAACAAACTTATAGACAGTAAAGACATAGCCAATGCCAGTAAGTCTCTCACAGATGCAGAGAAGTTGCTAGAAATCTACTGTAGCTTCACCAGAGAAAGTAAGTCTGTTGGTTAGACTTTATCCTCTGATTTACTTCTACTATGACAGTAAATAGAGCAAAGAAATTGTTTCAGAAAGTTTGTTTGTTTGTTTGTTTTTGTTCCATTGCTATATATATATATATATATATATATATATATATATATATATTGTTTGTTTGTTTGTTTATTTGTTGATCTGTTGTAAATTTGACATGACTGATCTCCCATATTCATGAGTCAGATTTTTATGTGAAATTTATGTTTTCCATTGACAGATTTACACGTGTAAGTAGTAAAATCACATCAGTATAATCTGATATGTCTCAGTTTGTGTGAAAATGTTTTTTCCATTTAGTAATATTATTTTTGTCAGGTATTTTCACCAACATTAGTTTGTGAAAGTAAGTTTACCAACATTAGCTTGTGAAGGTAATTCCCTCAACATTTGTTTGTCAGGTAATTTTATCAAAATTACTTTGTCAGGGAATCTCACCAATATTAATTTGTCAGGTAATCTCACAAACATTAATTAATCAGGTAATCTCGCCAACATTAGTTTATCAGGTAATCATTTTTACAGCCTAAATGACTAGAGGATCATTGTTACAGGTTTGTAGTCGATGACTTCAAAATTGAAAGGCAATTTACTATTGACTTTTCTACTCCTGTACCTTTTTCATTTTCTGGTCTCTTATATGGGTTTAAAGTTACTGTAGTATATCCAAGTAATTGCAAAACTCGAGTTCTTAATAGCAGATACAGTCAGTTAGTCAGTCATTTGCATGTCCCTTGCAGAACTTTGCCTCCCTAACAGCTCTCCCATAGGCCTCTTGATTGTAAGCAAGATGCCCTGCCCTGCTGCTGATGCACCCATTTGTAGATTATCAATGATGTCTTGCAGCCATCTTCGTCTTGGTCATCCTCTTTCTTTTTCCTATTATGTATCCTTCCAAAATGGTCTTCTCTAAATTCTCATAACATTTAATGTGTCCAAAATATTTAAGTTTTCTTTGTTTAATCCTCTTTACTAGCCAGCCTTCTTCAATATTAAGTTCTTGTAGTATGGATATATTAGTTCTTTTTTGTGTCTATGATATTTGAAAAACTCTTCTGTAGCATTTATATTCAAAGGCATTTATGTGTTTCTCAGCTGTTTTGTTAAGTGTCCAGGTCTCACAGGCATATGTTGCGATGGGAAAGATGGATGCCCTTAAAAATCTTATTTTTGTAGTTCTGTCTGTTCCTCTCCACAGATTCTTTAGTTGTTTTACTTTCTGAAGAGCGATAGATGTCCTCCTTTTAATTTCCCTCATTGTATCTCCATTATTAGTTATCAGTGATCCAGTATATTCAAAATTCTCCACTTCTTCCAAATTTTCCTCATTGATACATATTTCAGCTACCTTGTTTGTTTTGTTAGCTGTCATCAATTTAGTTTTCTTTGCATTAAGATAGAAGTTTTGCTCTTCACTGTTCTTATGGACTGACATAATTAGTTTTTCCATTCCTTTTTGTGTTGTGGATAGTAATACTGTGTCATCAGCATATCTAATCTCCGGTATTTCATAACCTCCAATTGTTATGGCATTGTAATATTCTTTGTCTACATCTTCTCTAACATTCCTCATTATTCATTATATTTTCAGTATACAAGTCAAATAAGTAAGGTGACAATATGCACCCCTGACGGACCTCTTGTTTTATGTCAAACCAAGTTGTTGTTTCACCATTTATTCTTACTGCTGCTTGTTGGTCTAGATACAGCAGTGATGTTAATTGTTTCAAATGTGTTGGAAATCCCATTTTTTTCCATTACTGTATTTCCCAAAGTTTCTGGTGTTGTACACAATCAAATGCCTTTGAGTAGTCTATAAAAGATAAATATAGATTCACATTAAACTCTCTGCATTTCTCTATTATTAATCTTATATTGAATACATGATCTCTTGATTCTCTTCCTTGCCTGAAACCAGCTTGGACCATATTGACTTCTTCTTCTATTTTCTTACGAAGTCTCCCAATTATGATTTTTAACAGAATTTTACTGGCATGACTAATCAGGGTGCGGGTATATCTAACATTATCAGGAACCTTTTATATGCTAACTTGGGATTTGGGTCACAGAGAGAAAGAACAGATCCAATGGTTATTTTACTCATGCAGAGGAATATTTACTTCCACCTGAGGAACCCATCATGGAACAGTTCAAACTTCTGCCCTGAACAAGCCTGACAATGGGATCTCTTGCTTTTGTGGATACTTTCCCCTTTAAAATGAGCTGTTCTAAAAAACTGCCTATATATAAATGCTTTTGTGCTTACATAGTGACTAACTAGAACAAATGTAGGTTATAAATGCAGTGGTTCCCTATAAGAATCTGAGAGAAAAAAAAAATCAATGCAGAATGCCAAAGAGACACTGTGAGAAAAAATGATGATTATGTTACAGCAGGGGTTCTTAAACTTCTTATAATTAAAGACCCTCTATAGATTGTCCAGTCCATGTGAGGTCCCTATACACTATTAGCCAGACTGTCCAAATGATCATTATCACCAGCTACATTAGGTATCAGTTGCTTGGTTTTTCTTCACATATAGATGGCTCTGAACAGAACAGATGAAATTTAAAAAATCTAATCTACTGTTCACAGTTCCATGCCCCCATCATTTGATTCCAATACCCTCATCATTTGATTCTCATGCCCTCATCATTTGATTCCCATGCCATCATCATTTGATTCCCATGCCCTCATCATTTGATTCCCATGCCATCATCATTTGATTCCCATGCCATCATCATTTGATTCCCATACCCTCATCATTTGATTCCCATGCCATCATCATTTGATTCCCATGCCCTCATCATTTGATTCCCATGCCCTCATCATTTGATTCCCATGCCATCATCATTTGATTCCCATGCCCCCATCATTTGATTCCCATGCCCCCATCATTTGATTCCCATGCCCCCATCATTTGATTCCCATGCCATCATCATTTAATTTCCATACTTCCTAAGGTGTATACCCTGGATAAGAACTCCTGTGTTACCCAAGGAGTATAGATATCCCCAGACAAGAACCCCTGTGTTACCCAAGGAGTATAGATATCCCCAGAGAAGAACCCCTGTGTTACCCAAGGAGTATAGATATCCCCAGACAAGAACCCCTGTGTTAACCAAGGAGTATAGGTATCCCCAGAGAAGAACCCCTGTGTTACCCAAGGAGTATAGATATCCCCAGAGAAGAACCCCTGTGTTACCCAAGGAGTATAGATATCCCCAGAGAAGAACCCCTGTGTTACCCAAGGAGTATAGATATCCCCAGACAAGAACCCCTGTGTTACCCAAGGAGTATAGATATCCCCAGACAAGAACCCCTGTGTTACCCAAGGAGTATAGATATCCCCAGACAAGAACCCCTGTGTTACCCAAGGAGTATAGATATCCCCAGAGAAGAACCCCTGTGTTACCCAAGGAGTATAGATATCCCCAGAGAAGAATCCCTGTGTTACCCAAGGAGTATAGATATCCCCAGAGAAGAACCCCTGTGGTATCAGGTCTCATGTACTTGAATTAACAAAGATCTGACAATGCCTCACTGAAGCAGCACAGGAAACAGCACAGGGAACAGCCTGTTGTGTACCACAGCCCAGGATCTCTGAGAGGAATTTTGTAGGGTGATGCAAAGTTGTTCCCCCCCTTCCTTCCACCACATCCTACACATGAGGAGCAAGGAAGGCACATACAGTCATCGCCAACACCAAAACTGTAAGCAGTAAAGGGCCTATCTCTGTTGCTGGTCCTTTGGAGAAGTTTCATTACACTCTGGGCATGCCCACATATGTGCGGCCTTTGACATCAAGATGCTCTTCAATGTTTTTAGAAAAATTATCCCAATGTTGTGTAGGTTGTGTACTGCACATGGTCAAGCTTTTAGTTGGGATTTGCATCTGCTGCCCATGGCTACATGTAGCTCAGCAAGTTATGCGTGGTAGGTGCTTTGGAGGGAATTACTTTGTGACTATTCCTTGAGTTGTTGTTTGATGGATCTGTGCAAGTCTGATTTGCCTGCTTTGAGCAGGCCCTCTGGACTAGCTCTTGCAGCTAGTTGATCAGCCTTGTCAACTCTGGCATGACACAGACAGTGTATCCATGTGCTGTTTTAGATGTGTGATTTATCAGTTATTTCTAGCCATGAAACTTCTTATGGCTTTGTGTTCCACTTCTCTCAGTAGACTTTGTGAACCTAAACATAGTCATTTGCTGCATTTTCTGGATCACCACCCATTGTAATGCTTGTGTGACGGCCTTTATTTCCATCTGCGCACTTAAGCATCACTGATGCCAACTCAGACAAAGCTGTGTGGTGGTGGCGACAACCTGAAGTGGTCTGCTTCTTTCTTCAAGGGCATCCAGCTTGATATCTGAGAATGTTCAGAGAAAAAGATGTTTTTTTTTTCATTTTGAAAATGCATATTGTTAAACTGATATAATAAATTTGTGATAAAAATAAGAGATACATTAGGTCAGTGCTAAAACTTAAAATTTGCATAAAATTATGACAAACTGATGAAAAAAATTATTTGAACTTAAGATGATGATTAAAATTTGTAATAAAAATTTTTTTCTTTTACCTTCTGGACCTGTACAAACAGATAACAGTGTGATACCTGGAGCAATGCCACCAAGGACACAAGATGATGGACAGAAGAGAAACAAATCAAACACAGAATCTCCTGGAGTGCCAGCCAAGAACAAAGCAAGGCAAAGAAACACTGACAGCAACTATAAAACAACGATGGAGAACAACAGCAATAATGACAGCGTTAAAGATCAATCAGGCAGAAGAGGGAATGATGGGAATGGATCCACAGACCATGCACACTCTGTTGATGTTATGTTCTTTATGTTTGTCTTAAATATTGGTTGTTTCAGTTTTATTTTATTTTAGAAAATGTACATTCACTATAACAGTTATCATTCTGGAGCCATCTGCCATCGTTATCCTCATTATCATTATTGTTATTATTTGTTTTGTTAAAGTGTACAAAGTTTATATTGTCATGGAAAATACATTGGAGATGTTAAATATTTAATTTTGCTTGACTTTTTAAACAACTCCTCGCACTGTTTTGTACTATAATCAGAAACGAGTGATGAACAAAATAATGACTGTTGATGGAGAAATGATGATGTTCTGAGAGCTTGAAAACCACAGTTGAACCTCATCAATCTCCTTAATTCAGCTGTTGTGCTACTTGGAGTGGAGGAAGAACAAATGAATGAACTTTTTTTTTCCAAAGGGTGAACAACTGGGAATGCAGGCCCATCTACATTCTCTTCATCTCCCAAGTTCATTCCTCCAAAACCTTCACTTTATCACAAGTATACTAAAACTTCACAGCTCCCAAACATTTCACTTCAGTACATGTGTGCTAAATACATAAGAAACATAAGGAAAATTTTGAGTAATGAAGTATTTAGCTTTAACTGCTTACCCACACATTGAACAATAAGAAGTAACTAAACTCATGTTGTGTAATTATTTTCACATTCTTTTTTTTTCATGCCTGTATTCATGTCTATCTTCATTATAACCTAATTATTAAACCGGTTAAGATTAGAATTTATAGAACCATTTGAAGAAAATGGTAACCATGGTGATGTAGCTTGCTTTTGAGGCCACTATATGAATACAAATTAGACTATAATTTACTACAAGTTCATCTCAGTACCTTTCTTTTGAGGTCTTCTTATAAATGACAGATACAAGAAACTTTTGCTAACAGTTTATTTATTTTTTTCTTTAAACGATTAAAACAACAGGCCGTGACCCGGTGATACTGCAAAACCGGGTCCACCTGTAGTGAGATGTGGACCATACCCCCGGCATTCAATGTGCAGGGCAGGCCTTGAGCATCCCATTTAGTTAAAAAATAACAACGCTTTTGTCTTAGCCAAAGTGTAGATACTACAGAGCACAGAACTGCACTCTGATCTTAGCCAAAAGGCTGAGACTAACAGTTTATAATACCATAAGCAAGTAAGCAGCCTCTCATAATGAGTATCCATCTCTGGTGAACCTCAGGGTTACCATTTTCCCCATGCTTAATCCAAGAAACAACAATAATGTGTTTACATGTGTTTTTTGTTTGATCTATTATAGAATATTATTTTTTTTCCTCCCTATCCTTATTGATTGGCAGCATATTTTTATACAATAAAAATCACCTGAATTCTAATTATTTGAAATTTTAAAATAATCATATAGCTGCAACAAAGAAATGCAGGGATTCTCAAATCTTTGACATTAACTTCCCTTCAATTTTGGGAAAGAAATCCATGTGGCTCTCACTTCGGTCTATTTATAGTATCCTTCAGTCTTATGCCATGCTTGATTTTTGCTGCTGTTGTTGTAGTGTGCAGTCTTTTCATTGCTAGGTAAGCGCTATTTTTCAGTGTTTTCACGGCTTGTTTACTGGATAAACATAGTTTCTTATAAGTGTTTCTGGTATGAACCTATTTTCTGTTATATTTAATTTGTTTTATTATTTTATTTCTTCTGAAAAATATTAGACAAAGTGATTTATTTTTATTCACTGAGAATGATAACAGAAATGGCAAGATGTGCTTTCATCACCATGAAGACAATGCTTTTATCCAGGAAATTATCCATAAAAACAAAAATAACATTTATAATGTCTATAGCTTATCTATACTACTGTTATGTTATGTTACGTCATGTTATGTTATGGTAATGTTACTGATGGATCATCATCACTGCAGTCCAGGCACATATGCTCCAATCTCCTCACCAAATCCATCAATATACAGTGGCTAAGCATGTCAGTTGTTGACTGATGATTCTTATCATTCACTGGGAAAACTGTTCAGTCCTTCTGATGCCATTCTTCACTCTCTGCTCGTATATCTGATACAGCAATGTCAAGTTGCCTTGCTCAAAGCCCTCCACTCTTTCAAACTCTCTGAGGTCATTAACAACATCAGCATGATCCACCAGTTGCCAGACAAGGTAAAGGTAATCCTGTCATGCCTTAGAGACACATAGGGATATGGTGTCATTGCTCATATTTTCCTTGACCTCTTGGCACACTAGAGACTGATGTGGTCAGCAATCATGCCTGGGCGCCCTCCTTTCCCCAACTCCTGAAGAAATTGGGTACTCATTTCTACAGCTGGCTGATTGGGGTACCTCCAGTTGGATTGAACCCCTGATCTTTGCCATGAGAGACTAGTGCACTAACCACTTCGCAACTCAGACACCCATCCATCATTTGGCCAAACCAGCAAATCTACCAGGCCTTTCATTGCCCCAGACACCAGCACGACCTGGTTCAAAAATGAAGGTGATACTGCAAAACTTTTACCTCTGCAAGAACTCCAGCCACTGCCTGTGCACCAAACCCATGTGAACTTTTCAGGTCATGCTCAAATTCTGTGATTCCAGCCAGTTAAATGGCATTTTCATGCTGCTGGTCATCACTGCATAGACACCATTGACTTCCTGGATTATTTTGCCACCAAAGAGTTCCCAGGCACTCCACTGATGGCACACAACAGACCCATCCATGTACAGCACAGCATTTGTTGTTGCTGGAGTTTTTGGTCATGAGAGCACTGACTCCAAGTTGACAGCAACCAAGTTCTGTTCTCTGCAGCTTCTGCCAAGTGTGACAATGACAGAAAAGATGTCTCTGAAACATGAAGGCATCAGTGTTTATTCTGTACTAGGGCTGATGCTAGTCAGACCTGTGAGACAACTTCTTCTGCCCAACCAGTCCAAGATTTACTTCTCTTTAGCCTTTTCTTCAGTGAGCTCTCTTTATAATGGATGTTCCATATCTGTGCTTATCCTTAGCTATTTCTGTGTCCTCCAAATCTTGACTGTATGCTCTATGGTGGGAAAATCAAGGAGGAATCTCATCACCACACATGGATAATGTGCACGACCTCATTTTGCACCTTTATGAGTTTTCAGTCTGTATCGGGCTGAGAGTGAGGATGCCCAAGGCATACCCTGTGGGTGAAAGGACCAGTTCCTGGCACAGAAGTACAAGTAACTGTTGCTCAGTACTAGCAGCTGCCATGATCTCATCACCATCAAACCATTGTAAGCTTTCATTATCACATGGTCAATATGTGCTTTAAATCACAAGCTACCATCAAACTTCACTCTCAAGTATGTCATCAGGTTGGTTCTGGTCATCGCAGCACCACACAGTCTCACAACTGGCTTATCTGTACTGACAATGTGACTGTTCAGGGAGAACCATATGACTGTTGCTTTTGTTGGGTTGACTAGGGCTTTTGCTGGGTTGACTAGGGCTTTTGTTGGGTTGACTAGGGCTTTTGTTGGGTTGACTAGGGCTTTGGAAAAATTACACCTGGAAGTGATGTGACCAAGTTTGCTTCACATGGTGTATGTGATCTCATTCTGTTTTCCCCATCTGTACTACTGTAAGAAGCATCGAAAGACATAATAATAAACTTAACACCATACTAGAAGGAAAGGAGAAAGAAAAAAAAGTGAGAGACAGAGATGTAGATGAGAAGATAACATACAAGAGTGGACAGCACACAGCCTGACTGAAAGCACCATCAAGTCAAGGGAGCAAGGAAACTGACTACTCAGTACTGCCAACCTTTGTACCAAAGATAGCACGGTAATGATAAAATCAAATATAATGTTAATATAAAATAGTAATAAATAAATTTTTCAAACACGGTGTGCCATTTTTATCTTTATTTATTGGTATATGGACACTATGCCCATCCATACTTCATTGTCAGATAATTTAAACACAGGGAGATAGTGTATTGTCAGCTTTAGTTTATAAGCTCTTGGATAGTGTATTGTCAGCTTTAGTTTATAAGCTCTTGGATAGTGTATTGTCAGCTTTAGTTTATAAGCTCTTGGATAGTGTATTGTCAGCTTTAGTTTATAAGCTCTTGGATAGTGTATTGTCAGCTTTAGTTTATAAGCTCTTGCATACAATGGACTCAGAGGCAGATTACCCAAGCTCCCATGCTCTCCAACCTATACTGTCCATCTCCTGACATAAAATGTATACAACAATTTATCTGTATTTGCAGACTGCTTTTTTCATGATGCTGGAGTCCTAGCCCTTCCTGAGCTCTTGGCTTAAGCCTTTTCTTTCTCTCAAGGTCCCTGGAGACATGCATAGGATATTTTGTCCTTCCATAACCACTGATCCCTTGTGCATCTCAAACAAGCTTGTCACTGAGCATTTCTCATTCCAGGATGTCAAACCTTTTCCTTCTGCCTGTCTGTGTCTCTTCTACCTTCAGGCTTCCCTGTTGCTTTTAGGTGCTCTAGCCCATCTCTCTTCCAAACATGCCCACAAACTTGGGTTGTTTTGTGATCTTTGTTATAATTTTCCTTCCTTCTTGTGCCTCTTTCAGAATTTCCTCATTCGATTTTTGATTTAGTACCTTCAGAATTTTTCTTAACAACCACAGTTCAGCTGATTCCAGCCTTCTCTGTATCTTTTTACTAACTGTCCAGGCTCTGCATCCATAGAACAGTACTGGTTCAATGTACCATTGCAACACTCTCTTCCTGACTCTCATAGAAAGTGACTTATTACAAAGTATGTATTTCAACTTTTGAAAGGAGGTATGGCTTGTGCCAAGTATCCTCCACCTCATCTCTGGCTATGGCAGTCCTTTTTGGAACCTAAGCTTGATCAGCCTAATGGACTTCTCTCCATCCTTCTTTTCTTTGTTCAGATGCTGATGATTTAAGTCCCTCTTTCATCAGTACAATCTTTGCATGATATCCTGTTTTCCCTTCGTTTTCTGGCACTGCATGTGCAGTTTGGTGTATCTTGCTCTCATCATCATCAGGTGCTGCGCCGACTGGTGTTGGCTATATTTCTACAGGTCATTAGTTCAGTTTGTGATCTCCTCTCACACCATCTTGTCAGACTGTCCAGTATCATTTCTTTTGGTCTTTCTCTTGATCTTCTTCCTTCTATTTTTCCTGTTATAATATTTTCAATGGCCCCTCTTCTCATTGCATGTCCTATAATAGTACATTGTCTCTCTTATTTTTTGACAAGATTTTTTTCTATCTCCAACTCTTCTCACACATTCAACATTAGTTATTTTTGCTGTCCAGGGAATTCGCAACATTCTTCTAATAAGCCACATTTCTGCTGCTTCCAATGATTTTTGTGCAGACCTGCCTATTGTCCATGATTCACTTCCATATAACAGGATAGGTTTAACATAGCATTTTAGAACTCGTTTTCTAACATTCATTGATAAGGATGTGTTGGATAACATGTTTCTCATTCTCTGAAATGCAGTCTTTGTTTGGCCTATTCTGTTCTTAATTTCTGTTTTGCATTTCCCATCTGAGGTTATTACTGCTCCAAGGTATTTGAAATTCTGCACCTGCTTTAGAATAGTTCCATTTAATTTTATACTGCAATGTTGGCAGATTCAGTTTCTTAGATATAACCATAGTCTCTGTTTTTTTGATGTTCAAAGTAGGGCCTTTCTGTTCACTTTCTTTGGCGACCTTATCCAAGAGATTTTGCAGGTCTTGCTGGTTCTCAGCTATCAGTACTGTGTCGTCAGCATACTGAAGGTTGTTAATATTGTGTCCTCCTACTTTTATATCTGGTTCCCCAATGATCGTTCTTAAAATATCCTCGCTGTACAGATAAAAAAGGTCTGGAGATAGTACACACCCCTGTCGCACTCCTTGTTTTATTGGTTGATATTTTCCAGTTTTATTTTCAACTCGAATCACTGCTTCCTGCTGCCAGTATAGATGTTTTACAATCCTCAGGTCTTTGTTGTGTATACTGATGTCTTCAAGCATTTTAATAATTTCATTATGATTCACTTTGTCGAATGACTTGGTGTAATCAATGAAGCATAAGTAGAGATCTTTCTGTACTTCTAAAGCTCTTTCTGTTAGTGTTCATAAAGCATAAATGGTATTGTGTGTTCCCTTTCCTTCAACAAATCCAAACTGTTCATCTGCTATTTCCATTTTTATCTTTTTCCTTGTTCTTCTCATAATAATTCTCAGAAGTAGCTTTGTTATGTGACATGAGAGGCTGATAGTCCTGTGGTCATCACATTCCTTTGCACCTGGTTTCTTTGGTAGTGCTATAAAGGTGGATTTAAGCAGGTCACTAGACATATAACCACTGTTGTAAATGTCATTCAGTAACTTAGTTATTATTTTTATTCCTGTCTCCTCTAGTGCCTCTATTTCTTCTATTGTTATATTGTCAGGCCCAGTCACTTTCCCTTTCTTCATGTGTTTGATGGCATCTATGATTTCATCTTCAAGTATTGGTGGTGCATCACAGTTTTCAGTATCTGGTGTTAATTCTGGTCTTTCTCCTCCATATAGCTCACCTGCTGTATCTAGACCAACAAGCAGCAGTAAGAATAAATGGTGAAACAACAACTTGGTTTGACATAAAACAAGGGGACTGTCAGGGGTGCATATTGTCACCTTACTTATTTAACTTGTATACTGAAAATATAATGAGGAATGTTAGAGAAGATGTAGACAAAGAATATTACAATCCCATAACAATTGGAGGTTATGAAATACCACAGATTAAATATGCTGATGACAAAGTGTTACTATCCACAACACAAAAAGGAATGGAAAAACTAATTATGTCAGTTCATAAGAACAGCGAAGAGCAGAACCTCTATCTTAATGCAAAGAAAACTAAATTGATGACAACTGACAAAACAAACAAGGCAGCTGAAATATATATCAATGAGGAAAAATTGGAAGAAGTGGAGAGTTTTGAATATCTTGGATCACTGCTAACTAATAATGGAGATACAATGAGGGAAATTAAAAGGAGGACATCTATTGCTCTTCAGAAAGTAAAACAAATAATGAATCTGTGGAGAGGAGCAGACAGAATTACAAAAATAAGATTTTTAAGGTCATGCATCTTTCCCATCGCAACATATGCCTGTGAGACCTGGACACTTAACAAAACAGCTGAGAAACATATAAATGCCTTTGAAAGTAAATGCTACAGAAGAGTTCTCCAAATATCGTGGACACAAAAAAAGAACAAATATATTTATACTACAAGAGCTTAATATTGAAGAAGGCTGGCTAGTAAAGAGGATTAAAGAGAGAAAACTTAAATATTTTGGACACATTAAACGTCATGATAATTTAGAGAAGACCATATTGGAAGGATACATAATGGGAAAAAGAAAAAGAGGAAGACCAAAACAAAGATGGCTGCAAGAAATCGTTGACGATCTGCAAATGGACGCAGCAGCAGCAGCAGGCCATCTTGCTCACAATCGAGAGGCCTACAGGAGTGCTGTTTGGGAGGCAAAGTTCCACAAGGGACATGCAAATGAGTGAATGAATGAATGAATAGCTCACCGATGTGCTCTGTCCACCTGTCCACAATGTCTTCTTTTCCCATTAACATTTTACCTTCTTTTGATTTCAGGCATCCTGTGGTATATTTTGCCTTCCTGCCTGTGAGTTCACTAAATCGTTTGTGCATGTTTTTGCTGTCTTTATTATGGGAGTCCTCTATTTGTCTTCACTGTCCATTTAACCACACTTCCTTTGGTTCTCTGCATTTGTGTTTTATTTCTTTATTTATCCTGCTTTATTTTTCTTGGTTATTTTTACTCCTCCTTCTCTTGTCCTCCATCTTGCTCACAACCGAGAGGCCTACAGGAGTGCTGTTTGGGAGGCAAAGTTCCGCAAGGGACATGCAAAGGAATGGAATGAATCTCTTGTCCATCAGTTCCAAGATCTTATCTGTCATCCATTTATTCTTGGGGGCTTCTTTTTTCGGTGGTATTATCTCCTTAACAGTTTGATGGATAGAATCTCTTAATATTGCCCATTGTTCATCTATACTATTCATCTTTGCTATTGCATTGTACTATTTGTTATAATAACTCTGGATTGTTCTCGCAGTTCTTGGTCATTTTTAAGGAGTTCTGTACTCAGTTTGATGTTTCTCACTTTTCTGCCTGCTTTCTTTAGCTTTATTCTAATTTTTCCACATAGTGGGTCATGGTCACTATTGCAGTCAGCTCCTGGCATGGTTTTTGTTGTCAGTAATGCATTCCGGAATCGTTTGTTAATTAATACGTAGTCTATCTGGTTAAAAGTCTTTTTGTCTGGGCTGCACTACGTTGCCAATCTTCAAGGATGTTGCTTAAACCGGGTGTTTCCTACAACCATGCTATATATTTTTGCCCATTCAATTCATTTACTACCTCTGTCATTCCTCTCCCCCTATCCATAGTCACCAATGATGTCTAAAGTTCTTCCTTTACCAACTTTGGCATTAAAATCTCCCATCACTATAGTAACTTCATGTGACTTTGTGTGTTTAAGGGCTGTCTCTATGTCATTATAAAATAGCTGTGCAACTTCTTCAGAACTATCAGCTGTTGGAGCGTACACTTGTATAATATTTATGTTTACTGGTCGTCCTTTCAGTTGGGCTAGCAGGACTTGGTCTGAGATGTTTAAATATCCCACAACTGTCCTTGCTGTTTGCTCATCAAATATTATTCCTACTCTTTGTTCATGTTTCTCACTTCCTGAATATATTATTGTATATTTATCAGAGTTTTATCTTTCCTGCACCTGTCCATCTAATTTCACTCATTCCTAATATGTTGATCTTCATCCTTTCCATTTCCCTTTTTACATTTTCTAATTTTCCAGCCTGGAATAAAGTTCTAACATTCCATGTTGCTATTTTGAACTTGTTAGTTTTGGCACCAGTAGCTTGATGATGACCTGGCCTCACCTGTGGCTCGTGAGCTGCCCTACCGGACGATAGTGTCTTGCTCTGTACACAGATATTTTCCATCTCTTGAGTCATGTTTTCTGCAACAGCAGGATGTTGGATATCAGTTTTTACATCTGGATCAACTGAAGATAACCCCCGTGTTTGCAATCCTGCCATGCTGCTACTTGTGGACTGAATTGATGCAAATGATGCAAACTCAACTCAAGATTTTCAAGCATTTAGTTTTGTTTGTTTTTCTTTTTTCTCAAAATTTTGGATAGTGCACAATTCACATCTAATGCATCATGGATAACTACCAAAATACACAAATATAAACTCACAAGTTCATTACGCTCTCTGCTGGGGCCATTGAACAATCGGGCTAAAGGTTTTTTTTTTCCCTCCTTTTTAAATGTTGAGAACTACTCTATGTGGACCATTCTCTTGGGTACTGATCCCCTGTCTTCTTTTTTTTTCCTTTCTTTCTTCCTCTCCTTTTTATTATTTTTTTAAAATCTCTAAGCACGTCAGTAGTTTCATAGATTTTTTCCTTTTTTTTCATCAAGATTGTTCTTGTGATTATTCCCATTTTAATCTTTTAGCATTTCTTTCTTGCTGAAGATTTTGTCATTTCTGTCATGTGAGAAGACAGACCATTATTGATTTATGTCCCCTCAGTGATGTTATGACATTTCCTGATTTTACCCTATACATTTATGATTTTTTAAAAATTTCAGTGCTGCTTTTGCTTTTAAATGAAATGTAAAATGTTTTATTACTTTCATTTTTATTACTTTTTTTTACTATACTGGAAAAAAAATGTCTGATTTTGTGAAACAACCAACATTTCATAGCCTTGTGTTTGTGTTTGTTGTGGTTAAAGTCATGACATTCTCTGCGGTCAGTGTACTACTGCATCAAGATGGATGAGGTGTGGTGTACAGTGACTTGGTTAAAGTCCTGGAAAAAATCAAAGAAAAGAGCTTCTCAACAGAAAGAATCAAAGAAGAAAACTTTGCAGTAGAAATAACAAAGAAAAAATACATCATTATGTACAGAATCAAAGATGCAAGCTTAAACCATGTAAAGAATCAAAGAAGCAATCCTAACCATGTAAAGAATCAAAGAAGCAAGCTTAAACCATGTAAAGAATCAAAGAAGCAAACTTTACAATAGAAAGAACAAAGAAAAAATACTTCATTATATACAGAATCAAAGAAGCAACCTTAATCATGTAAAGAATCAAAGAACCAAGCTTAACCATGTAAAGAATCAAAGAAGCTCAACCATGTAAAGAATCAAAGAAGCAAACCTAACCATATAAAGAATCTAAGAAGCAATCCTAACCATGTAAAGAGTCAAAGAAGCAAGCTTAACCATGTAAAGAATCAAATAAGCAAACATCACCATATAAAAAAATCAAAATAGTAACCAAGACCATATACAAAATCAAACAATCAGACTTTATGATGGAGTTCCCCACTATCTACCATTTTTCACAAAACAGTATTTTTGTGTTTTCTGTACTGATATTTAAATTATAAATATCTTGAAACTGAACAGACTACACTGGCTGGGGCATGAAGAGAACAGACAAACGAAAATGATGTACGAAAAAGAGTTGAGGGAAACAAGACCAAAGGATAGACCAAGACAGAGATGGAAAGACAACATAGAAGAGGATATAAAAGAAATTGATGTCACCAACTGGAGAGAGAAGATTAGGAATAGAGAGGAACTAGGGTGAAATTTATCTGCAGCAATGAGGAGCCTTAATGGCTCGGAAAGCTGAAGAAGAAAAATACTGATAGCCAGACTTAAGATATGGCCTTAGCTCCCTCTATTCTGCTGGCCCTTCATCATTTTTAGGCAAGCCAGCTTGGCTCTCAATATTTTCAATAAAAATTAGGCTGGTCTTGAACATGATGCATAATATGGATTTTGACGTTAATATCTGAAATCTACGGAATTAAAAAATGATCTTTGGGCAAGGCACTTCCACTGCATTTTGTTTCAGGTGTTTATTGTATGAGTGTTTGCGACTTTTGAATAGAAGATACAAGACCAAAAGAAGGTTGAAGAAGAGCTTTGCTTGTAATAAAATTCTTGTTTAACATTTCAGTTAGTTTGAAATGCTCATCAACAAATTATATCCGATGATCTACGTTTTTTGGTGTAGTTTCTCTAAATTAACTACAAAAGATGCAGCAGCCAGTTCATGTGTGCGTGTGATATGTTGGTTCACTATTGTAAAGTATTCTGTGTGTGTGTGTAAAGAAGAAAGAAAAGTTGAAACATTATCTGATGCAGGCCCAATGAGGGTGGGGGGTCAGTCCGCGCCTAGAGGATGAAGGGTGGCTGGAGGGTTGATTAATGAGGGGCTTGGGGTTGATTAATGAGGGGCTTGGGGTTGATTAATGAGGGGCTTGGGGTCTCCCAGAGGTATAAAGTGAAACATGATAGATGGTTTTAATTACTTTTGCACCACTTTACAAAACTCACTCGTACGCTCTGGCTTCATGTATATAAATGGTTCCCAAAATGTACTGTACTGTTCCCTGTGGACACCTGGAAGATCTCAGGTGGGGAGGATGCAGCAAAGAGGGAAAATGGAGCAATCGGGACATTGGAACCAACTCAGCAAAAACTTAATTGGTTTTTGGGGGGTGGGGGAGGGAAGAGCACTGTGGATGTGGGGGGGGGGGGGGAAGGGTGGTTCATTGACGAAGTTGAGAGCCACTGATGTCAATACAGTGTATATTTTACATCTTACATCTTTCCTGTGCCATTAAATGTCACATAGGGCTCGCATGGTAGTTCGCCAAGTTTTCCTGTCCTCGGCGAGCTTTTCAACTTCATCAAGGGATTTTGTGACTACTAATTTAGCCTCTCTTAACAGTGTCCTCTTTAGAGTTTCAAATGGTCAAACTCTTTTTCTTCGGCCTGTTGTGTTCCACTTGATAGCTTGTTTTGGGATTCTTTGGCTGTTTCTTCTCATTACATGACCGATATATGTCCATCTCCTTTTTTCTGATCACCCAAGAGACAGGTTGTTGTTCACTCTTCTGTCTTATCTCTGCATTGTTCTTGAATTCGTTCCACTTTATACAGAGCATTTTCTCTAGGCATTTTTTTTTTCAAAACAGTCTAATTTCTAGCCTATTTCTTTACTTGTTTTCCAGCTTTTACATTCATAAATGAAGGTGGATATTACTTCTGAATTGAATAGTCTGAACTTGGTTTTTGTGCTTATAACTTTAAAGTGCCATATGTTCTCAAGATTCTTGAAGTTCAGTGTTGCTTTTGCAATTCTAACTTCCTTTCTGGTGTCACCATCATGGTCTATGTAACTGCCGAGGTATGCAAAATGGTTTACTTCTTCAACAACTGTTCCTTCTTGATTAATGAGAAGTTTCACTATTTTTTTTTCCTTGTTACTTTCAAGTCTTATTTTGCTAGCCAGTGAAGACTGGGTATCTGTTTTTTTTCTTGCATTGACTTCACATTGTCACTGATAAGAGTTATGTCATCTGCAAAATCAAGATCTTCTAGTTTGGTCCCATGTACCCAATCAATGGCCGTTTTACCTGTGCAACATTTTTTCATTATGAAGTCTATGGCAATTCTAAAAAGCAAGGAAGATAGTATACATTCTTTTTTCATGCCTGTTTCAATCTGGAACCGTTCGTTCATTCCTTCATGTTTGTTGACTGCACAAACATATCCGTTGTAGAGATCCTTAGCGATGTTGACAACCTTAGATGGTATTCCATATAGTCTTAAAATTTTCCACAGTGAATCTCTGTGTATGCTATCGAATGTCTTTGTAAAGTCTATGAAGTTCAGAATTAATGGTTTTTTGTTTTCAATATGTTCTTCGCGTATTATTCTTAGAGTAAAATGTATCTTATATCTTATATCCTTCCCGTGCCGTTAAACGTCACATAGGGCTCGCAAAGTAGTTCGCCAATTTTTCCTGTCTTCGGCGAGTCTTTCAACCTCATCAAAGGATTTTATGCCTGTTAATTTGGCCTCTCTTAATAATGTCCTCTTCAGAGTTTCACGCGGTCTGCCTCTTTTTCTTCGGCCTGTTGTGTTCCACTTGATAGCTTGTTTTGGGATTCTCTGATCATTTCTTCTCATCAAGTGACCATCATATGTCCATCTCCTTTTCCTGATCACCCATAAAACTGGTTGTTGTTCAGTCATATGTCTTATCTCTGCATTATGTATAAACTAGGGAAAATGTAGGAACAGCTTTATTACTTAACGAGTACACAGTTTTGACTTTTCGGCGTGAGCCTTAATCATACAAAAACACACAGGACAAAGAAGTAGAGAGAGGAGATAAAGTATAAATTCACATGAATGATGTGTTAAAAAATAATCAAATAAAATGAATAGAGCACTTAGATGTAACTTGTAAGAAGCTGTGGCTTGTCTGGCGCTGTGTGTCAGAAATGGCATAGTGAAGAGTATTTAAATGAAGACTTGGGATGTGTGACAGGTGGGTAGTAACTGAGGGTGGTGGGTAGGGAAATCCTGGAGGGGAGAAAGAGTGATACAGTGGTAATCCGATCGGGAGAAGGTGAAATATGTGACTATAGTTAGGGCAGAGGGGCTGCAGTGTGATGCTGTGAGGAGGATTTGAAAAATGTGTAACAAGTGAGAAGGGAGTGGAACTTTGTGGGGAGGGACTGCATTAGAGGAGAATGTTAGGTGTAGCTGAATAACGAGTACAAACCATGTGGTTCCCGCGTCCCATATTCCTGAATGTAATGATTCTCAAGCGCTAGGCGGCTTCTGTCATCTGCGTGACATTGTTTGATGGCTGGTTACCAGAAAATCAGATTTGCCTCTGTGGTTGGGGGCACTGAAATGATTCGGGACTGGTTTCGAAGCTTGCTGGGTGATATCATACAGATATTTCTGCATGCAGTCCCCTAATCTGAGGCCAGTTTCACCAATATAAGTTATCCTGCATCTTTTGCATATAATGATATATATCAGTCTGCGGGACTACCATGTGAATCCCTCATGGAGAGTGAGGATAGTTTTGAGAAAGGTGACCGTTTTCGTTTCCAGATTACAGGGCAGGTAACACAGCAAAGACGGTTACATTATCTAGTGCCAACATATGCAAGGTTCCGCCTCCAGCGGCTATGGACAAAAAATGTCCTTATGATTGGGTTCCCGTTTGTATGGTAATAGGGGTGGATCAGAGAAAATGTCCCGAGTGTCGGGGTCGAGTTGGATTAATGGCAGATGACGATATAGAGTTTTCTTAACCATTTGACCATGCGGGTGAAAAGGAAGTACTACTTTAACTCTGGAGTAACAGGGTTTTTTTTCTGAAAGCTTCTTTTGCGGCTCACTAGTTGGACGCAGTTGAATGCTTTCCAAAAGACATTTTCTGGGTATTGGCGATGACGGAAAAATTCTAATAACTTGTTGGACTGATCTATAAAGTCCAAGTTATCCTGACATAGGGGTCGAAGACGGAGGAGTTGGGAGTATTGGATAGAGTTCTTACAGGCTTCAGGACGAGAGGAAGTGTAAAGTAAACAGGTGTGGCTGTCGGTGGGCTTGTGAAATAAGAGATGACAAGCCTGTCCGTGCCGATATATTTTGATGGTAAAAAAGTTGACAGACTTGTCAGAAATTTCATAAGTGAATTACTTGTTACACGTGGTTCAGATCCACCTCACAGCATCACACTGCAGCCCCTCTGCCCTAACTATAGTCACATATTTCACCTTCTCCCGATCGGATTACCACTGTATCACTCTCTCTCCCCTCCAGGATTTCCCTACCCACCACCCTCAGTTACTACCCACCTATCACACATCCCAAGTCTTCATTTAAATACTCTTCACTATGCCATTTCTGACACACAGCGCCAGACAAGCCACAGCTTCTTACAAGTTACATCTAAGTGCTCTATTCATTTTATTTGATTATTTTTTAACACATAATTCATGTCAATTTATACTTTATCTCCTCTCTCTACTTTTTTGTCCTGTGTGTTTTTGTATGATTAAGGCTCACGCCGAAACGTCACAACTGTGTACTCATTAAGTAATAAAGCTGTTCCTACTTTTTTCTTATCTTATATCCTTCCCGTGACGTTAAACGTCACATAGGGCTCGCAAGGTAGTTCGCCAAATTTTTCCTGTCTTCGGCGAGTCTTTCAACCTCATCAAGGGATTTTATGTCTATTAATCTGGCCTGTCTTAACAATGTCCTCTTCAGAGTTTCACGCGGTCTGCCTCTTTTTCTTTGATATGTTGTGTTCCATTTTATAGCTTGTTTTGGGATTCTCTGACTGTTTCTTCTCATCACGTGACCAACATATGTCCATCTCCTTTTCCTGATCACCATTGAGACTGGTTTTTGTTCAGTCATCTGTCTTATCTCTGCATTGTTCTTGAATTCGTTCCGCTTGATGCCCAGTATTTTCCTTAGGCATTTGTTTTCAAAAGAGTCTAATTTTTGTCTATTTCTTTAGTTGTTTTCCAGCTTTCACACGCGTAAATGAGGGTGGATATTACATTTTAATAGAATAGTCTTAACTTGGTTTTTGTGCTTACAACTTTTGAATATCATGTGTTCTCAAGATTCTTGAAGATCGATGCTGCTTTTGCAATTCTAACTTCCTTTCTGTTGTCACCATCCTGGTCTATGTAGCTGCCAAAGTATGCAAATTGATTGACTTCTTCAATATCTGTCCCTTCAATGTGAATTTTTCCATTTTGATTAATGGGAAGTTTCATTATGGTTTTTTCTTAGTTTATATATTTTGGTATCACAGCTTTACTGCAGTGGCTCCGTGTATAGTTATATACTCATACACTAATTATTGTGTATTCTGAGTGGCGAAGTGGTTAGTGCGCTGGTCTCTCATGGAGAAGGTCGGGGGTTCGAATCCAGCCGGAGGCGCCCCAGTCACCCGGCTGTGGAGGTGGGTACCCGGCTTCTTCTGGAATTGGGGAAGGAAAGGCGGCCAGGCGTGATACTGACCATATCGCCCTCTAGTGTGCTGACAGGTCAGGGAAAATATGGGCACAAACACCATATCCCTATGCATGACAGGCATTGCCTTTATCTTTTGGAGTATGGATCTGGTCGTGACAGTTTCTCCCTTATCGAAATCCTGCTTGTGTGTATACTATATATGATTACAAGCATCGAAGACTACAAAAATATTTAATATCTTTGACCCTTTCCTCCCTCCAAAGCGAAATCTGACATTACGGTCAGACTCACATTCACACACGTGGCCTACATTTGGCGGCGCCCCCCCCCCCCCCCCAAATGGAGTTGGTAACCTAATTCCAATCAATTGTTTTGCTTCCTCCATTGAAAACGAGTTCTTCGCGCATATTTCTGACCAATCACTCTTAAACAGTTTATTCAGTCCGGGTCTTGTCTGATGGTCGTCTGGTTTCCAATCAAGCTTTGACAAGCTGTTGACGCCGGTGTAACCAGCTGCTTCAAATAAACTTTGGGCCGCAGATATGGGCTGCTTGTTTTCCTGTTTTAGAAACCCTAACGGACAGATGCCGTTAGAGGAAACTGTAGAAGAACCTAAAGTTTATTCATGGTAAGTTATTTTTTTTCGAAATCCTGTTCATCATTATTTCGCGTCTTATCTTCTATTGAGAAGCTCGTTTCACCTCTGTACAAATACAGATCGCCAAGTAAATTGTCCCACTGTGTCCCTGCATCTCCTTTATGTCCCAACATCTCCTTTATCAGAATGTTGAAATCGTTATCACTATTAGACATCATGTTAGATAGCAGAATGACTTGAACACAAGCCAATAGCTTGGTGTTACTTATTCATAGACAGGAACGAAACAGATGAACAAAAAACTCAAATATAACAACAAATTAAAAAAGAATGTTAAGAGATTGAGTCATGTCCCCCCCTCCCCCTCCACTAGCCCATAATCTGGTTTCATTATCCCCAAAGGATGTGAATATCCTCGGTTAAGAATTAATGTACATCAGGGAGAGGAAAGCAGGGCAAGAACAAGGCAAAATAAGACCTTAGTGCATGAAAGATTGGTCAAAAGTATTCATTCATTCATTCATTCATTCATTCAGCTGTGCTGTGCAGGTAGATGTTAATTATAATTATAATTTTATACATCCCATAGTCTCTATTTCTTTTTTTTCTTCCTCTTGAGTTTTCCATTGGTTGCCAGGTTATCTAACCAGCATTCGAGAGATGTGTGTCCAAAGAATTTTTTTTTTTTTTTGGTACGGTTTTGATAAGTTTTTATTATACTGCAGCTCCTCCAAGAACACTTTTTATTTGTTTTTTTTTGGGAAGTCTATGGCCACACATTACAGCTTTCTTCAAAACCAAATTTCTGTTGTTGCATCCAGTTACTGTTTAATGTGTTTTTTTTCTAAAATGTCTGTTGTAATATAGTATACATCAGTGATTGTGTTAACTGATGCTTACTTATAATTACCAGTAAATTACCATAACAAAAAAAAAATAGAAAAATTGAAAGTTTTGGAAGTCGTCAGTTACAGTAACTGCTTTATATTATAAAAAAAAAAACCTAGTAAAATGCAACCAGCGAAATCATTTAGAGGATAATCAGGCCAGTAGGTTACTGATGCTCAGTCTGCATGGAAGAGAATCAGCCAGTTTTGACTTTGGTTAGCATGTGAGCATTTTGTAAAGATTAAATCTCATAGCAAGTAAAGTAAGAAAAAAAAATTCATATGAACATTTACTTTGTAAAGTGTGTTTAATTTTACGTCAAAATTAAAAAGAATACAGTACTGCATGTTGTGTTGACAAAACCATTATTTTGGAAGGTTCTTCATGCAATGTACAGTGGTTTCAAAAAATCCTAAGGCGGTCACTGGTTTGTATGTCTTCAGTGGCACAGAAACAAATAGTACGTGGCAAAACATATAGACAAAATAATGCCTAACAAGATGTTGAAAACAACATACCATCAACATTGCACCGTAAATTGACCCAAAGACAAAAAAAAAATGGAGTGAAAGAACAATTTTATTTTCTTGGGAAAGCCAGAGACAGAAAAATACATCTACGTTTTGCACTCATCATTAGTTGTATCAGCAGCAGGGCATCTTGCTTACAACCAAGAGGCATGCAGAAGATCTGTTAGGGAGGCAAAGTTCCGCAAAGGACATGCAAATGACTGACTGACCGAGTTGCATGGCATGATTAGAACCAAGCTCTTGTTTAGGGCAGGTCTCTGAACAGTGGACCACATATCTGATTTGACTACTCAGTTTATTGAAGAAAGTGAATCTTCATTTCTGAACTACTGTTATCATGAATCAGAGGCATCATATAGTTTGAAGGAGTATGTTAGTTTACTTGAAACCCAAGAGATGGGCAGTCTTTTTGGGCAAACCCCCACTACCACGAAGACCTCATCAAGCTGTAGCCAGCTGTTAGCTGGACTGAAGCAGCAGCTGGTGTAACACTTCTGAGAGTGTCTTTGCCCATTTTTGCTCAATCTTGATGACCATACTGCATTTGTAGCTTCATTCTCTTCTCGGAAGCGCAGTATTTTTTTAAGGGGGAAAAATATAATGACAGCACAGTTGACAGCAGATAAAGTTACAAGTTGTAAACTCATATGAAGGATACCTGTCCACCCAGTGCCACACTGACAGATGTTGATGGTCATGATTTTCCACAATCCTCTGTTCTGGGTGTTAATTGTGAGCTAGACTGGTGTTCTTTCTCCATGCCACTTCGTCAGTCCATCTGTCATCTTCTCTCTTTGTCTGCCTTGAAGGATATGCTTTGTGATTAAAACAAAAAAAAAACAAAAAAAAGGCAGATTATGAAGCACTCAAAACTGTGATGGAGTCTTTAGAGAAACCCAGTTTTAGAGCCCTTGTAGATGGACAAAGGCACAGATTCCTGCAGAAACTTGTCACTGTATAACTTTACTTGTTCATTAGACAAGGGAGCTCTGGCTTTATTAAAGCTGAATCGTGTAGCAGCTAAAAATTTGTGTTCTCGGTCTTGGGTGGAGTAGAGTTGATAGAAATGTCAAATTTATGAAGGTGTCAGAGTTGATAGAAATGTCATATTTATGAAGGTGTCAGAGCTGATAGAAATGCCATATTTATGAAGGTGTCAGAGTTGATAAAGATGTCAAATTTATGAAGGTGTCAGAGTTAATAGAAATGTTAAATTTATGAAGGTGTCAGAGTTAATAGAAATGTTAAATTTATGAAGGTGTCAGAGTTAATAGAAATGTTAAATTTATGAAGATATCAGAGTTGACAGAAATGTCAAATTTATGAAGGCATCAAAGTTGATAGAAATGTCAAATTTATGAAGGTGTCAAAGTTGATAGAAATGTCAGATTTATGAAGGTGCCAGATTTGATAGAGATGTCAAATTTATGAAGATGTCAGTATTGATAGAGATGTCAAATTTATGAAGATGTCAGTATGGATAGAAATGTCAAATTTATGAAGGTGTCAGAGTTGATAGAAATGTCATACTTATGAAGGTGTCAGGGTTGGTAGAGATGTCAAATTTATGAAGGTGTCAGAGTTGAAAGAAATGTCAAATTTATGAAGGTGTCAGAAGTCTGTGAGGTGAATGTTTGGTATATTGACTCCACAGCGCCCATAGTTCAAAATGTATTATTCACTGTTTGTCCATATCTCTTGTACAAGTAAGTGTTTTCTTTTTTAACACATTTTGAACAAGTAATTTCTCAAAGTAAACAAAAAAAGAAAGGTACTGAAGCACATCAGAAGTTCATGATCAAGAGCTGTTGCAAGTAAAGAAATAAAGAAACTGATATTTGTGGAAGAGCTGTGCAACTGAGTGTTATTTGTGGAAGAGCTGTGCAGCTGAATGTTATTTGTGGAAGAGCTGTGCAGCTGAATGTGCTGTAAAGTGAAATAAATGGTGAATAATATAGCCATCATGAGCTAGTTGAAGCTACAGCCCACAGATTCAGAATCAGTGGTCAGTTCTGGTTGGTTGTTTACATGCACTGAATGCTCTTGGAACATGTTTTCTGGTGCACATGCCTGCTACATGGATTTTATACAGTGTAAGGTAAAGATAAATTGTCCCAGAGAGGCATCCAGGAGATATGGTGTTAGTGTCAGTATTTTCCTTGACTTGTCAGCACACTACAGGGTGATGTGGCCAGCATCATGCTTGACTGTCTTTCCTTTCCTCAGTTCCAGTAACCTGGTACCTGTTTCAGCATCTCGGTGACCAGGCTTCTTTGGCTGGATTCAGATCACCAACCTTTGCACTAACCACATTGCCACTTAGGCACCATTCTTCAGTGTAACATGTTGATAAAATGATGTATCCCAACTAACTGTAAGAAATATAAGAAATCTCTGTTTTATGAAGAACTATCTGTTCATGTTATAACTTCTGTATTCTTAATGTACAAAGAACTGCATATTTTTTTAGCAGTGAGCATGTGTTCTATTGATTGTTGCGCATGCTGTCTCAGCGCTGCCATGTTTTTATTCGTAATAATGTTCATCTTCGTATTGAACAGCAACAACGATATGTCATTGGCTGTATACAATACATGTTGATATGTGGAGTGTGGAGTACTGTTGAAACCCGCTTTTATTACAGCAGTGACAGCTTGAGCTGTTTATGTTTGTTTTTGTTTTTGGTTTGGTTTTTTTTTCATTTTTTCCTTATTTCAACAGATTTTAATCATTATCTTGTACCATACTTTCTGCTTAGAAGCTGTCATTTTTTTTACGTCAGTACCTCTGTTTAAATATGTGTATACTTCAGAGCTGGTTTCATGATTTGGTGCTTAAACATTAATAGTATACTCTGCAGTGATAGTTAACATTTAGGCTTAAGTGTGGGGGCCCAGATAGGTTGTGGGTGGGGGGGGGGGGAGGAACGGGACTCGACTCTGCAAATACAGATTATTGTCTCATGTGACAATCATTTATAACTGCTTGTTATATGTAATATAACAATATATTGCATAATATATTATATTATATTAGGTTAGCGGGATAGGGGTATCCCCTATCAAAGGAGAAGTAAGACGCCTCCTTACCTCCGTCAGTCTGCGGGACACCCTTGGGCAAGGTGGAGTACCCGTATAGCCCTCCCCGATCAGGGTGACCTGAAGCCATGGGAGCAAGTGGTGGATGGAATGGGAGAGCAGCCGACAGACAGTGTTGGTTATGGTCACCATTCTATGATGGTAGGCAGATGATCCCAATGTAGAGACAATGGCTACGATCACTGACTAGTGCAGTCACTGCCTGGAAGGAAGGCAATAGTAAACTATCTTCTGGAAATATACCAAGAAATCCAAACAGCAACATGGAAAGTAAAATAGAAAAAAGATCTGGTAGTGAGTCCCCCAGGCCAGATAGATCTAATTTTAACACTGGGGAAGAGTGTGAGACAGAGGTCAGTACTAGTAATTGTGATGACGGACAAAATCCTGACAGCGTTGCTAAGGAAAACCCCTGCATCAAACTAAAAAGAAAAATAAGAGTAGGAACATGGAATGTGAGAAGTATGTATAAGGGAAAGTATCAGAAGTGTGGAAGAGATAGTGAAATGTTTAAAGAAATGAAGACACTGACGAGAAATGTCACACCTAAGCTAAATATCATTTGTGACGAGATGGGGAATACCTTGATAGAGACAGAGGAAATTCTAGAAAGATGGAAGGAATGTTGCAGAGGAATGTATGAAACAACCAACTGTGAAAGCAGAAATCAACAGTGTGAATTATTATTGGAAGAGAAAGAACCCGAACCGACAATAGAAGAAGTTTTATGGGCAATAAAGAATCTGACAAAATGGTAAATCATCAGGATATGATGAGATAACAGCTGAACTTATTAAAGCAGGAGGAAAGGAATGTGCAACATCTATCATGCACTATGTAAAAAGATATGGCATTTAGGTATTTGGCCAAAAGAATGGAAAAGAACTGTATTCATACCACTGCCAAAAAAGATTAACCTGAAATTATGCACAAACTACAGAACTGTTGCCCTGATTAGTCATGCCAGTAAAATTCTGTTAAAAATCGTAATGAGTAGACTTCGTAAGAAAATAGAAGAAGTCAATATGGTCCAAGCTGGTTTCAGGCAAGGAAGAGGATCAAGAGATCATATATTCAATATAAGATTAATAATAGAGAAATGCAGAAAGTTTAATGTGAATCTATATTTATTTGATTGTGTACAACACCAGAAACTTTGGGAAATAATGGAAAAAATGGGATTTCCAACACATTTGATACAATTAACATCACTGCTGTATCTAGACCAACAAGCAGCAGTAAGAATAAATGGTGAAACAGCTTGGTTTGAGAGAGGAAGACTAGGTGAAGATGGCTGCAAGACATCTTTGATGATCTGCAAATGGATGCATCAGCAGCAGGCCATCTTGCTTACAACCAAGAGGCCTACAGGATGCTGTTAGGGAGGCAAAATTCTGCAAGGGACATGCAAATGAATGAATGAATGTTTTATTGCTGTACTGGCATGTTATGTTATAACAAAAAAGTGTGACATATCAATTGTGTTTGGTCTCTTTAAGACAAAATCATGTACAAGTATATGAAAATCATATCACAACTCATCATCATCATCATTATCATCTTGTGCCGTCTCCCCACAAAAGGTTGGCTGCAATGAATCACCAGTCTGCTCTGTTTCTTGCCTTCGTAGTGTATTGGGGCAAGCTGGTTCCTGTCCATCTTTTGATGTTGTTCACTCATCTGTATTGCTGTCATCCTCTTGTTCTCTTCCCTTTGATCTAGCCCTCTTTTTAATTCTACCTGGTTTAGCACTTGTTTTTGTTTGTTTTCTTTTCTGACCATGGGGTATGCCATATTCTTCTGTCTATCCACATTTCAAGGGGCTCAAGAGGTCATAACTAAAGTAGTTTAACCTTGGGTCTTGGTTAAACCATCACTGAATATGACTGAACATTGGTTAAAAAAATCATTACAAACTTTTGTTCATTGCAACATATTCATGCTATATTGAACCTATCTTGTTATATGGAAGTGAATCATGGACAATAAGCAAGTCTGCACAAAAATCATTGGAAGCATCAGAAATGTGGTTTATTAGAAGAATGTTGCGAATCCCCTGGACAGCAAAAATAACTAATGAAGAATGTATGAGAAGAGCTGGAGAGACAAAAAAATCTTGTCAAAAAGATAAGAGAGATACAATGTACTTTCATAGGACATGCAATGAGAAGAGGGGGCATTGAAAATACTATAACAACAGGAAAAATAGAAGGAAGAAGATCAAGAGGAAGACCAAGAGAAATGATACTGGACAGTCTGACGGGATGGTGTGAGAGGAGATCACCAGCTGAGCTGATGGTCTGCATGAAGGATCGTGTACTGTGGAGAAGCATAATAGCCAACAGCAGTCACCACGGCACCTGATGATGATGATGAACATATTCATAGGCTGTGGAGTTGAATATGAAGCAGGTTATAGTGACTTGCTTGAAGTCTTGTGGATCCAGGAAGTAGGCCTGTTGGTTGATTCAACAAGCATAGGGATCACAAGGAGCATCATGCAGGCATTCTCCATGTGGCACAATCTTTTGCCAGTTTCTGCCAGCAGCTGAGCTGGTGACTTCCACAAACAGTAGCTGACACCTGCTTGTTTTAAAACTATCGTCAAAGACGAAAATAGTTTCAAAAAATATGTTTCCTTCACCACGAGAGTTTGAAAACCCATGGCTCTGGATCGGATAGCTCTGTGACCCAGCAATTTGCATTCATTGCTTTGTGTTTTACATCAGATTTGTAAGTTCATACTTGCAGCCTGATGATACCAGCCTAGCATTAGACAAAAGCCTCATAACAAAGTCTTCAGTAACCACAGTTAATGACGGTGGTTTTCAAACTTTTCACACTCGTGTTAGGTCATTAGTATAGAAATATGTCTTGAAGATGACCACTGGGGAAAAAAGTCTACTTGTACCATTTTTGGGAATATTTTATTGTTATCATCATCTTGTGCCATGCCATTGTTAAAGGCGGTGATCACAACAGTACAAAATCTCTTTTTTAAAAAAAAATGGCATAGATAATCAGGGTCATGACCTCCCTGGTTCTGATGGTTTGTGGGATCAGATGCCGAGATTTTGAAAGTCGAGTATATCTACATGCAAAGTGGGTCACACTCGAGTACGCATGACTGTTATTGTGGCATGTGATATGAAAGTTATTCATAAAAAGTAATGAAAATATATGGAGGTGTAGGGTTCAGTTTTACACATATATTTTTACAACAGTAGTTTTACAATAATAATAATAATAATAATAATAATGATTGTTTGAAAACAATTGTTTAATTGTAGATTCCATCGAAATCTCGCATTATGATGTTCAAAATAGGCTGATGCACCAGGACTGAAAACCGCTGAGAATACAGTATCGATTATATTGCTATCACCAATCGTGTGGTCCGATATCGATTACCCGTCGCCCATGGTGTGTTTAACGACAGCGCGGTCTATAGCTTGTAATATTACTTTTTTGGGACTTGCATTTTGTCTTTGTAGGCGTGTGTTTGTGTTGGAGGGATGGCGAGGAGAAGGAAAGCGGGAGTGTCCTAAATTTAGAATTTTCCTGGAAGTTAGATTTCTCGACCTCTTCGTTCAAATGGCCTGGCTGCTTTGTACTTGGGAGTTACGTACATGAGCAAGACTAAATAAGTCCGCTTCTGGAATCTGTGACGTGGTTGAAAGCGTGACTAGAGCCACTCTGTAGCGTGTCTGGCACGAGATTCCATTCATGCAGAGCTACGTGGAATGCTCATATTAATGTGTAATGTAAGTTACAGAAATAACGCGGAGTTGAGTGAAATAATCTTGGTTTTAAAATAAATGTTTAAAAAGTACCATGCCATTAAAAAAAAATTTTTGGTTAACCGTTTATATACACAGTATTCTTGTTCTGTGTGTTCGTTTCCAGTTTTCTTTGACGTCACCATATTTTGCGCAGATTTCACAGAAATTTCGTGCGTCCATTGCGAAGCGATCGATTAGTGAAGTCCTAAGAGTTAAGGGGCATTTAGCGTAGTCGCCACCAAGGGGCTGTAATCACTAAAAGTTCATGTTTTATCGGCAGTTCCAGCGAATTATCGAGATATTTCGGTGATATTATAGGAGTGCTGAGTGAGTTGGTTGCAGGTATTTATTATAGACAGGTACATCATCGCCTTCGTGATGCTGAAACTACCAATATTCTGGGGGTTTTTTTTTCCTTCAGTGCGCTGGCGTGTTTTGGTGGGGGGGGGGGGGGGGTCACAAAGTTGGTTTGTTCAAGTGTAACCCGCCACGAGTAAGGGGAAGTAAGAGCTTTGTAATGTTCACCCGACAAGAAGGGAAAGAAGACTAAAAAAGCAAAATAATAATAATAAGTAAAATAATATTTTCATTTCTTTTGTCTTCGTTTTGAATGAATGTGTGCTGGAAAAAAAATGGAGAATGAACTCTGTGCTTTCAGTCGTGAGGGGTCGGAAGGTTAGTTTTGCCAGCTGTAGTCACCATTGTTTTACCGTCAACTTTTTAGTCACCATTCTGGCGAAAGCAACATACAAAGAACTAGACAAGAAAGTAAAAAGTTCAGCTAGAAGGGATAAAAGAGAATACATAGACAATATGGCGAAAGAGGCAGAAAAAGCAGCAATTGGAGAGGAGTAACCTTAATATCAGTTGTGTCAAAAGTATTTTGCAAGGTCATTTTGAATAGACTTAAAGATATAGTAGATACTGCAATGAGAGAAGAATAAGCAGGATTTCGAAAAGGGAGAAGCTGTCTCGACCAGATCTTTACTCTAAGAATAATACTTGAAGAACATATTGAAAAGCAGAAACCATTAATACTGAACTTCATAGATTTTAAAAAGGCATTTGATAGCATACACAGAGATTCATTATGGAGAATTTTAAGTCTATATGGAATACCATCTAAAATTGTCAACGTCATTAAGGACCTATACAATGGATATGTTTGTGCAGTCAAGACAGAAGAAGGGATGAGTGAACGGTTCCAGATTGAAACAGGTATGAAACAAGGATGTATACTGTCTCCTTTACTCTTTGGGATTACAATAGACTTCATAATGAAAAAAATGCTGCACAGGTAAAAGAGGTATTGACTGGGTACATGGGACCCAACTAGAAGATCTTGATTTTGCTGATGACATAACTCTTATCAGTAATAATGTGAATTCCATGCAAGAAAAAACAGATAGCCTGTCTTCAATGGCTAGCAAAATAGGACTTGAAATTAACAAGGACAAAACAAAAATAATGAAAATTCCTATTAATCAAAATGGAAAAAAATACACATAGAAGGGACAGATATTGAAGAAGTCAATCAATTTGCATACCTTGGCAGCTACATAGACCAGGATGGTAACACTAGAAAGGAAGTTAGGATCAGAACTGCAAAGGCATCATCAATCTTCAAGAATCTTGAGAACATATGGAATTCAAAAGTTATAAGCACAAAAACCATGTTAAGACTATTCAATTCAAATGTAATATCCACCCTCATTTATGCATGTGAAAGCTGGAAAACAACTAAAGAAATAGAAGAGAAATTAGACTCTTTTGAAAACAAATGCCTAAGGAAAATACTCGGCATCAAGTGGAACGAATTCAAGAACAATGCAGAGATAAGACAGATGACTGAACAACAACCTGTCTCATGGGTGATCAGGAAAAGGAGATGGACATATGTTGGTCACTTGATGAGAAATGATCAGAAAATTCCAAAACAAGCTATCAAGTGGAACACAACAGGCCAAAGAAAAAGAGGCAGACCACGTGAAACTCTGAAGGCGACATTGTTAAGAGAGGCCAAATTAACAGGTATAAAATCCTTTGATGAGGTTGAAAGACTCGCCGAAGACAGGAAAAATTGGCGAACTACTTTGCGAGCCCTATGTGACGTTTAACGGCATGGGAAGGATATAAGATATAAGAATATAAGATGGGTTAGTTTTGCCGTCTGTAGTCATCATTATGTGTTAGTTTTGCTGACATTATTCATCATTATGGGTTAGTTCTGCTGGCTTTATTCACCATTGTGGGTTAGTTTTGCCGTCTACATTCACCATTATGGGTTAGTTTTGCTGCCTTTATTCACCATTATGGGTTAATTTTGTCGGCTATAGTCGCCACATTATGAGTTAGTTTTGTTATGGGTTAATTTTACGAGCTGTAGTCTTCCGTGTTACAGAAGGGCACTTAGAATATCTTTTTTTTTATAAATAAGAAACAATGAGGCCTTCGTACTGTGAAGTAAGAGAACACAGTTTGTGCACACAGAGGTGCCAGATAGTGTAGTTCGTTAGTACGTTGTTCTCTCGTGGCTAGACGGCTGCCCGTCCTACCAGAGTCCGTGGTTCGAATCCCATGTAATTCACTTCTGATTGTTCTTTCTCACGTCTCACTAAAGTGCTTTGTCAGCGGGGTTTTTTTTTCGAGGTCTAATCCTACCAAACTGTGTTCTTTTACTTTAGAATATCATGGATAGAACAAAACCAAATAAAGAGATAACGATGGGATTAGGTGTCGCAGAAAACTGGCTAGTTAAAACTATAAAAATGAGAAAGCTGAGATACTTCAGCCACATCAAGAGACACAACAGCTTGGAGAAGTTGATAGTAGAAGGCAGAGTGCCCGGCACAAGAGAAAAGGGACGACCTCGCTGCAGGTGGATTCAGGACATCACGGAAAGTCTGAGTATGTCACTGCAAGTCGCCGGTCAACTTGCGCAAGACCTTGTTGCATTCAGGGAAGCTCTGAGAGGGACAACGTTCTGGAAAGGGTATGTCACATGAATGTAGTCACCACATTATGGGCCAGTTTTGCCGGCTGTTATGTTACACAGCGAGAGAGTGGAGAGAGACAAACTTTCAGGCATGCCATCAATTCAGGACACCCAAAGAGTGGACAAGGATGAGATTGCAAGAGCCCACATTGAATAGTCTGCGGATGGAGAACGACATTGGGTTGAATGACAGCAATCACATCAGGAGGGTGATCGAATTTGGGGAGGAGAGGGGAAATGGACGTGTCTCTGATCGAAGTGGTTTAGCACGTGTTACCCACAACCAGTGTGTGGCTGGCTCCATCAGCAGGCGCATACTTCATTGGGTGTTGGAACAGAAGGCGGAGCGTGTATGGGAGTGCCAAGAGTGTGGGGATGACAGTCTCTGATTATATATATATATATATATATATATATATATATATATATATATATATATATATATATATATATATATATATATATATATATATATATACAGGATACCTGAGAAAAATTCTGAAAATATTTTACTCATAGATCAGTAAATAGGAGAAGTCTGCTTGCTAAGGTCAAGCGAGAATGTGAGTTGTTCTGTTGCAGCCAAAGAAAAAGACACTGGAAATGGTTTGATTCAAGGAGACCTGAAAACTACTGCAGCAGCAGCCACATGTGACGGACAACTGAGGCAGCCACATGTGGCGAACAGCTGAGAAACTAGAGATCAGCAGTATACAACACAACTGACTGAGACACCATACAGTAACTGGCTACAGACCTAGAGAAATGGAGAGAATTTGTTGCTGCCCTGTAAGATACCACAAGGCATATTGTGGCTTCTGAGTTTTTTAAATGCCCAGGAATGCAGATGGACAAATTACATTTACTAATTAAACTAATTTAATACTTTTGCTCTTTATCATTATTATAGTTCTCTCGGTGATTGACTTTTCTTTCTAGGGACATGAGAGATAGATCTAACGTTCAAGACTTTGTGATCGACGGCAAGAAAGGGGAGACAGTAGTGAAACTTCCCGGGACAGTCAATGGAGAACAGATTGTTATACAAAACTGTCAGGTGAATTATTACTTCTCTGTCTCTCTGTCTGTCTGTCTGTCTGTCTGTCTGTCTGTCTCTCTCTCTCTCTATCTATCTGTCTCTCACTCTCTCTCTCTGCTCCATGCCAGCCAGGCGTTGGACATCACTGATCTCCACAATCACCCATCCTTTTGCTCTTTCTATAAGCTGTGTTTTGGACTGTGCTCTGTGTCACTCTTTTAGTCCGTCAAGTATCTTATTTCTTTGCTGTGTGGTAGTGGTTGTTTATGTGGTATTGATTGTTGGTGCAGTAGTGGTTGTTGCTGTGTGGTAGTGGTTGTTTATGTGGTATTGATTGTTGGTGCAGTAGTGGTTGTTGCTGTGCAGTAGTGGTTGTTTATGTGGTATTGATTGTTGGTGCAGTAGTGGTTGTTGCTGTGTGGTAGTGGTTGTTTATGTGGTATTGATTGTTGGTGCAGTAGTGGTTGTTGCTGTGCGGTAGTGGTTGTTTATGTGGTATTGATTGTTGGTGCAGTAGTGGTTATTGCTGTGGTAGTGGTTGTTGCTGTGGTAACGGTTGTTGCTGTGATAGTGGTTGTTGCTGTGATAGTGGTTGTTGCTGTGGCAGTGGTTGGTGCTGTGGTATTGGTTGTTGCTATGGTATTGGTTGTTGCTGTGGTAGAGGTTGGTACTGGGCAGTGGTTGGTGCTGTGGTAGTGGTTGTTGCTGGGGCAATGGTTGTTGCCATGGTAGTAGTTGGTGCTGTGGTAGTGGTTGTGGAAGTGGTTGTTGCTGTGATAGTGGTTGTTGCTGTGATAGTGGTTGTTGCTATGGCAGTGGTTGTTGCCGTGGTAGTAGTTGGTGCTGTGGTAGTGGTTGTGGCAGTAATTGGTGCTGTGGCAGTGGTTGTTGCTATGGCAGTGGTTGTTGCTGTTGTAGTGGTTGATACTGTGGAAGTGGTTATTGCTGTGGTAGTGGTTGTTGTGGTAATGGTTTTTGTTGTAGTAGTTGTAGTGGTTGTTGCTGTGGCAGTGGTTTTTGTGGTAGTGGTTATTGTTGTGGTAGTTGTTGCTGCTGTGGCAGTGGTTGTTGCTGTGACAGTGGTTGTTGCTGTGATAGTGGTTGGTTCTGTGGCAGTGGAAATTTGCTGTGGTAGTGGTTGTTGCTGTGGTAGTAGTTGTTGCTGTGGCAGTGATTGCTGTGGTATTGGTTGTTGCTGTGGCAGTGGTGTTGCTGTGGCAGTGGTTGTTGCTGTGGTATTGGTTGTTGCTGTGGCAGTGGTTGTTGTGGTGGTGATTGTTATTGTGACAGTGGTTGTTGCTGTGGTATTGGTTGTTGCTGTCGTATTGATTGTTGCTGTGGTAGTGGTTGTCTTCTTGTTCTTCGTTCGCTTCTACCACCAAAACCGTACTGTGATCCTACTTAATTTACGCCTGTGGTCCTCGATAGATCATGTGCTTCCCCCGTGTGGTCCCCGAACGAGGTCCCCGAGAGGACCACAAGAGGTTCATAGTATCGCAGGGCTTGAGCCTGTATTTTTGGTGGGTTTCAGAAGCGGGATTGCGTGATACCGTGGTTTTCGTTGCACCAGTTTAGTCTAGAGTTGGACTTTCTCACCGGAAAACCTCGACGTGTTTTGGATATCAGTATATCCTCGCTGGGTGAGAGGTGGTAGCCCATCCAGGCTAAAGTTGGACTTTGTCGCCGGAAAACCTCGACGTGTTTTGAGATACCCGTGTATCACCGCCGGGTGAGAGGTGGTTGCCCATCCAGTCCAGCGTTGGACTTTCTCACCGGAAAACCTCAGCATGATTAGGATACGCATACATCCCCGCCGGGTGAGAGGTGGTTGCCTATCTAGACTGCCCTGGTCCAGTGTCTCCGACTTCAGCATTTTGTGGTCGTGGCCGCTACCCTTCCTAGTTGTGACCAGGACGGAGCTTTTTGTTCGAGAGGACGAATCCTCGCCACTAGTGACTTACACCCCTGGGTTGAGCCGGTTTAGACATATTATCCCAGTATGGGCGTGTTTGGGACGTGACCGACCTCTAGAGCGGAGGTACCGTGACATGCTTAGCCATCAAGTTTCACTCCTAGTGTGAGGCGGTTTAGCCATATTTCACCAGTACGGGTGTAGAACGGACGTGGCCGACTCTAGAGCAGAGGTGCCGTGGTATGAGTAGCTCTCGCCACAATACTACTGATATACTGATTAAGCTTCACTTTATCCTTTCCATCACCTTTTTACATCGGCGCCACACAGCAACCCTAATTGCTTTTCCGCATTTTCTTCCTTGGCCCGGAGGAGTTTCACTCCACGCGCGGCATCCGAAGAATCTCGCCAGCAGTGTCTTAACCTCTCGGTTAAGCCGGTTCAGGCATTTCGCCCGATATGAGTGTACTTAGAACTTGGCCAACCTCCAGAGGTGCCATGATTTGACTACTGATTACTTCGCTTAGTCCTTTCTTTCACTTTTTCCACTGTGGTGCTGCGCGGCAACCCCATTCGCACCTTTTTTTAGTGGCCAGGAGGAACCCCACTCCACGCACGGCAGCTGAAGAATCTCGCCATCAGCGGGTTTTGAACTAATAAAAGCGCTCTTTCCACGAGGTTCGGAGCTTGGTAAGCATGTATTAGCTCTAGAATTGCCACAGTTATCCAAGTAGGATCGTATCATCTAAGGAACCTCGACTGATTTAATGAGTTATTCGCGGTTTCACAGTGAGACAGTGTGAACTTAGACATGCATGGCTTAATCTTTGAGACAAGCATATGACTACTGGCAGGATCAACCAGATAGCTTTCTTCACCGAGCCGTAGTCGGATATCTGCCGACAGACCTAAGCGGGGCACGGGAGACGGCGCTCTGCTCAGAGCGGATCCCTTTCGACTCCGGCGGTGTTTCATTTCCTTTAACCGGCAGCGGCCGGTTCTCTCTGCTCTAACGAACGAGAAGAAAGCCCGGCACCGACAACCAACGCACATTACATACTGCAGACCCGATACTCTTTGCGAGAGATGGGCCAATTTCGAGACCATCGGTCGACAAAACCATAGTACACCGTTAGCACGAACCTGGCTGGCTAGCCGTTTATAGGCTTCGCTCGACAGACAAACCACTGGCTTCTGCATTGAACCATCTTATCTCCGCCGTCCGGGAAGGGAGCGAAAACCTTTCTCCCCATGCACGGAACTCGAGAGAGCTTTTTCAACAAAAGAGCAGTCGGCCTGCGCAACAGCAGCCCGCGCGGCTCTGCGCGGCTGACTGGTAGTGGTTGTTACTGTGGTATTGGTTGTTGCTGTGGTAGCGGTTGTTGCTGTGGCATTGGTTGTTTCTGTGGCATTGTTTGATGCTGTGGTATTGGTTGTTGCTGTGGTAGCAGTTGTTGCTGTGGCATTGGTTGTTGCTGTGGCATTGTTTGATGCTGGTGGTATTGGTTGTTGCTGTGGTATTGATTGTTGCTGTAATAGTGGTTGTTGCTGTGACAGTGGTTGTTGTGCAGTAGTGGTTGTTGCTTTGGTAGTGGTTGTTGCTTTGGTAGTGGTTGTTGCTTTTTAATGGTTGTTGTTGTGATATTGGTTGTTGCTGTGGTATTAGTTGCTGCTGCAGAAGTGGTTGTTGTTGTGGTAGAGAGTTCTTCCAGTGGCATCAGGCACAAGAGTAACTCAGTTGATAGTGAGGTGTCATTTTACCTGAGCTTTGTTGAAGAGACTCACTACAAACAAATGCTGTCAACTCATATTTTAAAAATAGACACCAGAGCACAAATACTTTGGCTGTGGCCTTGGAAAACAGAAAATATCTGAGGCCAGGGACAGCCATGAAGGGAAAAACAAACATGATGTCCCCAGTGTAATCAAGTGTCATGAATATAATGTGTTTTACAGTGTGTGAGTGGTTGAAAAAAAAATAAATATAGAAAGTGCCATCAGCAATAATATGATAAGTTGCTGTGATGTAAGAACTAATGCTGAATTTAGTAAGTGTCAGCAGTACTACTTGTAACACCAGCTTGGGTAGAAGATTAGGGAAGTAGTGTATCATATTTTGTAGTACCAGTAGTAGTGGTAGTAGTACTAGTAGCAGCAATAGCATTGTTAGTAGCATCAGCAGCAGTGGTAGTAATTACAGCAGCAACAGCAGTAGCAGTAGTAGTAGTAGTAGTAGTAGTAGTAGTAGCAGCAGCAGCAGCAGCAGTAGTAGCAGCAGCAGCAGTAGTAGTAGTAGCAGCAGTAGTAGTAGTAGTAGTAGTAAAAATAGCAGCGACAGAAACAGTAGTGGTGGTAGTAGTAGTAGTAGTAAAAATAGTAGTAGCATCTGAAGTAGTGGTAGTAGCAGTGGCAGTAGTGGTAGTATTAATAATTGTTGTGGCAGCTGTAGTTGTGGTGACAATAATGCCAGTAGCTGTAGAACGGCAGCAATTTTTTGTCAAGAATTCGTTGTAAAATAACGAATTTTTTTGTTAAGGATAACTAAGTGGGTAAACAGAAACAGCGGTACAAGAAGCAAAGGAAGACATTAAAGTAATAAATAGCTTGACACTTTAGATATGGGAAGAAGTTAGCTGGAAATCTGAGAAACATTTAATGGTCAAAATCTACGGAGAAAGTGGTCACCTCGGTGACCTGCAACCTTGGTGACCTGCTACATTGGTGACCTGCAACCTTGGTGACCTGCTACCTTGGTGACCTGCAACAAAAGAGCATGATAATGATGGTGATACTGGTTTGTTGCAGCCGGAGCTCGTATGCTCATAGTTTTTCTTTTACCCCACAGGATTCCAATATATACGTGTTTGATCATATAGCCACTGTCAGCGTAGATGACTGTATAAACTGCCATATTTTTCTGGGACCAATAAAGTCCAGGTTTGTCCTTCTTTGACCAGTTTTATACATATAGTTGCATTGATTAATATTTCACATATGGTTGCACTGACTGATATTCCTCATGTAGTTGCACTGACTAATATTTCTCATATAGTTGTACTGACTGATATTCCTCATATAGTTGCACTGAGTGATATTCCTCATACAGTTGCACTGACTAATATTTCTCATATAGTTGCACTGACTAATATTTCTCATATAGTTGCTCTGACTAATATTTCACATACAATTGCCCTGACTAATACTTCACATATAGTTGCACTGATTATTTCACGTTTAGTTGCACTGACTAATATTTCACATATAATTGCACTGACTAATACTTCACATATAGTTGCACTGACTATTTCACGTTTAGTTGCACTGACTAATATTTCTCATATAGTTGCACTGACTAATATTTCTCATATAGTTGCACTGACTATTTCACGTTTAGTTGCACTGACTAATATTTCTCATATAGTTGCACTGACTAATATTTCTCATATAGTTGCACTGACTAATATTTCTCATGTAATTGCATTGGCAATGCTTTATTTTAAATAAAAATCATCTCTTTATAATTGAGACTGTATGAGTTCACCTAGATCAAGGTTTCTCAGTGTAAGTTATGCAAGAGGGAGCTGAAAAGTTAGCCTGATCTACATCCCAAAATCTGAGGATAATTTTATCACTATAGCCATCATGTATGGATCAGAAACATGGAGTTACAACAAAGAAAGATGAACAACGACTGCAGATCTTTGAGAACAAGATCCTACGAAGAATCTTTGGGCCCATAAAGGATACCAACGGTGAAGAATGGAGAGCTAGAAAGAACACTGAACTGAACAGGTTATTTAAAGCCCAATGAATTATAAATGTCTTGAAACTGAACAGACTACATTGGCTGGGGCATGTAGAAAGAATGGAAGAGAAGAGACAAATAAAAGTGATGTATGTGCAAGAGATGAGGGAAACAAACCAAGGGACAGACCAAGACAGATGGAAAGACAACATAGAAGAGGATATAAAAGAAATTGATGTCACCAGCTGGAGAGAGAAGATTAGGAACAGAGAGGAATGGAGGCGAACTTTATCTGCAGCAGTGAGGAGCCTTGATGGCTTGGAAAACTGAAGAAGAAAAAGCTGGAAAGAGTGTTATAACATTAAGTGCCAGTTTGAAGAATCATTGCGCTAAATTTTTACTTTTTTCAGGTCAATAACAGAACCGTGACAGTAAAAGGTATGTAATTCTCAAGTGTGGAACTCTGGGCCATCAGGAAGTTACTGTTCCAGCAGAAGAAAACTGCAAAGGAAATCCATGAGTGTGAGCTGCCAGCACTGAGTGACAGGTGCCAGTCACTCTCAGGTGTGAGCTGCCAGCATTGAGTGACAGGTGCCCATCACTCTCAAGTGTGAGCTGCCAACACTGAGTGACAGGTGCCCATCACTCTCAAGTGTGAGCCACCAACACTGAGTGACAGGTGCCCATCACTCAAGTGTGAGCTGCCAGCACTGAGTGACAGGTGCCCATCACTCTCAAGTGTGAGCTGCCAGCACTGAGTGACAGGTGCCCATCACTCAAGTGTGAGCTGCCAGCACTGAATGACAGGTGCCCATCACTCTCAAGTGTGAGCCACCAGCACTGAGAGACAGGTGCCCATCACTCTCAAGTGTGAGCTGCCAGCACTGAGTGACAGGTGCCCATCACTCTCAAGTGTGAGCCACCAACACTGAGAGACAGGTGCCCATCACTCTCAAGTGTGAGGAAGTGCTGTGCTAACTTTCAGTGTGTGAAGATTTTGAGACTGAAGATGCAGTAAGATCTGGAAAGCCAGTCAGTTGTTGATCATGTTCATGACCTGATTTTGGCAGATCGACAGATTTTGGTTAAATTAATTGCTGAGACACTAAAGATAACCGGGAACGTGTTGGGTACACAGAAACTGTTGACCACATGGGTGCTGAAATATTTGAATGCTGATGAGAAATGAAATTGAGTGAACACCTCCAAGTTGATTTTGCAGCATTTTGAGCTGATAGTGACAGCTTTTTGGGATGAATTGTTGCTGTTGATGAGACATGGTTATACATCTATTATCCTGAGACCAAACAACAGTCCCTGCGGTGGTGGCATTCAGGCACTCCTCCATTGCCGAAGAAATTCAAGACCCAAAATTCGGCAGGTAAGGTCATGGCCACTGTTTTTCGGGATAAGGAAGGTATTTTGATCATTGACTATCTTCTGAAGGGCCAAAGAGTTAATGCAGAATACCACTGTAACTTGTGCCAGTTAAAAGATGAATTGAAAGAAAAACATCAAGACATGCTGTGGAAAGGTGCTCTCTTTTTTTTGCAGGACAATTCACATGCTCATGGGCCTCTGAAGACATTGGATAGTTGAAGAATTTAAGGTTTGAGTGCATAGATATTCCACTCCATTCACCAGATCTTGATCCATCTGACTATTTCCTAGTTCCCAACTTCAAAATATGTTTGAAAAGAAGGAACTTTCAAATAATCTGAGGTGACAGCAGCAACAAAGCAGTATTTCAGTGACCAGATATCAGGTATTTTTTGGAAGGGAAACTTGAGAAATGATATGCCAGGTGTGCTGAACTTTGGGTTGAATATGTGAAATAACTTGCAAGTTTCATGGCTCTAGGTCATTCTCTTCTTGGTCAGGCCAGTAGCTTTTCAGCAGCCCTTCATACGACCTCCAGAGACTGCCTGATTTCTGAAATGAAAAAAAAAATGAACTACTTTAATAATCGGAGGAAGGTTTAAAGGAAATTTTAGTGTACAAAAACAGCAAAAGAAGTTTGAAAAATCCCATTGTAATCATTTATTTTACTCTTGAAAGTGGGCTTCTGTTACTTCGGATCTTCTTGCCATAATTTCTTTAATTTTTAAACTGAATTGCTGTAACTTTGTTTTCACTTGCATATTGCTCCCAGTGTGTTCATCAGGGACTGTAAGCAGTGTCGGGTGGTGGTGGCATGCCAGCAGTTCCGGACAAGGGATTGCTTCCAGATTGACACATTCCTTCTGTGTGGTACGCAGCCAGTAATAGAATCCTCCAGTCGCATGAGGTTTGCCTGCTTCAGATATTTCTATCCACAGCTTGAACGTAAGTACTGCTTGGTATTGAGAAGGTTGTTCAGCCGGGCTGTGTAGTTAGAGATTTAAGCAAGTTTGGGCGCTGGGTGAGTTGGTAGAATTGTATCATTTATGAAGGAATTGGACTAGGACTGTATACAGTTAGAGGAACTGGAGTTCAGAGTCAAACTTTTGGGTGGTTTCAGAATCAGAGTCATTAGAAATGTATCATTTATGAAGGAGTCTGAGCTAGAGTTTGAAGAACAGAAGAGTTGGAACCAGAATATAAAGTAGAAGAATTTGAGCCATAAATCATGCAGCTGTAAACTCTGACAATCAATAGTTTCAGTATTAATCATACAGCTGTGAACCCTGACACCAGAGTGTGGAGCGTATGGACAAGAGATAAGTTTATTATTTATTTATGTAATCATTTAATTGTGTCTTCATGATTATTAATGCTCATTAATAAATGCTGAATGACTGTGACTGAGTGAAAGCTGTATGATGAAGGGCAGAATGTCAGACGGGCCTGCATGCCCAATTCTTAACCCTTTGAAAATAAAGTATGTTCGTTCGTTCAACAGTCAGTAGTTTCAGTCATAAGCTCTGAGCCTTGACTGTCAATAGTTTCTTTATAAATCATACAGAGCTGAACTCTGACTGTCAGTAGTTGCTTTATAAATCATGCAGCTCTGAACTCTGACTGTCAGTAGTTTCTTTATAAATTATGCAGCTCTGAACTTTGACTGTCAGTAGTTTTTTTTATAAATTATGCAGTTTTAAGTCCAGACTATCAGTAGTTTCTTTATAAATCATACAGCTCTAAGCCCAGACTATCAGTAGTTTCCTTATAAATCATACAGCTCTAAGTCCAGACTATCAGTAGTTTCCTTATAAATCATACAGCTCTAAGTCCAGACTATCAGTAGTTTCCTTATAAATCATACAGCTCTAAGCCCAGACTATCAATAGTTTCCTTATAAATCATACAGCTCTAAACCTGGATGCTCAATAGTTTCCTTGTACTTTATATTTTTGTAAAACATAATTCTAATGGTGGATCACATAAGATGTGACATAGAATGTAAAAATAATTGATGGTCTTGTATTCCACCCTGATAACCGCAGATCAATTCCGAGCGGCCGGTTTGAGCATTTTCAACAATAACTGGTCAAACATTCATGACTTCACCCCAGTGCCAGATGAGGGTCCAAACTTCTCATTTCTTCCTGTTGTGAGTTGGTTGCTTTATTCATTTTTTGCATTTTGTCTTGTTCCTTCATCTGTTCACCACTAATTTATCAGTTTATTTATCAATAATAAATGTTTTTTCAGTGCAAAGAGTGTTAATTATTTCTTGCACAGGATGATAGTTTTCAGAAGAAAAAAGAACCATGTCCGTGTTGTTCGAAAACAAAAAGTTAATACCATAACATACAAAATTTGCAGGATGGGAAAATTGTTATCTCTTTTATTTTCGAAGATAACTTCAAGACATGGGCAAGACACAAATTATTATCTCATTTATTTTCAAAGATGACTTCAAGACATAGGCAAGACACAACCAGTCTGTGTGTACTAACAGAGGAAAGTTCCATAGCAAGTAACCTTCAGATGTGGAAAGTGCTGAATGAGATAATGTTGGTATGTGGCAGATTAATTGGGAGTGATTTGTAAATCTTGGGCAGTGGAGCAGAAGAATGGCACTAGAAGAACTGATCAGCAACATACAGAGGATGAACAGGATACAAGTTGCCAAGTATACCACTATGACAATGGATGAAAACTGTGGTTCCTTTACTACTAAATTTCTTTGAAGAAATTCTATAGACTGGGGAAAGTGATACAGAATGTATATATTTGGGATCTTTATGTGGTCCGTCATTCATGGAATGTTGCTGTATTGATAGCCTCTGTTTCATGCTAAGATGGCCTTCGGACTCCAGAACACAACCGGCAGACATGGACTCTCTATGGTGACTTAAGAGCTCGGATCTGGATCCAGGTTTTTGAACATGCTTATTATGGGGCAGGCATGAAGAACTCCTGCTTTTCAAAGATGGCCTGTCTCTGTGTTAAGATAGCTGAGCATATGACACTGAATACAGAAGAATAAGATGGCCTGTCTCTGTGTTAAGATGGCTGAGCATATGACACTGAATACAGAAGAATAAGATGGCCTGTCTCTGTGTTAAGATGGCTGATACTGAATACAGAAGAATAAGATGGCTTGTCTCTGTGTTAAGATAGCTGAGCATATGACACTGAATACAGAAGAATAAGATGGCCTGTCTCTGTGTTAAGATAGCTGAGCATATGACACTGAATACAGAAGAATGAGATGGCCTGTCTCTGTGTTAAGATAGCTGAGCATATGACACTGAATACAGAAGAATGAGATGGCCTGTCTCTGTGTTAAGATGGCTGAGCATATGACACTGAATACAGAAGAATAAGATGGCCTGTCTCTGTGTTAAGATAGCTGAGCATATGACACTGAATACAGAAGAATGAGATGGCCTGTCTCTGTGTTAAGATGGCTGAGCATATGACACTGAATATAGAAGAAGAAGATGGCCGGTCTTAAAATAATCTGTAGTCTAGCCATGGTGCCTGCTTCAGTGATTATAGTGTTTAGCATATCATTGATGACCTGAGCCCATTGTCTCCCTGGCCACCTCTTTCTTCATTTCCCAGGAATCGTATGCTCCATTATCATTCTCTAGGCCATTGTGGTTGGTCCACAATTGCTATCATTTATTTGTATTTTTGTCAGCATGAGAAGCATATGTTTTTAGTATATTTATTAAAAACAAAGTCCGTGAACTGTACAGTTTGAGTATAATTTTTACACTTGTATTGTTTCTTTTCGAAAAGGAGGCCAGAGTTGAGGATTTTGTACCAGTGCCAGTGGGTGAGGAGGTCCAGTCTATGCAGATAAAAGTTGATGAGGAAAGCAGTTTGGTCCCTCTCACATGGGACAGGAGAGGAACATTCAGCAGTGAGGTGAATCTTCTGTATCCATTCTTAACACAAAAAGTTTGAAAGATGCTTGAAAGTCAAATCTTGTACATCTTTAGGTTACCTGGATTTGTTTGTTGGACCTGGGTAGGGGAGACTGAGATCACCTTCCTTCAGTTGACATTTTTTCTTTCAAGAGTTTGGAAGTTACATTACAATTTGAAAACATGGATTGAATGAGATTGCAAATTTATTAATTTTGTATGAACTTCATTGTAGCAAGTCTGTGAGTGTTGATGTGCGGCAGCATGGAAAATTAACGTTGATGTCACCATTGTCTGGGATTGAAAAACTTTGAAAGCCGCAGATAAGCATTGTATATTACAAATATTTGTGATTGTTTTCTGCACGAGAAAATCTTGATCTTTTATTCTTAAAAAGTTTGATTGTTTTTTTGTTTGGTTTTTTTTTTCAGTCTTGTTTAATTGTTTTCTTCAATGATGGAGGATCAGCTGAAAGAGCCATCAAGTTGATACACGGAGTTCGAGCTCATAATGTGAGTTGTGTTTTCTTTTCTTCTTTTGTTGTTGTTTTTTTTTTCATTTTTTTTTATTTTGTAGTAATCAGCGTACGGAAAATAATAAACAAGACATCCATATATCGCCTTGAATTGGACACCCCAAGGGAAAAGAAAGAGGGGCAGGCTATTGGAGACATGGAGACGCACAATACAGTTAGCAAGAAAGGAAGCGAGAAAGACATGGCTTGAGGTATCATGACTTTCTCAAGACAGGATTGGCTGGAGAACCTTTGTTGATGCCTTGTCCTCCATTGGGAGTACAGAGGACTGGAGATGATTAAGCATATTTGAGACATTTATTATTAAAACCATTTTTCCATTTAGAGCCATAGCAGTAGTAGTTATGTAACTGAAGGACCATAGCAGTAGTAGTTATATAACTGGAGGACCAAAGCAGTATTATTCATATAACTGGAGGACCAAAGCAGTAGTAGTTATATAACTGGAGGACCATAGCAATAGTATTTATATAACTGGAGGACCATAGCAGCAGTAATTATATAACCGGAGAACCATAACAGTAGTAGATATATAACTGAAGAGCTTTAATGGTAACAGTTATATATCTGGATAACCATAACAATAACAATTACATAATTGGAGATCCATTATAATAGTCGTTATATAACTGGAGAAGCATAAAATGAGCAGTTATATAACTGGGGAACATTAACAGTAGTAGTTACATAACTGGATGATCATAACAGTAGTAGTTATGTAACTGGAGAATCATAACAGTAGTAAAAACAGTGAAATTTATCCAAGAGACAGGACTACAGATGTAGACAGAAAATGCATACGAAGAAAAAGGAAATAACAGTAGAAGATATATAACTGAAGAGGCATAACAGTAGTAGTTACATAACTAGAGAATCGTAATAGTATTAGATATGTAACTGGAGAACTGTAACAGTAGGAGTTGCATAACTGGAGAATCATATCAGTAGTAGTTAGATAGAGTTGAATCATAACAGTAATGGTTATATACTGAGGAACCATAACAGTAGCTGTTAGATACTGGACTGGCCTAATGCAATACATCCTGATAGAGGCCAGCAGAACAAAACATTTCAGTAAATACTGGGACAGTACATCTCTTTTTAGGATGAAAGAGCAGGGAGTAAAACATGTTGAGTGTACACAAGGGAGTGTAAATCAGTATCTTACATCTTACATCCTTCCTGTGCCGCTAAATGTCACATAGGGCCCACGTGGTAGTTCGTCAACATTTCCTGTCTTCAGCAAGTTTTTCAGTCTCATCAAGGTATGTTATGCCCACTGAACTGGCCTCTCTTAACAGTGTCCTCTTTAGAGTTTCATGTGGTCGGCCTCTTTTTCTTCAGCCTGTTATGTTCCACTTGATAGCTTGTTTAGGGATCCTCTGATTGTTTCGTCTCATCACATGACCGACATATGTCCATCTTCTTTTTCTGATCACCCATGAGACAGGTTGTTGTTCGCTTATCTGTCTTATTCTTGAATTCATTCCACTTTATGCAGAGTATTTTCCTTAGGCATTTGTTTTCAAAAGAGTCTAATTTCTTGTCCATTTCTTTAGTTGTTTTCCAGCTTTCGCATGCATAAATGAGGGTGGATATTACATTTGAATTGATTAATCTTAACTTGGTTTTTGTGCTTATAACTTTTGAATGCCATATGTTCTCAAGATTCTTGAAGGTTAATGCTGCTTTTGCAATTCGAATTCTAACTTCTTTTCTGGTGTCACCATCCTGGTCTATGTAGCTGCTGAGGTATGGAAATTGGTTGACTTCTTCAGCAGACGTAAATCAGTATAGACCTGGCAGTATGGGTTGATGTACACTGAAGAGATTGAGAGGAGATTGGAGCACCAGTGGACTTGTTTAAAGTACAGTAATGATAATGATTCTGACTGTTTTTAATATATATTTTATTTTATTTTGAGTTGTTCAGTGATTAAGACCTGTGCTTTATGAACTAATCCATTTGAATTCAAATCATGCAAACTACTCTGGAATATTTCATGAGTTTGTGATTCAACTTTTGGTACCATACACTCTCTAAATCTCATGCAGTTAGATCAAATGTCAAACTCCCTTCCAAATCAGAGATTATAAGTTGGTAAGGAAATAGATAAAGAAAAACAATGTGTTATTATTGTATGAGGTGTGATTAAAAAAAAGTATTCAAAATGAGGGCATAAGACCATTTTGAGGGATGCTTCGAACAATGACAACAGTGCTGAGTTGTGTGTTGCTTCAGAAGGGGACTATTTCGAAGGCAGTTAAATTACAGATCGGTAACTCTTGTAGGTTTTTTTTTTAATAAATCCAGTCCAGATAATTTTTTATCACACCTTACAGATGTATTATGGGAAAAAATAGGCAAGTGTAGCGCAGGTGTTCAAGGTGAGCATAAAGATAAAGAAAAATATTATAGTTTGACATTTCAGATCCATGAATTGAGCGTGCTTACTTCCTATTTAATCCCCACAGCCCAGCTGTGTACTAGTACAGACAAAAGAAGTCAACATGGGCCCAGATGATGCACAGCGTGTGTTTGGATCCAATTCATATGCAAATGCAACACGTCAAGGTAGCCAAATAATAAGTCATGCATTGTTCACGTGCCTTTAAATGTTACATAGGGCTCGCATTGTAGTTCACTGTGTTGTTCAGTTTTCGGTGAGTTTTTCGACCTTGTCAGGGGATCTTACTCTCACCAATTTAGCTTCCTTCAACAGGTTCTCTTTAGAGTTTGAAATAATGAATACTAAATCTTTTTAAAAAATATAACGAAATGAGAATTTGTTTTTGATAGAAGATTGTGAAGACTTCTGAACTATTATTGTGGGAATAGACAGTGGAGGATGAATAAGGTTTAGAAAACTAATGTAGAAGTAGACTATAGTGAGAGAGAAAGAGAGAGAGAGTAAATGAAATTCATAGAAAATTTTCTGTGAAAATAGATTTTAGAGAGTAAGGTGTTCTTGGAAAATTTGGTGTGGAAATAGATTACAGAGAATAAGTGAGAGTCTTAGAAAGTTTGATAAAGTAATGGTATTGTACAAGTGGTGACAGATATCTTTACCCCAGCCAGCTAAAAGCTCTTGGTAGTTGATATCATAACAGAGACTTGGCCATCTTGTGTTTTGTTTCCAGCTTAACTCTTCCTGTGCCACAGGAAGAAAAGTGGACGTTCAGTTGCTTACCAGAGTAAAAGCGCGGGTCTTGATATGTTAGGGGGTATAGTTGTAAAATGGAATGGAAAACAGTATTTACATGTACTTCCGTGTACTTATTATGTTTCAAAATATAATTAAATGTATGAAAATTTCATAAATGCAGAGTTTTTTAGGAAAAAAGAAATAATGTGATGTTTTTAGACACTGATTGTGCCCAGCTCACCATCGGCTAGGTCTAGATTCGCGCTACTTACCATCTGAGATGTGTAGATCTACTTGTTGATGTCATATTCTGATTCTATGTTGCATTCTCGCTAAATTAATGTCTGAAATAACCTTCTAACTACTTCTCCAATCATCTAATATGTCTAGATCTACTTGGGATACATTCAAGAGCAGTGGGGTGGTCACAGGCCATGTCCATACCGCTATCTGCATCATCAAAAATTGAAAAATTTCGGTCTTTCTCTTCCTTTTTCTCGGTTGGAATCGCTCGTAACTAGGCACTCTTTCACCATTTTGAAAAGCGTCACCGGAATCGCGGACGAAATATGTACAATCTAAATATTACACAGGTTGTTTTATTGAAACAAACCAATGATCGCTATATCGACCGTTGGTAAGCAACGGGGTAACTGGAAGAGTTAAGCAGTTAAAGATTCTGAATTACATCTACATTTAGAAAAAAATATGCTCGGCCGAGTTTTCTTGTTTCAAAAGAAATGTTATATTCTTACCAAGCTCTGACTTTCTTGCATCAAGTTGCATAAACTGTTGCACTCTTTTAACCTCCTGTAAGGTCCAGTGATTGCACTTCAGATGAATGGGAGTGGAATAGTGTCTCTGTGCCAGTCCATCGTCGTGGAGCTCATGAAGGGAACAACTGGGCTCGTCTTTGTTAGTCAGTCACCCGAAGCAGCCTCAGCACAGATAGAAGCCTTCTTTAATTTTGCAGATATGCAGATGGGAGTCTGACAGATACGCTGGACAAGTGGAGTTTACTACCAAGGCATTATCCTGTTATCTGTAAGAGAAAGTCATTGCTAATCTCATAAACAGACCAGCTGAGGTTTGTTCAATGAGATAAGTGAAAGAGTCTTTAGCTGTTACCAGAAGCTTTGTAGAAAAGTTTGGTATAAAGATAGTGACATAATTTATTATTGATTGGCTGAGATATAGATGTGTATTGTTCGCTGTTGAGATTCAAGTGTAATTTATTGTTCTGAGTCAAAATGTAAAGGTAATATATTGTTTCACAGTTTTGATAAGTGCATGAGTTATTGTTCTTCAGTTGAAAAATAAATTTTGTTTCTCTGCTAGACACAAGCATAGTTTATTGTTTGTCACTGGGACACAGGCATAGTTTATTGTTTGTAAACTGAGATACATGTATAATTTATTGTTTGTCATGCAGGTTACAACTATAATTAATTGTTTGTCATTTGAAGTACAGGTATAATTTATTGCTTATCATGTGAGATACATTTTTCTGTTTATCATTGGAGATAGGACCTAATTTATTCGTTTTTTTTTCTTTCCAGTTGAGGTAGAAGGTTTAATTTATTTAAGCCATCTTGTGTACATAGAAAATGTATATACGTAACTAAATCAGTGTGTATATTGTGGGGAAAAAAAACGTATTCCATCAACAGTTTCAGTTTTTGTTGGGTGTATTTTTTGTTCTGATATATTTGTACGTACACTTTTTGCCATGTATGGACAAACTTCGCTTGAATCTGTTGGTTTGTTCAAGTTGTTGAGTGTCAATTCATCGTAATGACCTCATGATAAAGGTCAGCATTATTCTGTTTGCTAGGTATTGTGATGAGTGGAGATATGTTATAACGTATTATTTATGGTTGTTGTATGTTGTAACATTTTGTGCATTATTTTATAAAATTATTATTTATTTTCAGTTTGTAAGTGCATTATGTTCACCCTGTGATAACTGTTAATGCTGCAGAGATTTCTTGGGGTTTGATTTAGGCCAGACAAGTTTAAATGATTTGTGCTATAGAGGTTTTTTTTTATTTGGTTATAAGCTGGAAAGGTTATTTGATTTATGCTGTGGAGGTTGTTTCATTTCATTTGGACTGGAGAGGTTGTTTTTATTTGATTTATGATGTGGAGGTTTGTTTTATTTGATTAGGCTGGAAAGAGGATTTGATATGATTTAGACCTAAGGGTTATTTTATTTGATTAGATTGGGAAGGTTGTTTGATTTGATTTAGACCAGGGATGTTGTTTGATTTGATTTAGACCAGGGAGGTTGTTTGATTTGGTTTAGACCAGGGAAGCTGTTTGATTTGGTTTAGACCAAGGAGGTTGTTTGATTTGGTTTAGACCAGGGAAGCTGTTTGATTTTGTTTAGACCAGGAAGGCTGTTTGATTTGGTTTAGACCAGGGAGGCTGTTTGATTTGTTTTAGACCAGGAAGGCTGTTTGATTTGGTTTAGACCAGGAAGGTTGTTTGATTTGGTTTAGACCAGGAAGGTTGTTTGATTTGGTTTAGACCAGGAAGGCTGTTTGATTTGGTTTAGACATGGAAGGTTGTTTAATTTGATTTAAACCAGGAAGGCTGTTTGATTTGGTTTAAACCAGGTAGACTGTTTGATTTGGTTTAGACCAGGAAGGCTGTTTAATTTGGTTTAAACCAGGAAGGCTGTTTGATTTGGTTTAGACCAGGAAGGCTGTTTGATTTTGGTTTGTGCTGCAGAAGTTGTTTGAGTTGAAGGTTATTTGATGGAATTTTCTAAGTTTTAATCTCATAACATGGGATCTTCACAGCATGTAAGATAATTATGTGCTGTAACAGATGGAAACTCTGCTACTTAAAATAATTATAATGATTTCCTTTTTCTGTAAGTGAAGAATTATTCCCATAGGAAATATATGTAGACTCTGTACTAGCAGGAAACAAGCCGTAAGAAACATGTAAGTCCTTGAGTGCAAGAAATGATGTGACAGTCCTGCAGTGATTGCGTACTGTCACAGAATTATTGGAGATTCAGTCTTGTAGAAACAGGTTCTGAAACATAAATGTTTAATTCTATAGAAAATCATGGACCTTTGATGCAGTTGTCCACAGTTTCTCATTATGTGAAATATTCCATGTTGAATATAAAACTCTAGGGTCTCATACTACCAGGCTGCACAGTGTTTATGTCTGATTAGACCTACATTTATTTATATACTTTTACTTTCCATATAACTGTTGTATGTTGCTTTTATTAACTGAGTTTTTATTGTATGTATCATATCTGCATATGTTTTATTTGACGAAGGCATACTTTTGCCAAATTGTTTATCTTGTTAATGATATATTGTTGGATTAACTGTTAGAATTATGTGTGCAACATATTACAGTCACTTTTGTGGTAAAGCTGGAGTTTGTTTTATAGAGAAGATCTGTGTCTTGTCTGTAAAGGAATAAAGTTCTGTATTATGTAAAGAGATGGTAGCCCTGTTATGTAAGTCCTGCCATGTTTAAAGGCTGAATGTGTTATCATGTTTAATGTATGTAAGGAAAGAAGTCCTTTCAGGTTTAAGGGATGAAGTCCTACCGTGTAAAACATATTCAAGGGGTGAAGGTCCTAACAAGTAAGGAATGGATATCCTGTCATTAGGAAGTCCTATATGAAATGAAAGTGCAGTAACATGTAAGGAGTGGAAGTCATATGGATAGAAGTCCCATGATGTAAAGATAATGATCTTTCATTAACAGAAAATGTGTCATATAATGTAACATGGACTTATCATGTGATGTGTATGTCAGTATAAATCACTTCGATCATTGATTTTTTTTTTTTCATATTTATAATGTGTCCCATTCTTGTAAAAATGGGACCGTACGTGATTTAAAATATATTATTTAATGTTATATTTAACTTTAAACTGCCTATAAATACTGAGTTTTACTGTGGAATCTAACGTGTTTTTTGTTTTACTGACACATTTGCATGAGTAGAAGAATGAACTTATTTCAGCTTTTGGCCAGGTCCTGATTAAATTCGCTCTTTCATTGAATTTTAATATGGTGGCATGGATCATTTGAGATGTGCTGCCATATGTACATGTCATATGGTGTTTCATCAGAGGAAAACTGTTGGCTTTTTTTCTTTTTCGTAAATGTAACAGAGAAGGCTACTTGTAGACCTTTTTTTTTTTTCCTGAGATTGCATGTGAGATGTGGCTTTTCGCTGCTTATTAGTTTGGAGTCTGGTCATTGTAAAATGATCCAAAAGTTTGTGTGTTTTCATGTAGAAGTTGGCTGATCATACCAAGTAATTCAGCTGTGTATGTCGAGCATACTTCATAACTGCTTGTAGAACTAGCATTGTTCAGTACATCTACGTTGTGACTGACTAACCGTAGGAAGTTTATTGCGAATAAATTGTTCCAGCAGCTTTTTTTTTTTTTTTTGAGGCATCTTGTTATTATAGTTTCTGACAGTGTTTTTTATGTAACACTTTTTCATTGTTGGTAAAATTTGTAATATGTTCAGATTTATTTGTTCATGTATCTTATCTGTGTAGATTACTGCTTGTACTTGATGTATACTTACTTCTTACTTTTGTTCTTCTTTAATTGTTGTTACAGTATTATTCACAATCATTCATTTCAACATTTGTTGTAGATGCACTTCTCACATAAGCAGCTTGAAGATGTTTAAGAAATCTGTGATGGAAGCCTCAACCTGACAAGTGCCCAAAGGAATCATTCACTACAAAACTCATAGCACTTTCTAGCACTTGGTAATTTCATTCTAATATTGTACATGTAAGCTGACAAATTCATTCATGTACATCAGCACGTGTGTTATTGTTTGATGTCTGCTATTTCTGTTGGTTCCTGTGGTCTTCTATAACTGACACATTTCTAACTCTGATAACTGTTTCTGACATCTGTACAGTTCAAAGTCTTCTGTAACTGACACATTTCTAACTCTGATAACTGTTTCTGACATCTGTACAGTTCAAAGTCTTCTGTAACTGACATATTTCTAACTCTGATAACTGCTTGATATGCTTAAAGTCATCTTGACAACTGTTTCGCTTCAGGTTTCTCTGACAAGTGCTCTTCCTAATAACTGTCCTTGACCTTTGTTTCTAACCAGCTATCTTCCCTGATTTCTTCTACTGTCCTTGATCTTTCTTTCTAACCAGCCCTTGTCAATAACTTCTGTCTCTGAAAATGATCTCTAATAAATTTTCAGTTTTCTTCATAAGTGATTCTCAAGGTCTTTCTCTGGACATCTGAAAATGCCAGTTTCTTGCCAGTTCTAAATTGAGACTTTGGATTTATTACTATTTCTTCTCATTTTATCTTGCATGGGAACCTTTCCAAGATTCACTTGATCTGGACCCTCCACTGACATACCATTTTATCTGTTTATCTGGACCTTCCACTGACGTACCATTTTATCTGTTTATCTGGACCCTCCACTGACTTACCATTTTATCTGGGCCCTCCACTGACTTACCAGTTTATCTGGACCTTCCACTGATTTACCATTTTATCTGTTTATCTGGATCCTCCACTGACTTACCAGTTTATCTGTTTATCTGGGCCCTCCACTGACTTACCATTTTATCTGTTTATCTGGGCCCTCCACTGACTTACCATTTTATCTGTTTATCTGGGCTCTCCACTGACTTATCATTTTATCTGGGCCCTCCACTGACATACCATTTTATCTGTTCATCTAGGTCCTCCACTGAATTACCATTTTATCTGAGCCCTCCACTGATTTACCATTTTATCTGTTTATCTGGATCCTCCACTGACTTACCAGTTTATCTGTTTATCTGGGCCCTCCATTGACTTATCATTTTATCTGGGCCCTCCACTGACATACCATTTTATCTGTTCATCTAGGTCCTCCACTGAATTACCATTTTATCTGAGCCCTCCACTGATTTACCATTTTATCTGTTTATCTGGACCCTCCACTGACTTACCATTTTATCTGTTTATCTGGACCCTCCACTGACCTACCATTTTATCTGTTTGTCTGGACCCTCCACTGACTTACCATTTTATCTGTTTATCTGGACCCTCCACTGACTTACCATTTTATCTGGACCCTCCACTGACGTACCATTTTATCTGTTTATCTGGACCCACCACTGACTTACCATTCTATCTGTTTATCTGGACCCTCCACTGACTTACCATTTTATCTGTTTATCTAGGTCCTCCACTGACGTACCATTTTATCTGGGCCCTCCACTGACATACCATTTTATCTGTTTATCTAGATCCTCCACTGACTTACCATTTTATCTGAGCCCTCCACTGACTTACCATTTTATCTGTTTATCTGGAACCTCCACTGACTTACCATTTTATCTGTTTATCTGGAACCTCCACTGACTTACCATTTTATCTGTTTATCTGGACCCTCCACTGACTTACCATTTTAACTGTTTATCTGGACCCTCCACTGACTTACCATTTTGTCAAACTGTCCACCATCACCTCTAAGATTTATTGCTCTGATTGTCCATACTTTGCCCACCTGCAGAGCACAGAGGTTAGTTTCTCCTTCACAAATTCCTCATTGCTGGTTGTTACAAATTTTGAAACCTGTCTCTTCTTTCTAAATCCTATACTAAAAAAAAAAACAAATCTTAATTACATGGTGTTATTTTTTAATTTTACTTTAAAGTTTTTATTGTTTGTTTGTTTTATTCGTGTTGTAGTATTTAGTGTCTGGTAATTTGTTAACCATTTCCTGTCCATATTATTTGAAAACAGAGAAGAGCTCAGGCTAAAAGCTTTACTTGGCTATTTTATTCATTGAGTTGTTGTTTTTTAACTGTTGTGTTCTGTTTGAAAGTAGTTTATAAAAAAAAAAAAAGATAAGATAATTCAGATTCCACCCAGCAACACTCAAGTGACACAAAGATTTTTGCAGTCAAATAATGCAGCCACCAGATTTTACTAGAAAATGACATGGAGTCTGTTTTTAGCATTTGGGAGTTTAAAATTGTTAGCTGTCAGCTACAGATCAAAACTATATTATAACAGTTTTGTTTTATTTTTTTTACTTTTTTGAAACAGCCTATTACTAAGGCTAGTGGCAGGAGAGAGTTAAAATATGAACTAAAAACTGAAGGTCAAAGAAAAACTGTTTTTCTTATACATAATATAAATAATTTAGTGGGTTTTGTTTTGTTTTTAACTTCAGATGAGCCACTGCTTACACTTGGTATTGGAATACCAAAACTTGGCTCATCTAAGAAGTCTTTGGCATCAGATAGGAAATGGTTAAAATGTTTGTCCTACATTTTTTTTCCTACTCCAATTTGGATGTGAAATGCTGTAATTTATGTTAATGGTTTGATATATTGATCATATTTTACAGCAACATCATAATGTTACAGTATTTGCTTATGTTAACATTATGTTTATGCAATGTTAGGCTCAAAATGATACAGTTTTTAAAAAAAATTGAAATTCATCGTCTGTATCACATGATGTGATATTTTGATGCTGGTTTTTGGTAATGTAATGATGCTACATTGTTTATGGTAACATCAATATGTAATGGTGGTAATTCTTGATTATATCATATTATAACATTAACTCCTAGATTTCTCTAATTGTTTGTATAAAATATAAGTTACAAATCATGTGAAGTAACTTTAAAATGTTCAAGAAGAAAATTCTGGATCTCAGATTTGTAATTTCATCTTGAAATGTGTCACCGAAGTCATAGAACAGTGTAAAGAAATGCTTTACAAGAATATGCAAATGCAAAAGAAAAGTCTGCCTTTTTTTTTTCTGTGTAAGACAATTTGTACTGATAAATTTTCATTTAGCTTTTGTTAAGTTGTGAAATTTAGATGTTATTCGTCACTGTTTATTGTGGCTTTTTTTCATGTCCTTGTTGTATTTCATACTTCAAATCTTACAGGAAATAAAATGTAAACAATAGTTTTCCTTATTTATATTGAAACCTTACAAATTTTTTTGTACTCCACATTATGGTTTTATCATTCAGTTTTTATGAATATGAATAAATATGCATTTTTTAATTTTAATTTTTTTGTTTTTTTTTCTTCTTTTTTTTAATGATATAAATATGTTTCATTCAAGAAATTTTTTATTGTTTATGTCATGTAACCTTTACCCTCCCATCGGCCTTGTATGTTCACTCACTCCATCCTACCAAAGCAGGTCTGTATAATGTCTTAAAAAAGTCCTGTATTTTCTGATAAATATAGTCATAAAGCGCACATAGTAGCCATAATACAATACAAACACATTCCATTTACTTGGACTGCCTGGTTTTTGTTATGGTAGCCAAGTTTTTTGGGTTTTTTTTTTTTGTAACTAAAGGTAAATGTCTTTAAATGAATATTCATTTCTGAGTGTAGTTTTGTTCCTTTTTTATGCTGTTGAAACTAGTTTCTCATTTTGTTTTTTGGTGTTACATGAAAGCATGTTTTCTTTTAAGGACAAAACCAACTTTTTACAGCCTGAAGAAAGTTCTAACAAATGCAAAAATGTTTTTGAAAGTGAGAAAATGATTATTACGGTGCTATATATAGCCAGTATTATTGTGGTCTTGTGAGACTTAGTGAAACATTTTTGGAAGTGATATAGATGTGGTTTCAGTGAAAGATGCAGTATTTTGCTTTCAGTGACCAGAAAAAAAAAGCAAGTGAAAAAAAGTTGTTGGAGAGGTTCTACAACATGAAAAGTAATTTAAAAAGTCCACTAAAACTCTTTGTTCATGCCGTGAGGGGACAGAAGTTAGAAAAGCTGAGAACCATGGAGAAAACTTGAGGCAAGAAAAAGAAAGAGAAAGAAGAAAAATATCTTGATGGACTGACCATGTGGCACATAACGAGAAAAATCGTAGGATTTGATTACAAGCATCAGAGTGGTGCACAAACTGGAGAACGGGATAGACAGGGTCTCTCTGCACATTTCTCATGATGATGATGAAGAAGACCTCTATATCCTAAACATTCATTAATTACCATTTAATACTGTAACAGTTGAATCTTGACTAAGAATAAGGGATGAAATATTTTGTGCAGGTTTTGTTCATCTAATATATAAGAAGTGTCAGCACATGTCTGACAGGTCACCATGAATTTGTTGAGTTCAGTTTCAAAGAGTTTAAGCAATGTTTTCAAATATTCAAGAAAGATTTTATGAAAGAAGCTATAGGGTTAGCCATGACAAAGCAGCCCACATTCAGAGTACAAAAACTCACCACAGATTTATGTCTACATTGTGTTGCAAACACTCCCATCCATGGAATGCATGAAGTAGGCTGCGTTTTTTTGTTTGTTTGTGTGGTTTAACTTGTACCTTTTCAAAGGAACAGTTACAAAAGTTCAGATGTCATGATCTATATCATATATCTGTAATGTTTACGTTAGATTACGCAAAGATCAGAAAGAACAGACCTTGTAACTAGACTTTGTGAGTTATGTATGAACTGAACACACAGTAGTTTCTCCATCATCATCATCATCATTGCCTTTCACTCCCTTGAGAGCATAGGCCACAGATAAAGGCTCTCCAGTCATCCTTGTTCTTGGAATTATTGGGTGGATCAGCTTTCATATAAAATATAATATAAAGCAGTAAAAATGCACTTTTATAGAATGGCCAGTGAGTAGCAAGAACAGGCGGTTATGGCATACCAAGATCACAAATTCTTCAGGATATAAAGCTGGATTTTCCCCGATGCTGAATACTTTTACCAAGAGCACGTTATTTTCTCCTGTATGGAACACTGGTTTTTATTGTTATAAAATGCTTTTTAAATTCTGAGATCTCAGTAAGTATTAACTCTTTCCATTCACGTTATGTCAAAAATGTTCCTTACGTTTCCTACGACGCAGACATTTTGGGGAGGGGGGGGGGTCCCTGTGTAAAAGTTATTGTACCAACTTAATTCCATGATCACCACTTGTGTATCACACATTAAAATAAGTGGAAATGAATGAAGATTCCATAAATGAAGTTATTTGTCATTAAAAAAAAAACAAAGAAAAGAAAATACTGGTGTGAAACGATGGAACGATTTTTTGGCATTAAAAAAATGTTAGGGCTGAGCAGTAAAATCTACTTTATACTTATCTTAACTGTGTCATAATCCAATATAGAATACATAGTCATTCAAATTTCAACACAGAAAAATCAATATTTATGGATGTTTGTGACATCCAATAAATCTAACAGATCTACAGCTACGAGAAACATATAGTAAGCTAGATCTAGTTGGTCGGTGTGACCATTCTACCACTCAGTCTCGAAATAAACTTGAATTTTACCCCCCTGTCTAAACATCCAAAATGGCTTCCTCATCCCTCATGCTTAAAACACTAGTTTAACTTTGGATTCAGAAGAGTTCTAACTGGTTAAATGAAAAGTAACATCGTGTTTTCAACAAAAGAAACTCCAAAGTCTTATAGGGCTCCCGGGGGTGGGTTAGCACATATTACAAAGATCCATATGGGGCTCACGCGAGTGGAAACAGTTAAGTATTATTACTTGTTCATTTTGTATGTTTGTTTTAGTAGTGGAAAAATACACTGAGAAGTTATGGTTTTGTCATGTTTATTTCAGGTGATTCGTTATATGAGTAATTCTAAAGCTGACAGTCTAGTCTGTATCTGTTTATGTGACTGACTGTATCTGTTTATGTGAGCAGCCATAAACCTGACAAACTGTATCTGTTTATGTGAGCAGCCATTAACATGACAGACTGTATCTGTTTATGTGAGTAACCATAAACCTGACAGACTGTATCTGTTTATATGAGCAACCATACACCTGACAGACTGTATCTGTTTATATGAGCAACCATAAACCTGACAGACTATACCTGTTTATGTGAGTGGCTGTAAACTTGACAGACAGTTTCTCTTTATGTGAATGACATCATCATGATGATGGTATACCAACTTGATTTTCCCTTGCCTTCAGTCTTCACAATATCTTCTAATGACATGGATTCCAATCTTATTGAAGTTAATATAATGATGACTCGTCCCATTTACTCTTTTGTCTTCATTTGTATTCTTTTGATTTCCAGGTTTTAAAAAAAAATTTTTCTTAAATCATAGGACAATAATGATTTCTCTGAAGACTTGTTTACTCAGTCAGCCAGTCAGTTGCATGTCCTTTGCAGAACTTTGCCTCCCTAACAGTTCTCCTGAAGGCCTCTCTGTTGTAAGCAAGATGCCTTGCTGCTGATGCATCCAGTTGCAGATCATCAGCGATGTCTTGCAGCCATCTTCGCCTTGGTCTTCCTCTTTCTTTTTCCCTTTATGTATCCTTCCAAGATGGTCGTCTCTAGATTATTATGATGTTTAATGTGTCCAAGATATTTAAGTTTTCTTTATTTAATCCTCTTTACTAGCCAGCCTTCTTCAATATTAAGTTTTTGTAGTATGGATATATTTGTTCTTTTTGTGTCCATGATATTTGAAGAACTCTTCTGTAGCATTTACATTAAAAGGCATTTATGTGTTTCTCAGCTGTTTTGTTAAGTGTCCAGGTCTCACAGGCATATGTTGCCATGGAAAAGATGCATGCCCTTAAAAATCTTATTTTTGTAGTTCTGTCTGTTCCTCTCCACAGATTCTATAGTTGTTTTACTTTTTGAAGAGCGATAGATGTCCTCCTTTTAATTTCCCTCATTGTTTCTCCGTTATTAGTGAGTAGTGATCCAATATATTCAAAACCCTCCGCTTCTTCTAATTTTTCCTCATTGATACATATTTCAGCTGCCTTATTTGTTTTGTCAGTTGTCATCAATTTAGTTTTCTTCGCATGAAGATAGAAGTTTTGCTCTTCACTGTTCTTATGAACTGATATAATTTTTCCATTCCTTTTTGTGTTGTGGACAGTAATACTGCATCATCAGCATATCTAATCTCTGGTATTTCATAACCTCCAATTATTATGGCATTGTAATATTCCTTGTCTACATCTTCTCTAACATTCCTCATTATATTTTCAGTATACCAGTTAAATAAGTAAGGTGACAATATGCACCCCTGACAGACCCCTTGTTTTATGTCAAACCAAGTTGTTGTTTCACCATTTATTCTTACTGCTGCCTGTTGGTCTAGATACAGCAGTGATGTTAATTGTATCAAATGTGTTTGAAATCCCATTTTTTCCCATTATTTCCCAAAGTTTCTGGTGCCTTTGAGTAGTTTATAAAAGATAAATATAGATTCACATTAAGCTCTCTGCATTTCTCTATTATTAATCTTATATTGCATATATGATCTCTTGATCGTCTTCCTTGCCCAAAACCAGCTTGGACCATATTGACTTCTTCTGGTTTTTTTTCGAAGTCTACCCATTATGATTTTTAACAGAATTTTACTGGAATGACTAATCAGGGCAACAGTTCTGTAGTTTGTACATAATTTCAGGTTACCCTTTTTTGGCAGTGGTATGAATACAGTTCTTTTCCATTCTTTTGGCCAAATACCTGAATGCCATATCTTTTTACATAGTGCATGATAGATTATTGCACATTCCTTTCCTCCTGCTCTTATCAGCTCTTATCTCATCACATCCTGGTGATTTACCATTTTTCAGATTCTTTATTGCCCATAAAACTTCTTCTATTGTTGGTTCAGGTTCTTTCTCCTCCAATAATAATTCACACTTTTGATTTCTGCTTTCACAGTCAGTTGTTTCATACATTCCTTTGCAGTATTCCTTCCATCTTTCTAGAATTCCCTTTGTCTCTGTCAAGGTATTCCCCATCTCGTCACAAATTACATTTAGCTTAGGTGTGACATTTCAATGTCTTCATTTCTTTAAACATTTCACTATTTCTTCCACACTTCTGATGTCCTTCTAATCTTTCACAACAATCTTGTATGTATTGTTTTTTATCTTTTCATATGTTTCTTCATTCTTCTTTTGTTACAAGATTTATATTCCTCTTTGTTGTTGTTTGTCACTTTCCATTGCATTTTCATTTCTCTACGTTGTTTTATCAGCTCTAGTGTGCCTGCTGTAATCCATCCATTCGTTTGTGTTTTCTTTACTGGAACCATGTCTTTAGCTGTTGTTATTAAGATATCTCTGGCCTGTGTAGCCAATTCATCTGGTGTCATCTCCTCCTGTACAGTCATCAGGATTTCCAAACGATTCTTCATTTGTTTACTAGCAATACTAATTTCTTTTAAGACTTGTCTAATGAAATATTGATTTCTTATAAATTTTTTGATTGATCTCAGTTATGACTTTTTTTTTTAACCATACTGTTTCTTTCTCAAAGTACTTTTTCTTTATACTACTATAGACTCAAAGATATAGTGGATACTGCAATGAGAGAAGAACAAGCAGGATTTCGAAAAGGGAGAAGCTGTCTCGACCAGATCTTTACTCTCAGAATAATACTTGAAGAACATATTGAAAAGCAGAAACCATTAATACTGAATTTCATAGATTTTAAGAAGGCATTTGATAGCATACACAGAGATTCATTATGGAGAATTTTATGTCTATATGGAATACCATCTAAAATTGTCAACATCATTAAGGACTTATACAATGGATATGGTTGTGCAGTCAAGACAGAAGAAGGGATGAGTGAATGGTTCCAGATTGAAACAGGCGTGAAACAAGGATGTATACTGTCTCCTTTACTTTTTGGGATTACAATAGACTTCATAATGACAAAATGCTGCACAGGTAACACAGGTATTGACTGGGTACATGGGACCCAACTAGAAGATCTTGATTTTGCTGATGACATAACTCTTATCAGTAATAATGTGAATTCCATGCAAGAAAAAACAGATAGCCTATCTTCACTGGCTAGCAAAATAGGACTTGAAATTAACAAGGACAAAACAAAAATAATGAAAATTCCCATCAATCAAAATGGAAAAATACACATAGAAGGGACAGATATTGAAGAAGTCAATCAATTTGCATACCTTGGCAGCTACATAGACCAGGATGGTGACACTAGAAAGGAAGTTAGGATCAGAATTGCAAAAGCAGCATCAATCTTCAAGAATCTTGAGAACATATGGAATTCAAAAGTTATAAGCACAAAAACCAAGTTAAGACTATTCAATTCAAATGTAATATCCACCCTCATTTATGCATGCGAAAGCTGGAAAACAACTAAAGAAATAGAAAAGAAATTAGACTCTTTTGAAAACAAATGCCTAAGGAAAATACTCGGCATCAAGTGGAATGAATTCAAGAACAATGCAGAGATAAGACAGATGACTGAACAACAACCAGTCTCACGGGTGATCAGGAAAAGGAGATGGACATATGTTGGCCACTTGATGAGAAGAAATGAGCAGAGAATCCCAAAACAAGCTATCAAGTGGAACACAACAGGCCGAAGAAAAAGGGGCAGACCGCGTGAAACTCTGAAGAGAACATTATTAAGAGAGGCCAAGTTAACAGGCATAAAATCCTTTGATGAGGTTGAAAGACTCGCCGAAGACAGGAAAAATTGGCGAACTACTTTGCGAGCCCTATGTGACGTCTAACGGCACGGGAAGGATATAAGATATAAGATATAAGTTTCTTTCTCAAAGTACTTTTTCTTTATACTACTATAATACTATAATATTGCTTTATATCAGTGCTTTTAAAATCAGTTTTTTTATTTCTCAGAAGACCTTTTTGCCAAAATATTGATTTCTCTTTATATAGTTATTTACCACCATCTTGATTTGTTTCAGGACTTTTATCCTTTTTTGTTTCCCTTAGGACTTGTTTATCATAATATTGATTTCTTACGATACTCCTTGACAACAGTTAGTATAAAACCTTTCAAACATTAGCATAGATTGTAGCTTGTGACAATGTTAGCTTTGAGCCCTGTAATGTAGTTTATTGATTATAGCTTTGTTTATTTCTATATAGCATGCACACTGTGTTGTATTGTTTTAGTGACAGTTTTCCTGAGAATTCTACCCATCTTTCCTGACTGTAGATTAGTTTTCATAATTTTAGGGCATATGAGTGGTGTGCTCACCTCTCATGCAGAGGTCTGTGGTTCAAGCTCAGCTGGAGGTGTCCCAGTCACTCGGCTGAAAGAAATGGGCACTTAACTGCTTGTGGGGTTGGGGAAGGAAAAACTGCTAGATCACATTATACCCAGTCATATGCTGACAGATGCCGTATTGTATAGTCCCCTGTGGCATTTCAGGGTAATGTTTTTTTTTTTTTTTCCAAAATATTAATTAACATGTTTATGAGCCAAAACTTGTTTATTTTTACAGTGTTTATGAAAGTCATACTTGGAGAAATGATTCTGTGTTTTATAATGTGGAAGACCAAATGTATTCGTTTCAAAAGTGTGCATTTTATGTTAAGGTTGATAATTACTCATTCCATTGACAATTTTGACCATTTACCAGAAAGTACTACAGTCATGTGCCTACTTACAGCTGTTTGTGCTTGTGACGGAGATCCCAAAGGTATGTTTTAGTAAATAAATAATAAAACACTGTGTGCAGTAAAACAGTTTAAATCTGGCAATGTGTCTTTGGTTGTCCGTTTTCTGTTTTCCCATGTCTTGCTATCATGGAGTTTTTAAACTGTGAAGTCCACGGCTTCATGCCCCTAAATATGCTCATTTGGTGATTACAGGATGTATCCATGTGGATGTGTATATGGTGTTTTTATGTACATTTTTATGTATTAATACAAAGTTATTACAGCATGATTATTTAACATGTTGCGATTCATATTTCGTAATTAATTTCTACCGATTGCCAGGCCCAGATGCAACATGTCAGGACATGACCCATATAGAAGTAAAGATATACTTTATGCTCTCACCTGGTGTGGAAATTGCCCTAAAACACTGGTTCACACCATCCCAAATCCCAGTCCTCATTCTTCAACCCATGTTACCCTGAATCCTCCCTGTATGTGATAAATCATCATGGAGAAAAGATTTTCTCCATTATACATTCTTTCACATGTATGCATCAGCAGCAGGCCATCTTGCTCACAACCGAGAGGCCTACAGGAGTGCTGTTTGGGAGGCAAAGTTCCACAAGGGACATGCAAATGAATGAATGAACATTCTTTCACAGAAAAAAAAATTCTCCCCTTAAACTTGAAATTCTTCCCTGGGGGGAGTCACCTGCCTCCCTGTTGAGAATCCTTGTATGAAAGCTGTCAGCAGTCTTACATTTCTCTAATTTGCATGTATAAATTATTTTGTTGATGGCTTTTTACAGATAAGCATTACTTTGTTTTTCAGGTGATATCCTGCTTTTTAACGTCCAGTTAAAATCATTTCTATTTTTCTATGCTTGGTGCACATTTTATTTTAATCTGCTAAAAATGATATTATTTTGCTTTGCTGTTGCAAAATTATTTCTACTGGGGAATGTCAGATATGTTGCTAATATTGTGTACAATTTCATTTGAATTATTTCTTATTTGAATCTAGGCCAATCAGATTATTGCATATTTAAGTATGGACCAATCAGTTATCTTGTGTAAATAATGACCAGTCAGTTGATTTTATGTTTAAAGTATGGACCAATCAGTTATCCTGTGCAAATAATGACCAATCAGTTGATTTCATGTTTAAAGTAAGGACCAATCAGTTTTCATTCATTAATTAGATGCCACTGGCAGCCAAGGATTTCTCTTTTTCATTTGGTCTTTCTGATTAGCCATGTTGCTGTTTGTTTCTTGTGCCACTTGGTCAGCCCATCCAGATATTTTCTGTTGTTCTTAATTTTCTTTTCTTTGTCATATTTAAAAATGAATCGGTAACTTCAGATTTAAATCTAGACCAGTCAGATTTGATATAAACAGTTCATTTTCTCCATACAAATACTATATTTTGTTTTACTTGCTTACAGAGTTGTAAAAGAAGCATTACAAAAAGGAAAGTAGGAAAATCCTGAGTATTTAGGGAAGGAATTCTTGGTAGTCAGAAAGAACTTGTCCCACTTTCCCAGAGTCATGCAGTTGTTCCCCCTGCAGGACTGTAGGATTTGACTTTTTTTTTTTTTTGAGTCCTGTCACATTCATGCGCTTTGTCTATATTCACAAGATCCTTCTACCATCTCTCCTTTCACATTCTGTCTTGCTAAGCCTTCAAAATCTTCATCTGTTTTTGTTCTAAGGTATGAAGATAAGTCATAAAGATAACTAAGTTACAAAAAAAATATGTGGTTTAAATGTCTGGTTGTCTGTAACTTTAAAACAAAAATGATTTATGTTAATGAATAATTTGTCTCAGAAGATTGATGTCTGTATTTTGCAACAACTTAAGTATGGTGATTTTTTCAGGGTCAAATGTCACACTTGCAGTATGCAATAATTCTCATCATCTCTTGTTTGCTAGACAACTTTGGGGGGGGGGAGGGGGGGGGGGGGTGAACTCTCACAGGAAGTTGTGAAGTTTACTGGCAGTCAGCTCACATTTGCTTTAAGAAGTAAAGCATTTGACTTTGAGAGTAATTTTTAGTAAGTAAAATATGTGGAGACCTTTCATCATATCTCTTCTTTTAATCTTTATACAGAACTGGGTTGTTTTTTTTTTCCAAAGCCATGTCATATTTTATTCTGTAGAGTTATTTCCAGAAATTATGGGCTGTCATAAGTTTCAATTTTGGAATGCCAGGTTCTCAATTTTTTGCCGCCATGTAAATTTTAAAATAAAGCTTTTTTTTTTTTTTTGGTTTTGTTGCAGTAATACTGGATCAGTCTTATATTTGTTGTTTTTTTATATACTGAAATTCTGATATAGCATATGCTTTTTTTTTTAACCCAAAACTTTGATGAAGGCATCAAATATTTCTCATTGGTTAACAGGAAACATTGGAATTATAAGAAAAATCTGTAATTAGTTAACCTTCTCTGATTTGGTTGGTTTATCCCAAGAAAGTAACCACTGTTACTGCAGAAAATTTGTGCATACTTTGACCTGTTGCCAGTGATAAACATACGCAGCTATACCGTACAAAAGTTTCAACTGTGGCGAGTGTTTTCTTCATTTTTCTCTTTCACTTTTCCATTTCTTGTTTGTCAGCATCTAAAGTGAACCCAAATTGAACTAGTTATTAAGTGAATGAAAAATTATTTCATAGGGAAAATATGAAAAAAGAAAGAAAAAATAATAGTTCCTTCTTTTCTTAATCTGTGCGGTCAGTTAGTAGAATTTTGTGACACAAGAACCTGACCATAGGAGTAAGGAATCAGTATGTTTTCTGTGGTGGTTGGAGTCTGTTAAGAAGCTTGTCTTCTTATGTTTGAGGTTGGGAATAATGATAGTGACTGTGACACATTCCCAAACCTTTGAATGCCATGTAGTACATGGTCTTAAAACATGACATCAGTTGCCAGGAACATCTTGATTCCTTTTAGTCAAAGTTCTTAATTTAGGCATCAGTTGCCCAGAAAATTTGAGTCCTTAGACACAAGAAGAGAGAGAGAGAGAAGAGCTATGCTGAAAAGTAATTATTGAGTGCGGGCATACTTCCATTGGTGGCGTGTTTGAAAAATAAATTCCTTTGGTAAACCAACAAACCCTTCATTTTCACTGTCTCTATTTACTGTTGTCTTTCTTTTTTTTCCTGCATTTTGTAGAAGATTCACACATATTTTGCATCAAATTTCTTCTTTTTTTTTTTTTAGCCAAATGCTGTATTAAAATTCTACCGACTTTATTCTGTGGGCAGTTATATCTCAGACTTATATTTCAGTAAACCACCTCAAACAAAGGCACTGAACCTAGTTTGGATGTCTTGTGTTTTACAACAGCTTTTGTGTAGTCTGTGGTTGGGTATTGCTTTAGATACGTGCATATCATGATGATCATTGCAGTAGAGTGTCAGCACCTTATCTGGATTCTGGGAACCTAGGCTTTATGATCTATAAAAAAATTACCAGTTTTAATTAATGATTTTAATTTCTTCAACAGATAATTTTTTTTTTTCTTATCCAATCACAAAATCACTTATCAAATAACCAAGCAACACCACTGATAAGCTATGCGTACCCACTTGGAAATACTGCACCAGCTATGATGCAAAAAAAATCTCAGTTGAAAAAATACTCAACTCCAACACTGATACATATCCTATAGCATTTCTCACAGATGCAAGATTACTACAGGAAGGTCTTCAGTCAACAAACTACCACACCTTAAGGATGCCTTGCTGAAAATTAACTAGCAGAGTCACCCTACGGTAGGTTCCATGTCACCGTGGGATACCTGGCAGTGTGAAAGCCAACTGTCTGGCCAAAGAGGACACTGAAATGAAGTAATCAAACATGATGATCACATATAACCAGAAGAAAAACATGGTAAAGGAGGGCACAAACACCACCACATGATGATCACCACCTGCCAAGAACCCTCCTCAGAACATGACACAACCGACTCTGAAGTCACAAGTATACTATGTTTAAAGTTGGCAGTGCTCCTCTTCGTGTCCCAAACTGTGGAACAGCTCGTCCAAAACTATCAAATATGAAACATTGAGACTGCAAATACTAGAACAACGACTCTGTAACATAGTCCTTTGTAATTAAGGTATCATTTTGGTAGTTTTATTATCATTCTTCTTATTATTATTATTAGTAATTTTAGCTCGAAGTGTAACAAAGAAAGCACTCTGAGACAGAACAGAGACGCCCAGGATTTTGGATTATAGAGAAAGTGAGGAAGCTCTGGCTTCTTCATTTCGCCTTCGTCTGTACAGCCCATCTGTGTTTGTAAGGCAGTATCTGGTTGTCACAATATTTTATACACAGAAAATTACAACGCAGTTCAAGACCAATGTCCAGAAGTGTGCCCCCCGTCCAGGATCCTGCAGGTTACATGTGGCCTGTGGACATGGGTTGAGCAGCCCTGCAGCTGAATATGAATGAAACAGATCATACGGTAAAATGGCAAAAATCCCCCGTTTCCACGCCATTACGGCATAATAGGGAAGATGGTGTTAGGCCCGAACTTTCCATGACCTTCGGCGTATGAAAGTGTGATGCGGTCACTATCACGCCTGGCCGCATTTACCTTCTCAGATTTCACTGGTACCCATTTTTAGAGGCTGGGTGATCCCAGGGCCTTTTTCAGTGTGTACTAGAAAAAAATCCCACTGCTGGGACTGAACCCGGTAACACTGGGTTAGTAAACCTAGCACCTAGAAAGATTTGGTTTCAGTGTAATGCATTATTTTCAAGAATGAAGGAACCAGGGGCCAAACTTAGGATAGTAAAAAATCAATGGATATTCAAGAGCTCCAGATGGGTGCTCAAACAACAAAGAATGGAATCAGTCACTGTATGCTACAGGAGATGCTGGAGAAGAGACTAACTCATCTATGGATGTGGCTAAAATGGTACCTAGAAAGTGAAAACCTTCTCGTTCCACAACAAGCAGGATTTAGGCAGTACTACAGTACGGAAGATCAAGTGACCTATCTCTCTCAAGAGATTGAGGATGCATTCCAAGAGAAAAACCTTGTACTAGCAGCGTGGATAGACCTGAAGAAAGCCTTTGATAAAGTATGGAAAAAAGGTCTGCTGTGGAAACTAAGAAACTGCAATGTGAATGGAAGACTGTACAACTGGATAAAGTCCTATTTACACAATAGAAGAGCTAGAGTAGTAATGGATGGACACAACAGCCAGAAAGTACTTCTGCGACACAGTGTACCACAAGGAGGAGTCCTTTCGCCTACACTATTCCTTGTATTCATTAATGACCTGGTCAAGGAACTTCCCTATGGAATCAAAGCGGCACTGTATGCAGATGATCTGGTCATGTGGTGTACAGATGAATATGCGACAGTTGCTACACAGAGACTCCAAAGAGCAGCAGACATCTTGACATCATGGACAAACAAATGGTGTGTAAGTATCAACACAGAGAAATCAAGTACCACTCTGTTCACCCTCTCATCTAAACAGAAAGCAGGTAAGATCTTTGTAAATGAAATACCCTTAAGGATGGACAACCAACCCACTTACTTAGGAGTGACTCTTGACTCAAAACTGACGTGGAAGCAACACATCAACAGTGCAGAAGCAAAAGCCAGAAGAAAACTAGCCATATTAAGAAAATTGAGTGGAACCACATGGGGAGCTAGTGAAAGAATCCTCAAGAATGTATATCAGCAAAGTATTCTACCACATTTAGAATATGGCTCAACATCTTGGTGCACAGCATCAAACACTACGCTGCATAATCTAGACAAGGTTCAAAATCAGTCACTACGGATTATCACAGGTGCCATGAGGTCCACACCAATAGTAGAAATGCAGAAAATAGTTGGTGTTCAACCGCTAAAGGAACGTAGAGACACAAAGGTCATGACCATGGGAGAAAAATTCCTTAGCTCTGTAAGCCATTCCCTGAAGGAGAGATTCAATAACTTGGCATTAGGACGGCTTAAAAGAAGCAGCTTCATTCATCAGGCCAAGCGTATGCGTAAGCTGATACCTGACCTTCCAACTGTAGTCGCTCCATTATCATCTGTACCAGAGCATACACCATGGAAAGAAGCAGATTATACACAGATATCTATTCAGACTGAAGTGAAAGGTGTGTAGAATGGTGAGATGCAGAGCAGTCTTGTAAGATCAGTAGCCACACTTAGTGTTCTAGATGACAAATATCCATGTGACACCTGGATACGTGTGTATACAGATGGATCTGCACATAATGCCATAAAGAATGGAGGGGCAGGAGCATATATTGAATATCCAAACAACACCATTGACAAGATTTCCATACCCACTGGTAAATACTGCAACAACTTTGATGCAGAAGTTAGGGCAATTATTGCTGCAGTTGAAAAACTATCAGACTCCAGAATTGATACATGTCCTGTAGTAATTCTCACAGATGCAAGATCAGTACTGGAGGCTCTTCAGTGCAACAAACTACCAGACCTTAAGGATGCCTTGTCAAAAATTGGCTTACAACATGGAGTCACTTTGCAATGGATTCCCTCCCACTGTGGGATACCAGGCAATGAGAAAGCTGACCATCTGGCCAAAGAGGGCACTGAAATGGAGCAACCTGACATACCAGTCACTTATAATCAGAAGAAAAGCATGATAAAAACCTACAGGAAGCCACAAACACCACCACATGATGACTATCACATGCTAAACAGAAAGGAACAAGTCACCATCTTCCGTCTCCAAACAGGACACAGCCGACTCCGAAGTCATATGTATACAAAGTTTAAGGTTGGTACTACTAATCTGTGTACATGTGCCCAGGTGCCCCAAACTGTGGAACATATCCTCCAGAACTGCATCAACTACGAGTCACTGAGAAATAATTACTGGCCCAGTGAAACCACTAAAGAAGATAAGCTCTATGGTTCCATACATGAATTACAAAAAACAGTGAAATTTATCCAAGAGACAGGACTGCAGATATAGACAGACAGTGCGAACGAAGAAGAAGAAGATCTATGGATGTGTTGGGAGTGCACAGATAATTAACTATTAACTATTTCCTTAGAATTTATTTCAATACTTGCACCAGTTTCTGAAGAAAAAATAAGCAGTAAAATTCAGCAACCTTATGACTCAATCACAGACAAAATAACATAAAATATAGGTTTCCTATGAAATCACTGATGAAATAACATGTAATATGCAGCTTTTCTATCTAATTGCAGACATAATGATAAGTAACATATAGCTTTTCTATTTAATAACTAACAAAATAACATCTAATATCTCTCCTGTCAAGTCTGAAATGCAATATGTACAATTACTTAAAACATGTATGAAAACATGTCTTCTTCTTCTTCTTTGTTTGCTTATACCACCAAGACCACCCTGTGATCCTACAGAATTTACACCTGTGGTCCCCAAAAGGACCACTCAGGATCCCCGAGAGGACCACAAGAGGTTCAGAGTGTCGCAGGGATTGAGCCTGTATTCTTGGTGGGTCTTAGAAGCGGGATTGCGTGACACCGTGGTTTTCATTGCACCAGTTTAATCTAGAGTTGGACTTTCTCACTGGAAAACCTTGATGTGTTTTGAGATACCTGTGTATCACCGCCAGGTGAGAGGTGGTTGCCCATCCAGTCCAGCGTTGGACTTCTCACCAGAAAACCTCAGCGTGATTAGGATATGCATACATCCCCGGCGGGTGAGAGATGGTTGCCTATCTAGACTGCCCTGGTCCAATGTCTCAGACTTCAGCATTTGGCGGTCATGGCCGCTACCCTTCCTAGTTGTGACCAGGACGGAGCTTTTGTCCTCGAGAATGAATCCTCGCCACTAATGACTTCCACCCTGGGCTGAGCTGGTTTAGGCATATTATCCTAGTATGGGCATGTTTAAGACATGACCGACCTCTAGAGCAGAGGTACCATGACATGTGTAGCCATCAAGTTTCACCCCTGGTGTAAGCCGGTTTTGGCACATTTCACCAGTATGGGTGTATTTCGGACGTGGCCAGCCTCTAGAGCAGAGGCGCCGTGGTATGAGTAGCTCTCACCGCGATACTGCTGGACATATCGATTAAGCTTCACTTTATCCTTTCCATCAGCTTTTCACATCGGCGCCACACAGCAACCCTAATTGCTTTCCTGCATTTTATTTCTTGGCTGGGAGGAGCTTCACTCCACGCGCGGCACCAAAGAACCTCGCCTGATATGAGTGCACTTAGGACATGGCCGACCCCCAGACCAGAGGTGCCGTGATTTGACTACTGCTTACTTAGCTTATTCCTTTCTTTCACCTTTTCCACAGTGGTGCCGCACAGCAACCCCATCTGCACCTTTCTTCACTGGCCGGGAGGAGCCCCACTCCACGCACAGCAGCTGAAGAATCTCGCCAGCAGCGGTAGATGAGCTACCAAACATGACTCTCATCTACCCAAAGCATCTGGTTTTCAGGCGCCAGATATTCGCCTTCACCCTTTCTCCTGTCAGTTTAAACAGTTCTGCCACGAGAAGGCCAGGAGCTGGACTTGACTGTCAGAGGCTATTTGAGACGCACGCCATTGGAGTGGAGAGCGTATCCTCCACCCTATCTCCGGCAATAACAGTCCTTAGAACCTATGAAAACATGTATGGCACTAGAAAATGTAACCGCTCTCGGTGTGTTACCTGCCCTGTAGTCTGGGAAATGAAAACTATCACTTTTCCCAAAATTATCCTCACTCTCTATGAGGGATTCACATGCGTGTCCTGCAATGTGATATACGTCACTATATGCAAAAGACGCAGAATAACTTACATTGGTGAAAATGGGCTCAGATTAGGGGACTGCATGCAGAAACACCTGTACGATATCGCCCAGCATGCTTCGAAACCAGTCCTGAATCATTTCAATGGCCCCATCCAGAGACAAATCTGACTTTCTGGTAACAGCCATCAAACAGTGTCATGCAGATGACAGAAGCCACCTAGTGCTTGAGAACCGATACATTCAGGAATATGGGACTCTGGAACCAAATGGTGTGAACTCGTTATTCAGCTACACCTAACATTCTCCTCTTCTACAATCATAATCCCTCCCCACTAAGTTCCACTCCCTTCTCACTTGTTGCACATAGCTCAGAACCTCTTCACAGCATCACATTACAACCCCTTTACCCCACTATAATCACATATTTCACCTTCTCTCGGCTAGACTACCATTGTATCACTCTCTCTTCCCTCCATGGTTTCCCCACCCACCACCCTCAGTTACGACCCACCTGTCACACATCACAAGTCTCCATTTAAATACTGTCTACACTCCACCATGCGCATTTCTGACACACAGCGTAGGACAAGCCACAGCTTCTTACAAGTTACAACTAAGTGCTCTATTCATTTTATTTTTTTTTTAAACATAGCATTCTTGTGAATTTATATTTTATCTCCTCTCTCTATTTCCTCATCCTGTATGTTTTTGTATGATTAAGGCTCACGCTGAAACATCACAACAGTGTACTCGTTCAGTAATAAAGCTGTTCCTACTTTTTTCCCTACATTTATGTATGTTTTCTCTCCAATCACAGAGAAAAATACTGCTGACTATGGGAAACAGCTTATATAGCCCTCTTGTCTAATAACAGTAAGCTAACAAGTACAGCTCAACTGACTCTTAAATGGCAGGATAACATATGAGATGGAACAACAATAAACCTCCAAGTTTCACATATTGTCTCACATTTATTCTAACTCAGAACAAAGCAGCTGAAGAAACATCTGGGGAGGGTTTTATTTGATCCATCAAAATCATCCAAGCATTCACTTATAGAACTTTTAAATCATCCAAGCATTCACTTATAGAACTTTTAAAACAAAAACAAACTGAACACAAGCAATTCATAGAGTATAAAAACACTTTGCTCACACACACATACACACACACGCAAACAGTTCAGAAAATGGAGCAAAACATTCAGGTTAATGAGTTGTAAGTATTCACTAATATTACAAGAAATCTTAGGGGGGGGAAAAAACGCACTCAAACGTTAGTAAAACTCGAAAGTAGCTACATAATCATACACAGGAGTAACACTTCGACTAAATATTTAAGTTGAACAAACATTTCTGTTAAAAACACACACCAAAAAAATGTGGAAAATGATTTACTATACTTTCATAAATCCTCAACCTCAACTCTCCTGAAATACTGATAATTCTTCTTGTGTATACTGCAACTGTCAGGTAATAAATCTATGACTACGGCATTCAAATTACTAACTAGAAACCTTTTTTTCTATCTGAAGATTCAGGTTTTTTTAAAAACATTTTTTACAGCATAAAAAGTATCCCTTACGTGATCAGTTGTCAAAAAGTATTTCGAACTGAAAATAAAAATTATTCATCATCATCTCTGAGGCGCAAAAAAGGTTGAGATTAAAACTCAGTTTAATCCAATATTGCCTTCCTTTTCTGACTTCCCTGCAAGTTGGAGTTATTGTGGAATACCTAGCAATGAAATAGCTGAGAGCCTATCCAAAGCTGGCCATAATCAAGATCAAACCAGTCATCTACTAAACTACCAAGAGGCGAAAACTATAATCCGTAACCAGTGCCGATCTGAATGGAAAAAGAAACTGAAATGCAACAATGAACCAGATCCAATACACCAACTACAAAGACATCAGCAAACCATCCTCTTTCACCTAAGGACAGGCCACTGCAGACTACTGAGCCACCTGCATCGGCTCAAAATGTCTCACAAAGACGAGTGTCCATATGGCAGTGGAGTCCAAACTCCAGAACATATCCTACAAGAGTGCCCAAACCGTGCGGACCTCAGGCATGAGACATGGCCAGAGGACACAATCTTGGGGCAAAAGCTTTGTGGCTCCTTTCAGGATCTGGAGAGGACTGCAGGCTTTGCCATGTCAACAGGGATCAGGATCTGATGTGACCAACAACCTCGAACGCAGAAGGAGTTACATTTTAAAGGTCTGTCTCCAAATGCCTCTGTGTCTGCCTTGCCTTCATTACTCCTGAGCATCTGCTCCACACTGAAATTTCTTACTTCCAGGGGTCTGAATTTTTTTTAATGAAATGGGTTTTTCTTACTGTGCATCTCATAGGCTTCTGTCTTTACATTACGAAATTCTAAAGTCAAAATCTCACTTTCAAATATCAGCTATATCTAATACTGGATGCCAAACTTTCCCTGACACAAAATGTTACATCAGATTTATGATAAGGATCACAAGAACTAAGCATGTGTATTCTGTTAACTAGACATCTGTTTATGTTAGCTAGACATCTGTATTAAGCTAACTAGACATCTGTACAGCTTAAAACTTTAATCAAGCTATTAAACTATTGCAAAACTTCTTACATCTTAAAGACAGAACTGACAAAAGCTGTACAGATACGTCATAGATTTTTATTACATTTTGATTTATTTGAATGTGAATGATATCAACTGTGGGAGAATCCAACCTTAACACTGACTTATAAGGTGTGTGGCCAACAGGTACCAACAATTATCTCCCTTCACATTTCTTGATATTTGATGTTTTCCATCAGTTAATTATATCCTGTCTCTTGGTCTTCCCAATTATGTCCTGTTTATACTTCTCGTGGCTGTTTTCACGCTCCATCCACCACATCACACGTCTACTTGAATGTTCATCATTTTCTTCTTGCAGTTTCAACAAACCCCACTTACGTTAAAGCTTGTCAGGAATTCACAGCTGACCATCATTTTGTCTGTCCTGGCTACTTTTCTCACTCTAAGAAGCCACCAGCCTCCAGTGATCTTCCTTTAAACCTCAGGGACAAGAAGCTTCACTGTGTGCACATATGATGAACTATAAAACTGGCTAATTTCCTTTCACCATTACTGTTACAATTGATGGCACACATAACAAGCTACAGATAAGGTTCTCAATCTCCCAGCCCCCAATCCTCCCTTTTCAATCCAGGTTTCCTCAAAATTCTCCCCTATATTAAATATGGAAAAAAAGAAATGCCCCCCCCCACCCCCGGGGAGGCCAGCCACCCCCCTGCTGAGAATCAGATGCCCCTCTTTCTTCTGACAGAGCCATTTCCAACATCACCTGTCAATTAACGTAAAAATATATTTACATTTTTTTCTTTACTGTCTTGTAAATTACTTCTGATCCCACAAAACTAAAGTACAAGGATGCTGATGTGTCTGTTCAACCTATTTAGACCTTATCATGGAATTTTGTTTATCAAAAAAAAAACAAAAAAAAACAGTCACAAATGTGATAAAATGTTAAGATCAGAGAAACATGTCTGAAAAAAAAAAAAAATACAATCCTAGATTCATTATTTTCAAAAAGTTGTGCAATCTTGGATTCATGTTAACAATGTTTTTTTTTCATCTTTTGCTTTACACTGGCTGACGAGCAGGTGACTGTACAAGCAACATCCACAAATATAAGCACTCCTTTATAAGTGCTGCATTAACTAATAAACATCACTGATAATATGTGATGTGACACCACAAAATAAAACTTATGTCAGCACTCCTAGTTATTCACATCAAAATGAACCTAAAGTCAGCATTTCTGCTTTTAATGTGAATCTTGTCAAAATATCAACGACCAACTCATGTTATTAAAAATAATGACATCTATTATTGAACAACATAATATTTAATATTACTTCATTAGCATACAAGCATTAAAATGAGTATAACATTAACTGAAATTTTTCTTTAACAGTGTGTATCTTTCAAAACTATGTCTGCCATAAATCATACAGTTTTGAAGTATATTTTTTTCATCCCTTTTTTTTAAAAAAAAAATCCAATTTTGAAAATTTACTGTGCATGAAGCAAAACTGACTGACAATCATAAAATGTAGTGGTTAGATAAGTAATTATAATTGCCCGACAGACAGGTTAACGAAATAATCACCATTATGTAGTAGATGGATTATTATGTGGTAGATGGATTAACTGTATAATTATCACTATATTTTGAATAGATTATTTATGCAATCACAATCATATGCTTGATAGATTTATCAAGAAATCACAATCACATGATGGACTGATTTATCAAGCAAATCACAATCACGAGATGTAACAGATTATCAAAACTACCACATTTATGTGGTGTATGGATTAACCAAGTAATCACAATTAAACTGTGATACTTTAACTAAGTAATCACAATGACACTGTGATACATTAACTAAGAAATCACTATTACATAGTGGACAGATTAAGTAAGTCTTTATTCTTCCTGTGATGATTCACAAAGTGATCAAATCTCCAACACTTCAAGATATACTTTACATCTTAATTTATTCCTTTTTGAAAATGTCACAATTTAGTCATCCATGTGTGTCTTTGAAAGCCACTCCTGAGATCTCCCTTTCTCTCTCCTCTCTGCTCCAAAGCTTTCAAGGCTCGTTGCTGTAGATACAGTTTGTTTTCACGTATCTGTTTCTGGTTTTCTCTCTCCCCTCCGCTCCAAAGCTTTCAAGGCACGTTGCTGTAGATACAGTCCATCTTCACATATCTCTGTTTCTGACTTTCTCTCTCCAGTTGGTTGCTCCAAATTCTCTTAGTAGGATTTTTCTCCATGTTCTTGAAATATTCAGTTCTTATTTTGTGGTGCCATATTACATGTGAAACAACAGCTATAACCTTCAAAATGTGGACACAATTACTGGACATTGTATTCCTAAGCCATACATGTGCAAGTTACAACATAAAAGTATGTTACAAAGTGCTTTCTGGATCTCATATTGCAATCAAAGTGCAAGTTATAACGCACCCTGAGAAAATAAATAGAGCAATTCATGGCAGCGATTTCTGATCAAATAACAAACTGTGGTCCTGAGTTGCTTGTAAAAAGTTGTGCAACAGTTTACTAATCAATTACAACACAGGTGGGAGATCCAGTTAGCTCACATTGGAGGCCAAATCACCATCATCTACCTCTGTCATGTTCAAAAAGAAGCCTAGGATACAACTGAGAAAACCTCAATCTGAGATGGTCTTCAGCCTCTCCCTCTACTTCTCATCATGCCTTTCCTGCAGTTCTAACTGAGAAGTTTGCCTCCGTGTGCTGACTGGCTTGTCCTGTAAGTTTGTCTCTGTATGCTGACTGGCTTTGTCCTGTAAGTTTGTCTCTGTGTGCTGACTGGCTTGTCCTGTAAGTTTGTCTCTGTATGCTGACTGGCTTGTCCTGTAAGTTTGCCTCCGTGTGCTGACTGGCTTGTCCTGTAAGTTTGTCTCTGTATGCTGACTGGCTTGTCCTGTAAGTTTGTCTCTGTATGCTGACTGGCTTTGTCCTGTAAGTTTGTCTCTGTGTGCTGACTGGCTTGTCCTGTAAGTTTGTCTCTGTATGCTGACTGGCTTTGTCCTGTAAGTTTGTCTCTGTGTGCTGACTGGCTTGTCCTGTAAGTTTGTCTCTGTATGCTGACTGGCTTGTCCTGTAAGTTTGTCTCTGTGTGCTGACTGGCTTGTCCTGTAAGTTTGTCTCTGTGTGCTGACTGGCTTGTCCTGTAAGTTTGTCTCTGTATGCTGACTGGCTTGTCCTGTAAGTTTGTCTCTGTGTGCTGACTGGCTTGTCCTGTAAGTTTGTCTCTGTATGCTGACTGGCTTTGTCCTGTAAGTTTGTCTCTGTATGCTGACTGGCTTGTCCTGTAAGTTTGTCTCTGTATGCTGACTGGCTTGTCCTGTAAGTTTGCCTCCGTGTGCTGACTGGCTTGTCCTGTAAGTTTGTCTCTGTATGCTGACTGGCTTGTCCTGTAAGTTTGTCTCTGTATGCTGACTGGCTTGTCCTGTAAGTTTGCCTCCGTGTGCTGACTGGCTTGTCCTGTAAGTTTGTCTCTGTATGCTGACTGGCTTGTCCTGTAAGTTTGTCTCTGTATGCTGACTGGCTTGTCCTGTAAGTTTGTCTCTGTGTGCTGACTGGCTTGTCCTGTAAGTTTGTCTCTGTATGCTGACTGGCTTGTCCTGTAAGTTTGTCTCTGTATGCTGACTGGCTTGTCCTGTAAGTTTGTCTCTGTATGCTGACTGGCTTGTCCTGTAAGTTTGTCTCTGTATGCTGACTGGCTTGTCCTGTAAGTTTGTCTCTGTATGCTGACTGGCTTGTCCTGTAAGTTTGTCTCTGTATGCTGACTGGCTTGTCCTGTAAGTTTGCCTCCGTGTGCTGACTGGCTTGTCCTGTAAGTTTGTCTCTGTATGCTGACTGGCTTGTCCTGTAAGTTTGTCTCTGTGTGCTGACTGGCTTGTCCTGTAAGTCTGTCTCTGTATGCTGACTGGCTTGTCCTGTAAGTTTGCCTCTGTATGCTGACTGGCTTGTCCTGTAAGTTTGTCTCTGTATGCTGACTGGCTTGTCCTGTAAATTTGCCTCTGTATGCTGATTGGCTTGTCCTGTAAATTTGCCTCTGTACGCTGATTGGCTTGTCCTGTAAATTTGTCTCTGTGTGCTGACTGGCTTGTCCTGTCTTTTTTCCCTTATGTGGGCCCAGTCCATCACTTTCTCTGACCATATAATCTTTCTCATGCACAGTTTATTTCAACCTCAACTGCTCTATCTCAGAATGCACAGTTTATTTCAACCTCAATAGCTCTACCTCAGAGTTGTAACATTGACTTCAGCACACCCAGTGCTCTTCACTCTATCTTCATAAGCTACCTCCAAGATTATTCTCAATTCTCTGCCCTCAAAACCTTTGAGCAGACTTTCTGTAGTTTAAACAGACCTGAGATATTCAGAACTTCTGGAAACAGCAAATTTTCTCATCTAATCCTGCCTTTTTTTTTTTTTTAAATTGGGTTCAAATATATTCATATAACAAATTCACTACAACACACAGTTTAGAAATTATGATTCATTTAGAAAAAAATATGTTAAGTTTTGATGTACATCAAATGGACAACATCAAAACATCAAAATTAAAAAAAAACAAAAAAAAAGGGGGGAAAAAAAACAAACCACTGACCGGAGAAACCACATTATGAGCAAATGTAATTTATATGAAACAATGAACAACAAAATCACAGACAATATCATCTGTGGCTCATAGCCTATTGTTCACAACATTTGATTTATTTTGGCTCTAACAGAGAAAAAAAAATGTGCCATTTTATGCTTACAGGAGTTTTAAGGAAAAAAAAAAATAATAATAAAAGATTTGTTCTTGGACAAAAATCAACAGTGACCCTACAGCACAAACACATCCAGCCTGGAGCGCAATGTTATGTAACGTACTCTGGTAATATGTAACACACTCTGGTAAACAAAGAAATAGACCTTGGAGCAGAGGCAAACTGGCTTTATATACAAAGCTGGTTAGTTCCAAGCCAGCAATCTTCATGTTCAGGACAACATTGTTGTAAACAATGGGTGCCTGAAGTGTCCTTGTTTGGGAAAAAAGATTTAAAACAAAAGAATGCTTGCAAAGTGTGACCTGTCTGAATACAGCGGCCACATGAAGTTCACTGCCAGTGCACTCTAGGAAAAATAAGCTGATATAAAAAAAGCGGTTAATAACATGAGACTGATCAAATTCACAGTCTGGGAATAAATAACAACAAAATTAAAACAAAAAATTAATACATTTTAAAATGCTGTTTACCTTCTAATAAACTCTTATGGCATTCTGTGTCTTTGGAGAGCGGAGTTTCAGAACTCATCGTATTTATTCTTAGCTTTTCACACAAGCCTGTCACCTGGTATCAGTCTTCCATCATGCATCAGATATCAATTTTCAGCTGGGTCTATGGGCCACATATGGAGCCAGGAGTGAACCCAGACACCCTACCACAAAAAGCCAGTGCTCAGACTACTGTGCCTCTTCTACACTTATGTACATGGTGTGAGTGTCTGACTTGAAGGATGACTTTATACTGAAATGAACACCAGTTTCAACATGATGGTAAAGCAGAATTATCTTCAGCCAATACAACCCTTTACATCTATATGTACATCAGTCATTATCTAAAGTTCTGCAAGATCGTTAAAAGTCTATACTGAAAACTGACAGTGAACAGAAACATGTGAACCAAAATGTAAACTAACAGTATCTGTGGTGACCAGTTCAGACATTCCTCTGAAATCACATCCGATGAAGAGAGAAAATGAGATCCTTTACTGAGATAATCTGTGAAATGAGGTCTCATCTTTCAACAACTGAGGTACAGAACAGCTGGATCACTGGATCCACAGAAATTATAACTGTTAAAAAAAAAAGTCAGAAAAGCTGCAGTTATATATATATAAAAGAAGCACAATATGACAACATAGCATTCCTTAACTGGGTGAAATAATAACTGAATCTCCAAGCAACACTTCATGGCATAAACTGCAGTGAACAAAAAGATAATTAGCAAAAACTTGTGGGGACAAACCTTGCCTCATAATTGCGTGGATAAATTTTTAATAAGTGATGATTTTTTAAAAATATGTATTATTGTTAATAAGGTAACTAACCCAATAATCTGGTTGGTGTTCAACCAATATATTTAACAAAATCATTTGAAAAAAAAAAAATAAAATAAAATAAAATTATAAACAGGCAGTTTATTCAATATTTCAAAACAAGACACTGTACTCAAAATGTGATATACTCAAACCTAACTCCATCACAACCAAAAGAAATGAAACATAAAAAAAAATGCATTTAAAGCGTAAAATAAAAGATAGGGCATTAAGTCTCCCTGTTTGCTAAATAAAATGTGCTCACAACAATTTTTAAAAAAAAAAAGATCTGAAACTGAGATTCTCAATAAAGTATCTACAATTATGAAAGTTCTAGTTTGTTGAAATGCAGCAGACATAGATGTGGTTGTGTTCTGGAAACTCTTGATGGCTGAAACCAAGGAATAAAGCAATCTTATCATAATGCAATGAACATCTTGGCTTCCTGGAGCATGAAGCCAAACCCCCATGGCTTTGGCATGCACATTGATCTTACCAGCCATTCTGTTAAATCACGACTGCCTCTCTTTAAGAGAACTGCTTGGAGGTTATACTTGTTCTAGTAACTTTGTCTCCCTGGCAAATAATATATATTATTATATGGGGAGCCAATGAGATTCACTATGATCACACACAATAACAGAATCATCAGCCACTGTCAGCAGTACGATTATGCTGTGATACACATCAAGTTACTAGTCAACCAATAATAATCTTGAATGTTAACAAGTACACCTACCAAAGAGTGTGTCATGCTCAAAATTTCAGTGTAAAAAATAACAAGCTGTTATCAATACACCTATGTCATAATGTAATCTGCTTTTAACCATTACACCTACACCACTGTATAGCTGAAATCATTACCTCTATATTATATTAGTGGTTCTCAAACTAAATGATACTATGCCCCCCCCCCCCCCAAAGTGTTTGTGTTGGAAAGATCCAGAAAGGCAGCAAGGTAAAGTTGACCGACAGTGGCATCAGAACTAAATGAGCAAAAAACAAAATTCTGAGGGTAATAGGATGTGACTTGACAGGCAAGAGTGTGGCAGCTCGAAAAAAAAATCTCAGAACCACTGCTCTATACTATAACATACTACACCACTAACCATTACCCCCTACATTATGATGTAATATGCTGTTAACAGTTAACCTATAAGCCATGACACAGTCTAACATTAAATAAACATAAATCATTTGTAGGAGACTTTGCCACTCTGGACAGATCAAAACATTTTGTATCAATGAAAATGTATGGTGAAGTGTTATTCAAAACAGACGCAGCTGTACGGCAAAAATGAAGAGTTCCATTGCATCATATCTCGTAGTAGATAAGGGAACTTTCGTTTCTTTGTTAGTCTGGCATTTTATATAAAAATTTTTCCTTTTTTTAATGTTAATTTGAATTTTTTATTCAGGAATTTCTGTTTTTATGTTAATTTAGTGTTAGTTACAAAAATGTCTATCTATTTTTTTTTATTTTACATAGAAATTTTTGCTTATTTAATGCTTCATTGGAGAACTTTAAATTTCACTTTAATTGGTTCCTTATCTTTTCTGCTGTCCTTGAAGAAATCTTATGGCTCAAATAGTGAATTTTTAAACTGTATTTTCCCTTTCTTTGTCCTTCTTGCATAATCTTCATACATTCTATGAAAACTCTCTCTCTTACATCCTTCCCATGCAGTTAAACGTCACGTAGGGCTCGCACAGTTGTTTGCCAAGTTTTCCTGTTTTTGATGAATTTTTCAAATTTATTAAGGGATGTTATGCCCACTAAACTGGCTTATCTTAACAATGTCCTCTTTAGAGTTTCATGTGGTCAATCTCTTTTTCTTTGGCCTGTTGTGCTCCACTTGATAGCTTTTAGTAATCTCTGATTGTTTCTTCTCACCACATGGCCTACATATGTCCATCTTCATTTCCTGATCACCCATGAGATTGGTTGTTGTTTGCTCATCTGTCTCATCTCTGTGTTGTTCTTAAATTCATTCCACTTTACATCAAGTATTTTCCTGGGGCATTTGTTTTTAAAAAGAGTCTAATTTCTTGTCTATTTCTTGAGTTGATTTCCAGCTTTCGCATGCATAAATGAGGGTGGATATTACATTTGAATTGAATAATCTTAACTTGGTTTTTGTGCTTATAACTTTTGAATTCCATATGTTCTCAAGATTTTTGAAGGACAATGCTGCTTTTGCAATTCTAACTTCCTTTCTGGTGTTACTATCCTGGTCTATGTAGCTGCCAAGGTATGCACATTGGTTTACTTCATCAACAGCTGTTCCTTCTATGTATATTTTTCCTTCTTGATTAATGAGAAGTTTCATTATTTGTGTTTTGTCTTTGTTAATTTCAAGACCTATTTTGCTAGCCAAAGACAGGGAATCTGTTTTTTTCCTGTATCAATTTCACATTGTCACTGATAAGAGTTATGTCATCAGCAAAATCAAGATCTTCTATTTGGGTCCCATGTACCCAATCAATGCCAGTTTTACCTGTACAGCATCTTTTCATTATAAAGTCTATGGCAATTCCAAAAAGCAAGGGAGATAATATACATCCTTGTTTCACACCTGTTTCAATCTGAAACCATTCGCTCATTCCTTCTTCTGTCTTGACTGCACAAACATATCCGTTGTAGAGATCTCAAATGATGTTGACAATTTTAGATGATATTCCATAAAATCTTAAAATTCTCCACAATGAATCTTTATGTATGCTATCAAATGGCTTTTTTAAAAGTCTATAAAGTTCAGGAATAAATATTCTTTGCTTTTCAATATGTTCTCCAAGTATTACTCTTAAAGTAAAGATCTGGCCTCTCTTTTTGAAATCCTGCCTGATCTTCTCTCATTGCAGTATCCACTACATCCTTAATTCTATTCAGAATCACTTTACAAAACACCTTTGACACAACTGGTAGTAAGGTTACACCCCTCCAGTTATTGTAGTCACTAAGGTTGCCTTTGTTGGGTATTTTAACAATGATTCCCTTTTTCCATTTAGAAGGGACTTTTTCTTATTTCCAAATTTTATTAAACATTCTTTGTAGTTGGCTCATGCTGTCACTGTTAACAGCTTTTAACATTTCAACTGTTATTTCATCTTCACCTGCAGCTTTGTTGTTAGCCATTAGATTCACAGTGTAATTTCATCTAAGTTGACATTTAGTTGTGGGACTGGTAGATTGGTTTCAAGATTTATTAATTCATTTGGGTGTGGTCGGTTAAGTATTTGAAAACTGATTTGATTAAGTATGTGAAAACTGCATGGTAGCTATTTATCTAACTTTTATTTCTGGAAACAGAAAGAAATAAATATGCTATAAAACAAGCAGTGACATTCTGCTACAGATGCTAACACATTACACTGACATCAGCATTGACTGACATCATGTTATTTCACTACCAGTGCTGATAAAAGTTATTCTCACATCAAAATGTCATGTTGTTTTCGATGCTGATATTCTTCAGAGTTACCCTAATAAAAATGCTGACATTCTGCAAGAAATGTCAAAACCAATGCAAATAATTCTCTATCTTGTTTTTCCCCTAATATAAAAAAAAATAACACATCAAATTTCCTTGTTATTTTGGGACCACATCTGATATTTAAAAAAAAAAAAAAAAACAACAGATCTCAAACACAAACATTGCTTGACTCCAGCATTTATAACTTTCAGTATTATTCCGAATAATATGATGTTTACATTCCGACTCTATGTTACCATACATTACAATAATGTTCCAAATAATGATACATCACCAGCATATGGATGGATAGAATTAACTATGGCACTAAAGTACGATAATAACAAATAGCAATAATTCAGCTAAGAGCAACACATAATATGCACATAATGATTATATAATGTCCCTCTCATTATTTTATTGGAGGCTTTGTTCTCATTTGCTATTTTTTTTTTTTTGTAATGAAAGACAAAACAAAACTGCATTTTAAATTTAAAACATACATACGAGTATTATTCAAAATGATCTCAACAACATTAAAAATACATGCAAATTAAGCATAATTTTGATGACATGTCCTATGTAAAGAAATGAAACTTCAGTTCCAAAGAATGGTGGTGACTCTATAAGATGAAAAGACAATTACCTTTCTTAGTTTAACCACGGGAAAAAAAATAATTGAAATTAGGGTCTCTCACTTTTTTTCTGCTTGTTGACACCCCCTTTCTTTGCATTAAAATGTTCTCTGTAGGCCCTTGCTGCCTTGCAATATATAATTACATCTTGTAATCACACAGCCTATAGAAATCTGGCATGTCCCCTCATTAGAGGTCCAATGGCACAGTTGAGAAACCCTGAATTAAACAATGTATAAAGTTAGGACTTTCAAGATCTGGAGTCAAAAATTTACTTGAAATGACAATTCCTTAACCTGCGACAAAAGGACTTGATCTCATCACAAAATTACATTTTAAAAAAAACTGCATGGTTTAACTGACCATCTGTAGCAAACAGCCAGGACTTCTAAAGTCTGCATGTACTGGCATAAGCAATGCCAAACAAAAGAAAGATAACTATCTAAATACAATATTTAACATTCCATAATTTGTGGCATAATTTTGAAAAAACTGATCTCTAGATACAAATATGAATAAATAACAGATTGATGAATAGTGTAAATAGTTGTCAGTTTTTTGCACAAATTAAGCGCCATTTCATAAATTAAAAAAAAAAAAAAATCAAAATTGTCAAGATCAATTTAAATAATCATGAACATTAATATAAACACACACGCACAAAACGGATGTGTGGATTTTTACCTGAAATAAGTATAAGTAAATGGTATTTCCATTGTGAATGTTTCAAATGAGTGTAACATATAACATAAAAAAAGAGTCTGACAAGAAAAGAAAATAATGTAACAAAAATATCAAAGAAAAAATAATATGTAATTAAGAATACCAATATAAAAATGAAGATGGGCCCTCAGTAACTAATTTATCTGTAAATAACTTTTCTACAACTGAGAGTAATTAAACGGATTATGAGCACAGATTATGTGGAGACTGATGCTTCTCTTCATGTTACAAATGCTGCTGGTGTAAGTATCTTGCTCGCCTGCCCAGTGAAAGTAATGTTTCCCATGCACCTCTGCTCGTCTGAGAAGATGGGGCTCCTCCATTTCACCGAAGTCGCTCTTCATCTAGCACCACCACAGCATGGACAGCCGACCCCACACAGCTTCTTTAGTTAGGACCCTCCATTTGACTGGAAAGTTGTATTTCACTAAGCACCACCACAACATGGATGGCAGATCATAACAACTTTCTTCAGTTTGAGAAGATGGTTCACTTACCCTCCTTGTCAAATGAAGAGCCAAGCCGTACAATGCTTCTACCACAGTGACAGAACCAATCCCTATGTGAACGGATTATTACCATGACTAAAGAGCAAACAAGTTAATACTCGTAGTAACATCTCAAACAAACAATAATACACACCTCTTGTTTGTTTGTTTCTCTTTGTTTTCCCCAGAAAACTTCCAGTCAACCTGGCCTCTATTCAGCTTTACCAGAAGAGCAAGTGATACTTAAAAAAATTAAAATGCTGGCAAATACACGAGAGTACTTGAACGGCGAATTAAACCTACTATACGCTGTACAACAAAACAAGTTCTGTAACAAAATCTCACAATAAAAATTATCAGGTGCAAACCACAACAGAAACATAAAAATTAAACTATAACAATTTTTCGATAAAGTCATGGCAACAGGAGAGATGTTTGTGCATCCGTTTCAGAGTGCAAGTGTGTATGCTGTCTGCTTTGAATTAACCGAATATAATTTATGTATACTCAGTTTTCATAACAAATGAATAATAAAATGTTTTTTATTAACTCTTTGTTGACAGGTAGGAAGTATCTCCATATATTCTAGCAACAGTCACAAAGATGCATAAATATTGTTAAAATGGTAAACTATTTTGAACTATAATCCGTCAATTCTGTTCCTTCAGTCTTGTCTGTGTCCTTCGAGTCATTGCTTTCAACGCTAGAAACCACTTGACCTAAGTTGCTACTCAAATCTGTACCCACTGATGAGGAATCTGGTTTCGGACCTTCCTCTTCATCATCATCTTCATCTTCAGCCATTAACTTCTTGGCCAGCTGAACAGCTGCAAACTCATTGTAGTGCATCTTCCGTTTAAGCAAGAAAGCTTTCCTTCGTTCTGATCATAAAGAAAGAAAAAAAACAAAGTAATGATACAAATATTTCTGCATGTCACAAAAAATTTTGCTTGTGTGCCAAGAAAGTGACTTCAGCCGCCGAAATAATGAAAAGGTATGCAGATTCTGCACACACGGAACATGTATTTAAAGAGAGCAAAGATGACTGTGCCAGATGATTGGAATTGTCAGGACACCCCAAATCTTCTCGGTTCTCTTGGAAAAAGGTTTTTAAAAAACGGTAAATGTAGCAATATCATGCCATCAAGGTATGTAGGGTACATGACATTTGTGTATCAGTAAAAGGTGATGTAGTCAATATTACATCTAGCAATTTTCCTTTCCCATCTCCTTGAGGAACCAGGTACCCTCTTCTACAGACGGACTGCATAGGATTCAAATCATCAAGAGAAGCCACTGTAATAATCACTTCACTATACTCTGGTGCCCTTTGGACACAGTATATTTTGCTAATTTAATCTGCCCATAATGCAAGATGGCAAACCGGTTAGTGCACTCGCCTGGCAACCAGGTCTGTGGTTTTTTCAGACTGACCAGCACCGGGGTCAACCCAGCCTAAAAAAAAATGGATACCTGGGTTTTCCCTACAAAAACACGGACAGTTAGGACAGATGCTGGCATCCTTACCTCAAATGCTGCAATGGCCTAGAAATGTGAAGGCACTAACACTTCACACCCCTGTGCCATGTAAATGCTATGGGATTTAGATTTTCTTTTTGGAACACGCAAGGATTAGGGGGTTTTCTATGACTCTGGGGTCTGCAAGAAGCCCTGCATCTCTAGCTGGGGGTATGAACTTGATGAGGTCATGCCACCCTGCTCTTTACTTGTCTCTATTTCAATTTCTAAAGATCATCACCAAAGCACTGTCTGCAAATATTTCAAATTCACATTTACTGTAAGGTTATCAACCAGGTAGGAACAAGCTGAACATGATCCTTGTGAAGAATTAAAAATTTGCATTATACCATACTTCTTTATCTACTGTAATAAGTATTATTTTGTGGTGGAGAGTCACATAAACCTAAGCTCTCTAGCACCTAAGACAACAACAAAAAATCAAATAATATAATAATTATTCATACTTTTTTCTTCATCCGTCTCATTCTCATGCTCTGCATCATCATCGTCATCATCCTGATAGTAGTGTTTATCAACATCAGTATCTCCACCAAATTCCAGTCTGAAATGTTAAAAAATGGTAACAAATGTGTACCCTGAATACTATTTTACTCACATGGGCACTAAATTCTAGTTTCAAGACAAAATATTGGTAACAGATAAGTAATAAGCATTTATAGTCTGTTTCCTGCTACTTCATATGCTTTTATAGAGCATTTTATGCCTCTTTATAAACATTTATAGTCTGTTTCCTGCTGCTTCATATGCTTTTATTGTGCATTTTATGCCTCTTTATATAGTCAACTGTCTGCCTCTTTATATGCTTTTATAGTCAATTGTCCGCCTCTCTATAAGCTTTTATTATTTGTTTCCTGCTTCTTCATATGCTTTATAGTCCATTTTCTGCCTCTTTATATGCTTTTATAGACTCTTGCCTGCTTCTTCATAAGCATTTATATTCCGTTTCTTGCCTCTTCATGTCTGTTAACTGTAGCTCTGTCTCTCAGACAAATTAAAAGTGGTTTTTTTTTCTTGTACAGAACTGCAGAGTATGGCCTCCTGGGCTAGAAGGGTGCATCACTGTGTTTCACAGAAAGTACTGATTTGGAGGATTAGGGCACTTTCCAGTTTGAGGCACTTCGGCATATGGGTTACACAGAGGAGGGTTTGAACTTTGTAAACACAAAGATTTCAGCATTAGCTGGGCCCTGTTCTGAAACAGGAAATGATAACTTGATCATGTCATCAGACGGCAGTCAGCGTGTGGGTGGGAGGGGTTTCCAAGAACTAAACTCTGACTTGTCTGAGAGCTATGACGATTAGAAGACAGGTGCACCAGTCTCCAGTGCATTCCCCCATCATCCTCCTCAACATCTTATGGTGTAACAGGAACAAACTTCCTCTGTTTCTGAACCATTCTAAGGTTTCCTCACTATCACTGTTTCTCTCTTCATGGCTGAGGGCCTGATTTTGTTCTGAAGGGTCTATTTTAAAGCAGCACTAAGTTCTAAAACATTCATAAAAAAAGCAACTGTGTGTCATATATATATATATATATATATAATTCCCATTTCCATGCCATTAATGCAAAAAGGATATACATTATTAGGCCTGTATTTCCACGACCTTCGGCACATGAAAGTGTGATGTGGTCAGTATCACGCCTGGCCACACTTACCTTCCAAGATTTGTGACGGATATCAGTCAATAACCCACACCCTTATTTTGCTAATGCTGGACTATCCAAACACTTATTATAACCTAATTTCAGCATTTTATGCTTTTTTTTAACCTTTGGAAAAACTTCTTGTGACGTTACTATCTCAAAATGCTGACATAAACATCATTTTTAAACAGATCCATTCTCCACAGAAAAAAAGTCACTCAGTCAGTCATTTGCATGTCCCTTGCAGAACTTTACCTCCCTAACAGCACTCCTGTAGGCCTCTCGGTTGTAAGCAAGATGGCCTGCTGCTGATGCATCCATCTGCAAATTATCAACGATGTCTTGTCCCATTATGTACCCTTCCAAGACGGTCTTCTCTAAATTATCATGACATTTAATGTGTCCAAAATATTTAAGTTCTCTTTGTTTAATCCTTTTTACTAGCCAGCCTTGTTCAATATTAAGTTCTTGTAGTATGGATATATTTGTTCTTTTTTGTGTCCATATTTGAAGAACTCTTCTGTAGCATTTACATTCAAAGGCATTTATGTGTTTCTCAGCTGTTTTGTTAAGTGTCCAGGTCTCACAGGCATATGTTGTGATAGGAAAGATGCATGCCCTTAAAAATATTATTTTTATACTTCTGTCTGTTCCTCTCCACAGATTCATTAGTTCTTTTACTTTCTGAAGAGCAATAGATGTCCTCCTTTTAATTTCCCTCATTGTATCTGCATTATTAGTTTGTAAAAGAAAAGTGTACTGACAATTAAAGGTATACAGAGGTGTATGGCTAAAGTACTGACACCTGCCATAGACAGAAATTCACGGTTGAAGCATTGACAATTATTGTTAAAGGTGGACAGAGGTGTACGGTTCAATTACTGACAATTGTTGATTAATATTAATTTCTATACATTGGGGTGCCGAGAGACCTATAAATTGTTTTAGGGGTCTGCCAGCCTAAAATTAAAAAACTGAAAAAAGGGAGTGGTAAGGGGGGAAAATGATGTGTTCAGCTGCCCTAGAATCTTCCAAAATGGCTGGAAGAAGGTATGGCATCACTCTGAGATCAAATAGTAACTTCAGAATCTTCAGTTCCTGATTAAAGGCTGACCATGATTATGAGTCATGGTTAGAACATCCATTTCCTGAGAACATCCATTTGCAGCACAACAGGCCAAAGAAAAAGAGGTCAACCACAGGAAACTCTAAAGAGGACATTGTTATGAGAAGCCAGTTTAGTGGGCATAACATCCCTTGATGAAGTTGAAAGACTCGCCGAGAACAGGAAAACTTAGCAAATAACTGTGGGAGCCTTATGTGACATTTAACGGCACAAGAAGGATTTAAGATGATTATGAGATTTAGAAAATAAATTAACACATGAAACAGAAGTTTGAAGCACCAGAGGTGTGGTGTTGGAAACAGATGCAACAAATATCCTCCTGGATGGTCAGATAAACAAAAGGTGGAGTTCTCACAGAAGCTGAAGAATACTGAAAACTAATTAAAAACAGATTATAACAGTTTGCTGATCAACTCTGACACAATTATGCAATCCAGGCACAGTCGAAGAAAACTAAGATACTATGTTAGAATGAAGCTTCAGGAACTGAACTCAACTGTAAGAAAAGAGAGCTATACACATTTTTTACTAAGAACCTGCAGGATCCAAAATTCCATCAGGTTCTATGGAAGCACCCAACCTCATAATACAGAGCTACACATACAACAGTCTGAAAATCACCAATTCTGTGGACATACAGCAAGTTTGAAAATCACTGATTTTGTGGACTTACCTTTCTGCTAACTGAGCTGGATCCAACTCCCCTACCGAACAAATGCTACCTTTCCTGTCCTGTCCTGTTTCCTCATCATTATCCACTATGGCTGCTCTATTGTATGGAGTTGGCGGTTCTTCGACCTTCATGTGCCCATAATCTTTTCCTGGCGGGTGGTATGTAGCTAAAATATTCATCTCATCCCATTCTATTTCCTTTTTACTGAAAAATTGAAAAAAAAAAAAAGAAAACCATAAAAAATGCCATGCTGCAGTGAAGGCTCCCTACCCCATTTGATAAGAAATAATCAGTCAGTCAGTCATTTGCATGTCCCTTGAGGAACTTTGCCTCCCTAACAGCTCTCCTGTAGACCTCTCAGATGTAAGCAAGATGCCCTGCTGCTGATGCATCCATTTGTAGATTGTCAACGATGCCTTGCAGCCATCTTTGCCTTGGTCTTCTTCTCTTTCTTTTTCCCATTATGGACCCTTCCAAGACAGTCTTCTCTAAATTATCATGACATTTAAAGTTTTCTCTGTTTAATCCTCTTTACCAGCCAGCCTTCTTCAATATTAAGTTCTTGTAGTATGGATATAATTATTCTTTTTGTGTCCATATTTGAAGAACTCTTCTGTAGCATTTACATTCAAAGCCATTTATGTGTTTCTCAGATGCTTTGTTAAGTGTCCAGGTCTCACAGGCATATGTTAAGAAATAATCACTAATATTTCAAATGCAAAAATGTGACAGGTGACAAGTGGCTGATTTGAGGTGATGACACAGTACTCAAGATGAATGAGACAATGATCAGCAACCCACACCTGACTGTCTGCATCAGAACTGGTGAGCTACAGCCAAAAAAAAGACCCTCATGTGGTGCCTTGGTAGCAGACAGCAGTATGGTCAAGTTAATAGTGAATGCAATGGGAAGGCACACCCAGTCTTTAAAAGTATGCTACGTTGAAGATGGATGCATCAGGCTGAAAGACGTAGATATCACAGCCTGGTTACAAACTGTGACATAAAGCAACTTTCCTATTTTGAGGGCAAACACAGAAGAAGACAGATTGATTCAGACACTTGTGGAACATGGATAAGTTTAAAGAGGTTGGGATGAAGGTGTCAAAGATGTATACTTATCATGATCTAATGAAATGAATCTGGCCAAGACCTTATCTCATCTCATTTTTTATGCTGCTTCTAAAGAAAGAATACTAGGTTATAACCTATCGAACCCGCCCGATCTTTAAGAACAAATGAACGTTGTGATGCATCAATCTTCACATTTTGAACTGCTCAGAAACTAAAACTAGATCCATTAGATCTCATAATTATTATCATCAGGTACCGTGCCAACTGCAGTTTCAAGATACTCACAGTGAAAGCTTCAATAAACATGTGAAAGCAATGGACATAAATCCAGCATCACATAAAGACAATGGTGCTTGACTGTATCAATGATAAATAAATACTGACTGTGGTAAAACTAGTTCTAGAAGTAAAAGTAGACAGAGGTACATGGTTCAGTTTTACAAGAAAGATAGAAAAAGTGAAGAAGGCAGGCAGGAACAAGACTTACAGAAAATTAGATGAGTATGTATAAATGAAGAGCATACAACGTCCATCATTCATTTATACATACTCGTATTCTCCTACTTTCCTTCCTTCCCACTTTCCGTACTCTTTATCTTTTTTTTTCTTTTTGTAAAACAGAACCATATACTTTTGTCTGCTTTCATTGATGACTGTTTTAAGCAGTCTCGGTCATCAAGTCATGAAGATGAACAGAGAATCCCTTGCAAAGTTTGAGAAGAGATGAGAAAGAAATGACATGTTTAAAAAAAAAAAACAGGAAACAGTTTTGCTTCAAGTGCACATCATCCCAGTCTGAAGTGACTGAAAATTGCTCCTTGAGATGTTAACGTACAAATAAGCTCATTACATCACAGGAGCAATGTGTTGATTTCAAGTAAACGGAAATTAAACTTTAAAAAAAAAAACGACGAAGCTTTCTGTACAGCGATGTGTACTGAGACTGCCCTACGGCAGTTGTTACAAGATAATAGATTTGCAAAGAAATGTATATCAGCTCGATGGCATCATCTTTTTCCATGCACTCAGACTTTTAGAATTTATTTCATATGAACGGATTCCGAAACAAGTTGCAAGTAATCTTACCTGTGATCTATGCTTCCAGAATGTTTCAAGATGCCCTTCTTTGGCTTCTGCGAAGTGGAAGCCATTTTTCACAACAAATGTGAAGCTTTTCTGTTCTGAGATGTCATTGGTCAGGCCACGCTAATACTGCACAAAATGTAGCTCTTTTCTTACATGACATTCAATTGGTTTTAAACGCTTTAGTAAAATGTAATATGTTACCTCTAACGCAGTTTGCCGTTTTATATTCGTTATCTGATTCGTCAAATGATTTTGAAATGTCTTTCTCAGCTAGCTTTCTTCTCTTTGCCATTACAGAAGGAAACCGCAAATGGATTCTCAGAATTATCATCATCTTCTTGTGCCAGAACCCAATGGTCCCACTAATTTACTCGGTCCATTGTTTTCCCAGATCCAACCAGCCAGAGTTAATCACACCCATTCTTCTTCACATCCCAGCAACACTATCGTTGTCGTCCTCTCGCTCTTCAGCAATTCTCGGAATAAGGTTTCAGCTAACTCAGATAGTAAATACGTGTGTTCTATTGTTTAATAAATTATCTCTCTCTCTCTCTCCCCCCCCCCTCTATCTATCTATCTATCTATCTGTGTGTGTGTGTGCTCACGCGCGCGTGCTCTAACTTGAACCCGCCCGATCTTTAAGAACGAATAAACGTTGCGATGCATCAATCTTCGCATTTTGACCTGCTCAGAAACTAGATCCATTAGATCTCATAATCGTCATCATCAGGTACCGTGCCGACTGGAGTTGGCAATTATGTTTCACTGTAGTACCCGATCCTTCGTACAGGCCATCAGTTCAGCTGGTGGTCTCTAGAACCAACTCGTCAACCTGTCTGTCCAGTGTCACTTCTCTCGGCCTTCCCCTGGTTCTTCTTCAATTCCCCCCCCCCCCCCCCGTTGCTATGTTACAATATTTTCAATGCCCCCTCTTCTCATTGCATGTCCTATGTCTCCCCTGGATCTTGTGTGGCATTTATACCCGTAGCACGTCCACAGCCAAGCGTTGCTGCCTTGAAGGGCAGTCTGAAAACGTCTCGTTGTCCACACAGGATACCTCAGTGCTTAGAGCAGTGGTTCCTGGCCTTGTTTCAGAAGACCCTCTCTCTGGCCCGAGACCAGCCCTGGGACCTAACAAAGCAATAAATAGATCCCATGTGATGCTTAGATTTTTTTTAAATAAAGAGCCAATTCATTTCAGACTATGGCTATTATATCTAAGAAACAGAATCCACCAAAATGTAGTATAAAATTAAATGGAACTATTCTAAAGCAGGTGTAGAAAGGTACTTACTTTGGAGCAGTAATAACTTCAGATGGGAAATGCAGAACAGAAATTAGGAACAGAATAGGCCAAGCAAAGACCGCATTTCAGAGAATGAGAAACATATTATGCAACACATCCTTATCAATGAATGTTGGAAAAAGAGTCCTAAAATGCTATATTAAACCTAACTTATTATATGGAAGTGAATCACGGACAATAGGCAGGTCTGCACAAAAATCATTGGAAGCAGCAGAAATGTGGTTTATTAGAAGAATGTTGCGAATCCCCAGGACAGCAAAAATAACTAATGAAGAATGTATGAGAAGAGCTGGAGAGACAAAAAAATCTTGTCAAAAAGATAAGAGAGAGACAATGTACTTTCATAGGACATGCAATGAGAAAATGGTGCAATATCATGGAAGAATATACTGTTCAAAAATAATAATAATAATAAACGCAACAAATACGATGTTGCTATTTAAACTGAAGTTTGCTGATCAGACAAGGACAAATTGCCTGAAACTTGGACACTTCTGAAACTTCACCTGCTGACCCGAATTGTACTCAGCAGATGATTCATGAGCACAGAAAAGCGACACTAGTCAAAACAGCATTTTTGACAATAACTCATGACAGGTTCACGAGAATCCCGTGAAACTTACTGAACACAAAGCTCACTGACCATGTTAGTGAATGCCTATAAAAGATTAACGCTCCGCGAATCAATTCATTCGAAGATTCAATGTGCAAGTATGGCTCATCTCACTACAGAACAACGACTCATCATCACTGGACGTTTACAGACTAGACATTCACAAGTGTAGTGGCCAGACAATTTAATGTGATTTTAGAAGCACCATTAGTCGCCTTTGGAGATTATTTCAAGAAACTGGCTCAGTTGCAGACCCGCCGCGCAGTGGAAGACCCATAGTCACAACTCCTGCCGAAGACCGCTTTATACGGCTGCTTCACCTCAGGGATTGATTTGCATCTTTGTCCTCAAAGTCCAGTCAATGTCAGCAGCTCGTCGAATTATCATACCAAACGGTCAGAAACCGGCTGCACGATGCTGGTCTTTGGGCTAGAAGACCCTACAGAGGTCCTGTTCTTACGGACCGGCATTGCCAAAACCGACCTCAGTGGGCGAACCAGCATCATCAGTAGACTGTTGCGAATAATTGGAGAAGGGTTTGGTTTAGTGATGAATCATTCTTTCTGCTTCAGCGACGCGATAGACGGAGAAGAGTTTACGGCAGAGTTCATGAGTGCTACGCCCAGAACTGCGTGGATGAGGCTCCTCCATATTGCGATGAAGATGTACTGGTGTGGGGGACGATCAACTTCATGGGAAGAAGTGACCTGGTGCAAAATGAAGGACGCCTGAATGCACAAAGATACGTCGCTGAAATTCTTCGTCCTCACGTCCTTCCACTTCTGGCTGCACCAGGGTTGATTTTTCAGCAGGATAACGCTCGACCTCATGTGGCACAACTCACCACCCAGTTCCTCGCTGTCAACAACGTCCAGACCATTCCGTGGCCATCCATGTCATCAGACATGAACCCAATAAAGCACTCATGGAATGAACTCAGCAGACAAGTCTGCCAGCGAGACGTGGCTCAAACCAATCTCCGACAGTTGTCTCTTGCACTGCGCGAAGAGATGGCAATCATCCCACAACAACAGATCCAATGGCTAATTGGGGCTATGTCTAGGAGATGTCGTTCTTTCATTAGGCCAGAGGAGGCCATACAGCTTCCTGAAACGGAGGCCTCAGTCGCAAAGAATAAAAGTCCAAACCAAATTTAATGAACATCATTTCATTGTTAAAGTCTTAAAGTTTCTTCATGCCAAGATTGAAACATTAATTCCGTAAAATACAATTTTGAAATTTGGTTTCTATTACGACTACAGTAGTGTCGCGTTTTTTTTAAACAGTATATTATAACAACAGGAAAAATAGAAGGAAGAAGAGCCTGAGGAAGACCAAGAGATATGATATTGGGCAGTCTAACGAGATGGTGTGAGAGGAGATCACCAGCTGAGCTAATGGCCTGCATGACGGAGAAGCATAATAGCCAACGCCAGTTGGCACGGCACCTGATGATGATTCATTTGTTTGTCTGTGGACCCCTAGAATCATTCTATGGACCCCCCGGAGGTGATAGGACCCCAGGTTAACAATTACTGGTGTAGAATGTCGGTGATATCCGGAAACAGTGGTCTCCCCAGCCACTAAACTTCTCATTTCCCAGGAACTACCCACCCCCACCCCCAACATACATACGCATTATATCTAGGTCATCATGTTGTTAAAGATGACAAAAGAAGGATAACTTTCATTCTTTGATAGAGCTGAAGAATCGTTTTCATCCACATCCAGTTCTTCTGCTCTTCACATCCTTCAACGATTTTCCAGAAGCTATCATCCCATGTCAGAAGACCAAATTGCACACCAAAGGTTAATGGTCAAATCATTAATAAGCGCACGTTTGTTCTTTAAAACACACTAATAATGGTTATTTTCATCTTAGAAAATAGAATTGATGCAGGCTTTGGTTCAGATCTTCCTAGAATCACGTGAGATCTCTTGTTTTCTGGAGTCAGTGCAGACAGTGAGTAGATTCTGATTCTTGGCTTGAAGATTCAGACTGCATTCAAGAAATGTACTTCCTGGCAAACTCTGTTGCCAAGGAGACTGGCAAGTCTTACCTTGTTACCTTCAAAAACCACTTCCAACTTATTACTAAGAGCATCACCAAAAGGAGGTAGGGGAGGGCCTTGACCAGCTGTGATCTTTAGGTCCAGATAACCATGCCTTTACTCCACAACAGTCATCTTTGCACCATTGAAGAATCTTATCTTATATCCTTCCCGTGCCGTTAGACGTCACATAGGGCTCGCAAAGTAGTTCGCCAATATTTCCTGTCTTCGGCGAGTCTTTCAACCTCAACAAAGGATTTTATGCCTGTTAACTTGGCCTCTCTTAATAATGTTCTCTTCAGAGTTTCACGCGGTCTGCCCCTTTTTCTTCGGCCTGTTGTGTTCCACTTGATAGCTTGTTTTGGGATTCTCTGCTCATTTCTTCTCATCAAGTGGCCAACATATGTCCATCTCCTTTTCCTGATCACCCGTGAGACTGGTTGTTGTTCAGTCATCTGTCTTATCTCTGCATTGGTCTTGAATTCATTCCACTTGATGCCGAGTATTTTCCTTAGGCATTTGTTTTCAAAAGAGTCTAATTTCTTTTCTATTTCTTTAGTTGTTTTCCAGCTTTCGCATGCATAAATGAGGGTGGATATTACATTTGAATTGAATAGTCTTAACTTGGTTTTTGTGCTTATAACTTTTGAATTCCATATGTTCTCAAGATTCTTGAAGATTGATGCTGCTTTTGCAATTCTGATCCTAACTTCCTTTCTAGTGTCACCACCCTGGTCCATGTAGCTGCCAAGGTATGCAAATTGATTGACTTCTTCAATATCTGTCCCTTCTATGTGTATTTTTCCATTTTGATTGATGGGAATTTTCATTATTTTTGTTTTGTCCTTGTTAAGTTCAAGTCCTATTTTGCTAGCCAATGAAGACAGGCTATCTGTTTTTTCTTGCATGGAATTCACATTGTTACTGATAAGTGTTATGTCATCAGCAAAATCAAGATCTTCTAGTTGGGTCCCATGTACCCAGTCAATACCTGTGTTACCTGTGCAGCATTTTTTCATTATGAAGTCTATTGTAATCCCAAAAAGTAAAGGAGACAGTATACATCCTTGTTTCACGCCTGTTTCAATCTGAAACCATTCACTCATCCCTTCTTCTGTCTTGACTGCACAACCATATCCATTGTATAAGTCCTTAATGATGTTGACAATTAAGGACTTATACTTAAGTAATTGAAGAATACTGGTGGAATTATCAAGCATCATTTTATGTAATCTCTCACAGTTGATTCTATTTTTCGATAGCCATAATTGGCTCAGTCAGTCAGTCATTTGCATGTCCCTTGAGGAACTTTGCCTCCCTAACAGATCTCCTGTAGACCTCTCGGTTGTAAGCAAGATGTCCTGTTGCTGATGCATCCATCCACAGATCATCAACAATGTCTTGCAGACATCTTTGCCTTGGTCTTCCTCTCTTTCTTTTTCCTATTATGTACCCTTCCAAGACGGTCTTCTCTAATTTCTCATGACATTTAATATGTCTAAAATATTTTAAGTTTTTTCTGTTTAATCTTCTTTATTGGCTACATTTATAAAAAAAACATGTCTGTTTAAAAAGGCTCAGTCATTTTATTCTTATCCTTTCATCATTTAGTTTGGCCCTTTCTGTCTCCTAAAAACCTTCATTCCTCAGAGCTGTGATGCTCTCCATGCAGTTCCATTTTTTTTTTTTTTGCAAGTCTTTCAAAATTCTTGTGGTTGGAGGAAACATCTGAAAATTTTGTTACATGCTGTGACTGAACTTACTATAAATCACAATACTGACTGAAGGTTCAGCATATATCTGTCCTAGAAAACTATGGAGATTGATAGATCATTAGAATTCTAAGTCGTCATATGTAACAAACTAGGAGGTTTCCTGGCTTATCTTACTGTGCACAAGTGAGTGCCACAGTAGCCTGCCATTATATTTATCATACACAGGATCTTATATTACAATATCACTGAGTTAGTGGTTCCCAGACTTTTTTTAGGTTGTTTCTCCCGTGACTCCCAGATCACATTCTGAGCACCCTCTGACATTTTTAGACTGCTATCCTCGTGCTACCCAGACCACATTCTGAGCACCCCCAAACTTTTTTTAAGACCGCTACGACTTTGCCTCTCAGACCACATTCTGAGCACCCCCAAACTTTTTTAAGACCGCTGCCACTTTGCCTCTCAGACCACATTCTGAGCACCCCCAAACTTTTTTTAAGACCGCTACCACTTTGACTCTCAGACCACATTCTGAGCACCCCCGAACTTTTTTTAAGACTGCTACCACTTTGACTCTCAGACCACATTCTAAGCACCCCCAAACTTTTTTTAAGACTGCTACCACTTTGACTCTCAGACCACATTCTAAGCACCCCCAAACTTTTTTTAAGACCGCTACCTCTTTGACTCTCAGACCACATTCTGAGCACCCCCAAACTTTTTTTAAGACTGCTACCACTTTGACTCTCAGATCACATTTTGAGCACCTTAAACATTTTTTCCCCAAGTTTTGGTGCCTCTTTCTGCTCCCTTTCCCTTCTCTCCCCACGCCATTCTTTTCAATGCCTCAGGGACATTAGACCAACTAGGTGCATGATTGGGGGCAGACCTAGAATGATGCAGAACTGACCTATAAGGGAGTAGAATTTCATACAGATTAGTTAACCTTGTCTGAGGCAAACAGTAGTCTGACACTGTCCTTGACCATAGTGTCATGATCACTATCATATTTAGACAAAAGAACCTTCACCAAAGAGTTCTATGATGATGATCATCATCATCATGTGCGGTGCCGACTGGCGTTGGCTGTTATGCTTCTCCAGAGTACACGATCCTTCATGCAGGCCATCAGCTCAGTTGGTGATCTCTTCTCACACCATCCCGTCAGACTGTCCAGTATCATTTCTCTTGGTCTTCCTCTTGATCTTCTTCCTTCTATTTTTCCTGTTGTTATAATATTTTCTATGCCCCCTCTTCTCATTGCATGTCCTATGAAAGTACATTGTTTCTCTATTATCTTTTTGACAAGGTTTTTTGTCTCTCCAGCTCTTCTCATACATTCTTCATTAGTTATTTTTGCTGTCCAGGGGATTCGCAACATTCTTCTAATGAACCACATTTCTGCTGCTTCCAATGATTTTTGTGCAGACTTGCCTATTGTCCATGATTCACTTCCACATAACAAGATAGGTTCAATATAGCATTTTAGGACTCGTTTTCTAACACTCATTGATAAGGATGTGTTGCATGATATGTTTCTCATTCTCTGAAATGCAGTCTTTGCTTGGCTTATTCTGTTCCTAATTTCTGTTCTGCATTTCCCATCTGAAGTTATTACTGCTCCAAGGTATTTGAATTTCTGCATCTGCTTTAGAATAGTTCCGTTTAATTTTATACTGCATGCTGGTGGATTCTGTTTCTTAGATATAACCATAGTCTCTGTCTTTTTGATGTTCAAAGTAAAGCCTTTCTGTTCACTTTCTTTAGCGACTTTATCCAAGAGATTTTGCAGGTCTTGTTGGTTCTCAGCTATCAGTACTGTGTCATCAGCATACCAAAAGTTGTTAATATTGTATCCTCCAATTTTTATGCCTGGTTCTGTGATGATTGTTCTTAGAATATTCTCGCTGTACAGAGAAAAAAGGTATGGAGACAGTACACATCCCTGTCACACCACTTGTTTTATAGGTTGATATTTTTCAGTTCTATTTTCAATTCGAATTGCTGCTTCTTGCTGCCAGTATAGATGTTTTACAATCCTCAGGTCTTTGCCATCTATATTGATGTCTTCAAGCATTTTAATAATTTCATTATGTTTCACCTTGTCAAATGCCTTGGTGTAATCAATGAAACATAAGTAGAGATCTTTCTGTACTTTTATGATACCAAGAACAAACACAGCATACAAATGTGTACATTCTTTAGGTTTGGCTTCTCAAAGTGCACATAGCAGAACAAAAGAAAGCTGTAGGAACTTTTAAGTTTTTGGTACAGGTTAAAAATTAACAGGAAGTGAACTGCTTGACTTTACAAAAACAAAAAAAAGTACATCAGCATATTTTTTTTTTCAAATTTAACTTTAATAAGAACCAACAAAAAAAAAACCCCTGTGAAACAAGTCAGTGAATGAAATATACTTAGTATCATAAATATATCTTCCCACTGATATTTTTATGAATGTCATAAATTTTGCTAGTGTTACAACATTCTGAAATAGTTATTCCCCTTCTGACTACAACAGGAACAAGTATCATCAGAAATTACACATGGCCCTGGTATGATAGACAACAATTCTATTGAAAATTATCATTGACTGAGAAAGACAAAAATGTTGAAACTGTATCTAACCTAACTTAAAATAACCCTTCGATGTCACAGAGGCATCTGGGGATATGGCATTTCTGCCCATATTATCTTTAACCTGTGGGCATATTACAGAGTGATGTGGTCAGCATCACACTTTGCCTTCTTTCCTTTCTCAGCTGTAGAGGATAGCAGATACCCATTTCTGCAGCAAGTCGGGGCATGTGTGGTCAGACTTGAACCACTGACTTCACCATGAGAAATGAGTGCACCAACCACAATGCCACTCAGCCACCCTTAGTGCTGTAACACGAGATGAAAGTAAAAATCAGATCTTTACAAAGATGCTCTGTCAGCAATGCCCACCTTTCCCAATAGTTCATCTCATGCAGAAGTGAAAGTAAGACCACTGATCTGCTTTTTCAGAATACTATGTTTTAGACCAATGCTTCTGCCTTTGAATCATCTAATTATATTTTTCATTCCATTAGTAGTTTGCTCTCAAGTTTGTGTGAATTTGTTTTAAAAACTAATTTCTATGCCAAAGATTAACCTCCTTCTTAATTGTATGTATCTATATGTGTCTTGAGGCGCCACAGAGAGATTCAAGTTCCTTTTATGTTTGTGACCTAATGCTTGAGTGATTCTCAATACATATTTCTTATGAATGTTTTTAATATCATCCATGCACCTTGAGTACTCTATTTAATTAAATCTGGATTTTGTATTCCTAAAATCTGCATATATGACTAGCAGAGCTGCATTCTCACGATGTGGCCAAACCACTTTATTTTTACATTTTTATACTGGAAGTAGATGGTGATCTTGATATCTTTCAGATGACTTCTTTTTCATTCTCCCCCTTATGGCATTGTTAACAGCCTTTTTTTTAAAATTATCTCATTACAGATGTGAGCTTCTTTTTTGTCCTGAGTTATAAATATACTTTATGTCATTTTTTACTTAGTCAGTGGCAGGATTTGGCATTGGCAATACAGTACTGTACTCATAGGCTCTCAAACTTACAGAAATCAAAGTGCTGGATATATAACTGCATTTATTAGCACTTCATAACCATCTAGCACACAAATAGTTTATAGGTATAAGTATGCATAAAACTAAATATAAAAAATATACTTGAAGCCACTGCAGTAAAGCTGCAAGAACAAGATGTTAAGACTATATAGAACAAAAGCAGGAACAGCTTTATTAATTAATTAACAAGCATGCAGTTCATTAACTTCTACAGCTGGGTGGGGGAAGGAAAGGTGGCCAGGCGTGATGGTGACCATATCACCCTCTAGCCTACTGACAGGTCAAGGAAAATGACACCATATCCCTATGTGCCTTTAAGGCATGAGATGATTACCTTTACCTTTACCTTTAGCTTTACCTTTTAGTTCATTAATAAAGCTGTTCCTTGTTTTAAACAATCTTAGCATCTTATATACTATCTGCTACATGTGTTTCTGTATATTAATAATGAGCTTTGCATCTGTCTAAGGAAACTGTTCTTAGAGCTTATGAAAGCATTCACAGTCTTTGTAGTTTTGTTTATTTATTTGTTCTTTTTTTATTTTTTAATTTACCCATAAGAAAGCTCAGTGGCAGAAACAGTAAGTCAAGAAGTTCTATGCAATAAGAAAAAGAATTTAGTTTTTAGCTTCTACCTGATAATAAGGTTGGCTAGTAAGGAAGATTAAACAGAGAAAACTTAAATATTTTGGACACATTAAATGTCATGATAAGTTAGAGAAGACCATCTTGGAAGGGTAAATAATGGGAAAAAGAAAGAGAGGAAGACCAAGGCAAAGATGGCTGCAAGACATTGTTGATGATCTGCGAATGGATGCATCAGCAACAGGGCATCTTGCTTACAACTGAGAGGCCTACAGGAGAGCTGTTAGGGAGGCAAAGTTCTGCAAGGGACATGCAAATGACTGACTGACAATAGTAATAAAATAATGAAGAAAAAGAAAGTGAGAATACCTGCAGATATTATTAATGAGAAGAAAGTGCTTTTGACCTGGTCTAACATTTCTTCTGTTCACATCAATTTACAGTTTTTGTGTGCGTTAGCTTTCTTAAATTATATATTATATTGTACATTTACTCTATTTTCATTTCAGAAAAGTTATTGGTGTTCCAGACATTACATATTTATAACCAAACAAATCAACCGGGAAAGGAAATGACGATTCTCAAATTCTTTTTACGTGCGAAGACTCTGATCCTTGTCTGTGATTAAAATCCTTGTCTGTGATTAAAATCCTTTTGGTTTGCACAGGTACACAGTGATCTGAGGAAGGAGGATTAATGTATAACACTCATGAATTCATGGTTAATGCAAATGAAGGAGAAACAATGGCAAAGTGTTTTGAAAAAAAGACAAAAAAAAAAAACAATCTTCATTGGTCAAATGTTGGAGGGGAAACCACTCTAAAAACTGCAATAATTATTTAAAATAAATGATGCACAAAAAAAAAAAGGAAGAAAAGGGAAGCAGAAGAACAAACTGAACAAGAAGTGTTAATGGAGTGCAGGTAACTGAATGGTAAACATGCTTATAACAGCACTGGTCCTGATGCACCATACATTTGTTACCTGCATAGCACCTAAGAATGACAATGATGACTCTGGTACAAAAACAAGTTAATGTCAAAAATGTTTCTGGAACACAAAGTGTGGCATTTTGTTAAACAGCTTCCCCTCATGGATGATGCTCCAGATATCTGACAGGCATCAATGATATTTCTACAAGAGCCAGTCTCTTTGCATTTGTATCTCTTTTCTCCCAGTCTGGCTACCACTTGTTTTATCTTGCCTTGAGGTGGAAAATAGACTTTCCTGATAAGTCCTGGTGATTTGCTTCATATATCAAGATATTTAAGACTTCTCTTAGCTCCTCCATCCACCTCCTGCTATCACTTACCTCCCAAATGATGTAGTGCTTCGCACAGAATTTCATTTAAAGTGGGACCATCTCTCTCTAGTTCTTCCCATTCTTCAAGACTGATAGCAAAATTCTATCATTGATAACTTGTAGATTATCTTGTAATCTCATTTCTGGTCTAATACATGACATTAAAAAAAAAATATGTCTGCCATATATTACCAGCCTGTTGGATGTTTTTATCAACATGCCTTGTATTTTGTATGTATTAATTAGGATATTCATTTTTATGCTTAATTCTTAAACAATAGCATAAAAAGAGTTTAAAGCTGAGAACTTTGTGTAGATAAAGAGTTAAAAGATGGAACAGTCACGTTATATAAAATCACCTAAAAAAATCAGTGTTTTTTAGATAATGAAGTGGAATAATTTTTACTTACATCATCCATATATCCAGTGAAATGAGCAAACTCTGTTCCTCGACCTATCTGCAGAGCGCACTTGCTTGCATCAATAGTCCCTGCAGACAAATGTTACACTGAACTAAAAATATGATTCTAAAGTAATGAGAACTGTCTTGTCTTGTCTTCATGTACATTTCAGTGTTGAGAGGACAAATAGACTTCTTTATGACCTTCAGTGGTGCTCTTTCGCAAGAGGGGATATTTAAGTTTTTTGTTATTTCCTCCATCCACCCCCTGCATGTGAGGCCTCTGAGATCTACCAAATGAATAAAAAAAAATTAAGCATCTTGCCTAGTAAAGCAAACCTCACATTTTGTGTTTTTGATTTGTCTTATTATTTAAGTGTCTGTCATTACTGATTAGAGACAAAGTGTAAAGAGGAACTCTGTTTGCCAAGACAAAAGTGTAAAAATGAAGTCAGTTTGCCTGGACAAAAGTGTAAAAATGAAGCCAGTTTGCCAAGACAAAAGTGTAAAGATGAAGTCAGTTTGCAAAGACAAATGTAAACATGCAGCTAGTTGCTATGCCAATATGTAAAGATTAAGTCAATTTTTCAAAACAAAGTGTAATTATTAAGCCAGTTCGCTAAGACAAAATGTAAAGATTAAGCCTGTTTTATAAGACAAAGTTAATTAATAAGGACAATTATATTCATGTACTCCGGACACATCCATAGGTGCTCTGATCTCCTCATCATTATCTTCTTCAGTGTGCAGTAACTGATAATACCTGCTCTTTGTTGGGTGACCATCCATGAATTGTTCATTTTTTGCCATCCCAAGTTTCATCCCTAACTTCATTCTTGAAAATGATACTGATTCACAGTTGTCAGTCTTCTCCTTCTTTTTTGTTCATTTCTACCACCAAGACCGCCCTGTGATCCTACTGAATTTACTCTTGTGATCCTCGATAGGTCCCGTGGTCCTCCTGTGGTCCCCAAAAGGACCATACAAGATCCCCGAGAGGACCACAAAAGGTTCAGAGTATCGCAGGGCCTGAGCCTGTATTCTCGGTGGGTCTCAGAAGCGGGCTTGTGTGACGCCATGGTTTTCATTGCACCAGTTTAATCCAGAGTTGGACTTTCTCACCTGAAAACCTCGACGTGTTTTGGATATCAGTATATCCCTGCTGGGTGACAGGCGGTTGCCCATCCAGTCCAGCACTGGACTTTCTCACCGGAAAACCTCAGCGTGATTAGGATACGCATACATCCTCACTGGGTGAGAGGTGGTTGCCTATTTAGACTGCACTGGTCCAGTGTCTCCGACTTCAGCATTTTGTGGTCGTGGCCGCTACCCTTCCTACTTGTGACCAGGACGGAGCTTTTGTCTAGGAGGACAAATCCTCACCACTAGTGAGTTTCACCCCTGGGTTGAGCCAGTTTAGGCATATTATCCCAGTATGGGTGTGTAGACAGTTGTCAGTGAAATCCTTTTGTTTGACCAACTTCTCTTATAGCACAGATGATGTCTGCTCGCTCCATTGCCTGCCTTCCCTCATGACAGCCAAGTCTGCCAACTGATCTGCTCTTTAATTTCCCCCAACACCTGCAATGCCTGATACGAAAATGAAGTGTCAGTCAAAGGATCTGTGACATCTGCAGAGATTCGAGCCACTGTTGCCTTAGAGAGCCTGCCTGAATTTTCTTTAAATTGTTCATCAAGCCACTCATATAGTCTCATGACTTGAGTCAGCTCAGAGCTTTTGTCACAGCCATGGTATCTGTTGTAAGGCTGCCTGTTGCAGCAAAAGCATTTCTGGCTTCTTTCACTGTTCCACCATTTGAGTTTATTGTAAAGAATCAGACTCACTTCTTACTCCAAACCACTGATCCATCTGTATAAATAACAGCATTGCCCTCTCTGGTGTTTTCACGAATGAGAGCTTTGACCTCTGCATCTTCCATTGAGTGTAATATGAAAGGCAGAGCTACCTTGAAGTTTGATGGTGCAGGTATCCATTCCTGTCCAGGATCTATATTCTCAGGAGAGTGCACTTCACGGATTACATCTTCCGCACGGCCCATCCACAATTTTCCTCTGCAGCCTGTTCACTTTTGCTCTTCTCGGTTCACTACAGAGGGGATGTGCCTTTTATGTTTTATTGAAAATAAAGCAAAAACTGACCTCCTACTAAACTGATCACATTTTAAACACATAGTGTAAAACAGAAATACAACAAGCATAACATACACCATACTGTTATGTAAACAACTGTTTATTACTCATTACAAATAACTAAAACAATGACCAATGCCATAAAAACATACAGGCTGCATGATCCCCAGAGTTTTTTCATCAAAATGGACAAATCAAACTTATACACATCCATAAAACAACAACTTGAAGAACAACCGCAAAGTAATTTCTTCCGAAACACTTACCATGAACAACTCACTGCGTTATATGTAACCACAAGCAGTGATTGCAGCTCTCAACTAAATGATAGATCACATACAGTACACAACCAACACTCATTGGAATCATTTCTCTAAAAACTCGAAGGACATCCTGATGTCAAAGGCTGAATACGTATGGGCAAACCCGAATGTAGTAAGGTTACTCCCCAGGATCAGCAACATAGTTAGGCCCTTTTTTTACAGTTACACACCCCCACAGTTTGTAAACCCCTGAAACACATCACAACACACATTTAAACTTTTATGCTGTGTTTAAAAAAAAAAAGAAACAGACAAACCTGTGAACAGGGTCTGATATGAGACTCCATTTAGAGCTCCTAATAAAGTACTCTTGTCCACCACCAGCACAGCTTCCTTCCAGCCAGAGCTCTGTTGTAAGAATAGGGGAGAATCTCTACATGTAACACATCTACTATCATTCTCATAAAGTAGGCATCACTGTCAGTTACTCCACAAACATTCACTAATTTTGTATGCCTTATCATCTCTCGCATCCACAGTACAATTACATCAGAAGAAGAACAAGAAGGGCAGATGGCAAATGGACGACAGAAAGAACTGTGAAGACATGCATCCAGTCATAGCAAAAATATGCTTGAAATGGACTGGTCATGTGCTCTAAAGGGACACCTACAAAATCACTAAAACAGCTGTCCAGAAGACACCTGAGAGAAAGAGAAAGTGAAGGTGACCAAAAACAAGCTGGTCAAGAACAGTAGCAGCAGAAATGAATAACATGCAACACTGCTGGGGCAATCATACAAGGGGAAGTCACTAAGTAACTCGCAAATTGAAATATTTTATCAGTGGCAGTTATCAGGTAGTATTTAAATATATCCTTAGATAGTACCATCATCCAACTTTATAACAGTTGTATGTAGGGGGCGCCGGGAGTTACATGCGCATGCACAAAGCAATAACAAAATGGCTACCCAAATGTTAGTGTGTACCAAAGAAGAACAGAGAAATGTAACGTGATTTTTGTGGGCTAAAGGACATTCAGTTGAGGATATTCATAAGGAAATGATTACAGTTTATGCTGAAAAGTGTTTATCATGTAAAGCGGTCTATAACTGGGTAAAAGAATTTTCTCAGGGACACAATGAAATTGTTGACAAAATCCGACTTGGCCGTCCTGATCAGATTGCAACAGAAGCGACTGTGCAACGTGTGAATGAGATTATCAGAGCTGATAGATGAGTAACATCCACTCTATAGTCCTGACTTAGCTTCAAGTGATTTTCACCTGTTTGGTCCATTGAAAAACCACCTTGGCGGGAGAAGATTCTCGAGTGACAAAGAGGTGGAAACAGAAGTAAAAAAAAATGGTTCAGAAATCGGACTCCAGATTTTTACGCCATGGGTATTGCATCACTGATTACACGACGGGACAAATGTATCAATGTTGGTGGCGATTACGTTGAGAAATAGGGGAATAATGTAGGTTCAAAAATTTAAAGTTTTCAAACTACTGTCGCATTTAGTTTTTTTGTAACAGGCATTTGCAAGTTACTTAGTGACTTCCCCTCATACAAAGGCTGGCTGCAGACTGTGAGAAATAGAATTTGTTGCTGCTCTGCAAGGCACCACAAGACATGTTGTTCCATGATTGCCTAACTGATCAGAAGTCCAAGGACATGACAGAGTCAAAATTGCTGTATGATTATGAGATTTAGAAAAAAATGAACAGATGAAACAGAAGTTTAAAGCATCAAAGGTGTGGTGTTGGAAACATTTGCAACAAACATCCTCTTGGATAGTCAGATAAACAAAAGATGGAGTTCTTGAAGAAGCTGAAGAATACTGAAAATTAATTAAAACCAAAAGGAAAATGCAATCAAGATTTTCTGAACATTCTGAGAAGCAGGAGAACATGAAAATTACTGGAGAACTCAAAGAAAAAAAAAAAAGAGGGAGACAGGCGGGCTAAGGATGTCCCCTGGCAGGCAAAAGGGTGATTTCCTGAAAAAAATATCTGGGAACCTCTGGTCTAAATCCCTCATCAACTCACATTACTGGGAATAGAGACATTAGCACTTCTTCCATCATCTGTCATCAGACCAACATCCAGCTTTCCTTGACTTGTGGCTAGATACAGGGAGCTAGGATTGTTGCAGTCTCCATTGGCTACCAAAGCTTGCGGAAGTCCACCTGCAGGGCCTCTACCGCCAGCTTCTTTGTATCTGTAGAGAAAGATGTAAAAAGTTGGCTAATCAGATATTCTGTATCAGTGAATGAACATAGAATACAAGAGTAATGTATCCTAAACAGTTTGCTATTAAAATATACAAACAAAAGTTCTATGTTCAATACGATGCACAGATAAAAGGTAACATAAATATACAGCACAGAATGAAGAAAAATAGTAACTGAAAAAAAAATTGAAAGAAATTTCTGGTAGGATTTTCTTTAACCTGGACAAGAATGTAGATGGATGAAAGAACAGAGAGCTGGTTGCCAGATAGCCAGGTTGGCAGGCTGACAGTCAGATAGCCAAACTTGACTGACCTGAGCTTTATGAAGACTGTGTCACCAAAGTTCAGATTAGCAAACCTAGGAACCCGAATTAAACTTTGTCCGTCAAAGTAACCTGTGTTATCCATGACCTTGACCCCATCAACCTGGAGGAAGTTGTTATTCCCAGACTCGTCCTTGATGTCCCCATTGAAAGGAATAAACAGTTCAGGTCGACATTCTATAACGAAATTTTTATAACAGAAGTGATTATTATTTCTTCCTTTTGTTTTTCACATTTCTTTCAAGCATAGTTTTATATTTATGAAAATGACTTTCACTTAACCAGCTATTTTCTCTCATTATACTGACAGCCATGAGCACAAGGTACTTTGGTATCCCTTGCCTTGCAGGCAGGTATTCTACATGATACAGAAGCTGATTCTCACATGCAAGTATCAGGGATTCACATTTAAAACCAGATTAACAAAATGCAGCAGAAACAGGTTCATTCATTCATTCATTTGCATGTTCCTTGTGGAACTTTGCTTCCCAAACAGACTCCTGTAGGCCTCTCAGTTGTGAGCAAGATGGCCTGCCGCTGCTGCATCCATTTGCAGATTGTCAATGATGTCTTGCAGCCATCTTTGTTTTTGTCCTCCTCTCTTTCTTTTTCCCATTATGTATCCTTCCAATATGGTCTTCTCTAAATTATCATGACGTTTAATGTGTCCAAAATATTTAAGTTTTCTCTATTTAATCCTCTTTACTAGCCAGCCTTCTTCAATATCAAGCTCTTGTAGTATAGATATGTTTGTTCTTTTTTGTGTCCACGATATTTGGAGAAGTCTACTGTAGCATTTACATTCAAAGGTATTTATGTATTTCTCAGCTGTTTTGTTAAGTGTCCAGGTCTCACAGGCATATGTTGTGATAGGAAAGATGCATGCCCTTAAAAATATTATTTTTGTGGTTCTGTCTGCTTCTCTCCACAGATTCTTTATTTGTTTTACCTTCTGAAGAAACAGTTTAGAATCTGCTTATTCTCCCTAGAGAAACCACAAAGCTCTTTCTGTGGTCCTGTGATAAACCAGCAGTTCAGAATCATGAACTAAAATACATAAGTAAATAATTTTTATTTTAAAAAGTTCATGATTTTGACAGTTACATAAACATGATAATAAACAAAAGGCTTGTACCTTATTTTTTTGTTTTAATAGAAGCCTTAATGGTAAACCATTGACTATCTTATCTTATATCCTTCCCGTGCCGTTAGACGTCACATAGGGCTCGCAAAGTAGTTCGCCAATTTTTCCTATGACTATGGAACACAAAAAAAAACAAAAAACAAGAAAGTTTTCGGATCTTTCTAAGTTTTCTATGCAGCATATGATTTTTTTTTCTTTACCTTGCTGTGGACATGGTTGGTGTTAGATTTAACTTCCAGAACTCAGTGTCATATTTCACTGTTTATGATTAATGACCATATAACCTGTCTTACCAATGTTTGGAGATGTCTCATCTGTCTGACTGGTGCACTGACAGGCAATCTCACTGTATCTGGTCCCCTGAGGGCACGTCAGCAGCACCCAGCCCTGGCCGTCAGTGTGTTGCTCAAATGCAAGTGGTCGATTTGGCACAGCTCGCTTGTTACACACATCTCAACAAGGAAGTAAAAATCTAGTTTTAAATTAATTATTCATTCCCTTTATGTGGTTAATCATAAATGTCACAAACTGTCATAAATGTCAAAAAAACTATAATAAATTCCATAAACTGTCAAGAGTATTGCAGTCAATATAGCAGCAGGTAAGACCTGCTCAAGAAACTTTTCTCAGTGTTCATTCACTTTCAACTCATACAAGCCCCATGTACATGGGATTTCTTATTCTTGTGTGTTTGAGGTTGTTGGTCACATCAGATCCCGATCCCTATAAACTTGGCAAAGCCAGCAGTCCTCTCCAGATCCTGATAGGAACTACATGGGACTGAAATTTGCATGCAGCAGTACACCCAGTGCACTGTACAAAAGCTGGATGCAGTTCATGAAAACTGGAGAGAACTTGATGTTGCCCTACAGGATGCCTCAAAGAGTAATGGACTGTGATTGCTTGACAGATTACCAACCAAAGAAAAGACAAACATATGATATAACCACAGAGACACACAAATTATAAGAAATTATAAGAAAATGCTGGAAGACATCAACATAGATGGGAAAGATCTGAAACTTATCAAAAACATATACTGGCAGCAATCAACAGCAATGAGGGTTGAGAACCAAATAGGAGCATTCCAAGACATAAAATTGGGAGTGAGACAAGGATGTGTTCTATCTCCTGACCTCTTCTCCTTGTACAGCAAAAACATAATGAGAAATATAGAGAACATGCCAGGAATATCAATTGCCTGGTACAACTGTAACAATGTAAGATATGCAGACGACACAGTTCTGATTGCTAAAAGTGAAGGGGAGCTACAGGCTCTTCTGGACGTCGTGGTTCGTGAAAGTAAAAATAAAAGTCTCAGCCTGAACAAAAAGAAGACTGAAGTGATGGTCATCTCAAAGAAAAGAAAACCACCAAAATGTAGCATTACCATTGATGGCACAAATCTGAAACAAGTTGATAGATTCAAGTACTTAGGAATGATTATAACAACTGATGGGAAATTTCACAATGAAATAAAAAGCAGACATGCTAAATCAGCATTCCAGACAATGAGAAACATCTTGTGCAACAGATTCATATCAATGGAAACAAGATTCCAAGTACTTAAATGTTACATCAAGCCAATTTTGTTTATAGGTGTGAAGCATGGTCTATGAATAAGAGAGTACAGTGAGAAATGTAGACCATGGAAATATGGTTTATAAGAAGGATGTTGAAGGTACCATGGACAGCCAAGAAAACTAATGAAGAAGTCTTAAGAGAGACTGGAGCTAAAAAGCAAATTATAGCAAAGATCAGAGGCAGACAAACAAGATTTATAGGACATTTCCTGAGAAAAGGAAAATTGGAACACATTATGGCAAGTGGAAAAATTGAGGGAAGAAAAGACAGAGGAAGACAGAGAGAGAGAAGTTATTGGATGGGCTGTCAGTGTGACTAGGAAGAAAGTCACCGGTGGATCTCATAATCAACGCAAAAGACAGGGAATTTTGAAGAAAAATGATCACCTAGGCCACTCAGCATGGCAGATAGATAGATAGATAGATGGTATAACCATACTGTGGTATGATGGAAGCTGGCATCTGTTTAACAAGCCATTCACTATTGATTCAGTAACTCTGTTGCTCACAAAGGCTTTCACCAACCACAGCATTCCTCAAAACCATGCTGTTGTGTCACCTTAGTCAGACCCATGGAACAAGTCAGAAACTGTATGCTCCTCATGGTGCTAGAGTTTGTTGATAAGTCTGTTTTTGTTAGGAACTGATATAAAGTCTTCTTTTTGGTAAGTAAACTTCAGAAAACTAACATAAAGTCTGTTTTTTTGGTAAGTAAACTTCATAAAACTGATATAAAGTCTGCTTTTTTTAGTGAGTAAACTTTAGAAACATATGTAAAGTCTGCTTTTTTGGTAGGTAAACTTCAGAAAACTGATGTGAAGTTTGCTTTTAGTAGGTCAGCTCAAGAATATTAGAAGATCACAGTCTACTTTCTAATTTGATGTCTACGTTGAAATTCACTGAAATTCATTGCAATCTGCTGCAAATAACAAAGTGTGCATTCACTTGCTTCATTCATTCATCACACAATGGTAAAGATTAATAGAGAAAACTAATATTTTAAATACAATATCAATTTTCAAAACTGGCAAGGAAAGGTTAATAAAGCACCTACTCTGAAGCACCTCTCCCTCACATTTGTCCAGGCACTCTGTGTTTGGGACACAACCTTTTGTGACATCATATGAGTGCCTAGGAGGGCAGCACATGGCGTGTGACTTTCCGTTACGGCAGATCCAGTATCCTCGACATGTGGTGGATGATGGATAACGGTCAAGGCCAGGAATCTTACAGCGATCTGTGAGAAAGGTAAATGGAATCTTGTATAACAGCAGATCACTAAGTTTATGAGTGTACACATATTTCCACGCTGTCAGATGAGGAATATGATAGTGAAAATATTTCCATGCCCTACCAAAAAAAAATGTTTATGAGAAATTTTAGTAGAAAGAAACTGGAATGAAGTTACATGTAAGTTCAAAATATGAATTGGGTTAGAAATGTATTTTCCATTTTATTTATAACTTTGCCTAAATATCACTCTGAGCATTGATTTGCATAGGTGTACAATATCAACCAGGTCAGCGTTGCTCTGGAGTTAAATGTAGAGACAGAAGCTAAACTGGTTTATCCACATGGTCAGATATTAACCCAGTTTCACATTACCACTGGCTTTCAAGATCATAAATATCCTCTTTATAGTCAATAGATATTTCAGGATCATAAATATCCTCTTTATAGTCAATAGATATTTCAAGATCATAAATATCTTCTTTATAGTCAATAGATATTTCAAGATCATAAATATCCTTTTTATAGTCAATAGATATTTCAAGATCATAAATATCCTCTTTATAGTCAATAGATATTTCAAGATCATAAATATCCTCTTTATAGTCAATAGATATTTCAAGATCATAAATATCCTCTTTATAGTCAATAGGTATTTCAAGATCATAAATATCCTCTTTATAGTCAATAGGTATTTCAAGATCATAAATATCCTCTTTATAGTCAATAGATATTTCAAGACAAGACAGATGGATGATCCTAAACTTGATATCAGTAAATACTCATTTATGCAACAAGTCTTGAATGTAAGAAGAACCAGAAATTACATGCAATACATGAGGAAAGAAAATGTTATAGAGGAATTGCTGCATTGACAGTGACTCCAAAACCCGTGATAAAATCATTTCTCACCATAAGGACAATCCACCAGGTGGGATGGGTTACATTTAAGAGCTTTCTGGTCCCACAGTGTGTCATTTGCACAAGCTTTGATGTACACAGTTGTACTTCCATCCATCCTAAAAGTGCACTGTAAGAATTTATTGCAGTCAGACCAGTGTTCTTTGTAGCCAACACGATCAACGACATGGCTTCCCTCACAGATGTCTGGTAGAAAAATGTTTAGTTTAAATGTTAAATCCAGAAGCAAAATATGCAAATAAAATTCAGAAAAGTATCGTACAGAGCAAGGTTCAGCATAGGGAGCTGTGTTAGCACAGTGGATTAGACACTGGCTTACCAACTGGGTGACCCGGTTTCGATTTCCACCCATGGTGGCGGCAGTCTGACCATGGCTCACAAAAAATAAAAAAAATGAGTGGTTCACTCAGCCTCAAGAAAAAATAGGTACCAGGGTTAACGCTTTGGGAAGGAAGAGGAATAACCCCGCTAGCTATGGAGTTCATGCTGATGGTGACACTAGTCCACAGTTTCTGGTCAACTGCTGACCAGACAGCAAAGCACTTACAATTTAACTGTGTGCAATGTCGCTGGTTCACAACTCATACCTTTACCTTCAGGTTCAGCATAGAAATTTGTAGTGCCACAATCAGTCATAATCTAGGTCCAATAACTCCTGAGTGAGTTTTCTGAATGCCAAGGTCTTGTACACTGCTCTTCTTCCTACTGCTCAGAGGCAAATCAGTCATTAGGCTGAACAAGCCTAGGCCTAGCGGCCCAGAAAGGTACGTGGCCCAGAATCAAGGACAAAATAGTTACATGTGACAATCATTTATAACCACCAGCATTACCACTGCACTTGCATGTTTTGTTATCCGAATACAGTGACATTTCAGTTGTGTTTGGTCTGTGTGATAAAGCTTTACACTAGTAGCAGAAATCACAACTAGAATGGTTCAGGTCACATATCATAGGATGGACAATATAGTTCAGAGGGGGCAGGAGCCCTTAATAACATCAGGAAGAGCCTGGATGCTGGTTAATCCATTGATGCAGCTACTCATCATTATTGGGTGCCATGTTTACCATGGCCTACATGGTTTACATGGTTTACATGGACTACATCGACTCAAAATGTCTCACACAGACGAGTGTCCATGTAGCAGTGGAGTCCAGACTCCAGAACATATCCTTCAAGAGTGCCAAAACCATGCAGACCTGAGGTGTGAGACATTGCCAGAGGACACATGCTTGGGGCAAAAGCTTTGGGGCTCTTATCAGGATCTGGAGAGGAATGCAAGCTTCGCCATGTCAACAGGGATCAGAAGAAGATTATTGGGTGCCATGTAAGCAGGTGTTGGTGGACATGCTTATCCGTAGATCTCCAACCTTGATATTTTCCATCAGCTCATTTGGTGACTTTTTATTGTGCCACTGCGTTAGACTGTGCACGATTTTTTTTTCTTCTCTTGGCTTCCTTTGCCTCTTTTACCATTCACCTTTCCTGCTGTTACATTTTCAAGCCCTTCTCTTCTCATTATGTGTCCAATGAATGATGACAGTCACTTTCTTATGGATTTAATTAGGTTCCTGTCTTCATCTGCTTTCTTTAGGCATTTCTTGTTTGTCATCTTAGCTGTCAATGGTACTCTTAACATTCTTCTACTTCTGCTATTACTGCTACTGTAAAATTAACTACTAATATTATTATTATCTCTATTACTAACAATTGCAACTATTATTTAAACTAATGCAAAGCAACTCTTTTCATCCATGAAAATGGTTCTGAATGGTTCAGCACCTTCTTTCAAAGCTGATTCTACAAATTCTTGATTTACACAACTGAGTAGATTAAAAAAAAATATGTCTTCTATCTTTTCATATTCCACCAAAGTTTCCTAGGGTGCCAGAAGACGGGCAGGAAAGTTTCCTAGGGTGCCAGAAGATGGGCAGGAAAGTTTCCTAGGGTGCCAGAAGATGGGCAGGAAAGTTTCCTAGGGTGCCAGAAGATGGGCAGGAAAGTTTCCTAGGGTGCCAGAAGATGGGCAGGAAAGTTTCCTAGGGTGCCAGAAGATGGGCAGGAAAGTTTCCTAGGGTGCCTGAAGACGGCCAGGAAAGTTTCCTAGGGTGCCAGAAGATGGGCAGGAAAGTTTCCTAGGGTGCCAGAAGATGGGCAGGAAAGGACTTCGCCATCAGCTGCGTTCAGCTTCTTCTCCCAGGATTTTTTTTTTTATTGAGGTTATACCTGCAGCCTTTGGTTCTTCTGAGCAACTTACAAGTCAGCGGACTTGACAGCCACAATATTGTTTATGGCATACAGTGGCAGGCAAACATGATCAAAATTCATCCATGACAGCCTTTTTTTTTTGTAATTACTTATTTCTAGTTTAGTATTACTGCATCTTATGCTATCATAACCAAGAATTTGTTATTGAGAGTAAAGCAACTCTTTAGGTAGTATCCTTCAGAGAAAGTCTTTGGCCTTTTATAACCTTGACACTTTGAAGAATCTAATACCCACCAGGAATAACTGGTTTAGTTGTTGTTGATGCTGTCGTTGATGCTGTTGTTGATGCTGTTGTTGATGGTGTTGTTGATGCTGTTGTTGATGCTGTTGTTGATGGTGTTGTCAATGTTGTTGTTGATAATCTTGTAGATGGTGCTGTAGATGTTGGCATTGTTGATAATCTTGTAGACCGTGCTGTGGATGTTGCTGCTGTTGATAATCTTGTAGATGATGTCACAGATGTCTGTGTTGTCACAGTTGTTGTTGGTTTTCTTGTGGTGGTTGTGGATACTGTAGATGGTCTTGATGTTGCTGGGAAGAAAAAATATGCTTGGTATAAACAAGTGGGAAGACAATAATTTTTTTTTCTTAAACAAAACCACTTACAGAATAATGAGGACAGATATCTTAGTTTCAAGGATTCAAAGACAATTAAGTATATAATCACTAAATCGACAAAGAAATATTACTAAAAGAATTTAACATTATATATATAATAAAGTATATTCCAAAACTATAATACAACGTCTTTCAAACCTGGACTCCACGCTTAAGTTCTACTAATCTTCTATTTCAGTTTTTTAAAGTGTTAGGTCATGCTAAATCTAGAGCGAAGTTGATAGGATGAAGTTTGTAGTTGTCTACTTCTACAAGCTCTTGATGCAGAGATGCAGATTGTCTTGGTACTTGACATGCTGAGCAAGTCACGTTGTGGAGGTCTGCAAAATGGATTTTCCTAGAACACATGTTCTGAAGACATTCATCAGTTTGGGCATGGTAAGTCAGCAGAAGTGACTCAGTGCTCTGTAGAGACCACTTTTAATTGAAACAGGATGGTCTGCTGATTCTGTTGTAGCTGATGAACTGAATCAGATTCAGTGAGTTGCATCCACTCTCTTTGCTGTTTGTAATGACTCTATTAAATGATCTTCACCTTTTCTACTTGAGTAATGGTTACACTGTTTCATTAAAATTAGACGGTAATTTACAAAGCAAACAAAGCCAAGCTTTTTTACTTTTCAACGTCTTTCTTGCTGTCATGGCAGTACTTCTGACAGTTGTTACTTTCATAGTTGAAGTTGGTCTTCTGAAGGTAGTCATTCTACTTGTTGCAACTGTCTTTGGAGGTGTCAAAATCTTCCTCGTCATCTTTGTAGAAGCTGTAGTTGATAATGGCACAGGACTTGAAGTTGATGATGATGATGTCACAGTCATTCGTTTTGTTGATGTTGCTCCTGCTAACGCTGAAGTTTTTGGTGCACCTCGTGTTCTGAATGTTGAATGTCTTGCTGCAGATGGCGTCGGATTAGCTGAAAAGAAACAAATAAAAAATAATTCAAAATTATTTGGACATGACATGAGAGAAAGCAATGAGGGAATCTACCAATCATAAGAATTTTCAAAGGAAAAGAAAGATGAAGACATGGGAAGATGGGCAAACTTGCTGTTTAGGTTCACTCCATTGGATTCAGGCAGGGTACTGCATGTTACTTCCCTTTGTATTGGATATTCATGGTATAAGACTGTCACTGTGCTGGCTATAAATAACTCAGGTTTGTTAAGTTCTGGAAAACCATATAATAATTCAGTAATAATATCAAATCATGGCTCAGCCTGTCTTATTTTGCTGGTGCCTTCTGTCATTATTATAGATTATTATAATAAAAAGCAGATGTATTATAAATTTTCTATTACTTTTTAAAAAATATTTTCAGATATTCCTTCATAAGGTTTTTATGGTCAAAATATTAATTGCTTTCTGCTATATTTTTCTTATTTACTCTGTCTGCATTTTGTAAAATATTCACTTATATCTTATCTTACATCCTTCCCGTGCCGTTAAACATCACATAGGGCTCACATAGTTGTTTGCCAAGTTTTCCTGTTCTTGGCGAGTCTTTCAACTTAATCAAGGGATGTTACGCCCACTAAACTGGGTTCTCTTATCAATGTCCTCTTTAGAGTTTCTCATGGTCGACCTCTTTTTCTTTGGCCTGATAGCTTGTTTTGGTATTTTCTGATTCTTTCTTCTCATCGCATGGCCTACATATGTCCACCTTCTTTTTCTGATCACCCATGAGACAGGTTGTTGTATGCTTATCTGTCTTATCCCTGTGTTGTTCTTGAATCCATCCCACTTTATACCAAGTATTTTCCTCAGGCATTTGTTTTCAAAAGAGTCTAATTTCTTATCCCTTTCTTTAGTTGATTTCCAGCTTTTGCATATTCACTTATGTACATTCATCTATTTATATTTTGGTAACAGTTTTCTCTTTCAAGCAGCTCTGAATGAAGAAAATATTTCTGACAAAAAAAGCATCAGTTCTATAAAAATTTTGTGTATAAACTTTATTTGTGCTGAAAGATAACTGTGAAAAGGTATATATTTCTGCAAAACCAGTAAGCATACAATTTAGTCTGAATGCAGTGGTTGTACTCTTGACTGTTGATGGAGAGGAAGGTCTAGATGTAGGCTTGACTGTTGATGGAGAGGAAGATCTAGTTGTTTTCTTGACTGTTGATGGATAGGAAGGTCTAGTTGTGGTCTTGACTGTTGATGGAGAGGAAGGTCTAGTTGTGGTCTTGACTGTTGATGGAGAGAAAGGTCTAGTTGTGGTCTTGACTGTTGGTGGAGAGGAAGGT